>CM060266.1:4475734-5675734 GCA_030684275.1 Acipenser oxyrinchus oxyrinchus
GTTCAACTTATATGCCTGTTATTTTTTATGTTGCTTTTGTATGTGTATTTATATATGTTCATATATAAACCATATGTGTTTTTGGCACAAAATTGGCCCCTTTTTGTAGTATGTACAATATAAGGATTTTATGTGTTTGTATATGTAACACATTGCTCCCCATATATGTTATTTGTACTGCAAATATGTGTTTTATAGTTTAAATATGCTTTTTAATCATTTAAATATGCTTTTTTATGTAATTTTTATGTTTTTTAATATAATTTTAATTATTTTTTATACTTTATGCTTTTTTTACACTTTAAATATGCCTATTTTATACTTTAAATATGCCTATTTTACACTTTAAATATGTGTTTCTTATACTTTGAATATGATTTATTTTCTAAGTTATTCAAGATTTTTTTTTATATTTTAAATGTTTTTTTTATAAGTTAATTTTTCTCTTTTTATACTTTAAATATGTTTCTTATAGTTTAAATATGATTTTTTTATAAGTTAAATGCATGTATACTTTTTTATACTTTACATGTACTGTTTTTTATAATGGAAATATACCCCTTCATTTAGTGAATGTTCTATACAAATCTACATATTTTCATATCCATGAACCAATGAAGAAAAAAGTGAAAACATTAAAATACACACATTTATAAATATAGTTGTCGTCAAAGGTTTACATACCCCTCACTGTAACCAGAAAATAGAATGCTAGACTGACACTTCATATAAATATAATTCCTGGTATTTTTCCTCCATAGAAAAGATAACACAAGATTTATACACAAAATGTTTGTTTATTTTTAACACTTATTCAAAAATAAGTAACATCTTCATTACTTTATGTAATGAGCTCATATGTAATATGCTTAGTTTAGAACTACTATTACATTACATATGACTCGTATCACTCGGCAAACTTTTTTTTTTAAAGGATAAACAGTTTTTTTGAAGAATAAATCACAATTTTAAAAGAAAACAGTTTTTGAGAGTTCAGACCTTTACTCTTATCCCCCCCCCCCATTTACAATTAAATTGTGGTCACCTGAAGAATGTTGACAGGACAGACAAGAAGCACAATGGTCCCATGCAGTTTATGTAATATAACTTTGAAATACTGTGCTATTCAGAAGTATTACAACTTTTTTTTTAAACAATTCCCAAAAGATAACATCCAAAAAATTGCTTGTCTTAAAAAACAAACAAACAAAAAAAGTTTTTACAGAAGCCCTGACATATCAATTTGTACAACACTCACTGAAAACCATGGTTGGGGTCAATTCCTGTTTCTCAATTCAAATTCCTCCTTCAAATCAATTCCAAATTTCAATTCCTTTTTCATTCACAGAATAGGCTTTATTGGAATTGAATTGAAAAGGGAATTTAAAATGGAATTGGAATTGACCCCAACCCTGTTGAAAACAAAACAAAAAATACAGATCTGGTCCTTCAAATCTTCACTCTGGTTTCATTCTGTGTCGTAGTTCATTTATCTTGCTGTTAATTGCACCACCAATTACACTCTTTGGGGTACAGGGAAACTTTTTCAAGGTAGCCCCTAAAAAACATTTATCACAGAGATTTAACGACTTGCACATAGATATATAAAAATCTTTTAAAAAACGTACCACATATCTTTGAGAAGGGTTCATTAGTTACATATTGTCACAGTAAATCAACAACATTTTTGAGTGTGGGTGTGTTTAAATGTTTTGGTGTATGATCTTAAACTTGTCTTACACTACAGTTCATAATAAAATCTGTACTTGGGGAAGCAGCTATGCAAAGACAGTCTTTTCTCCATTAATACCTTGCTTAAGCATTGCATTGATGTGGCACAGAAATGTGAAGTATTTGCTCAAAAGTCAAATTTACATGAGACATGAAAGTTTATATTGTCAAAGATCCCATGGCACTATTTATTATTATTATTATTATTATTATTATTATTATTATTATTATTATTATTATTATTATTATGTATTCAAATGTCTGAACCATTAATCCAAGGTGATTTACAAGGTGTTGTTGAAAGAGTGAGGTGGCTAAATTCCAAGCCAAGCTTTCCTCAGTCAGGTATAACAAATGTCTTATGTCTCCACCTTAACTGCTGTGTAGTAATCTGCTGGTACAAAATGGCTGCACCCCAGAGGGTGCTGCACTTGAGTGGTGGGTGAAGTGAGTCTGTAAAGCACTTTGGGATCTTTCCGGCTGCTACATGTAAGGTATTATTGTTAACTAGTCTCTGAAACTAAAACAAAGGCCAAAGGAACATTAGAAATGCAAACCCTTTTTGTTCTACAGAGTTAAAAAGGAGATTTAGAAATTTTGTACAACAGCATTTACATACCATATATGGCTTCCACCTTTAAGCGATCCAGAGGTGTCTTTTTCTCCAAAGTTGGATCTCTCTTGTTGCCACCACCACGAAGATTGCTCTTTAGTAATGTTGGAATGTCAAAGACAGCAACTGTCAGGGTTCTTACATACGATGTATTTGTGCTGCACCTCTCTGCAAGGATCCAGGACAGTTTGTCAATATAAACTCCCGTGCCTGGGAATATTTCCACCTAAAAGGCAAGGGTAAATAAAAAACAAGTTCATCCCCACACTATTCTTATATTATGTTAAGTGGAATACTCAGACATTATCAGTAAGGCTGTGATTTTGTTACAGAAATTTGTTATAAAAACCACAGTATGTCTCAATTCTAAGTCTATTAATTTACAGACAAAATAAATAAATAAAGTCAGTGAATCTGTGACACCCATAACTCAATCACATTCTTATTACCAACTATAAATATGAATATAACTTATAATGTAGCATCATTAGATTGTTTATAACTAATACATTTTTTCAATATATATATTTTTACCTTGTCTTTGTAATATTTTAGACCAAGAGTGTTATACCTGTTTTGATGCTTCTTTGTCAGAGTCTGAACAATTTGGTGTGGGGCTGTCAGAACCACTTGATGGTGACACTCTTTTGGCTTCATCGTTGATAAACGTGGCTTTTGTTACAATTTTTTTCAGATTTTCCAGAATGTCTGGAATCTCTGGGGGAAAAAAAACCTTAGTATTAAATGCTAATCATTTTTAGTAATATATCTAATACAAAGTGAAAACAAAACCATCAATGCCTGCAATTATACTTGAGAGACTTGCTGTATGTTATTAGCAAACTGGCCTTTTTGTGGGTCATTAACATTAGCTACAAATAAAATAGAAAAAAAGAAAAGAAAGAGAAAACAGGTCTAATGTAATGCATATAGTCATTAATGTAGAGGATTTGCACAAGTTATGTTGAAAAACTTAATTTATTTAATAAACAGTATTATTAAACTATTAGATAGTGCACATTAAGAGTCTGTATTGTGGTTCTAGATTACTTCAGTATGATCAACTATGATACATTACTCAGGAAAATCACACATGGAATCTAAATTACTGAAGACTAACATTTATCAAGGTAAGGAATTATTTGCTATAAATAAAAAACTTACCATCAACCATACGGTTTCGAAGATCTTGGTTTTCATTTTTAAGTCTAGTGTTTTCCTTATCGAGCTGCTTAACTTTTTGCTGCAGCTCAACTTCACTGGACTCTTGAAATGTCTGTAGAATATTATGGGATCTAATTCTTGAAGCTCCATCGGTTTTCTTTCTTATTTTGTGCTGTAGAGAGAAAAAAAGTTTAAATGAAAAAAAATAAAAATTAAATAATATATATATATATATATATATATATATATATATATATATATATATATATATATATATATATATATGAATGAATATGATTTTAAAAAATACTGCAATACATTTATTTAATATTTGAAGTACATTACATCTCACCGGTAACTGCGGTTCATCATGGTCACTATGATCTGAAATTTGAAGTTTTTTGTTTGGTTTAGGTACTCTCTTTTTAGGAGAGGGCATTTTCGTTAGGTCATTAAGTTTTCTTCTTAGTTCGCCTTCTTTTCCTAAAATAAAAATAAATAAAACCCTGCATTATGTCCACAGATATTTGGGGATTATATTTATTTGTCATAAAAATACTGCGCTTTGACCATACAAATTAAGATGGACAGCCAACACTGAATCAAAACCGAAGTTAAATTAAATCTGGTTTAATTTATTTTGAGGGTTTGGGGATTTTATTGTAAAGCACAGCACACAGTAAATAGTTCTTACAAATGCCAGTCGTCAAGTGTGACGAGTTCTTAGCGCCCTCCGCACCACCTACCATGCTATAACAGTACGTACGAAGTACAACAAATTAATAAAATAACCCTTCATTTCAAATATACTGTGATATATATACATTATATATATATCTATCAAATACCGTGTAAAGACTTTTTTTTTTTTTTAACATACTTACCAGTCATAATGATCTGCGCTTCATGGACAGGCCATCCACCTTTTGGAGGTTTGTTCGTGTCTCTCCACTCTGCTCTGAAGCTTCGAGTAGTCTCTTCATCGTCATCAGCAATGCTGAATAAATCAAAATTGCACGCTGTAAGAGTCTTTGTCGACCCCGCTTTCCCACTTCACCAACGCGTGCATCACCGCCATACTACCTTCACCTTCTCGTCCGTTTTTTCTGCGCGTTTTTTCCTCCCATTGGGTCACGGCACAAAAATCAGTCCCGCTCTGCATTCTGGTACTTGGCGTTCTTAATAACACCAACAGGGTGTAATCGCATAGACCACCAAAGTATAAAGTACTACATATCCCATCCGTTACAGTTTTTTTTTCTTCTTCTGAAACTGCAAGCGCACTGCATAACGTTTTGCGAATGAAGAGATTTGGATGATGAGTTTACAATCTTATAAACAGTATTTAAGTAAACCTAGATATGTAATTCCCAAAAGAACAGCATCGAGATGGAGAAACAGGTAAAAAAATAATAATAAGATGTTTATACTTTTTAAAATATTTAATTACAGTATGTCATTATTGCCTTTTGATTTACATTTACAGAAAAAGAACGGCGGGAAACGTGGACTACCCAGCAAGAAGCACCAAAGTTACTAAAATATCAGATTCTCAGGTAAGCTTCATGCAGCCATACACGTATAATTATAAAATCAATCAAAAAAATAGACCTTGTTTACCTACAACTGAGTTTGAGTGTAAATTCTATTTAAGAGATAAACAAACTTTTTTTTCTGAACTAATAATCTGTAAACATTAAATTATCTCTATAATTTTAATAAATACATTTATCTTATTATTTTACTGTGGAACATTATATTTTTATTCAGCTCAAATGTTTTCACATACCATCAATTTTTCTGTTAATAAATGTGCTAAAAAAAAATTTGGATGGATAGGCCCCTACATATAAAGATTAAGTTAAAGGCCTAGAGTGATCAGTGTTCTTCACTTCCAGTGCTGGAGGGCCACAATCCAGCTCTTTGTAACTCATCAACAACAAAAGACCTGGGAAAAGGTTTACATGGCTTCAGTTAAGCCAATTAGGTAATTAAGAGCTCAACTGGAACAAAAACCAGCAGGCATAGGGGTACTTTAGGACCACAGACACTGACGTAACTGACAATGTTGTTGTAACGAAAATCAGCAGACCCAGTGGGCCTCCTCCAGGACCAAGGTTGAGAAGCACTGGTCTTGAAGACCACAATAACAATTGACCTCAAGGGCTAGTGATATTCGAGGTGATGCTAAACCAGTCCTGAATGTTTAAATATAATGTTATTTTCTTGTAGTGTGCCGTTTGCTGTTAATGCAACCAGTTATGTGGAGCCATCAGATATAGAAGCTGACGAAAGACATCAACATGTAAGTTTAGTTGTAAATTTAAAGTGTGTGTGAAAAGTATTTTGTATATGGAGATTAACCCATAGTTTCATAGATAAAGTAGTTGTGGACAATTGATATTCAGGATCTTCAAAACAAGTCCTGAATGCTCAAATTTAACGCTTCTTTTTTGTAGAGTGTCGTTGCTGTTAATGCAGCCAGTGATGTGGAGCCATCAGATACAGAAGCTGACGAAAGACAACATGTAAGATTCCTAAATTAAAATGGTGCATCAAAATACTTATTTAGTACTTTCAACTGTTTCTTTGTGATTCCTAAAATTACTTTCCATCTACAGTAGTAAGGATATACACTAGAAATTGTTTGCCTTCTGAAACAGTAATGTCAGGATCTTTGCAAAATCCACACCCAGGTACCTATTGCAAACTAGGATACATCAGAAAGTGAGGATAATTCACACCTGAAGTTAAATTAAAAAGGAAAGTATGTTGCTAGGGAAAATCATGGTATTACATGTTATGATTACCCTTTTAGCCAAATAGAAATAATACATTTCTTTTGAAAAGGATTGTGAATTTGTTACAACTTTCAATAAAGTTTGATTTGTCAATCAAAGTTTAAATTATCTTGTGTGTATATATATATGTATCTTGTGTGTGTATATATGTATTTAAGACTTTATTGTTCTTGTTTTTAGAGAAGCATACCTTTAGAGCTTAAAGATGCTGGAGTTGAAGAAAGCATTACAGACAGTCATGTAAGTGATAGGTAGCTTGTCTCTGCATATTAGCATCATAAAACATCTAACAGTTCTGCAAATATTTGAAAACATTTTTGTGCCTTCCGTCTTCATAGGGTACTTCTTGTTATCATAATAGTCTGACTTTACTTTTTTATATATAAGTAAAACACCACATTTTTTTTACACCTTAATTGTATTCTTAATAGTAATATTACTTTTGCTTGTTTCCAGGTATCTTCAGACATTCTCAAAATCACAAAATCATCTCTTGAACAGAACCAACTCCTACTTCTTGCCCTGAAAGCTAAACATCAATTAACCAGTGAAGCTTTAACCGACATTATGAAAGTTATAAATGTAATATGTGAAGAAAATGTGGTTGCAACTTCAAAATACTTATTTGAGAAGCAGATTTCAGACATTAAAGAAGTCATTCGTGTTTGTTATATATGTAAGAACTGTGGCTCTAATTTAGAAAGCAGTGTTACATCAGGAATTTGCAGTGTTTGCGATGAAGTATGGACATCAAAAGATTGTATTGAAAAAGGGAATTTTTTCTTTTACATTCCACTAAGACACCAACTTCAGAATCTTTTAAATGACCCAGCTGTGCACAACAGTCTTTTAAGAATTGTCTGCAGTGAAACTGATGTGCTTTCAGATATACATGATGGAGTACTATATAAACGGTTGATAGTTGATCAAGGCAGCCAAGAAAGACTACTTGACCGATTATCTTTAAGTTTTAATTGCGATGGTGTGCCAGTCTTCAAGTCTTCTTCACTTAGTATTTGGCCAGTGTTGTGTTCTTTAAATGAGCTAACACCCACTGAAAGACTGAAGAACATATTAATGGCTTCCTTGTGGTTTGGGAAGTGCAAGCCTGACATGAATGTGTATTTAGAGCCTTTTGTAGAAGAGTGTCGTAGTTTATGGTCAAATGGAGTTCAATGGGTAGATCCACTTAGTGGTAATGACCGTCTATCAAAGATATACACAACTTGTGCAGTCTGTGATTCTGTAGCTCGACCTCTAATGCAAAATATGATGCAGTTTAATGGGTACCAAAGGTGTGGATTTTGCAAAAATCCTGGTGTCACTGTTTCAAAAGGTAGAGGATTTGTCCGTGTATATCCTTATCGGGAGAATCTACTTTGAGGAACTACATAGAAACAGTTGAATGTGCTGAACAAGCACTAGACTCTCAACAGCCAATCTGTGGTGTGAAAGGTCCAAGTGTTCTGTACAACATACCAAAATTTGATATTGTGGAGAACTTTGTACCAGACTACATGCATTGTGTGCTACTAGGTGTAGCGAGACAAATGATGGCCCTATGGTTGGATTCACAGTATCACACAGAAAGATATTACTTGGCAGCTCACATAGACAACCTAGATTTTAGACTTCTATCTATTAAACCTCCTTGTAACATATCTCGGGTGCCACGTTCAGTAACATTGCGTAAATATTGGAAAGCCCATGAATGGTATGCATGGTTGATTTATTATAGTGTTCCAGTACTTAAAGGAATTCTACCTCAAAAGTACTTTAATCATTGGTGTTTACTAGTAGAGGCAGTTTCAATTATGGTTGGTGAAAGCATTTTTACGAACCAGCTTGACTACTGTAGTGATGTACTAGTTCGGTTTGTTGTTTTACTCGAAAAACTCTATGGAGTTCAGCATGTGAGCTACAATGTACATTTACTGTTACATCTGGTGAAAAGTGTCAAAGACTGGGGTCCATTATGGGCACATTCAGCTTTTTTATATGAATCCTACAATGGCTGTTTACTCGAGATGATTAAAGGAACACAGGGAGTGCCTTTGCAAATTTGTAAGAAATTTCTGATTGAAAAGGCTTTGGCTTTGCATGCTACTGAAATGGCTGGGACACCTAAAGGGGAGTTACTCAACTACTTCATAGGCACAAACAGAAAGATTAAGTTTGCTGAGGAAATTGAAGGTGGAGCTGCTTTGGGACGATCTTGTCAGAGAGTTCTTAAAAGGGAGCATTATCTTGCACTACACAGCTTTGTTAATGAAGTGGATCCAAAAATAATTGCAACTTATTATGACAGAATTGTTATTGGAAAAGAAATTGTTCACACAAAACTATACAGAAAGGCAAAGAAGCGAAACAGCTAAACTGTTATATTGAAAGATTCATCTTTTTTCTCAATAGAAACATTTGTAATTTTGGATCTTGGCTGTGGCAGAAAATGCTATGCATTAGGAAGGTTCTTTCAGAACAGGAATTTTAAAATATGTTCTGATAATGCATTGAACATAGGATTAAATCATATTTTCCCAGTCTCTCCTGAGTTGGGCCATCTTGTTGCAGTGGACAGTTGTGTTATACAGCAGAAATGTCTTTTTGTACATATACCTGGCCAAACTGTTGCTTTTGTTTGCAAACAGCCGAACCATTTTGAACTGTGCAGATAGGTTTCTGCTAGTTTCAATTTGTGTCATTTCATGAAAATATGTTCAAACTGGAGATATAATAAAATATAATTATACATCTGATCAGAGGTGGAAATAAGACCCCTAATGCATACCTGTTTAGTCCATTTTAGGTTTTATTAACTGCAGGTCCTTGTATAAACTGTACAGAAGAAGCAGAAAAAACAACAGTCTGCAGCTCATAAAACACAAAATGGGTCCAACTGCTGTGCAGTGGGAGTCTTATTTCCATCTTTGTCATCTAGATGAATGAAACAGTAACAATCCAAAATACAGTAAGTGTTCACAATGCGTAACCCAGGTATTCCTGCCACACCTGACAGGGTTACAATTTTTGCTGGGGTATAGAATGTTCTTTTTTTGCAAATGTGTTGCAGTAAGTTATGTGCAGCATTTTTTATTCTCAAGGATTACTGTTATGTAACAATTGCAATGGGGGATGCAGTCTGTGGAGAAAGCAGCAGGGCTTCTTTTGTGTAGATGAAAATGTGAGTTACAAAAAGTCAGGTTTGAAAAAGTACTTGCTCTGTAAACATGTCTAAAAATTGACAAATTAAAGAATAAACCAAATAACGTATTTGAACAAAATTATATTAGGTGGTTTTAGTTTAGATAAATTAGCAGACATTTGTAATTGGAGTTAATGACTGGAGTAAACAGGTTGAAAATATGCCCCAAAGGATTGGAGCAACTGATAGAAAATCTCATAGTTATTGAGGATTGATCTTTAGTAAAATGTTAAAATTAAATTATGTTGGTGTTAAGGTTGCTTTGATTGTGTCTTGTGTAACTAAGGTATCTTGTATCTTATGTAACCGGTATGTATTTGATATATGCTTTTTAGATTAGCAGATGTGATTTTACACGAGTTATGAAAATGTGGTGTGTGATAAAAATACTGATACTTTTATTTTCTTAATAAACATAAAAAATATTGTAATTTTCTTATTTTTGTTGTTTTTATTTGGAATAAGTGCAACAACTCACATTTTTGTAAATAAATGTGTAGAATATATTTATGGCATACAAATCAAGTTACATCATATTTTTAAACATATATATTCACAGTTTGCTTTTTTTTACATTAGGAATATATGTACGTAAATATACGGATATGTGCTGCATATAGGTAACATATAAAACAGTATACAATGACTATATTTATAATATATTGAAAATATGTGTTCTTTCCGTATGGGAAATGATTACAATCATAACCGAGCTGTTTGGAAAATGATTCATGCAACATGTTATACTAACTGGTTTGTTCATAAATATCGTGCCTTGAAAAAGTCTTCACACCCTTGAACATTTTTCACATTCTACTGCCTAAAATTTGAAGCAAATGGCAAAACATGCCGAACAAGGACCTGCCAAAAGAACTCTGGGATAAAGTTATTGAAAGGTACAGATTGGGGGAAGGCTATAAGAAACTTTCAATGTCTTTGAATAGCCCTTGGGGCACTGTCAGGTCCGTCATTGTAAAGTGAAAACAGTTTGGCACCACCAAGACACTGCCTCAATCAGGCCGTCCCTCCAAAGTCAGTAGCCATGGCTTAAGGAAACTGCTGAGGGAGGTCACTCAACTCAAATTGAACTATTGTTTCTATTATCAAGAAGTACAAGACTCATGGTACTGTCACAACGCTCCCTCAGTCTGGAAGAAAGAAGATTCTTTCACCAAGGACAAGTAGAAGAATTGAGAGGAAGGTTAATAACAATCTGAGATTGACTGCCACAGATATTCAAAGTGAATTGGCTGCAAGTGAGATTGGGGTTTCCATTTCAACCATAGGTCGAGTATTGCATGGTGAAGGTCTCATGGTCGCAGGCCAAGGAAAAAGCCACTCTTAGGAAAACGTCACAAGGACAATCACTTAAAGTTTGCAAAATTGCATTTGAATGATGGATATGAGTTCTGGTCAAAGGTTTTGTGGAGTGATGAAACATAAATCGAGCTATTTGGTCACGCTGATAGTCATTACGTTTTCGAGAAAGTCTGGTGAGGCGTACAAAGAAAAGAACACCATACCTACTGTCAAGCATGGAGGTGGTAATATCCTTCTATGGTACTGTTTTTCCTCTAATGGCACAGGAAATTTAGTTCCAATACATGGTAAAATGGATTCCTTAGCATACCAAACTATATTGGCCAATCATCTGAAACCCTCCGCTACAAAACTTGGTTTAAAGTGCAACTGGACGTTCCAACACGACAACGATCCAAAGCACACATCAAAATCTACTTCAGAAAGGCTAATGAAGAATAAAATCAAGGTTCTGGAATGGCCTAGTCAAAGTCCTGATCTAAATCTGATTGATAGACTCTTTGGTATGAGTTGAAGAAGGCTGTGCACAAGAGAAGTCCTTGGAATTTGAATGAACTGGAACAATTGTGCATTGAAGAATGGTCAAAGAATCACTAAAGAATCATGCCAAAAGCTCATTGACAAATATCCTATTCATTTAAAAGAGGTTATTATTGCTAAAGTTGCCTCATCTAGCTCAGGGTATGAATACTTTTGAATTAGCATTTTTGGAGTTTTGCTAAAAAAAAAAAAATGCTTTAATAAATAATTGCAGACATCTATTTCTTGCAATTGTTTTCCTCATCCACAAAAGCAAAACTTTTTCTACAAAAGCTTTTTCCTATAATTTTGTTTTTCTCAAAATTTCTTGAAATTATAAATTTCCATTGTGGTATGTAAACTTGTATGTGTTTATGTTATAGTTTGATGGTGCAATATATACAGTATTATATATATATGAAAGCTACTAATAATGTATGTGTTAAAAAAACGAATACTGGTAATTATGTACGTGTTCGCTCAGGGTCAGTCATATACTGTAGCGTAAGGTATCAGAAAAATGTTACTGCATAAAAAAAACTAGTAGCAAATTATGAGTTTTGGGCAGGTAAAGGCTACCAAGTATATGTTTACTTCGAGCCTTGAGTTAGGGTTCATATTAAAATGACAAAAGTAGGGAAATGCGATGTTAGGGTTTTTAACCCTAACTCTGCATTCCCTCCCACCCCCTAACAAGCAGTGGAAGGGGCAAGGCAACACAAACAACCACAGACAGCCATCATCAGTTAAGACGAACAACATACAACTCTCTGCAGATAACACAAAGACATCCATCTGCACTGCATGATGGATATTTACAGAACGCATGTGTGTGCAATCTGCCAACATAGTCCTAATACACTGGCGAATACAGAACATACTGTTATTACAGCACAACGTATACAGCCCAACTGTGACGGTGATGCCATCACTCCCATTAAACAGTATTCTGTTGCTCATCCAGTAAGTCACTGAAAAACTCTGTGTTGCTGGTGCTGCCCTCTCAAACTGACATGACACAGCACATTACACTTGCCCATGTAAACAGTTTCATGACAATATCATTCTGTCATACGTCTGTCACATGGGTGTCAGCTGCAATTCCATACAACAGAAAGTTATGCTAGGACATAGATTCATATTACAGCACTATTGGTAGTTCTTCTGTCATGCACTGTGTTTCACAATTTACCATACATTTACACTTCCCCTCATGTAGCTCTGCATGCAGTTCCCCACCCCCACCCAACAAACTGACACACATCAAACATGTGGATGCCACACTAGACATTGGTCATGGCAGTGGAATTCATAGAGGTACAGTGTGATGTTGGTGCCACTATTATGCATCTGTCTCCTACTAGACCTACATAAGCAGTGCACAGATATACACGACGGGTTTTGTTGTTTTAATATCAACCCTAACTGATGTATTAACAAAGTTTTTTGCAAAGAATTTCCTTCCTTTTTGCGAATATAGTTATAGCTAGAAAGCCAATGTATTCTATTATAGAGCACAAAAATAAAACTGACTATATTTGTAAACTTGATTAAACACGTCACTGGTGTATATATGTTAAACACTGACACAGGTTTATATATAATACACATGATTCATTTTTCTTCACCTATTCACACAAAGGCCTCTATGAATCATTGATTTTTCTTTTGTATCTTGGCTTTTCACAGGTTTTTGTGACTTCGTAGACCTACCTGCGATGTATTAAAGTAATTTTCACTCCCGTAACTTAGTTTCATCCCTGCTTAGGTAGTTTAGTTATGATTGTTCATTTCAAACTACTTTCCTATGCAAATGTACGATTCTCGTTATAATACCGAGGTTTCGCACTTACCATTGATGTATTATCATGTTTTTTCCTGATTTACGACTTCGGTTTGTGCCTGTTATTTTTACACATGCCCCTCACTGGCGTAGATTCAACTATTTGTTCATATGTGAAATTTCCTGTTTAAATGTTTTCAGGCTTTTAGTTACTTTAAAATAAAGCACCTTCAAATATAAAAGAAACCAACATTATTTATTAATAGTCTATATTAAATAACAATGGCAATAAATGCATTTTGTTTTGGTTTCTTTCATATTTTAATGGGGCTTTATTTTAAACCACATTAATAATGGAAGGGAAACATGGAAACAAATCATTACAGAGTTCTTTAATTTAACACAACTGAAATAAGACGAACAGTATTTACTTGCGTAGCCTACTGTATGTCCTGTACTTTTTTCCTTTACACAACTAAAATATACAAAACAGAAGTTTTCTGTGATATTCTTAAATTAAAGCTCTAAACGCTTAGGGAAGCATGGTTAGGGTACAGAGGAGTACAAACATGGTAAACTGGAGACTTACCGTGCAAATATCATGGTAAACGTCCATATATAGAAACAAGCTTTTAAAATCTACGTTTTGGTTTGTTTCCGCTGTGCCCCGGGTCTGCTCTACGTTTACCACAGCACACTCAATTTGTTCTGTTTGTTTTTTTTTATTTTCTGCTGCTTTCTTTTTTGTAATCCTCCTAAGGTCATGCCATTTTTTTTTATGTCAAGTGTCTGTCTCTTACTGTCCCAATTAATGAATTGTATTAGTTCTTTCCAGGTTTAGTTTCTTAATGTTTTTTGGCCCTACGAAGTGTTAAATAATATATTCTATTTTTTTTTTTTACCATTTCACTAACAGGTCAATTTAAACTTTGTGGCAAGTTGTTTTCCTTTTCTTTTTGGCCGGTGCCATAGTTTCATCAAGGTCAGAGTCTGCAGAAGCTATAGCTCGATCAGTAATCAAGCTATAATTTATGCTGTTCGTAAACTTGCGGTGATATTACGGTAGTTGTTCCCGAAAAAGAGCTGTTTAGTACATTGCACGCAAAAATTCTATGAGGATATGAATTTGTAGTATTTACAAACACGTAAGTAATATTAGTACATTGAGCCAAAAGTGTTTTGCGATCTTAGCCCCAGCCGGCGCTACGATTTACTGGGCCGTGGTGCAAGACTGTGAAGTAGACCCCCTACAGAAAACCGAAACGCATGTTTGTTTGTTTTTAAATACTGAATTTTGACCATCCGTTAGTAATATTCAAAGTTGATGGAATTTTGTGAGGCAGGAAGATTCTGACACGTTCTGCTGGTTCAATGTGGAACATAAACAGATTTTAGCGATTTGGGGATGCTGGTTTTGCATTGTGGAGATTTTGTTCAGACAAAAAGTTCCAAGCAGTAGCTACATCATATTTAATAAACTAAAACATTAATATTATGGGTCAAATATGCAAACACATCTCGCTATACAGTACGGACCATCGTAAATCAAGGATATGTTTATTGTATTTTGCCGGTATTGCATGTACAGTTGTAATTTATCTATTAGAATTCAGTGAATTAGTAGTACAACCAAAAGTTTTACATCTCCCTATATAATTCAATCATTTTGCTTCACAGAGTCAAATGAAGCCTGTGGAATAATGCCACATTAACATAGTGAATTACGTACCGCTTTGTAGTTTTTTTTCCATACTTAACGAAAAACTGTGACATTTAAAAATGTGACATTTCGAAATCCAACATGCCTTAACCCTCATAATCCATTCGGACCCCACGGTGACTTAGTATCAGTTATTATGTGGATCTAGTGACTTGATTTTTGTTTCCTTTTAGGTAGTTGTCAGGCACCCATCCTGTTACACTATGCAAAGGATCATTCTAGTCCAGGTAGCGTGGTTGAACTTCCCAAATTGTTTTAGGTTTGGGGTCCGTTGAGTATCGGCGTGCCCGATCTTCTTGCATGAATATCTCAGTCACCGTAACACACACATTCCTAAGCGAAACTACAGCAAACCAAAACTATGGCTTGAATCATGTGACAGTTTTGTTTGGCTTTGCGCTTTCCATTGATGTCAGGCATGCCCAACATGCCCGTATGCATACTTTCTACCACCTCCTCATTCAGTGCTCCAGCCTCTGCTAACCTCTACACTACAGATTCCAGCTTCATGATTGTGTTTTTGGTTTTCACTGGAGAAACCAAACAAACCAGTCTTCCAGTAGAGGGAAGACAGAGGAACCAAATGAGGGGTATCTTGCATATCTATCTAGCTAGAACAGAGGTTGAGATATCAACAATTCAAATGTAAGGGAGGTACCTCACGCTGCTGCCCCGGGAAGTGCTGTCTGTCTCCGGCAAACCTGTCACGAGGACTCGGCGGTGGCTGTCTTTTTTTTTCCGCCACAAAAGAAGATCCCCCTCATGACAAAATAAATGACATTCTAAATTCCTTTATCGCCAGAGTACTTCTATTTTCGCCAGCTGCTTTTTTCGTGGGAACAATTCCTTTTTCGTGAGACGACTGGTGGAAAAAGATTTTAAAAGATAAAATAAACATTTCCCACTCACAAAATTATTATTATTATTATTATTATTATTATTATTATTATTATTATTATTATTATTATTATAATGAAAAGATAATGTTACAGTCAATCTTATGGAGTCCCAATTATATACAGACATGTCATGGTTTACTAAAGAGAGATATATATATATATATATATATATATATATATATATATATATATATATATATATATATATATATATATATTTATTTTTTTTTAATATATATTAGTATTATTATTATTATTTATTTCTAGATAATACATTTGTTTTAGGGGAATAACAGTGTGTTTAATGCACCGTAGTACTGATAGAGGTTGACTTCACCAGCTTTACATGGTCCCTTGGCCTCTCAGACAGCAGTTTAAAAAAAAAAAACACACAATAATAATTCTGGCAGGGATTTGCACAAAGTCATATATGCCAGCAATGATTTTACACTTAATAAAATACGATCACTGGAATGTGCTGAGGCAAGTTAAGAGAGAGACGGTTAATCAAATCCAATCAATGTTAACCACACTCCTCAGTTCTTTCTTGTTCAAAGTTATTGGCTGACTATACCCTGCTGTCACTCTGGTTCTCAAACGGAAACAGACTTGCATGAGAACGAGATGCTTGGAGTGCAACACGCTCTTGTGTCAACAGAGGCTAAGATAGATGTCTCATTCTGATCCGACGTCTCTCTGTCTGTGGATGTTCTGCCCGCTGCGTGGGTGTGTGGCTGGGTTCTACACATTGCTCTGTGGCTTATAGTCTTTTGAAACATTACAAAACGTTCATAGAAAATACAAATTAATTACTGTGGTAGTCTATTGGTCTCGATATGTGCAATATTTATCCTGTGATCTGGTAATGGTTCTGCAAGGGTTTCTTTAGGTTAAAGCCATGCTGGTGGTTCATATACATTATTTTTGTTGATATAGTCCCTAACTTCAAAACTCGAGGGTAAAACTATAAGAAACAATTAACAAACATTTCGGTGACTGCCTTCTTCAGGGTACACTTTTCTAAGACAGACATACACTTTGTTTCCATGGAGAGTCAACTCGAGTCGACTTGAGTGTGCTTGAATTGAAATAATGCGTCAGATGTCAAAGTGGATATGAGAATGGCAGTGATGAGGCCAACTGAAAACATTAAAAGCAGACTGGACATTTCCATCAAAGGATTAAAAAAATCTGGAACTGAACCCAGAGGCACTGTAAACTGGGTCTTACTGTAATAGAACTGTTCTTTTTTATGTTAATCATTTTTTGTGTTCTTTTTTTTTTTTTTTTTTTTTTTACAAACGTTTAATTAAGTAACAGCCACAATTGTTTATGCCAGACTTGTTAGAAATTATGTAACAAAATGATTGATTGTTATTGTCGATACATTACAGATATTACTAGACACCCACCGTGCAGGTATCGCATAGTCCACAATCAAAAATAAATTAGTTGTGCACTGTATAAAATGGAGCTGATTTTATCAGTGCTTGCTAGTGATTAAAATACCTTTTTTGTTCTCCAAGTTGCTGCAGTGACATTGTAGATGTGAATATAATGAGTTACTGTAAATGAGATACTGTTTTAGCAGACACATTTCATTAAGTAAACAAACTGTGTTGCATTTTTCTTTGTGAAAAACAGCAAATCAAAAACCATCAAAATCCCCCAAGGTAGCAAATCTGCCGAATTTAATACCAGCCAAAATGTCCCGTTAAACAGTATGTTTCCGGCCCCTACAACATTTCTGATGTAATTTAGTGATGTAATTTCCTCCCAGCCCGAATTCAGACTTTAGAATTCAGGCCAGCCCGAGGAGTGAAATCGGACCAGAGAATTTGGGCTCCCGTCCGAATTGGGAGGCAACTCGAGTAATTTAAAAACATGGAAACAGAGGTGTGGGGTGGGGGGGGGCAACTCGAGCACGTACCTGGGTTATGTGGTTCATGGAAAAGTGGTTATTGAGAATAGAGAATACAAAACATATATTAAAGTATATTAAACAGCAGCTCCCGAGTGGCACATCCAGTATTGGCACTCCATGTGGAGTGCAGGATGCACCCTACAGCCTGGAGGTTGTCGGTTCGAGTCCAGGCTATTCTACTGCCGGCCGTGGACGGGAGTTCCCAGGGGGCAGCACACAATTGGCCGAGCGTGGCCCGGGGTTAGGAGGGCTTAGATCGACCAGGGTGTCCTCTGCTTACCGCTCACCGCGCACTAGCGATCCCTGTAGACTGTCCGGGAGCCTGTGGGCCTGCAAGCAGCTCAGAGCTGCGTGGTCCTCCAACGCTGTAGCTCTGAGGTAGCTGCATGGCGGGCCTGCAGAGTGAAAAGAAGCAGACGGCTGACAACACACGTCTCGGAGGACGCGTGTGTTCGTCTTCGTCCCTCCCGAGTCAGTGTGGGGGTTGCAGCGGTGAGCCAGGCTTAAAAATTGAGCATTTCAAACTGGGGAGAAAGTGGGGTTAAAAAGCAATTGGCGATTCCAAATAAAAAAAAATAAAAAAAAGTATATTAAAACAGACCAGAATTCTTCCAGTATAACCAAAACCCCTTCCCTAGAAAAAATACTTCAGCCTCTAACCTTTCCTAAATAACTAAAATCTTGCACAGCTCCAACATTTTAAAGGATAACCCTGGTGGCAAACTTTATTAGAAAGCATACATTTCCATTGCCACAGCAGAACCACCTTAATAACACAGATATAATTAATTGGTTGAGCAAAGTACCTGTATAATGCTTTCTTATCTTTAGGGACTCTTTTGATCCAACAATTGGGGTTTACCTTAATAGATGTTTCAATTACTGATCTGCAGATTATATCAAGCAGAGACAGACTAGGCTAATGTAAATAACTTGTGCATTACAAGTTCAATTGGGTATTTAGAGCTATTAAAAAAAAAACGAAATTACATAATTGACATACACACTGCCTGTAATGCCAAGTTGATAATCATTTATTCTACCCAGTTTAATTTCCCTTTTTAATTGCTCAGCTACTATCTGATATTATGACTGAGGTTTTTCGATCTAGGGCATCCAATAAAACATCTGTAATAAAATACAGGTTTGCAATTAATTACAGCTGAAAATCGTACTCTGTTGACAAGGGGTGTTTCAAACTTCATTGCTGAAAGGGCTTAAAAATGTGCCAATTGTAAATTCCATGTGCCATTTAATTCAGCTCACTGCATTCAACATGTATTTGAATTGGCTTTACTGTGCATGCAATGGTTTGGTATTTCAGAGAAATGGTAGGCAGATAAAATGGTGGGGAGATTTGAAACTAGAAATGAGACATTAACTTAATCCCTGTTCACAAGGAACATTTTGTTAAGTCAAGTTTGCAGTTCATGAAACCTTTTTCAAATGCTTTAGAAAGGGTTGATTATTTTTTTTCGAAACACAATCTTCAAAAACTGTCCTTAAAACACTCCTTAAAGTGTTATTCCACCGGAGTCAATCGTTCTGTAAATTACATCTGACCTTTTACAGCGACAGGCGTTGCAAAGGTTACCACTGTACTGTGCCTTTAACATGGATGCCCTACCGCACCAGTATGCGTGCTGATACATGTGGAGTTTTTTCTTTCTTTTTCAACGCCCTGTCAAAATCACAGATGTCAGGGAAGCTCACAGCGAGCAGACTCAGACTTGTTCCACTGATCACATGACCCCAACCAACCAACGAGAAAATGTCACCTGTCAATCAGGAGGTGCCTGTAGGCCAGGGCGGGCGGGATTACTGGTCTGCAGCCATACCTGGCAGCCGATGATGGAATTCCTGTGAATAGCAGGTGAAGGCAGTGCCAGACTTTTCATCTGCAGCTAGAAGAAAAGAGAAAATCTCAAGAGGAGAATGTCTTAGATGCAGGTCCTTTGAGGACTAGGGGCTACTTCCTTGTAGAGGGGGAGCACTTTGTGTTTTTGTATTGCTTTTGTTGTCTGTAAAAGCGTCTGTAAATCTGTATGTCAAAATATGAAAATGTTACCATTCTACCATTGGTAGTCTCATACTATTGCACCAGTGTCACTACTGCATTGTCAATTAGTTTTAAGGTATGTGGCACTTACAAGGTGGTAGGGGGCACCGATCTCATCGTGGTGCATAGGCCGATGGGGAAAGAGTGTGGGAGGGGGGTGTCCCTCTCACCATTTTTGAAAAAGGGAATTAAAATGGTGCATTCTGGTGCAATTTTGGGTGGTTTAAGCATGTGTGTAATGTCTGACAAAAGATTATTTAAGCACTGTTCAAAGCCAGGGAAGATCAACAAGAAGAAACTGACTTTTGGAGCATCAAGACTGGCTGAAAATGTGTGTGGAATTGGTGACCTCACCTTTAACAGTGTACAGTAATATGGGAAACAGCATGCTGCAGCTCCCATGCTCAGCATTATATATTAAATACACCACAGCAAAGGCACTGTCATATTTTAGATATTTTCATTAGCATAATCTCAGAGCTAAATTTAGTAATGGTAGTTAATTTTACTGCAGTCAATGACCATGCTTGCTTCTTTGGCTAAAGAGATATTATCAGCTCATCCTCTAACTAGGGAATCTGCCGCGCGATTAAACTCCTGACGGCAAACAATGTTGCGGCTGCTTAGAAGATGCAAGACAAAAAAAAAAAAAAAAAAAAAAACACTGTTCATGGGATTCAAAATTGCATTTAGGCACTCTACGATTTCACTGACGAAAAATAACGTAGGTTTATTGGAGTTCGCAAAACAACTTTGTTCAGCTTGGTATGATAGCCTTTTCATTTCCTTTTTTGTTTAATTATTGAGCATTTTGCTGCATTACAGCCCTTCTTAAAATTATTTTCTTTATGTTAGGTGTTCAGGGCATTTTTGTTCATGCACGTACACAAACCTGTATTTTATGTTTCGCTGTTCTTGTTCTAAATTTCTTGAATGCAACTGTTCATTTTAAGCAGTTTAACCTGCACTCACACAGGTTTGGTCACCTTCTCAACTGCTGCATGAAACTGGGGTTCTGCTGTTACTATACAGCACCTCTCTGCACTAAGCATTTGTATATCATCTGAAGCAAAAACACATTGGAAATGTGAAAAAATGCCAAGTTATCAAAAGTGCCCAGCCATTTAAAGTGGAGATATCAAAAACACAAGCCAGGTTTCAATAAACCATGGGGGCAACCATGCCCAGCACAAAGCAAATAGGCACAACTGTAAAACCAATGGGGGCCAAGGTTGCCCCAATTGTTTCTTATAACTTGTATCAAAAACACAAGCTAAGTTAGAAGAAACAACTGGGGCAACCTTGGCCAGCACCAAGCAAATAGGCACAACTGTAAAACCAATGGGGGTCAAGGTTGCCCCAATTGTTTCTACTAACTTGGCTTGTGCACCATTTATGAGACCAGTGGCAATGTGGATATTTTTCAGTTTACAGCCCATTTTCACTCGTATGCTAGTTTGCAGTCCAGCTGTACGACTGCAGTCAGCCTTATAAGCGTTCAATGTTTTCAGAACATTTTCCTAGAGGGAAGGAAGGCAGTCTATAGTATCCGTTGCCACAAGATGAATGCCCTCCCCAGGCATACTATCAAGCATAGCAGTCTGTATCTGATCACAGGTGTCTACTGTAGGCATGAGACAGGCTGAACTTCCATCTTTGACATCTAAATCTTTCATGTGTTGGATAATTAATAAATATATATATATATATATATATATATATATATATATATATATATATATATATATATATATATATATACAGGGATGGCCCTGGACTTTGACCCAGACCGGCCCACCACAACTGGCCCGTGGATACACCACCGCCCCCGCCCTGCCGACGCACGCACGTTCACACACCAGCCCCTAATACCACCACCTAGCTGCATCACAGCTATTGTTGTACACCAATGCAGTACTATTTTCAGAGTGCTACAGAACACACTCACTCTGTACACTGTTATAAGAGTTCTACAGAACACATACTGAATTGTCATGATTGCCTCCTCTTGTGAACCTGCTCTCTATGAGCAGACATCTGACTGCCACTGAGCAGATTTTCAATATCTGCTTTGGAGGCCCTTAAAACATACACCTCAGCACTACTTCTGTGCATGATGCTCTTCTCATGCTCTTTAGCAACATAGTGGAAAGAATAGCTTATTGTCAGGCTGAATCATCATGAATTTAATTAATAAAAGGCGGCTGTGCTGTGTCAAGGACTGACTAATGTAAATAGTAGGACTCCAAACGAACATTAACCTGTTGAATATAATGTAAAAATGCAGATTTCCGCCTAAATAGACATGCACAAAAGAAGTTATTTATCATGAGAGGGCCATACACAATAACTAGTAATGCTGCATGCTCCAAGAAAGAGTAAAATCTCACCTTTCTGATAAAAAATAGTTATAAATTGCTGAGGTGCACTCACTAGGGTTGGACGATAATGACATTTTCAGTTATCAATTATCGGCTGTAAATTATCACGATAATCATGATTATCGGCTGAAAAATAACATATGTAAAATGTCTTGGAATGTACCAAATTTAAAGCTATATATACTTGAGCAATATGACAACTGCCTCTACGAGTTTAGAAGAAATAAAACTAGACAATTTTCAAAAAGACCAGCATCTTTAATAAAAGTTATGAAACAATGGTTGGTTACAAAAAAGCACAAATAATATAACCAAATGTTTGTTTGGTAGCTTTTCAACTTTTGAAATATAGGCTACTTATTAAAAAAAGTGTTTAAAAAAAAAAAATTATAAATTGCGATTCAAAAATATCAACTTTTCCACACTGCCTACAGACGGGCTTATTACCTTGCGGATCACTTTCTGTCACTCCAAAAAACTGCCACACAGGACTGATGCTGATTCTTTTTTCTAAAATATTTTCGGAAGGTTTGGTAGTTTCTGCATTTGCCATCGCCATTAGCTCAAACGTTTGCCTTTACTCTGTGAATCTTACGTCACATGTTACAACTTCCCACTACGCAGCGGCACAGATCACGTGTTGCGTCTCACGCAGACAGTTAAGTCCTGTCTTACTGCTTCAATGCAGAGTTACTGTTACACACAAGCATATCATAGTGGGTAACGGACGATAAAATGATTATCGATAATTATTTTTCAATGCAATACAATTATCGATGCAAAACATTATCAATAATATCACGATAATCGATTATTGTTCCAACCCTAGTACTCACTTTTGAGGACACAAGCTCAAGTACATAGTAAAATATGATATATCATATATGGTGTAGTTCCTATTCAACAAAAGTTGAGGAATAGGGCTTGAAATGACTGATATGGCTGGCATGTACATTAATCAACAAACTGTCTGGCTGGAATCATATCTGGCTCCCCATTGCCTACCGCTTCGGATGCAGCTGCTGCACTGACTTTGCTTGTGCTAGACTCTCAATCGTCGTCGGCTATGTTGTCACTGTCTCCTTCTTCTGCTACTACTCTAGTTTGTACCGGGGCTGCGGCATCCTCCTCGGCAGGGACTACTACATGCACGTTGCTGGCATTGGCATTGGCACTACTACCGAATAAGTCGGTTAACTTCCTACATTTGGCTGCATCTGACTGAAGGGACTTTACTTTTTTCTCCCTTAACTTTTCAGCCCCACCTTTGCGTTTTTTACTGTGTTGCTTTTCCATGATGTTTTCCAAAATTGAAGCGGACTTCCCTTGATAGCAAGCTACATCAACGTCTCATGGCTATGTCACTGTCAGTGTGTGTGTGTGTGTTGGGCTGGCCCGCGTCGCTCAACTTTCTACCCCCCCCCCGCGTCGCTCAACTTTCTAGCCCCCCGCATTAATTGTTGAACAGTTGAACAGCCTGGGCCAGGAGATTATATATATATATATATTACTTGTATCGGGCCCGCGGCCCACCGGCGCACAGGTCGACCGGCTACAATATATACAGTACTGTGCAAAAGTTTTAGGCAGGTGTGAAAAAATGCTGTAAAGTAAGAATGTTTTCAAAAATAGACATGTTAATAGATTATATTTATCAATTAACTAAATGCAAAGTGAGTGAACAGAAGAAAAATCTAAATCAAATCCATATTTGGTGTGACCACCCTTTGCCTTCAAAACAGCATCAATTCTTCTAGGTACACTTGCACAAAGTCAGGGATTTTGTAGGCATATAGTCAGGTGTATGATTAAACAATTATACCAAACAGGTGTTAATGATCATCAATTCAATATGTAGGTTGAAACACAATCAGTAACTGAAACAGAAACAGCTGTGTAGGAGGAATAAAACTAGGTGAGGAACAGCCAAATTCAGCTAACAAGGTGAGGTTGCTGAAGACAGTTTACTGTCAAAAGTCATACACCATGGCAAGACTGAGCACAGCAACAAGACACAAGGTAGTTATACTGCATCAGCAAGGTCTCTCCCAGGCAGAAATTTCAAGGCAGACATGGGTTTCCAGATGTGCTGTCCAAGCTCTTTTGAAGAAGCACAAAGAAACGGGCAACGTTGAGGACCATAGACGCAGTGGTCGGCCAGGAAACTTACTGCAGCAGATGAAAGACACATCATGCTTACTTCCCTCGCAATCGGAAGATGTCCAGCAGTGCCATCAGCTCAGAATTGGCAGAAAACAGTGGGACCCTGGTACACCCATCTACTGTCCAGAGAAGTCTGGTCAGAAGTGGCCTTCATGGAAGACCTGCGGCCAAAAGCCATACCTCCGACGTGGAAACAAGGCCAAGCGACTCAACTATGCACGAAAACACAGGAACTGGGGTGCAGAAAAATGGCAGCAGGTGCTCTGGACTGATGAGTCAAAATTTGAAATATTTGGCTGTAGCAGAAGGCAGTTTGTTCGCGAAGGGCTGGAGAGCGGTACACGAATGAGTGTCTGCAGGCAACAGTGAAGCATGGTGGAGGTTCCTTGCAAGTTTGGGGCTGCATTTCTGCAAATGGAGTTGGGGATTTGGTCAGAATTAATGGTCTCCTCAATGCTGAGAAGTACAGGCAGATACTTATCCATCATGCAATACCATCAGGGAGGCATCTGATTGGCCCCAAATTTATTCTGCAGCATGACAACGACCCCAAACATACAGCGAAAGTCATTAAGAACTATCTTCAGCGTAAAGAAGAACAAGGATTCCTGGAAGTGATGGTATGGCCCCCACAGAGCCCTGATCTCAACATCATCGAGTCTGTCTGGGATTACATGAAGAGAGAGAAGCAACTGAGGCTGCCTAAATCCACAGAAGAACTGTGGTTAGTTCTCCAAGATGTTTGGGCCAGCCTACCTGCCGAGTTCCTTCAAAAACTGTGTGCAAGTGTACCTAGAAGAATTGATGCTATTTTGAAGGCAAAGGGTGGTCACACCAAATATTGATTTGATGTAGACTTTTCTTCTGTTCACTCACTTTGCATTTTGTTAATTGATAAATATAAACTATTAACATGTCTATTTTTAAAAGCATTCTTACTTTACAGCATTTTTTCTCACCTGCCTAAAACTTTTGCACAGTACTGTATATATACATATATATTGTAGCGTTTCATGCAGTAGGCAGAACAGAAGGAGACAACACGCTGCTTTTAGGTTCAAAGCTTTATTTAGGATCCCTCTCAGCCCCCTACAGAGCCCACTGCTCTAGCCGCATCGGGTGCCAGAGCGAACAGCTATCCCATTGGTCCCCAGCCGCACACTAGGACCAATGAGCACACACAACCAACAGCCAATGACAGGGGCCAGAGCACACCATGCGTGCAGGATAGCTCGCACAGCCAGGCTATCCTTCAGCATACCTAATTCTTAGAAATTAACGTTCCTTTTTGTCCAGTGGGGACCACAAATAGCATTACTCTCATCAACCAGTATCGAGAGGAACCATACTTCCTTGCGCCAATAGGGACCACAATGAGCGTTACACTGACAGGAAACCAACATTTTTCAGAGATCAAGATCAGAATCTCAAAATGTAAAAAAATGGTGTCCCCTGAGAATTCTCAGCTGACTGACTTCATCTTTCAAAATACTGCTTGTTTTATCAACTGATTGTGTAGAACTGACAGTAAAACACAACACGCTTGCAAACCGAAGGTTATAGTTTCAAATCCCACGCATGCCAGACCTTTTTTGTATTTATATAAAAATATATTTTTTTTTTTGCAGGCAAATGTTCAATTTTAAAACAGAAATAAATCACTTACTATAAATGATATAGACGTCACAATAAGTGCATTCCCTAGTATATTTCCATGATGACAAAACAAGTTAATTGTCATTAAACTCGGATGTCCTGTAATATACATCTGCGTGGATAAAAGTGCCTGGGATCTGAAAAAAATGGGAGAAAAAGGAGAAGGACATTTTTACCTTACTTTGGCGACTTATTTCTCTTACTGTATGACAGGTATTGACTTTTTGTTCTACATTTTACCTAAGAGTGTTGGGAACTACAAATTAAAAGTGAAATGGTGCTTTTGGCTGATTTACTTTTGCTGCACCAATACCCTGAAGACACGTAAACTATCCTTGCTGTACAGAGAGTCTCTGGCAGTTCTCGGTGATAATTTGGCACGAGGAATTACCATTCCTGTCAATCAGACAAGGTTTCATCTGCTATCCCATCATGCCTGTCTTCTTAAAGGCGTCTTGTGGCAAAGTGACTGCTGATTAAGAACAGATGCAGAGGTGATGCAGTGCAGAAATAATCACAAGTGAAAAACGGTAATCCAATTTGGAAATGTTATTTTTATTATTACACAAATCCTGGTCTGGCGACCAAACAATGATCCTCCGGCAAAACACCCCTGGTGTAAAGCTTGGCAGGAAAATAATAAAAATGATTTGTAAACAAAACAAATAATAACACGTTATCCGCTCCCACAATACTATTAACATAAATCACCAGTCCGGGTGCGTGCAGTAGTGCTCAAGGCGGTTGATAACAAATAACAGTGACTGTGGTGTTGTTGTTCCGGGTAGTGCTGGCCCAAGGCGACAGCTCCAGAGACGTGTTAGCTGTCTAGTGAATTCACAAAACAAAAGACAATCACTAACAGCGACAAAAACAAACAAAACACTCACAAATACTTTTTGTTTCTTTTTGGGAACTCTCCCGGTCCTTCCAGTTCAGTGCGTCTCTGAACCCAAGTGAAGGAAAAGATTTACAATTCTCCGGCCCCCTTTATGCAATCATGCATGACCCCTTGGTAAATGATTACAGCGGACTCTATTGCCTGCAGCTGCTACCTCGTTTACCTTCCGGGTCAATACTTTCCTGCAACTGACTTTCCGACCCAGATTTACAACCAGAACTCATATTTCCGTCACAAGTCTCTATACATGAACCCCCAATATCTCTGACAAGCACCTGGGTACATATTTTTATGATATCACAACCAAAGGTATACACTTTTTCTTTTTTGTCTATATATATATTACCTTACAGTATATGATAATAAGACAAAAAATGGACTGAATGACAATACCCAAAACTAATCTTAATATTTTTTTTTAATAAAGTAGCCGGCACAAATATAGTATTAACCGGTGGATTGCGCTAGTCGACGGCTAATTTGGAAAACCCTGACTACCTACACACTTAGTTTGTCAGAAAATAAATAAATAAATAATTGCAATTTTCAGTACCTGGAAAAACATGGATAAATACTAATACTTTAAACAGCCATAGGTGTCACTAGATATCTGATTCCAAAATGAGTTTGTTTATTTTAACGCTAGCGCTATACTTTACCTGGGATTTGATATCACAATTGCGATTTCACTGTTATTGATAGACACAGATTGACCCACAGGTGGTGTGGTTTTGTAGTTTGTGTTGAAGTATGGGGGCGATTCAAACATAGAGGCACTGGCAAGAGGCTATCAGTTATTGGTAACTGAAGCTGCCTTCTGTAGCATCCTGTTGGTTCCAGATGTGCTACAGGAACCTAATTTGATATGATAATGAACATGTTTTTAACAGGTTCCTTTCCATTTTAATTGATGCCCGTCAGCTTACAGCATGTTAAAGGGGGAATCTGGAAATACAACTATTCAGAGAAACTATGCAGAGAAGGGTTTGCCTACCTGGATTACTATTTACCAGACTTAATAACTACTTCAGAAGGAAATTCCTGTTCCTGCAATCAGGGCAGCTTCTAAACAAAACTCAGAAAAGCTGTTTAGTATGTTTCATTTATTGCACACAGTCAAAAGATAAGATATTTAACACATTTCATCACCTTATAGTAATAGTTTAATAGTTGAAATTGACTGAAAAATTCCTAGTATCTATTAGTAGCCCAGCACACTAATGATCCAAGCAGAAACTGTTCTATGAAGTAACAATTTAATAAATAGAAATATTGAGAAAAGTAATGTTTTCTTACAGGAAGGGCCTGGTTTTCAGATCGGACAGTAGAGCATAGCATAGAGATAGAGAAAGAGAGAGAGAAAGGTGGAAAGTGGAAATCAGAGCGAGAAGATGCAATTTCTTAGGCAGAAAGGGACTAGATTTGCAGCAGTAATCAGCAATAAAATAGAATCTCAGAATTTGATACTATTGAATTGCTGGTGTGTAATGCAATAACTATGCTTGTTGTGTAGAAATGAAATTACAAATACAATAAAATCATTTATTTACAAAAAAAGTTTTGAAAGTAAAAGGTTCCACGTTGAATATCACCATGAGTCTTTGCATTCACTTTCAATATGATATCAGATCAAACATTACCAAAATGAAAATAAAAACCCTAGAGCTTCCACGTAGCTTGGAAGTTGGAAGTTATTCACAATATTTCCATACTGCCCTAGTTTAAGGACTTCAAAATCTGGTCACCTTAACAATAGGACAGTCTTGGTGCTGCATGTTACAGATAAACTCATGTGTGTGCTTTGCTCTAGTGCGACTACAGTAATTTCTGAATGGTCTGCACAATACAGAATTAATGTGAGGGGGAATATGTTTGAAAAGAAGTACTATCTTGGTTGATGTTTGAATCTGTTGCAGAAACATGTGGTTAAATGTCTGATAAATTTCCTAGTCATCATTTCTGGACACTTGACTGGTCACTAGCACATGTTTCCTGAAACATTTGTAACCTGACTAAAGGTTTATAATCTCTTTCAAGTGTTTCTAACTCAGAGTAGTGTGCTTTTATGCTAACACGAAAGATAATGGAACATTTTGGACTGACCTAGTTGGACTTTTATACACCAAATAATTATCTGAAAGTGTTGATTTAAATAACAATGTTAATTTTTTTTCTTTTTCTTTTAGTAAATCATAAATCATTTATAGGATTATGAAAATGCATATTTCCAACCCTGATGTGAACCACATTAGTTTGGTTAGGGTTGTATTTATTACCCTTATAAAAGTTTACAGTAATAAAAAGCATAGCACAATGTAACAAAAATATAGTGACAGGATAAGTAAGCATTATAAAGCCCAGAGAAGTGAGATAAACATATTAAAAAACATCACAAACCTTGGCAAACTATGGCAAACGCATTATGTAATAGGGGTTGGGGTCAATTTCTGTGTTTCAATTCCAATTTCTTTTTAAAATCAATTCCCAATTTCAATTTCTTCTAATTCGAATTGATATTTTAGAGACATTTGAAGCTGATTTTAATTGATTATGATGTGTTGGAATTGACTAAAAGGGAATGGGAATGGGAATTGGAATTGAAAAACAGAAATTGAACCCAACCCTATATGTAATCTTGGGAAAAGTGTGATAAACTTTTGGAAGGGTAACATCAGGGTTGAAGAAATTTGAACTTTTTATGCGTTTAGAGAAAGGGAAATAGTTAATTACATTAAGTATTCGTGCAATTAGGTTGAGGAAATGTTTAAAATAAAGGCAATAAGTTTATGTGCTGTTGATGTGTCCAGTTTGTGTGTACAGACTCCTGTAGCCGTGGATGTTACCAGTCTTTTTCAGTGGAAAATCAACAACCTCTGTGGCCCAAAAAACTCTACAAGAGTATAATACATAAATCATGAACATTTTATTTTGTAAGAGATAATATTTGTATTGATAATACAATCGGTTTCAATATGTGTTTGTTATGCAGCTATGGTACTGTGTATATGTGCAAACATTGACATGTCTGGTCGTGAGAGGAAAGTCATCAAAACTCGATTTTCATAAAATGCAGATGCAGTATTAGACAGTTCTTTCTGAGGCACTTCACGAGGAAATCAAATAAATGTATTTTTTAAAATTTTTTAAACGTAGTAATTGCCAATTATTTTATTATTTTCTCGCAATTTGACATATCCAATTATTTTTAGGCTCAGCTCACCGCTACCACCCATGCGCTGACTTGGGAGCAGCGAAGACGAACACACGCAGTCCTCCGAAGCGTGTGCTGTCAGCCGACTGCTTTTTATCACACTGCAGACACCGTGCAGCCACCTCAGAGCTACATCGGAGGACAACGCAGCTCTGGGCAGCTTACAGGCAAGCCCGCAGGCGCCCGGCCAGACTACAGGGGTTGCTGGTGCGCGGTGAGCCGAGGACACCTTGGCCAAACTAAGCCCCCCCCGGGCAGCGCTCCGCCAATTGCGCACCACCCCCTGGGAGCTTCCGTCTATGGTAGGCAATAGAATAGCCTGGACTCGAACTGGCGACCTCCAGGCTATAGGGCACATCCTGCACTCCACTCTGCCTTTACTAGATGCGCCACTCGGGAGCCCCCTAAATAAATGTATTTTTGATCATCAGACTAGTTGAACAAATGCAAAACTCTTCAACACTGCTCAGAAGTACATGGAAACAAGCACTAAAAGTGCCTGTTTCAAAACATTGGGGCTGGCTATTTTCACCCCAGCACAATAATAATAAAAGACAATCATGTTCATTCTACAATTTTGCTGCTAACCATTAACTTTCTCTTGAATTATGAGGCTGTGATTCATTTCTTTCTTTACAACATTGCTTCAAAATATGGGTACATAGTAACACACAGTAACACTACAGTTACCATTAATATTTACTACATGCACTTAGTACACAATTTGATTGTGAGTATGAAGCTCCATACATTAACATGCAATTAACAGTTATTGTCCTCATCATATAATTGTGTTGTAAGTACATTAACGTAATAAACGTACAATGTAGCTCTATTGTAGCTAATGTACCTGTAATTTGAAGTGTATTCTTTTTTCTTTTGCATACAAGTGATGCAATTGGGTGCTCATGAAATGTCTTTTATAATTAAACAACTATAGTTTTATAGTAGAAGACATTGATCAAAACATAACAGAGATGGAAATAAGACTGAAGCTAATTAGCATGAAGCTAATCAAGCACATATTAAAACCTGGAATGGGTAAAGCTACTGTGCAATAGTAGTCTCATTCCATCCCAGTTACTACATTTGTTTATAATGACTCTTTATGCTCATAAAAGCTATTGGAATGGAAGAACAGAATGAGTCAGCTGAGTTTTCTCAGCTGAGCCAAAACCTACAGAGAGCCAAAGACTGCAAGTCAGATACTTGCCAACATATTGCCACACAAGCAGGCCTCAAGCCTACTGAAGACTGGGTGGGAGAAGGAGTGCCACAAACAAACAATACAACAACAAAATAGAAAAGAAAATATTACAGGGGTGGATTTATATATATATATATATATATATATATATATATATATATTACATTTTAGTGGGCAAATACACCACCTGATATTTGCCAAGTTCGCTGTGTATTGATCAGGCAGCGCCAGGGGAATCCCAGTAGACCCCTCTGCTAATGAGGTGAAGCTTCACTGCAGGTTATTAAAGACATTAGCTTTAACTGTGCTTGATTTAGCGAGATCGGAGGGGAGGATTTACAGCTGGTCTTCTTCATAACATATGATCATTACACAGTGCATCCCACTCCTATTGATTAGTAACTAAGTGTAACAGGGTAATATAGAATAGAAAGAATTGTATTTACTGTATCAGTGATATCTCTAGGATTCTTTTAATGGAGAAATCCACAGCTTTTTTTCCCCATACAAAAATCAGAAAAATAACAGTGTACAGTATATGGCTAATTTTAAATTCACACAAGCAGGCTATTCTGGGTTGTTTGGCTCCAAACACCCCCATTTCTAAATGTGATCAGTTATTAAAAGCTTTTATAATCTTTCCACTCAAGACATGAGTTGTGCTGCTTTCACAGTTTCTTCAGTTACAGAAACCTGTTTAGTTTGAAGAATTGGATTTAACTGAAGGAAAGTTATTCTTCTGTATAGTATGGACTTGATTTGTTATTCAACACATTACCTACTGGTCAACAAAGACTACTACTATTTTGAAGCAACTACAACTCATTTTCTGAAAGGAACAAACAGACTGGTAGGGAAAGAAAGAGAGGAGTGGTCTTATTGGTGAGTTTGTATATATAGATGGTCACACGTAAGATGTTTACTGTATCCCAGTTAAATAACCCACAACCAGTCCAAAAAGGGCCTGCATTCTTGTCTGGTAATGAAGCAGTTAAAATGTCCTTTAACACCGTTGGTATTTACAGCATCGCATCACATTGCATGACTCACTGCCTGCAAATAAACCCCTCTTGTATTTCCCTTTGCTTTGCATGCCACTGTCCTGCAAACTTGGCAGCCACAGACTGCAAAAACATAGCTGAGGTAAACGCAGGTTTGGATTGAGAAGCAGGGAAGAAGGGTGGAGGTGACTGTACAGACACTGGCGTGCCAGCACCTTTGTAAAACCATCGAGTGAGAAACCAAAAACAACCCTTGGGTGAAGTCAGGTGACTGCAATCGCTGAGGCATTCGTTTAACATGTTATTTCCATCATTCACAGCTTACGAGCAAACACTTTCACCTGTAGGGTTTCATATTATTAAAAAGAGCCTGAAAAAGGCTTTCCCTTGACAGAAATGGTCATACCCTCTAATCTTCAGAATTCATAACAGAACCCTCCCATTGTACAGCCTTGGCCCCTGGTCAGGTCCCATAGAGTTGCTGATCTGGTTTGCAGGGCAGGAAACAGCAGCATTTTCAGAGCTATTATTTATAAAAGTTACTATACATATGTACAATAATGCATCAAGAACAAAATTGACAAAATACATTATTATGAAAAGAATTATAACCAAGACTTATTCGGAGAACATCATTTCTACCAGTACCTGTTTCTTGTGTTGTACGAGATGGTTCTGCAGGAGCAGAGTAACAATTCTGTTCTAGCTTCCTGACATATATGGCAAGCCAAATTATCAATTAGAGATATCTCAAATTAATTTATAGATATCTTTACATATTTGAAGATATCACTAAATATCTTTAAATGTTGCTTTAAATTAGATATCTAAGCTGCATTTACTAATTAACAGAAAGTCATTTCAAGATGTCTCTAAATGACTTCCTGTGAAATGTTTTGAATGGACTTCTTGTCTATTTCGAGATATCTCCAAATGAACAGGAAGTTATTTCGAGATATCTCCAAATGAACAGGAAGTTATTTCGAGATATCTTCAAATGATTTAGAGATATCTTTAAATGAACAGGAAGTAATTTAGCAATATCTTCAAATGATTTAGAGGTATCTTTAAAACCCTAATTTTAAGATATCTCTAAATGACAGTTTGGTGTACCATTCTAGCAAAATCCACATGGTTTCCATATTATTTAAAGATTTAGATATATCTAATTGATTTACAGATATCTTAAAATTAATTTTAGATATCTTAAAAACTGCACAATTAAAGATATCTGAAATTCAATGTGAGATATTGTTTTACAGATATCTCTAAATATTTCAAGATATCTTAAAATACAATTTGAAATATCTCTAAATGATAAATTTGGCTTGCCATAGACATATGTTCCACAGCCATTTATTAGTAAGCATCTTCTAGTGCACAGCTGTAATAGCAGCATTACAGAAAGGACTGCTGATCACTAGATAACGTTGGCTATGACTTCTATTTGGGCACTTTGACAGATCTACCTATGTAACTGAAGAGCAGCTCCTGAACCCAGGTAAATGCAACATAATACTGGCTTATAGAAAACAACCCAGGATTTAAGCAATTGAAATAGTTGCAATTCTAAAACGATTAAAGGTCTGTAAATAAACAGACAAAATTAAAACAACAAAGAACTTCTTATTCTTTAATCAAACTACAAGCAAATCTCACTATTTATCAGAATACTATTTTGGTTTTATCACCTTGGTAGCATATACTACACTTCAAAATGTAAAGTGGGACTGGATAACCTCATTGAGTCTGATTTTCAGCTGGCACTTCAGGATTTGTGCAGCTCTCCCATTATGTAAACAACAGACTGACCTGACCTTTAGAAGTTTACATGGCCTATCCACGCTACATGGCCAGACACTGGGGGATTCATCAAGTCTTACATCTACATAGAGTAGAAACTTGAATATCCTGGTCCTGCTTAAGATATTATTCAATATGGGGCTTGAAGACTTTGTTCATAACACCCATTCCCAACTTGTGCCTCGTCCTTTCACTGAAAAATACCAATTATAATTCACCTAAAAGAAACCAACCAGAAATTAAATTATAAATCACCTAGGTATAAGAAATCAATTGATCACTGTTCCAGATGTTTCCTGTATACAATGTCTTCCCGTGCATGACACAACTCTAACGTAAAAAAAAAAAAAAAAATCTTTATTTTTAAATTGTTCCCAAGGACGTTTTTCTGATTTTTTTTTTTTTTAAGTGAATAGGTTGTGTGTAGGGTGTCTTATTGTATACAGGTTTGCCGTTCTCCCGTCCATACTGCATGAGATAACATTACTTATACAATACGAGACACCCTACCCACACACACACTGCTTTTCCACAAACCAAAATAGTATATTTTAGTATGACTAGTTAAAGTCAATTTGTGAACCTTGAATTATAGTTCTCCTTTTACTTTTCATTCACCACTTAAAACACAATTTAATGATTTATTCTTATGCGTGTTATCTACATTAACCAAGTAACTTGTCAAATAGTATGAACATTGTTAATGCATTAACACAGTAGTTCAGATACTGTTTAAACTTGTCCACTAACTTTTTACTCTATAAAGTATTTTATTATATTTACTAACAAGCAGTGCCTTCTCTGTTTACAAATTCCCATCAGCTCTTAATACCACAAAGCTTGAACTCGCCAGTTAGTACTGTTTTGAAGAATTAAGTTTCAGGAAAAAAATTGTAGACTGTTGCTGGTGTCACAAAGTGTTAAATACTCAGTGACACTGGTTTCTTTAACATATGGGTTTATGAGACCCAAACTTCATTTATATTTGATCACAACAGCATTTAAGTAACTCTGCATAGCAGGCCTAGATGAAGTGAAGTTTTGACATGTTTATAAATAGCTTTAAGTATATGTGAGCATGTGGGTGCATGTTTGTATCTCTGTCTAGGTAAGTTTATGTATGTGAGTGTGCGTCTCATGTCGATGTGTGGTAGACTCCCAGACAGCACATTGACAGAGAACTTCAAAGGGTGGCAAAGCAAGCAGAGGCAGAGTGTAGAATTACACTTCTAACAAAACAATACAAGGCAGCAGCAACTGACATGTTTGAAGTGTCTGTCCTCAAAAAAAAAAAAACTTCAAATGAGCCAAGAGATTTTCCTGCTGCGAGCTCTAAATATACATCCCAAAAACCACCTGCTAGTTTGGGAGGTCTTGTTTGCATCACACCTGCCCCACTCCAAAACACCTCAGTCTTGACACTCCAGTAAAATGAGACTTGGGACATAGTGGAAGCCTGACTCTCTTAAAGTTAGGGTTTCCAGGTACCATTTATCCAAACTCAGCTGCCAGTGATGTTTGATGGTTTATTGCCAATGTTAAAACTACAGTACTGTGCAAAAGTTTTAGGCAGGTGTGAAAAAATGCTGTAAAGTAAGAATGCTTTCAAAAATAGACATGTTAATAGATTATATTTATCAATTAACTAAATGCAAAGTGAGTGAACAGAAGAAAAATCTAAATCAAATCCATATTTGGTGTGACCACCCTTTGCCTTCAAAACAGCATCAATTCTTCTAGGTACACTTAGTCAGGTCAGGTGTATGATTAAACAATTATATCAAACAGGTGCTAATGATCATCAATTCAATATGTAGGTTGAAACACAATCATTAACTGAAACAGAAACAGCTGTGTAGGAGGAATAAAACTGGGTCAGGAACAGCCAAACTCAGCTAACAAGGTGAGGTTGCTGAAGACAGTTTACTGTCAAAAGTCATACACCATGGCAAGACTGAGCACAGCAACAAGACACAAGGTAGTTATACTGCATCAGCATGGTCTCTCCCAGGCAGAAATTTCAAGGCAGACAGGGGTTTCCAGATGTGCTGTCCAAGCTCTTTTGAAGAAGCACAAAGAAACGGGCAACGTTGAGGACCGTAGACGCAGTGGTCGGCCAAGGAAACTTACTGCAGCAGATGAAAGACACGTCATGCTTACTTCCCTTCGCAATCGGAAGATGTCCAAGAGTGCCATCAGCTCAGAATTGGCAGAAAACAGTGGGACCCTGGTACACCCATCTACTGTCCGGAGAAGTCTGGTCAGAAGTGGCCTTCATGGAAGACTTGCGGCCAAAAAGCCATACCTCCGAAGTGGAAACAAGGCCAAGCGACTCAACTATGCACGAAAACACAGGAACTGGGGTGCAGAAAAATGGCAGCAGGTGCTCTGGACTGAGGATTCAAAATTTGAAATATTTGGCTGTAGCCAAAGGCAGTTTGCTCGCCGAAGGGCTGGAGAGCGGTACACGATTGAATGTCTGCAGGCAACAGTGAAGCATGGTGGAGGTTCCTTGCAAGTTTGGGGCTGCATTTCTGCAAATGGAGTTGGGTATTTGGTCAGAATTAATGGTCTCCTCAATGCTGAGAAGTACAGGCAGATACTTATTCATCATGCAATGCCATCAGGGAGGCATCTGATTGGCCCCAAATTTATTCTGCAGCATGACAACGACCCCAAACATACAGCGAAAGTCATTAAGAACTATCTTCAGCGTAAAGAAGAACAAGGAGTCCTGGAAGTGATGGTATGGCCCCCACAGGGCCCTGATCTCAACATCATCGAGTCTGTCTGGGATTACATGAAGAGAGAGAAGCAACAGAGGCTGCCTAAATCCACAGAAGAACTGTGGTTAGTTCTCCAAGATGTTTGGGCCAACCTACCTGCCGAGTTCCTTCAAAAACTGTGTGCAAGTGTACCTAGAAGAATTGATGCTGTTTTGAAGGCAAAGGGTGGTCACACCAAATATTGATTTGATGTAGATTTTTCTTCTGTTCACTCACTTTGCATTTTGTTAATTGATAAATATAAACTATTAACATGTCTATTTTTGAAAGCATTCTTACTTTACAGCATTTTTTCACACCTGCCTAAAACTTTTGCACAGTACTGTATATATACACAGTACGATAATAGATGGCTTTATATTATATACAAATAATAAAACAGGCAAGTGGTTCAGAGACTCAAACCACAATGCCAGAGTTACAGATATCTGAAAACCCTCATAAGTCACCATTTCTGAGGTGATATTAAAAGCACTCTTAATAGTTCCTTATCAAGTGCATTACCAAAATTAAAGAGAGACATTTGGAGGTGGTTAGGTTTTTTCAAGATATAAGATAAGCAGACTGCTGATTTGACTGCCAAACACAATACCGTACAGAGCAATTCTCAGATTGAAAATGGCTCTTTTGTGTAAGAGAATGAATGAGAGCAAACCAAAGCTCAACCGCTGGAATCTGAGCCCAGTGTTTGGATATAAATATAAAAAAAAACACCACCACTCTATTTATCTTCCTGGTACCTTCCTGTATCTCCCCCCACCAACTCCACCACCATGCCCAGTCTGTAATTTACGCAAAGCCACAGAGTACTGCCAGAGTTAAAAATAATTATTTTACTGGGCCTTATGAAAATAAAATCTAGGTTGTAAATAGAAACAAGAGTTTGTAGTACGCAGCCTCGTTCAGGGCTATTTTTAAGTAGGGATTGATGCTTCCTTGACAAGACAAGCTCACAATGGCTTAAAGTAGTCTAACTGGGATGCCTGGTCATCAGTTCAGTCTAGAGACAGATTTCCAAACCGAAATTTCTCAGCTATCAGTCTATACTGAGGTACAGTAGTTAAAATGTAAAATTGATTATGGATTATTGATCATCAGGGCTTTATTTTGAGAGCCTCTATTACACATTCATTAATCGAGTAATCACTCAGGTGCCCTGTTTGTAGCCTCAGATGCCTCCTTGCATTTTATAATCAAATTGATATTTATAATAGTTGTCAGGTGTATTTGAAGAGTATCTCTTGTTTTTTGCTTCTTGCTTTTGAATAATAGAAGTGTTCTCAATGCATCGATTATTGTCCATTAAAACCTGTCCGATATTCGATTAGGAAATCATACAGCAATGAACTACCAGTGTGGGTTGGGTCATACCAATGGAATACCTTATATGTTTAACGCAAAGTGCTAGTTTTGGAAAAGAAAAATTGCATTGTCATTGAATATCATCTAGCAAAGAGAACCTTTATCATCTATAAGAAGAATTTAATCCACTGCTCCTCCCTGTGGGTGTGTGAGTTTCAGTTGCTTTCATGGCACAGTACAGTCTCCAGGCAAAGAACACACACAGTACTTTTCCTCTTTTGACATTTTCAAAACCCCACCGATCTGATGCTGTCCTGTGTGCTTCTATTGGCGTAAGTTGCCAGATATTCCTCCCACTTATTTCAACAAAGAAAAAACTGATCATCTAAGTTGTGCATTTACTAATTAGCCAGCTTTCTTGGATCGTGTCCAAGTTTGGCTGAATTTCAGGTTTTCACCAAACTGGCAGCACCTTGCATTTTTATAATGCCAGATCATTGATGGGTTACGTGGCATCCACAGCCCCTCTGCAGGAGAAATGTATGTATTGCAATATATTGGCAAGCTATAGAAAAAATAATGCAATATATTTTTCACATTGAATAAGTATTTTGTTTCTTTAAGGGGTAATACACCACTTCTAAGTGACCTGATGGACATTTAACATACTAACAAACTATATTATTGCATGTTTTTGACAAACAGCAACTCAGTGGAACTGGAGCAATTCTAAATCAGTATTCCATAGTCATGCTGTCAGAGTTGATAACAGTATTAGAATCTACAGGCGGCACTTGACTTGGCAGGAGACTAATAATTGTTACAGAATCTGATGATACAAAATAACTGGGCCTAATCCAAATTCTGTGCCAGTCTAATTATGTAGTACGCCACCAGCTCTACATTTTTCATGTACTATTAAGTATAATTAGGGCTTCTGATTTTCGGTTTTATCCAATCGATAAAAACTGATAAAAACACCCCTGATACAAACAAAGAAATCAGTGTATAGCCAATAAACACCAGAAAAAAAACAATGGGAATGGTCACTATATTCACGTTGACTTGACCCGTTTCGCCGTGAAAAAAAAAAAAAAAAAACTAAAAAAATAATCCCAGTGCAGTTGGGCAATGTCCATCCTTCCTGACTTCTTGTATCTCGCATTGATTCGTTTTGAATACTTTAAACCCACCCCAACTACTGAGTGGCAGCAAATTCCTACATTTCTATTGTAGGAGAGTGCACGCTTGTGAGATTTAAAACAAGATTACAGTTGAATACAGAGCATTGTTCTTGCTCGCAAGACTTAAAGCTGTATTACAATTTAATAGGGTTGATATGCACGCTTGTGGAACTTAAAACAGAATTGCAAATTGTGGCGAGATGTAAAAAAAATGCCTAAACACACAAAAAACTCAGAAGAATGTGCCCGTGATCATAAGGATTTTGTTATGGAAGACAGCAAAGGAAAGAAGGTACAATTGAAGTGTGCAAGTACTGTCGAGTTACTACACATACACTTTTGTGAAAAATGCCCAAGAATTTTGAAAAGTAACCGAATACAATAATTTCATACAGTATATAAAAAACAATTTACTTAAAACTTGAAAATAGCTAAAAAATCAGCCCAGAAAAATGAAATTAATAAAAACCGAAAAGTATAATTACCGTAAAAACTGGTGTATAAGTCGCACCGGTATATAAGTCGCCATCAGGGTACATCATTGTTGGATGGACGTGATCCACAGCAATGCTAAAGTAAACCACAAAATTAGTTATGCCTTCTAAAGAATCAAGGAATTCAGTGTATACCAGGAGAACATGCTCCACACCAGGGTAATGACAATCTAATCAGGTATACAGGTCCTAATAAAGTGGCCAGTCAGTGTATGCAATTACAATATAAGCTGTTTAGCATTATGTGCACTGCAGCAGTAGGAGGTTATGAATACTATTTCAACTTATGAATTTTGAAAGGGGTTATCCTTTGCTTTACCGATCCCACTTCTTATGCTGTTCAGATACATAAGAGGGCATCATCGGTTTCAATGTACGATTCACACGCTTTCTGAAATTCGTTTGGGGATGGTACGTCGTTGTGAGTTTCCGTACCACTTGCCATTTTTCACACACCTGTTGTAATACTTGGGAAATAAACTGTGGTCCCCTGTCCGAAAGAAGATAGTCAGGAGTACCCCATCTCGTGAATATTTCCTTGACCAAAATTTGGCCTATGATTTCCGCAGTGGCTTTTCGTAAAGGAAATAACTCTACCCATTTTGAATAGTAATCCACAATTACTAACAATTGGATATTCCCTATTGAGCTCCGGGGAAAAGGTCCCATTAAATCTATTCCAAGCATCTCCCAAGGTCAAGAGACTTCCGTTTGTTGTATTTTTCCAGCAATCTGAGAGAAATGGGGTACAAACCGATGGTACAATCCTGCTTAGCCTAAGAATCTTTGAAGGGACTTGACATTGGTTGGTAATGGAAACTGCTGGATGGCCTCCTTAGCTGGATCTACATGTACACCTCTTTGAGTCACAATATGACTAAGAAACTTAATTTTCTGTTTGCAGAATTTACATTTCTTTAGATTTAGAGTAAGACCAGCTTCCCTCAGTTTATTCAAAACAGCTTGAATATCTTGGTAATATTGCTGAATACTAGAAGAATAAATTATTATGTTGTCTAAATAGACCAAGCATATTCTCCCTTGCAAATCTCCAAGAACCCTTTCCATCAATCGTTGAAATGTTGCTGGTGCATTTTTTAAACCAAACGGTAGTACTCTAAAATGGTAAAGCCCACCAGGTATCACAAAAGCAGTTTTAGATTTACTCACCTGATCCATTTCCACTTGCCAATAGCCACTATTTAAATCGAGAGTTGTAAAAATACCAGCTCCTGCTAAGTATTCCGAAATCTCTCCAATTGTTGGCATAGGATATGCATCATCAATGGTCCGGGCATTTAGCTTCCTGTAATCAACACAGAAACGTTGGGAGCCATCTTTCTTTGGACTAAGAACAATGGGTGAAGCCCACGCCGAATCAGAAGGTTCAATTATATCTTTCTTTAAAATCTCTTCAATATGTTCCTGAACAACTTGCTGTTTAACAACAGACAAGCGATATGGCCGTTGCTTAATAGCCACTTCACTTATAGTGCAAATTTTATGTTTAACAAATGATGTTCGGCCAAGCTGGTTTAAGCCAATCCCACTGTTACAGCTCAACAGATAATGTAACTGTTCAGCATCTGAAACCAATAGATCAGATTGTCCCACAGCCTGTTTAATAAGATCTTCACTATCTTGGCGAATTGAAAGCAAAGACGGATGAGAAAAAACAGACGTTGGTGAAACCGCAGTGAACAAAGATGTGTAAGCCTTTTTACGCTTACCAATTTTGTAGATAAAAGCCAGCTTGCCAAATGTCCCACTCCTGGCTGGAAAGTAAAATTATTTTTTTCTAATCATGGGAAAACCTGTAAGTCCAGTTTCTTACATCAATTATGAAGCCTTAGCGGTCCATTTATTCAACGCGTCTCAGGCGCATCAGGTCCAATTTATTTTCACGCGCGCAGTTTATTTTAGATGTGCTGTTTAAAAGTATTTCTCACAGTAAAACAGGTTTAAAAGGCACTGCATATCAACAGGACACTCAGTACTGCATCTCCAGCCCCGCCCGCCCGCCCGCTCCGCTCCACCCCTTGTTTGCTGTATTTTTTACATACCTCTACATAGTAGTGCATACCGATAAATCATCTCCTGATCACTCGTTTTATCACCAAACTCCTCAATAATGTGATCCAAGTCATTATTTTATTACTATAACATCTAAAAAAAGCTCTGCAAATGTCTTATATTCTTTGAGCGCTGGATGCAGAAGCAGCTATCTTATTTGTTTATGTCATATCTTGTTTGTTTATTAGGAGGCTGTGTGGTCCAGTGGTTAAAGAAAAGGGTTTGTAACCAGCAGGTCCCCGGTTCAAATCCCACCTCAGTCACTGACTCATTGTGAGACCCTGAGCAAGTCACTTAACCTTCATCTTTCGGGTGAGACGTAAAGTAACTCTGCAGCTGATGCAGTTCACACACACTAGTCTCTGTAAGTCGCCTTGGATAAAGGCGTCTGCTAAATAAACAAATAATAATGTCCGTGGTATCGGGGCTATCTGTATTCATGAGATATGCCCCTTTTTTTTTGTCTTCTCTCGGCTCCTATCGGTCTCACTCGGCCATTGGATCATTTTCTCGGCTTTTTCCAGAGAAAAGCCGACTAGAGACCTGTTTTTTACATCTTTTTGATGATGTCGGACAGGGTCCGACATTGGACCGGAAAGGGAAAATTGCAATGTCGGACCAGGTCCGACATAGGACCGCAATGGGTTAATCCTGTAAGAGAAATGGAATCCAGTCCGAGCACAAGCGCATAAGCTAGTTCAGAATCAGATAATACTAAGGTAGGTACAGTCCACTGAAACCCATGCATATGGTAGTCAAGATTAACATGTCCAAGGGGAGAACTTTCTGTTCCATTTGCTAAATACAAAGATACTTTCTCTTTAGTTTGCACCATTTCCTGAGTCTCCTTGAATTTTTCCCAAAGCTTCTCATTAATTAGTGTATAAGTTGCACGTGTGTCCAAAACAGCCTTTCCAGTTCAGCCACGAATGGTAACCGACACAATTAATTGACAAAGAAGAAAATCTGGAGACAAGGTTTTTCCATCCTTTTGTTTCCCATCCTTTTGTTTTACCGTAAGATAGGCTTCAGTTCCAGGTAATTCCTCAGACACCGCTGACAAGGTGTTGTCTTTCCAATTGCTTTTGCCTTTAGACTTTGAAGGAGTAAATCCCTTGAGGACAATGACCAGGAGCATGACTTGCATTACATAAGAACATAAGAACATAAAAAAGTTTACAAATGAGAGGAGGCCATTCAGCCCATCTTGCTCGTTTGGTTGTTAGTAGCTTATTGATCCCAGAATCTCATCAAGCAGCTTCTTGAAGGATCCCAGGGTGTCAGCTTCAACAACATTACTGGGGAGTTGGTTCCAGACCCTCACAATTCTCTGTGTAAAAAAGTGCCTCCTATTTTCTGTTCTGAATGCCCCTTTATCTAATCTCCATTTGTGACCCCTGGTCCTTGTTTCAGGTCAAAAAAGTCCCCTGGGTCAGCATTGTCTATACCTTTTTAGATTTTGAATGCTTGAATCAGATCACCGCGTAGTCTTCTTTTTTCAAGACTGAATAGATTCAATTCTTTTAGCCTGTCTGCATACGACATGCCTTTTAAACCCGGGATAATCCTGGTTGCTCTTCTTTGCACTCTTTCTAGAGCAGCAATATCCTTTTTGTAATGAGGTGACCAGAACTGAACACAATATTCTAGGTGAGGTCTTTCTAATGCATTGTAAAGTTTTAACATTACTTCCCTTGATTTAAATTCAACACTTTTTTACATCTCCAACATAAATGGGTAGGCGGTTGATTGATACCCACCGATTTAGCATCAGGTCTGGCAGTATTTGAATTTGTACCAGAAGACACTGTACTCTTCCCAAATTTAGCAACCTTTCGTTCATAGTCTTGTTGGTTTTGTCAGTCCTTCTCCAATTGTCCTCCAAATCTAACCAGTTCCTCCACAGTTGTCACTCTACCATGCAGCTGACTAGTAAGACCAGGATTTGCATTTTTCAAAATCATCTTCAGTATTTCATGCTCTGTTTGGTCTGATTTCCACCTCTTACACAATGCTTGGTATGAGAAAGCAATGTCTCGTATATCCTCATTATCCAGTTGTACTTTACTTCTAATTCTCTCCACAAGATCATTTTCATAATCTTCGGAAAGAAAAGCGACTCTAAATCACTCTTCAAATCCCTGCCAGCTGGTAACTTGGGTCCTGGTTATCTCCCACCAGTCTCTTGCAGTTGCATGTAGAACATTTCGAAGTGTGGCCAGTATTTCTTCATCTGACATAGGTCTCAAAGCCAAGAAATCTTTGCACTTCGCCAGATACACCAAGGGTCAGGATTATCTTCCCTTCGTCCATATGTGGGAAAAGTTAGTTTAATTGGAAGACTTTCTCCCTTCTTCTGAGTTGATTGAAGAGCACTAGTCACATCAACAGAGCTCGTTGGAATATGCAGGGAAGGAGCGATCTGCAAAAGCCCTTTAATTGTCCCTATTTCATTATTCAAGTCCCTATTTCATTATTCAAGCCTATCTGAAAATCTTCACAACGTTTCTCCAAAGAATCAATCTTACAACAAATCAGCAACTCTTCCTTTAACTGCTCCTTTACTTGATTGAGATCGGTTGTTAATCAGTTGTTAATCCCTGGTGTTGCACACTTTTCTGAATATTCTGAATTTCCTGTTGTACTTCATTCTGTAACTGCTGTAAATTCCATGTTAATCCTTCTTTTAATTTAATAGCTTCTTGTGTACTTTCTTGTTTATTACTTTCTAAAATCAATTGTAGTTCTTCTAGATTACAGCTATGAAACTTTCCACGTTCAACATGCATCCAATTTTCCTGAAGTCCCCGCGTTTCTTTAAGAGCACTCTTTATTCCCTCAATAGCATCTAACAAAATCATTGTCAGGTTGCCTAACACCAACAGTAACCACCGGAAAAGGTATCATGGGAGGAGTAGCCATTTCAGCATCTACTTCAAGATCAATTAACAACTCATTTCCAACATCAGACAGAGATCCACCCACTTTAACAGGCTTTAACAAACTGTCTTCCCCAATAAGAGTCATATTTTCTAAATGGTCAAAACTTCCTGTAGCCATTATCAACAACTAAATACTTCCAAACAACCAAAAAAATAACTAATAATAAATAAATAAATAAATAAAATAATACTGTTTATTTTTTCGTTGAACCCTAGATTCTGTCCCTTCGTGGTCGCCAAATCTGTAACGGTGTTTGTTCGTGGTCGCCAAATTCTGCAACGGTGGTTTATCTAGAATGTAGGTAAAATATGAACCCCACCAAAACAGAATTAATTTATATCTAACCGTTACTAGGACTCAGCAGAACAATACTAATTATATAATTGCTAACTCCTACTATAACCTCGATCAGAATTAATAAAACTAATGGATTACACTGATCCAGTTATTACCAGCATAAGATTCAATATTTAAATATGAGCTCAACTTTAATTTCACAGTATTAAACACCATCATAAATGTTAGGATATACAAAAAAAAATTCAAGTTAATCAGTTGACACATTTGTAAATATCCCAGATTAGGAGAAGAATATGTTTCCTAGCTATTTATGCCATGCCATTTCTAGTCTGTTAAAACCCTAAAAAGATAACTAGACAAATAACAATACCATTCTATACCATCAGAAAGACAAATAACTTTAAGTAAATACTCAATATTTAGAAATGTCATGGCATAAAATACTCATTATGCAAAGAAATAATTAAATAACAGAGCACCATACAATTAACATGGGGGAACATTTGAACCAACAACAACATTTGAGCAAGGATAATTATAGATGTTGTATTAACAAGTTAACATGAGACATAAAAAATGTGTAAACAGTTAATCAACAATAAGTTATTCACACCCAGAAAAACAATTAGCAATGTTGGTTTGTCACCCTCCAATTAATAAAGTACCATCGTGCATATCCCTGACACTTTAATACAGATGATCAGATAAACACAGAACATGAAAGACAAAAGAACATCACTTTCAATTAGTTGCAGCATTTAACAAGTAATAAGCACGCTATAAGCCAAAAATCACGCAGCAGTAAAACTTTAGATAAACAGACTAAGTAACGTCGAAGGACAAAATGTAGAAAAAAAACCCTCATTGTTGACAGTCTGTAAAAAGTTCACGACTCAGTATTAATCCTGCGTAGATCAAGCATAAACAAAACAGTCCCAGTCTTTATAAATGACCAAAAATATAGCGCTGAGTGACACATATAGCAATAATCAATATATTCAATCCAAAAGAAAGAAACAAAATTCAGTCGTTTAGCACAGTTCTCAAAAAGATAATAAAATGTCATTCTTTCAAACCCGTTCGAAGTCCTCTGGCCCAGCTCACCCAAAGATTAACGGTGTTGCAACAAGTAAAACAGTTGATAGTCCCAGTTAATCCAGGCAATGCCAGCCTGAACAAACATCTCCAAAGGATGCCCAATCCAGCTCGCATCAGCTCTAACAATCAGTTTACTCGATACCTCAATAATAATTCTTCTTAAACTGTGCATTAAACTTTAGAATTAACCACTACTACACAAAGAAAACAAAATGTCTTTCTCTCACGTTCTTTTTACTGCATGGTTGGTCTGCTTACTCATTTACAACAGCTCTCTCTCTCCCTCTACTGGTCCTTGCAAGCTCCCTCCTGATCTCTGTAGGCAGCTAATAAAGGAGACTAATTAAAGAGCCAGTGCACATTTACTGATCACTACAAGCAGGTGGACAGCCTCCTGGCAGGCCGAGGTCCAGACCCAGGGGGTCTCCTTCTTAAGCAGCTGACACAGTGGCGAAGTTGTAGCTGAATATTGGTAAGAAGAAGGGGAGGTATGCTGTCATGCCCAGAAAGGAGGCGAGCTGTGCAACAGACGTAGGCTCTGGAATGTGATGAATCGCATCCACATTGGATCGCAGTAGGGAGATGCCATGGGCTGACAGGCGGAACCCCACAAATTCAATTTCCGCACGGCAAAACACATCTCTCCTCGTTGAGAGTGAGGTTGTGCTGGGAGAGAGTGCAGAACACCTGGCGGAGGCGCTCGTCTTGGCTGAGGCGGTGGGGCCGTGCACTGTGATGTCATCCAAGTAAAGGGACACTCCTGGGACGCTGGCGAAGACAGTGGACATGATCTTCTGGAAACAGCTGGGTGCAGAGCTCAGACCGAAAGGAATGCGGGTGTAGCGAAAAACACCAAAAGCAGTGAGGTCCCTGCTGCTAGGGTGGAGGGGACCCTGGAAGTAGCCCTTGTGTAAGTCCAGTTTACTAAAGACGTTGGAGCTGTAGAAGTGGGTGGTAAGCTCCTCCGCTGTCGGGAGCGGGTATTTGTCAGGGATGATCGACGCAAATGCAGAGTCCCCCTGACTTTTTCTTTTCTATGACCAAGTTGGAGATCCAGGAGGAGGCACTGATGGGCTCAATAATCCCAGAATCCAGCAGGAGCTTCAGCTCAGTCAACACCTGATCCCGCGGGGCGAGGGGAATGCGGCGCAGTGGCTGGATGACTAGGGTCACCGTGGGATCGACCTTGGGCTGATAAATTAAGGCGGAGAGTCATCCCAGACCGTCAAACAGCGCAGGCCATTGTTGCTGCCAAGGGGAGGCAACCTGCAGGATCTCCGTGCCGCAGTTATCAGTCAAGGAGAACTCAAGCCCCATGAAGAGGTCGAGGCCCAGGAGATTGGCCCCCTTGCGTGTGACGTGAAATGGGAAGGCAAGCAGAGACCTGGTGCCGTAGTGCACCGGCAGCAGCAGTGAGCCCAGGACTTAAATTCTGCCATGTCCGTAACCGCTAAGGGTGGTGGAGGGGTACTATAGAGGCAGGTGAGAGAAAAACTGCTAATAAGTTTCAAAATTGAGCAAGGACACCTTGGTCCCGGTGTCTAAGAGCAAGGGAATGCACATCGATGAAGTACACAGCACATGTCTTAAAGCCAGCAGGGTTGGACGCTCTGAGCGGCAACGAAGTGTGCCTGGACTGCAGCAACAGCCTCAGCGTATGTGTTAGCTGGGCTCAGTGTGAGGAAGACACGCTGTCCCTCAGTACCCAGGTAGTGCAAAAGCATTGCACGTTTCATCACTCACATCATCCAGGCCACATCATCCAGGCAAGCAGGTATGTTTGAAAAGCCAGCGAGCCCAGGGAACGGACAGCCATTTTGACAGACAGACCTGGATGGTAAACAAGAGGTATGACACAGGCCCGGTTTTTGGGATGGAACCACATAACAGTCTCGTGTTTTGATTGGTCCTTGTCTGTCAGATGAATATGATGTCAACACAAATGGGAAAGCTTGGACGCATTTTTAACATTGTGATCGGAGAGAGAGAGAGATCTCCTTTCCAGAACCTTTCAACTAAATATAATGTGGTATTTTGCTGTACTACTATAACAAACTATGGGTGACTATTACTTTATGTAAATTATCATGTTATGCACGAATTTAAGAATTGGCTTTCTGTAGTGACGTACTTTTTTCTTTCAAATGGCATATACCGTATAACGGGAAATTTTGGCTGGTATTAAATTCGGCGGATTTGCTGCCTTGGTAGATTTTGACGTTTTTTGAATTGGCGTTTTTCACTTAGCATGTTCACAAAGAAAAATGCCACAGTTTTATATTTCTACTTTTAATTTAAAAAAACATTCAAATACATGTTTACTTAATGAAATCTGTCTTCTAAAACAGTACCTCATTTACAGTAACTTGTTGGTTCACTAACATAACACAGTGGAACGATCACAATATCATTTAATAATTGTAGGACAGTATTGCCACGTGTGAAAACTTTAACAATAAAGCTGAAACAAAAATGCTTTAAATTTAAAACTAATTAATAGACTAGCAAGCACTGGGAAAATCAACTCATTTTTATACGGTGCAGAACTAATTAATTTTAACATATTGTTTAGGGACGTTGCCATACCTGCACGGTGGGTGTCTTAATAGTAGTATCTACAACGAATCGACAATAACAATCCAAAGCAAATTTGCTTTTGTCACACACTTTCTAACAAGTCTGGAATAAACTATTTTGGCTGTTACAGTACTTAATTAACCCCTTGTAAAAAAAATAACACAAAACTGCTTAACATAAAGGTGCCACATTAGCAGGCGCAGTTTATGCTGCCTCGGAGTTCCTTATCGCATCATAAATTCCAGATTTTCTAAATCCATTGATGTAAATGTCTGGTCTGCTTTTCATTTTTTTAAAGCAAATTGGCTTCATTACACTACCATTCTCATATTCTCATATTCACTTTCACATCCAACACATTCTTTCCCTTACCCAGCGTTTCTTTGACCTGTGCTGCATACTAGTCTATCAGAGGCGGGGATCACTCACTGTATCCCACACTCTGATTGGTGGAAGAATTATTGGCGATCCAATCAAAACCGCCAATGAAGCCAAAATAAATTCCCTGCCAAAATTTCCTGTTATGCAGTATTTATAATCGTTTGTGTGATTTATTTTAATTGCAAATATATATCTTGCCCATTATTACAGTTTTGTTACACAATTCATTAGTTTATCTCTAATTTAATCACAGTTTTACATATAGACTGCTTGTTCTCAGGCTACTTCCCAAATTATTATTATTTATTAATCAGCAGACGCCCTTATCCAGGGTGACTTACAATTGTTACAAGATATTACATTATTTTTACATACAATTACCCATTTATACAGTTGGGTTTTTACTGGCGCAATCTAGTTAAAGTACCTTGCTCAAGGGTACAGCAGCACCTGGGACTGAACCCACGGCCCTCCGGTTAAGTCCAGAGCCCTAACCACTACTCCACACTGCTGCCATTGTGGGCCGCTCTGCTGATCCAAATTCAGCCCAGTTTAAACTATCTGGAATAAATAAGGACTATTTGACCAATACAATGCAATAATATTCATGTTAAGTTGTTGAAGGGCACCGGTCTCTTAAAACCCATAAGCGAAAGAGCCGATATAGGCTTTTATTGTATTTTATTTTATTTATTTTTTTGGCGTGTGATAGGTGAATAAAATATATTCATGTTGAGGTGAGATGTCCTTTTATTGGAATTCCATGTTCCTTCTCAAAAATGTCTTTTAATATTAACCTTTCATAAAGGAAAACACCTGCATTTTGATGTATCTATTTCAGTGCAATGTAGTTTCTGCATTGTAATAAAGAAATAAGCTTTTTTAAAAACATTTAAATTAGATTTCTGTTTCTTCTTGAGTCTTATAAAACACATGCACTTTGATTCATGTACTAAGGGGTTAATTGAATTCACAATCCAGTTCTGGTGTACATTTTTATGGTAAACTGAGCGTGACCTAGAAACTGGGCTGTCATCTGTAAGAGCTGAACATCCTAAAAACTGGGCTGAATTCGGAACAGCATAGTTGCCCAGAATTTGGGACATTATCTGAAAAGCAAAGTGGCCCAGAATTTGGGACGTAGCCTGAGAACAGGGGCAGTCTGTATGTAAAACTGTGATTAAATTAGAGATAGTGATTAGAGATAAACCAATCAATAAATCAATCCTGTAACAAAACTGTATATATACAGTGGCTCTCAAAAGTATTCACTTGGACTTTTCCACATTTTATTGTGTTACAACATGGAATCAAAATGGATTTAATTAGGAGTTTTTGCCACTGATCAACACAAAAAAAGTCCATAATGTCAAAGTTCAAAATAAAATCTACAAATTGTTCTAAATTAATTACAAATATAAAACAGAAAATAATTGATTGCATAAGTATTCACTCCCTTTGCTATGACACACCTAAATAAGCTCTGGTGCAACCAATTGTCTTTAGAAGTCACATAATTAGTTGAATGGAGCCCACCTGTGTGCAATTAAGGTGTTTCACATGATTTCAGGTTAAATACACCTGTCTCTGGGAGGTCCCACAGTTGGTTAGTACATTTCCGAACAAAAACTACATCATGAAGACGAAGCAACATTCAAAGCAAATCCGTAATAAGGTTCTTCAAAAGCACCAATCAGGGGTAGGATATAAGAACATTTCCAAGGCATTGAATATCCCCCGGAGCACAGTAAAGTCCATTATTAAGAAATGGAGAGAATATGGCACAACTGTGAATCTGTCTAGAACGGGCCGTCCTCAAAAACTGAGTATCCGGGTGAGAAGGGCACTAGACAGGGAGGCCACCAAGAGGCCTATGGCAACTCTAAAGGAGTTATAGTCTTCCACGGCTGAGCTGGGAGACACTGTGCATACGGCAACAATAGCCCAGGTGCTTCACAAAATTGGCCTTTATGGGAGAGTAGCAAAAAGAAAGCCATTGTTGAAAAAAACTCACATCAAATCTCGGCTAGAGTTTGCCAGAAGGCATGTTGGAGACTGTAACAGGGCGAGGTGCCCTGTACATTGTTTTGTTTATTTATTTTAGATCGGGGTCTCCTCCTCCGCCCCTGTGTTTATTTTGTATTGTTTATTTATTTTTATTGTATTATTTTAGATGACGGCGGCCAGATAATTTGTTTAGTGACGGCGTTGCCGTTTGTTTGTTTATGTTTTGTTTTGTTACGTGGATGGGAAGCCCCATCCACGTAGTAATAATAAACTTCGTGCAGATTGTGGCGAGGGTAATAGAATAATTAATTGCAAGTTAGTTAAACCCCTCGCCACAATATAAAAGGCTGCAGCTCTCTAGCTCGCGGTGGGTGTTGTGAGAGCGAGAGCGAGAGCGACGTGAAAGAACATAGGAACAGTGAAGGCAATCTGCCCAGCCTGACCTTTGTTCGTATTTTTGTGTTCATGATTTTGTTTTGTTTACCTGTTTTATTTTCGCTCTGTGAGCAAGTTTCTTTTTGTTAAAACCTTTTATTTATTTTTGTTATTTGAAAATAAAACGGCACAAGCGCCTGTTGAACTGCAGTACTTGCCTGGTGTCAGTGATCCTTCCTGCTTCTGCTTGACGTCACCGCTCAGTCACCCTTTCACACGTGGTGTCCAGCGTGGGATCACCAGCGCCTCCTGGACTCAGGCAGAAGAGGGTACTGCAGCTTGTTTGTTTTTTCGTTCGTTTTTTTTTTTTTTCTTCCGTTTATACTTGTGGAGAAAGGAGTGTGAGGAGGAAGAAGGGGAGGAAGGAGAATGGGAGGAAGAAGGTGGAAGCGCTGCAGACAGCAGCAGCTGCAACAGCAGGCACAGGAGGAGATCAGCTGGGAAGCCCTCCTCCACAGCATAAGCCACACATACTGTTGCTGTATCTGTGGGGAGCGGGGGCATTTTCCAGTTAATTGCCCCCTCCCTGAAGAGCGGAATTACACGGACCTGGAGAGGGAGTCGGTGCGTCCACAGCCCACGAGGGAGGAGACTGAGCGCCCACAGCCCACGAGGGAGGAGTCGGTGCGCCCACAGCCCAAGAGGGAGGAGGCCGAAGCGCCCACAGCCCAAGAGGGAGGAGCCGGTGCGCCCACAGCCCAAGAGGGGGAGGCCGAATGTCCACAGCCCAAGAGGGAGGAGCCAGTGCGCCCACAGCCCAAAAGGGGAAGGCCGAACATCCACAGCCCAGGTACCTGCCAGCAGAGTGTGAATACCTGCTGGTTCCGCCTCCACTGCCCTGGGAGGACTGTGTGTCACTCCCACCTCCGCCAGCAGAGGGAGAGTTCCTGCTGGTTCCACCTCCACCGCCCTGGGAGGACTGTGTGTCGCTCCCACCTCCGCCAGCAGAGGGTGAGTTCCTGCTGGTGTCACCTCCACCTCCATGGGAGGACGACGTGTCGCTCCCACCACCACCAGCAGAGGGAGCATGCCTGCTGGTTCCGCCTCCGCCGCCGCCACCAGCAGAGGGAGCATGCCTGCTGGTTTCACTGCTGCAGCCTGAAGGGAGGAGCCCTGCCGCCTTCGCAGCCTGAAGGGGAGGAGCCCCTGCCGCCGCAGCCTGAAGGGGAGGAGCCCTGCCGCCCGCAGCCTGAAGGGGAGGAGCCCTGCCGCCTCGCAGCCTGAAGGGAGGAGCCCCTGCCGCCGCAGCCTGAAGGGGAGGAGCCCCTGCCGCCGCAGCCTGAAGGGGAGGAGCCCCTGCCGCCTCGCAGCCTGAAGGGGAGGAGCCCCTGCCGCCTTGGCCGCCAGAAGGGGAGGAGCCCCTGCCGCCTTGGCCGCCAGAAGGGGAGGAGCTGCCTCTGCCACCACCTCCACCACCCGAGGGAGAGGAGCAGGAGCTGCCTCTGCCTCCACCACCGCCCAAGGATGCCAGCCTCGCACCGCCCAAGGATGCCAGCCTCGCACCGCCCAAGGATGCCAGCCTCGCACCGCCCAAGGATGCCAGCCTCGCACCGCCCAAGGATGCCAGCCTCGCACCGCCCAAGGATGCCAGCCTCACACCGCCCAGGGATGCTACGCCCGCTCCACTCAGGGATGCCACGCCTGGATCGCCTGGGGCTGCCTGCGGCTCCGCATCGCCTGGGGCTGCCTGCTGCTCCGCGACGCCTGGGGCTGCCTGCTGCTCCGCGATCGCCTGGGGCTGCCTGCTGCTCCGCGATCGCCTGGGGCTGCCTGCTGCTCCGCATCGCCTGGGGCTGCCTGCTGCTCCGCATCGCCTGGGGCTGCCTGCTGCTCCGCACGCCTGGGGCTGCCTGTTGCTCCGCGATCGCCTGGGGCTGCCTTTTGCTCCATACAGGATACAGGGTACGAGGGAGAAGTGGAGCTCCCGCTGCCGCCTCTATGGCCAGGGGCTCCCCTCCCGAGTTCGCCTCCCGAGGGTCCGCTGCTGCCGCCGCCGCCTCCCGAGGGTCCGCTGCTGCCGCCGCCGCCTCCCGAGGGTCCGCTGCTGCCGCCGCCGCCTCCCGAGGGTCCGCTGCTGCCGCCGCCGCCTCCCGAGGGTCCGCTGCTGCCGCCGCCGCCTCCCGAGGGTCCGCTGCTGCCGCCGCGCCTCCCGAGGGTCCGCTGCCACCGCTGCCTGGGGTCACTGCAGGCTTCGCTTTGCTTGGGGTCGCTACACTGTGGCCGGAGCTCCATGAAGGGAGCTGCCGGACATGAAGAAAGGGGGAGGTGAGGAGACCACCTCCACCACAGCCCCGACCACCACCCCTGTGCCATAGCCCGGCGCCTGGAGGTTGGTTCCCTCAACCTGGGCTCCCAGACACCCAGGCTGCATGTCTGGACCTCTGGTCGCTGGGCCTGACTCCCAGGTCGCAGCACCACCAGGCACAGGAGGTCGCCTGGTCTCCTGCTCCGCTCCCCTGGTTGCCCAGACGCCGCTCCACAGTTGCCTGGGCTCGCACCTCTGCCTGGGGCTGCAGCCGACTGCTCGCCTGCCTGCGCTCCTGATGCCCCATCCACTACGCCTGGGTCCCCTGTCGCGGGTCTCGGTCCCGCCGGGAAGGCGCCGGACTATGGACTAACCCTCCCTCAAGGATGGGAGAGGAAGGACAATAGGGGACTTGAGGGAGGGTGGATGGCTTTCAAAGGGGGAGGTCAGGAGACCAGCTCCCCAGCCGCACTTCAGCGGCAGGATAGGGTGTGGCAGGAGCCCCGGAAGAGGGAGCTGCCGCCACAAAGAGTTGGGGGTGCCAGAGATTCCACCATGGCCACCCCCAGAAACAACTTGCTTCCCCCTCTTCCGGGACTTTGAGACTGAGGGGGAGGTGGCCGTTAGGGCCATGTGTGCGTTGCACAAGGGGATATGTAACAGGGCGAGGTGCCCTGTACATTGTTTTGTTTATTTATTTTAGATCGGGGTCTCCTCCTCCGCCCTGTGTTTATTTTGTATTGTTTATTTATTTTTATTGTATTATTTTAGATGACGGCAGCCGTATAATTTGTTTAGTGACGGCGTTGCCGCTTGTTTGTTTATGTTTTGTTTTGTTACGTGGATGGGAAGCCCCATCCACGTAGTAATTAATAAACTCGTGCAGATTGTGGCGAGGGGTAATAGAATAATTAATTGCAAGTTAGTTAAACCCCTCGCCACAATATAAAAGGCTGCAGCTCTCTAGCTCGCGGTGGGTGTTGTGAGAGCGAGAGCGAGAGCGACGTGAAAGAACATAGGAACAGTGAAGGCAATCTGCCCAGCCTGACCTTTGTTCGTATTTTTGTGTTCATGATTTTGTTTTGTTTACCTGTTTTATTTTCGCTCTGTGAGCAAGTTTCTTTTTGTTAAAACCTTTTATTTATTTTTGTTATTTGAAAATAAAACGGCACAAGCGCCTGTTGAACTGCAGTACTTGCCTGGTGTCAGTGATCCTTCCTGCTTCTGCTTGACGTCACCGCTCAGTCACCCTTTCACAGAGACTCTGAGACCGTGGAAGAAGATTCTATGGTCTGATGAGACCAAAATAAAGCTTTTTGGCCTCAACGCTAAGCGCTATGTTTGGTGCAAGCCTAACACCGCACATCATCCTGAGAACACCATCCCTACAGTGAAGCATGGTGGTGGCAGCATCATGCTATGGGGATGCTTCTCTGCGTCAGGGCCTGGAAAGCTCGTGAAGATAGAGGGCAAAATGGATGCAGCAAAGTACAGAGAAATCCTGGAGGAAAACCTGCTGAAGTCTGCAAGAGACCTGGGACTTGGGTGAAGATTCATCTTCCAGCAGGACAATGACCCCAAACATACAGCCAAAGTCACACTGGAGTAGCTTAAAAACAAAAAGGTCAATGTCCTGGAGTGGCCCAGTCAAAGCCCGGACCTCAATCCAATTGAGAATATGTGGAAAGAGTTGAAAATTGCTGTTCACCAAAGGTTCACCATCCCAAAAACCAGGCCTGTGTCATACCTCATAAACAACAAGGATTGTTTGGAAAGTTAAAGAGAATACAGAAAGATAAAGACACTGCAGCCCGATGGAAGTAAGGACTGGTCAGAGACTGATAGCAAAGCTGAGTATTTATCCTTGAATTCTACTGTTAAAGCGGCGCTTTTTAAATTAAGAGGACTGTTAATTTTATTACATCGAGGACTGTGTGGTGTTTGACACATGCTTCAGAAGTAAAGACACTTGGCCGAAATATTTAGATTACCAGTATTAATGGTGGTTTATGACAAAGTGTGTTGCTTCCTTTCAAGGTACTCCCCCTCCCCCCTCCATGACGGACGCCCGGAAGAGTGAACAGGCACCAGCCAAGGGATGGACTGCCAGCTCCCTGTACACACCCGTGATGCAAGGTCCTACCCTACCTAAGTTAAGTACTAGTGGCCTGGTAGGAAGACCAAACCAGAGTAGGGAGGGCTGAGATCGGGGTGTACGTGGTGAATGACCATGGACACAGAGGGAGTGTGGAGATCAAGTGCTGTTTGTTCATCCGTTGCAGGATCCTGCGTCATGGTGCTGGAGATGGGGGGAACCGAGCCTGAAGGGAGCTAAATACAAGCCTTACACCGGAACAAAACAACAGGTTGGGAGGTTCTTGGATCAGTGACCTTCAACTTTACCTTTCCTTGTTGGCGTTTCTAACAGGACAGTATTTGGCAACTTGGATTAAGTACAGGACCTACAAACTGAGTTTTCTAGGCCCAGGTGAATATACTGGAACTATTGGTTCACCAAACTGCTGCTTATATTGTTCAGGACTGTGTTGTGATAATATATTGTGTGGAGTGGAATAGTTGTAATACTAATAGCCCCCTGAAGTCACAAGCAGTCTGGATAAGGGCGCCTGCTAAGAAATAAATAAATAAATATTTTATGGAAGGTTTTGGTGGTTTTACTTAGTGCACAGTTTGAGGTGTTTTTAGAATAGGTTTTGTATGGAGATAATGTGCAAGGTGGTTGAAAGGGGGGAGTTTGTAGATTGTCTGATAAAATAAGTTGTATTTGATTGTCTAAATTTCCTGTAATAAAGAATTCTTTATTTGACTTGCCTGTTTGTGTGGTTCCTGTACACTCATGGGGAAGGTCTGGGTGGTCAGTTCGAAATCCAAAACAACCTGTGGGCAAAGGTTATAAAGATAATTATAAAAACTGGAATGAACAGTATATAGTATGAGAAAACCTTAACATATACTGTAGGAATCTTAAATAGTACCAAATGCAAATAGTTCCCTTTTGTTTCTATATATTCTATATATATTCTATATATTCTATATATATATATATACACACACACAGAAACACACAGTACGTACACATCTCTAAGCAGCTGTGTTTAAAGAATGCTCCCAGCCTAGTTTGCTGTCCTAACTTGTCCCAGACTTCTTGCCATCACCTAACCCGTCTGAGGTTAGGCCTCCCTTGTCACACCCACTGACTCCAACACCCGCCCAGGCCAGTCCGGCTGGAGCTCAAGCCCATAATTACCCAGCACTCCTTTATCACCCTCCCCCGCTCCCTTAACCCCAGCAAGGGAGACGAAATACATTTAAAAACCAACAGACCTGATAAGGCAGACCAAATAGAATAGGGAAAAATGTGCTGCTCATCTCTTTTACTCTGAGAATCATGTTTTCTTCTCGGTTGAATCTGATATATGTGTTATTTTGTGGATGAACCCTGAATGATTCGCGCAATATTAGTCAGTTTAATTTTAATACTTTATTAAACATCAAAATCAGCATGCAAGACAAAAAAGGCATTTTATGTGCATTATTACCAATTTTTCTGGTCTAACAAAAGATTTCTAAACAAGTTTATTTATACCTAACCTGTGATTACATCATTCTTCAACAATTCTTTCTTTTGTAACTTATTTCCATTACAGCGTTGGTATCCTCTTGTTCCTTTTAAAAAACATACTCACAATGCATAGATCTGACACACACACCCTGCTATAAGATATAATACTACAAGAGATTACAAGACACAGGATGAGCACAAAACATCAAAAACCTGCATATCTCCTTTGCAAATAAGGAATGTGCCCTTATCAATAACTTTTCACAAGCTTGCCTTTACACTGATCAAGTTACAGCATTCAAATACAAGAAAAAAAATACATAGCCAAAGCATAGCAACTTATAAAATAGAAGCACAACATAAAAACAATGCCCTTTCTTCTAAGATGACTTGTATATGTTTCTCCTAAAACCACTATTGAAGAAATAAATGGAAAAACATATTTCAGAAAGTAAAATAGAAGCTATTCTATGAGCTACACACAGGAAACAAATGAGACACAAAACAGAAATGCAAATGTTTTTTTTTTTAAATTTAGTGGTCACCAATTATTTTTATTGTTTCTCCCCAATTTAGTAATTATTTTTTTTAGGCTCAGCCCACCGCTACCACCCCTGCGCTGACTCTGGAGTGGCGAAGACGAACACAGGCTGTCCTCCAAAGCGTGTGCTGTCAGCCGCCCGCTTCTTTACACACTGCAGACTCACCATGCAGCCACCCAGAGCTACAGCATCGGAGGACAACGCAGCCCTGGGCAGATTATAGGCAAGCCTGCAGGTGCCCAGCCAGACCATAGGGGTTGCTGGTGCGCAGTGACCCGAGGACACCCTGGCCGACCTAGCCCTCCCTTCCCCCGGGCGGCACTCGGCCAATTGAGCACCGCCCCCTGGGAGCTCCCATCCTCGGGCGGCAAAGGAATAGCCTGGACTTGAACCGGCGACGTCCAGACTACAGGACACATCCTGCACTCCACGCGGAGGCGAGAAATGCAAATGTTTTACCCGCTTTATAAAACTTTAAATGAATATTCTTCAAAATACAGAAAAACGTGCACATATTTGCAGATGTTCATATCCACATAATAAACTGTCTTAAATCCATTTTGGCTTTTTTCTCTATTGGAATCAAGCTGATCACAGTTTATTATTTTGTGGTTATGTCTATGCCTGTTGCTACATCTATTATTTGTTTTGTATTTATACAACAGGAAAATACACACCCTAACCCTCACCAAAATGTCATCATGTTTTCCGAACCTTGAAGTATATATCTATATTTCTACTGTAAACTAATTCAAGTAGACATACTTTCTAATAGCTTTACACTTGTTTTTTTTGTTTTTTTTTTACATAAATGTGTCCAGCGAAGGTACAATCATGGATTTCATGGTACACAAAAAACAACAAAAATTAATTAGTCTGGGACAGTGGGCTAACTGGATATTCTGCATCTTAGCAACCAGTCATGACGAAAGACTCCTGTTTTCCTCACAGGTGATATTGAAAAATGTTTGACGACTGTCTCTGTTTGTTTGTTACAGGGACTCAAGGCTACAATTTAAAGGGATTTAGGAAGCTTAGGTAGTCAGAAAGACTTGGGGGCATTTAATGAGCTTATGGGCTACCCAGTACTGAAGCTTGCCTCCTATGTACACACATTCTCCCACAGAGCAAGCCTCCATTATCCTCCAGGCTCATTCCGAGGTATAAAACCTGATCCATTGACAGTCACCAGTGGTAGCTTTGTCGTAAATAAGGTTACCCAGATATTAATTTTCATCTGCCTGCTGCAGTAAATATTACATTTTTCACCCAGTTTTATTCACCCAGATACTGTATACTGTATACAAAAGCTTATCTGTCAGTGCAGTTTGCTACTGTCACATTGATTCAAGATATTTTATTTTTACATGATAATGTATAGTTTCTATGAAATAAACCGAATACCAACATGTTTTATTTAAAAGTCTGTGAGCCCTATACCTTCTTTTCAGAAAGATAAATTAAATAATGGCACCTTTTTTTAATTATACAGTCAGGAAAAGTAATCCAAAAGTGGATGGATCCAACAAATGTATGGGACGTGCATAAATCTCAATATATCGATGAAAAAATGTAATCTAGGTTGCTGGTTTTGCACCCCAATCAAGGTCAGAGCGATATATCAGCTTCTATCCAGAGGTCTTGTTAATTATCTTGTCTTATTTAAGAGACCCGAATGCAGTGTTGTAGGTTCTTCCAGAGCCTGCAGTAGAGATTATATTACAAGCTGTTTGTGTTTCTTTAGATTACAAGGGCAGGGACACACTATAATTTTCTTTGAGTAATGTTGCTTAAAATATCCCAATCTCCTAAACAAAGCTGCAGTGGGGTGATGCAGGCTTTCACATCCTTTATACACACACAACCATGAACACTGCATGGGTCCAATTCTGGAGACATGGCGCATTCACAATACTTTATAGTGTTGAAAGAGACTGGGTTCAGTTTCATTATTATTATTATTTGTTTATTTAGCAGACACCTTTATCCAAGACTAGGGTGTGTGAACTATGCATCAGCTGCAGTCAGTTACAATTACGTCTCACCCGAAAGACGGAGCACAAGGAGGTTAAGTGACTTGCTCAGGGTCACACAGTGAGTCAGTGGCTGAGGTGGGATTTGAACCCAGGACCTCCTGCTCAAACAGCAGAACCATTGGCAGGTGTGAAAAGGTGGCGTCACAGCCAAGCTTTTACTGGCAGGTAGAGCGATTCAGAGACAAGGACATCTGCAGTTTAGTGCTAATGCGCTAAGACAGGACAGACAAAAACCCAACAAAACACATTAACACAAAACAAACGGCACAAGGGCCAAAACAAAAGGTCTACAAAACTTACACCCATAAACACAACACAGCAACACAGCACGAACCTCCACTTCTATACCCAACATTAATTTTAACATTAACACCTGCGATCACCCTTTTTATACACCTGTGGCCACATTTGCACATGTTTTGAGAAAGAGGATTTTAATCCCCTCCCTGCCAACCCAATATTCTCCACACATACACACATTTTATACCGGCAGGGGTTTCGTCCTGCCATAGTGGGTCAAGGATTATATATAAAACTCAACATTGGAGCATCTGACCCCAGAGCCTCTCTCAATAATTGAAAATATCATACAAAGACAAGAGAAATAAGGAACAAATTTGAAGCTAATTGCTCCTTCATTTCTTACCTGTTTAATGTCTTATGTTCTGTATGAGTCTGTTACATTGTTTCTGCTTAGACAATTATTTTCCATACTCACTAATGTTAGGTTACTTACCGTAACCCTGTTTCGGTTCCCTGAAAGAGAAGACGACCACCAAAAATTATGTATGGGATATTCCTGCCCTTGAGGTAGGTAATACTGAGCTCTCTGTACCAGAGCTGCTGAAGGCCCCTTAGTATAATGATGCACTCGGTCCTGCCCACCGAATGTATAAAACCGTCACTCACCGAAAGATCTCCCTCTTTTTCCATCGAACCCGTGAGGGTGACTGAATCGACCTCATGGTTGGTGGTCGTCTTCTCTTTCAGGGAACCAGGGTTACGGTAAGTAACCTAACGTTCCCTTTCAATTCGAAGACGACCACCAAACATTATGTATGGGATAATGTATACCAGAGCCGTCACGAGGGAGAAGGAACGGCAGCCTATGAGGGACGCACAAGCACTGCCTAACCCAAAGGTTAGCGGTGTGAACTTACACCCTCAAGGACCCTTGTGCGTACAGAAGGCAAAGCAGGATCTACCATGTTAATGCGGTAGAACCTGGAGAAAGTATGCGGTGTAGCCCAGCTAGCCGCAGTACAAAAATCAGACATCGAAGCACCCTGTGCGGCTACCCTACCAGGTGGGGGTAAGCCAGCACCATTATATACGGTCGACACTGTATCCGCAATCCAGTGTGACAGACGCTGCTTAGAGAGGGGCTGTCCTATATTTCGTGGTCCAGTTTACGCAAAGCTTTTGTCTTAAGTACATAATATCTCAATGCCCGCACTGGGCAGAGGAAGTTTAATCTCTCATCCTCCAATGAAGCAAATGGAGGCGGATGAAAAGACTCCAGTTCCACAGATTGGTTAATGTGAAAAGCTGTAATCACCTTGGGGAGGAAAGCGGGGTTGGTGCGCAGCGACACTCTGCTTCCATCCTCCCACACGTGCATGCACATATTAATAGCCTGAAAGCTATGCGATGCAACCCCAGGGACCGAAGGCCTCCCTGGTGGTTTATATACGCTATTACTGTTGTGCTGTCCATCCGGATCAACACCTGTGTCACTCAGCACTGGGAGAAAATGCTGGAGAGCAAGGAACACCGCCTGCAGCTCTAGCATGTTTACGTGCAGGGGTGCCCAGCGGTCCGACCAGGATCCGCGGGCTCCCCTGCCCTCCCAGACTGCTCCCCAACCCTGGTTGGAAGCGTCTGTTGTCACCACTTAGCGGTTTAATACTACTCCCATTTGCACCCCTCTGCACAGGTGAGAGGGAACCCTCCACCAGTGTAGGGCTACTGAGCACATATGAGACACAGTCAACCTGCGGTGTCTGTCGCGTTTGGCGTTGAGATGAAACGCATTGAGCCACGCTTGCAGCGGGTGCATGCAAAGCGGCCCCAATTGGATCGCTGATGTAGCTGCGGCCATCAGTAGCACACCCTGAGGGTTACCTGCAATCCCTGTCGAAACAGGGAGAGGCAATCCTGAATAGCTGCTACCCTGTCATCCGACAGGTATACGCGCATTGCATTGGAGTCCAGCCGGATCCCCAGATACGTGGTGCTTTGCACCGGTGCAAGCCGACTTTTTGCATCATTTAAGGTTAGGCCCAGCCTGACCAGATGCTCCGTCAAAATTGCTGTGTGGACTAGTGCTCCCTCTCGTGACTGGGAACAAATCAACCAGTCGTCGAGATAGTTTAAAACTCTGATCCCCTGCAGCCGCAGAGGAGCTAGGATAGCGTCTACGCACTTTGAAAACGTACGCGGAGCTAGGGAGAGACCGAACGGCAGCACAGCAAACTCGTACATGCTTCCTAGAAAGGAAAAGCGTAGATACTTCCTGTGCTCTGGACGAATGGGAATATGAAAGTATGCGTCCCGTAAGTCCACAGTTGTGAACCAGTCACCCGGCCGGACAGACTGGAGGATGTGACGGTGCGACAGCATTCGGAACCTCCTTTATTTTAGAAACCCATTCAGGAGCCTCAGATCTAAGATGGGGAGAACCCCACTGTCTCTTTTGGGTACCAGAAAGTATCTCGAGTAGTACCCCTCCTCCTGGGAGACGGGGTCTACACAACAAATGGCTTGCTTGCACAGCAAGGCAGCCACTTCTTCCTGAAATACCAAGACTGTCTGTCACAAAGGTGCTTTTGACACCTCGAAAGGGAAGAGGTCCACAGCGAAACTGAAGCGCATAGCCAGTTTGCACGGTTGCGAGCACCCAGGCCAAAAAGTGGGTCTGAGGCCACCAGCCTTCAGGGGCCCTGCTGGGGCTGCTCACCCCGCGGAGCTGTGGGAACTGGAACTGTTCTGGTGACAGTTCGAGTCTGGGGAGCCCGCCAACGGCTCGACCTACCCCACGTCGGAGCACGGGGAGGGAGCAGCGCAGCCACCTGACGGGACGCCTCGCGCTCCCGGAGAGATTTCTGCAGAATCTCCTCCACAGCTGGCCCAAACGTATGTCTCGGGGATATGGGCGCATCCAGCAGCGCAGCCTTATCTGCGTCATGGACCCTGGCTTGTGACAGCCACAGCTGTCTACACACCACAATTAAGCCAGCCATTCTCTGGCCCAAGGCTTGCCCTTTCTGCAGCAGAGTACCGGACAGGAGATGCAGCTCTGAGGCCACTGGCTCCGGGAGCGGGGCCTCGCGCAACACTCTGTCTAAATACGCGGTCAGCACACTCGCTGTGTTAGCCAAGCGGGTTGCCTGCTCTTCTGCTGTGTACGCTCGCTTTAAATGCGTCTCTGTCACCCTGCATTCAGGGTTAGGACACATCGGGTCTCTAGCAAGCCCACCCACCGGCGGGGCCCTCACCAGGGCCGCGATGGTGGAGTCTACCGGGGGAAACCCCGCCAGGCCGAGGTTATCCGCGCCCTCCAAGGAGGTGAGCGGTGTAGCCTGCTTGGAAATGCTAGGACCCGAAGCTGGCCTATCCCAGGAGTAGCGTACTTCCTCCATAAAGTCTGGGAAGGCTGGGAAACTCTGCGGGCAAGGAGCCAGCGCCTGCATCCTGAACACGGACCGCCGCGGCTCTGCTGCAGGTGTCCAGGGAACCTGCAGGAACGCTGCAGCACGTTCCATGAGAGCCGAAACCGAGCTTGACAACGGGGTGGAATTGGCTTTTGACACACTCTCAGAGCCGGGTTCCTCCGCAAGGGTGTCCCCCACCTGCATGTCGGAGGAGAACGATGCTGCATCACCCGAGGCCGCTATGTCTCCTCCAGCATGCCAGCTGAGGCGACCTTTCCCACCCCCCTTGCAATCCCTGCAGGGAGAGGGGGTAAGGTACCTCAGGCTGCAGCAGGGCCCGGATGGGGTCTGGGGCTGCTGTAGCCTGCCTGGTCAGTAGCTCCAGGACCTGGGCCATCTGGGCCTTCAGGTCCATAATGTCCCTCGCCTGCTTCGATCGCTTCACCTGTTTCACGACCGGAGACAGGGAGCGGCTGCGCTGCACATTCGAGATGCCAGGCAGGGAGTCCTGGGACAGGGCGTCTGGGGCACCTAGGGCCGCTGACGGCCCTGCCACGGAGGACGCGGAGCTCTTTCTCCTGGCTCTCTCCAGACGAGCCTCTTTCAGCTTAGGTTGAAAGGCCTCGCAGATACTGCATGCCACGTCGCTCTCGAGGGCCATGGTGGCATGCGGGACACCCAAGCACCACACACAGGGTATGATTATCCCCTTGTGGGATGTTGGCGTTACAGGCTGTACAGGGGTGGAACCCCGACATGGGGCTGGTCTTGTGCATAGCACTATGTACCACTTTTCCTGATATGGGGACTAGTGCACAACAGACTACGCCTGCACTGTGTATTATGTACACCACGTGCAGCGCTTGAGCTCCGTGCGCACTGGTATTATGAGCTATGCACTAGTAGAGCAGTAGTTACTGCTTGCCTCGAGTGTTCCAAACGCCTTGCGCAGTGGGTACTGTGAACTGCGTACCGTGCACACTGTGCGTAACTGTAGTAGAATGTATTACTAGCACCTGAATACTGAGCACTGCATACACTGCGTACTGGGGAACTACGTACACCACGTACCGTGTTACGCTATTGTGCCCTACGCTGGCGTTGGAAAATACGCAGCCTGAGTTGCGCACTATCCCATACATAATGTTTGGTGGTTGTCTTCGAATTGAAAGGGAACTATTCTCATTGTGGTGCAAAGGCTTCAGTGCAAAATGCTTCATTGTTTGAGGAGTCTTTTCAGAAGCAATTGGTGTGCTAAAACTGTACTTTTTAAAACAAGAAAAACATGTTTGTAGTTCCTGACAAACTTCCTGATCCTACAATCCTGTACACACCACAAAATGATCCCTGGTATTGCCTTAATCAGTGTACTGTAGCCAGTAGCTACACTTGAAGAAGGCACTAATATTGGCTGCTAGTCTTAGTTCCTTATATGTTTTACAAAATGATCTTTGAGGAGATTTCAGGCTATACATGTACACAAGCTTCCTCTCTCCTTGAAGCTTGCTACCTGCGACCTGCTGCAGCCTAGGGGTACACAGGGAAGCAAAACAAATGTAAAAGGTGTGTGTGTGTTTCAGGGAGGGGGGTGGGATCTAAAGTACCATTTAAGCCACTTATAAGACAAGATACCTAAAGATAAGGTGGGCTTACACTGATGGCATCAATTCTGAACCACAGCAAAACCCCACCCCACACAAAATGGTAGATCCAACCCTATCCAAGACCCTACAATAAACAAGGACAATGACCTGAGGTGGTGGATGAGTCAACATCTTGATTCAGCGTGGATGTGGTCTGGAACATCCTAATGGAGGAAGCTTGCGCGCTAAACAAATCTCTCGTTTCCAGGACAAAGATGAACTGTTTTTGAGAAGACAGTTCACATACTGTATAGTACATAGAGAAATACATTTCTAAAGTGGTAATAATATCAATGTGAATTGTGGCATTTTGCATTTAAAAGATAATAATTGCAACTGTTATAAATGCAGAATATAAAAATACAGTCAGTCATTTTGTTAACTTATACATGAAACCATTATAGAGCCGAAACAGCCCTTTCAACATTTATATTTAGAGGTTATCAACCTTTATAAATACAGTACAGTATGTGGCAAGCTTGCATTTTTTCAGCATGGTTCAGATGAGGGGGGTATTTTATATGTATATATCTTGAAACCCAAGCTGTTTTGATCTTTCACTTTGCCCTCTCTCTTTCTCATGTGGAATATCGTGGGTGGTACTGCACCGGCAGCGGCGTCTTTAAATAGCTCCCAAGCAAGCCCTCCATTTCAGAAACCCAGATTTCCTTTTCTGAGGTCAGAGCAGGGGCTGGAAGTGCTGTGCAGCAAGCCTCCAGTCGCCATGGGAAACCATGGGGTGGGTTTGCAGGCAGCACTTCAAGGAGTCCGCTGGGGATGACCAGATGTCCCTGCTGAGTTTTTGGTTCCTTACCCCCATGTATCATCTCATTTAACTCTTCAGTAAGTGGAAAATGATTGTAAACTTACATTTTACATTTCCTGGCTGCATTCGGTATAAGTGGTAAACTAAAGGGAAGGGCACATTTCAAGCTCCTGATATTCAAGTCACTGAGGAACCCCTCCATGAACTGTGTCAAAATTGTGTAACAATTCTTTTTTGGTGCAGTTATTTTGACTTATTTTGTGGAGGAGAAGTTGTACAATAAATTCTTAAAACTTGCTTATTGCTTAAGTATTTCTTGAATATATTAATTGGGATTAGAGCACCTAGTGTAGCCATAGAATACACTGATTGCAATGGAGAAGTGCAAGACAAATGAGATTTCTCATGTCATATGAAAAAAAAACCACAATAAAACTTGTTATTTGCGCTGTCACTCGGAATTATTTGGAACGATTGCAGAAATCATAAAAATGTAACATTGGAAGCTACTTACTCTATAATGTACACTATATATATATATATATATATATATATATATATATATATATATATATATATATATATATATATATATATATACAGTACTGTGCAAAAGTTTTAGGAAGGTGTGAAAAATGCTGTAAAGTAAGAATGCTTTCAAAAATAGACATGTTAATAGTTTATATTTATCAATTAACAAAATGCAAAGTGAGTGAACAGAAGAAAAATCTACATCAAATCAATATTTGGTGTGACCACCTTTTGCCTTCAAAACAGCATCAATTCTTCTAGGTACACTTGCACACAGTTTTTGAAGGAACTCGGCAGGTAGGTTGGCCCAAACATCTTGGAGAACTAACCACAGTTCTTCTGTGGATTTAGGTAGCCTCAGTTGCTTCTCTGTCTTCATGTAATCCCAGACAGACTCGATGATGTTGAGATCAGGGCTCTGTGGGGGCCATACCATCACTTCCAGGACTCCTTGTTTTTCTTTATGCTGAAGATAGTTCTTAATGACTTTCGCTGTATGTTTGGGGTCGCTGTCTCTGGACAGTGGATGGGTGTACCAGGGTCCCACTGTTTTCTGCCAATTCTGAGCTGATGGCACTGCTGGACATCTTCCGATTGCGAAGGGAAGTAAGCATGATGTGTCTTTCATCTGCTGCAGTAAGTTTCCTTGGCCGACCACTGCGCTCACGGTCCTCAACGCGTGCCCGTTTCTTTGTGCTTCTTCAAAAGAGCTTGGACAGCACATTTGGAAACCCCTGTCTGCCTTGAAATTTCTGCCTGGGAGAGACTTTGCTGATGCAGTATAACTACCTTGTGTCTTGTTGCTGTGCTCAGTCTTGCCATGGTGTATGACTTTTGACAGTAAACTGTCTTCAGCAACCTCACCTTGTTAGCTGAGTTTGGCTGTTCCTCACCCAGTTTTATTCCTCCTACACAGCTGTTTCTGTTTCAGTTAATGATTGTGTTTCAGCCTACATATTGATTTGATGATCATTAGCACCTGTTTGGTATAATTGTTTAATCATACACCTGACTATATGCCTACAAAATCCCTGACTTGCAAGTGTACCTAGAAGAATTGATGCTGTTTTGAAGGCAAAGGGTGGACACACCAAATATGGATTTGATTTAGATTTTTCTTCTGTTCACTCACTTTGCATTTAGTTAATTGATAAATATAATCTATTAAGATGTCTATTTTTGAAAGCATTCTTTCTTTTTCACACCTGCCTAAAACTTTTGCACAGTACTGTATATATATATATATACAGTGCCGTGAAAAAGTATTTGCCCCCTGTCTGATTTTCTGCATTTTTGCACATTTTTCACATTGTATTTGGTCAGATTTTTTTGTGGGTTGTAGTAGTATATAGAGGGAGTCTGAGAAAAAAATGACACCAAAGTTTGGTGCTTCTTTCATTTGTTTGGTGTGCAAGGTAATCAAACATGCAATCTTCAGGTGTGAAAAAGTTATTGCCCTCCCCCCCTAGTTAACTCAAACCAATTAAAGGGATAATTAGGTTCAGCTGTTTGAGTACTTTGGTTAACAACCAGGTCTGATTTGGGCCAGCCCTGCCCAATATAAATCTGACTAACTTTGGCCCTTACCATCAGAGTGAAGTTGTCCACACACAGGTTCTAGAGGCACATCATGCCACGAACAAAAGAAATTCCTGAAGACCTCCGGAAAAAAGTTGATGCCTATGTCTGGAAAGGGCTACAAAGCCATTTCTAAGGCTCTGGGGCTCCACCGAACCACAGTCAGAGCCATAGTGTCCAAATGGAGAAAGTTTGGGACAGTAGTGAATCTTCCCAGGAGTGGCCGTCCTGCCAAAATCTCTCCAAGAGCAAGACGTAAAATCGTCCAGGAAGTCACAAAGAACCCTAGAACAACATCCAGGGATCTGCAGGCCTCTCTCGCCTCGGCTAAGGTCAGTGTTCATGACTCCACCATCAGAAAGACACTGGGCAAAAATGGGATTCATGGCAGAGTAGCAAGGCCGAAACCATTGCTCACTAAGAAGAACATGAATTCTCAAGTTTGCCAAAAAGCACCTGGATGATCCTCAGGAGTTCTCGAACAATGTTCTATGGACAGATGAGTCAAAAGTGGAACGTTTTGGTCGACATGGGCCCTGTTATGTCTAGCAAAAACCAAACACTGCATTCCACAGTAAGAACCTCATACCAACGGTCAAGCATGGTGGTGGTAGTGTCATGGTTTGGGGATGCTTTGCTGCATCAGGACCTGGACGTCTTGCCATCATTGAAGGAACCATGAATTCTGCTCTGTATCAGAGAATTCTACAGGAGAATGTCAGGCCATCCGTCTATGAGCTGAAGCTGAAGCGCAGCTGGGTCATGCAACAAGACAATGATCCGAAACTCACAAGCAAGTCTACATCAGAATGGTTGAAGAACAATAAATTTAAAGTTTTGGAATGGCCTAGTCAAAGTCTAGACCTAAACCCCATTGAGATGTTGTGGCAGGACCTGAAACAAGCAGTTCATGCTCGAAAACCCACAAATGTTACTGAGTTGAAGCAGTTCTGTATGGAGGAGTGGACCAAAATTCCTCCACAGCGCTGTGAGAGACTAATCAATAACTACAGGAAGCGTTTGGTTGCAGTTATTGCTGCTAAAGGTGGCGTAACCAGTTATTGAGTCTAAGGGGGCGATTACTTTTTCACACGGAGGCATTGGGTGTTGCATAACTTTGTTTAATAAATAAATGAAATATGTATCAAATATTCAGGTAGATATAGCCAATATAACTAGGCTCTGTAAATCAGGCTCTCAGAAACCAGGACAAAATTCCCAAACACACTTTATTAATTATGGCTTGGGAAAGATGAAAAGTTAGTTGCTGTTGTTAATTACCAGCTAAAGATAACCTTGCTCTAAGGCCACCTGTCTAGTTTAGCAATGTGTCATCCATTGAGCTGCCAAAGCAGCCTTCCCAATCATTGACCCAAATTTAAAATTATATATATTTATAAACCAGGACAAAATTTCCAAAAACACTTTATTAATTATGGCTTGTGAAAGATGAAAAGTTAGTTGCTGTTTTTAATTACCAGCTAAACCTTGCTCTAAGGCAACCTGTCTGGTTTAGCAATGTGTCATCCATTGAGCAGCCTTCCCGATCATTGACCTACATATATATATATATATATATATATATATATATATATATATATATATATATATATATATATATATATATACCTATCAACAACCAACATCAGCTTGGGGTTCATTTAAATTTTTAAAACCTTGAAATCTTTGTGTTTGGGGTAGGGTTGTCTTGAAAATGACCATTAGCTGTGCAATACAAAGCAGAGTACCATCATTTTTGCTGTATTCAGGATAAAACAGCACATCAAATAGCAACCTAAATATTATGCATTTGTTTAATTCTAACAAATAGTAACATTAATAAAATAATCTGAAGAGTGCAACTGGTCCAGAATGCTGCTGCTGCAAGAATACTGACAAGTACAAAACAAACTGAACATATTACATCTGTCTTGGAAACTTTGCATTGGATACCTTTCAAATATCGGGTTATTTTTAAGATTCTTCTGTTGGCCTTCAAGACTGTCCGGGGAACTGGCCCTAAATATTTATCGGACTTGCTGCATTCCTACATCCCTATGCGTCAGCTGCGCTCTTCAAGCTCAGAGCTGCTGGCTGTTCCCTTGACCAGATGTGTCACTCTGGGAGCTGCTGGCTGTTCCCTTGACCAGGTGTGTCACTCTGGGAGCTGCTGGCTGTTCCCTTGACCAGGTGTGTCACTCTGGGAGCTGCTGGCTGTTCCCTTGTCCAGGTGTGTCACTCTGGGAGGTCGGAGTTTCTCCACTAATGCTCCTAAACTTTGGAACTCGTTGCCACTAGTTGTGAGAGGCTCTCATTCTCTTGTAAAACACATTTATTTTTCCTAGCTTTTGGTAATAAGGAGATTTATTTTTATGTTTTTATAATGTAAATCAGTTTGTAATGTTTGTATCATGTTTTTATTTTAGTTATGACGTTGTACTTTGTATTTTTTTTTTTTAATTCTGTAAAGCGCATTGGGATGGCATTGCCTTTAAAGGCGCTATATAAAAATACATTGATTGATTGATATATTGTAACCTGGCCAAAACAATAGAAAATGCATTCTAACATTACGCTAGTTTGAAATATTCTCTAAGGTTGCTATTTGATGTGTTATTTTATTCTGAATAAAGCAAAATGAATGGTACTCTGTTGCGTACCGTGCAGCTAATGTGGTACTGTAATTAGAAGACCGATGCACACTGTGATGTTGCTGCTCACTGCTTGAGTTAAATTGTGTCTTTGGATGATCTTATTCAGATCGGGTTCAGTTTAAGTGAATTTTCTGCATCGGGATGGGGTCATTTGCAAGACAACCCCACCACGAACACAAAAAGATTGCAGGGTTCTAAAAAATGTAATTAACCCCAACTGGATTCCATATGCGTGAACAAAATTATTTGAAACAAATATGTTAGCTTGAATGAATATTTAATGAATGCATTACAAAACGTGCTGAATGCATACCAAATGAATACTTTGTATGTAAATCCCAAAAAGACTACAAAAGCATTATAAATACTGTGTGCAACAGAATGAGCTTTAAAAAAACAGTCCTTAAAGTTTTCAGAATAGGGACCTGTGGCGGAGTGTCCCGCCCCTATGTATTATTATTTGTATTTTTGTTTGCGGCGCGGGTAAAAGCGCCGCGTCTTTTTATATTTATATTTAAAAACCCCGTGAGGATGCATGACTGATCAGCTACTGATTATTTAACTAGCTGACAGTCATGCATCCTTACCAAACGCGTGCAGACTGTGGCCGAGGGGTAATAAGATAAACAGCTAGTTAACCCCTCGGCCAGAGTATAAGAACCGACAGCTGTCTGTGCTGCGGTGTTGAGTGTTGGATGCAGAGAGGAAGTACGGGGAGATAGAGAGGTACAAGAAAACATGCATAAAACGTGCTGGTTTAGCCAGCACGTCACTTACTTGTTTGTCTGTTTATTTGTTTGGCCAACGCGCCTTTTTGTTTTCTGTTTTGTTTAAATCTTTTGTTTTGTTTATTTTGATTAATAAAATTAACTGAACGCCGTTGCGTTCAGTTTCGCCCGCCCATCCATTGTTGTGGTTTCAGTTACTTCCTGGTCCGTGACGTCACCACTGCAAGCCAGCCTGCCACAGGACCATAGTCATAAAAAAACTTTTTATGTACAATTCTGAAGAACAGACTTGTGCTGTACCTGCTGATTTCTACCACTAAAAGTGCTATTAGAGGAAACAAGCATTTAGATATCCATTCAGAACAACTGAAACACTTTACTTTTGGCCTTACACAACTGACAGCATTATGCTGAGCGTTCTTATTTGTCTATCCCAGTAATTCAGAATAGGAATGATGTAAATATTCATGTGTTTTTATATTCTTCTAGGATCACAGGCAACAGGGGCATCATGCCACAGACAAACCTCTTTGCTGGAAAATAGCATTCTCTTGAAGTGGTTTTGGCCAAGCAATTGATAGTTGCTTTGGGCACTTGAGTTATTTCACTTAAAAAAATCTAACCCTAATGTGTAGAATCAGCCCAAGAGAAACATTCTTCAAGACTTTGGATGGCGTTAGATTGTACTTGGTTTTTATTTGATGACTAGGGAACTCCGGAAAGGAAAATTCACAGTAAGGAAATCTCTGCAGTTTGTAATGTTGGTATAGTTTCATAATGCAGCATCGAAGTGGACTGTATTTTAACCTTGTAATACATTTACAAGGACTTGTAACTTCTTGTATTATTTCATTGAAAACAGTATTCCAAATCTTAATTCAAAAGGTTTCCCCATGGGTGATGCACATGGTTTGGACAAAAAATACATGCAACAATATTGTCAATCTAAACAGCAGAGAATCAAAATACTGCCATTGTATATATAATAATACAGGTTATGAAAATCAAACATCCAACAGTAGGCCTGCATGTTTTTCTCTTTGTAAATGTTGATCTCTTTAGACATGTACAGTAATAATCGACAAGCATCGATGCACTGAGAACACTTTATTATTCAAAAGCAAGAAGCATTAATGATGTGTGGACATTTCACAAAAGCTTTCAACTACAACTGGAAAAATGCATATAATACATGCATTGAGAAAACTATTATTGAAAAGCAAGAAGCCATCCGTTTTTCTAAATGTTTTCTGACCCCCCCAAAAAAACAATGGAAGAGCTTTAGTGTAGCAACACACAAGGAAAGCCTGTGTTACTGGCTAGCTAGCTCTGTGAAGGTTCACATAGGGAACCAGGGTGAGGAATGTTTAACTGACACTTGCAAAATAAAAGTCGTAATCAATAATTGATTAATCGATTAGTGCTGTACGTCGAAACAAGGAGATGCAGCTTTTATATATATTTTACATTTGCACAACAGACTTTTCGGTCATGTAAGCCCATTTGCACTTTTCAAAATCAAAAAGTTAAATGAAAGCCATTACACCAAGGTTTCAGAGCGGTTGTATTTTGTTTTTTATGGTAAGACTTTAAAATAATGGTTGCAGATTCATAATTAATTCAGACTAAGTAAGCCATTAAAATTCAAACCTGTTAATTCATGTGGATTTAATTAATTGCCCGTATGCATTCTTTGTTCCTCTCTAACAAATGATGTTCACATGTATAAGGCATGCATTCAGAGGATTGTGAGAAGTGTTCATTAGCCTTATACATGTGATGAACATCATTTGTTACAAAAAAAACAAACAAGGAATGAATATGGGTAATTAAATCCACATGAATTAACAGGGCTGAATTAAAAAATGAATTAATTCAGAACTCAGAGTAAGTGCAATATATATGTAGGTGTGATTCCTGTGGTATTCAGCCTGAATTAATTATGCATCTGTAGATATTATTTTAAAGTGTTACCTTTTTTATGCAAGCTGTGTGTTACAATTTTCCGTTCCCTTTTTGCCCAGTATAATATAAATTCTGGGCTCTGAAGGTTGTTCTTCCATTTCCTGTGGTTTGAAAAGAACCAGTCGCAGTAAGAACAGCCAAACCGAACTGTAGCAGTTCAACTTGGCTTTTTTCAGCAGCACATCCAAGACAGACTGAACCGCAAGAGAATCACTGCAATGTATTTATAATTTTAGGGGGAGTTTTAGATCCCAGACTTTAAGACCACAAGTGGATATTCCAGCAAAAAAAAAAGGAAACAAAAAATGTATGACAAAGTAGTTCTTAAAATAATTAACTACATGGAGCTTGTAGTTTGTTTAAATAATGAACTGAAAAGGACCTGCCTTAAGGCTGCCAAGGTGCAAATATTTTCATTTTTAAAACTTCCTGCACTGCAGATATAAAGCATTGTAAAAGCATGTTTTTTTCTATATAGTAAAGACTGCCCCTCAAGTCACTGTGAAAATAGAATGATTTTAAGGGAAACGTGCCAGATTTATATACTTTGGACAGCAGTAAAGAGAGAGAAAAGCTTTAAAAGCACCATTAGGATCACATTTTAATAATTCCCCAGAAGAAACGTGCAGCAAAACCAGCAATGTCAATTAATTTAATACAGTAGTACATTAATTTAGTACACTGTCTGGTACAGTAGTCTACGGCTAAGAGAACACCCCTCGGGAAGCAAGCGAAGTGTTCTCTTACCTGAAGTGTTCTTTAAGACAAAGTTGACCACCAAACACAATGTGAATCAATAAATAAAAAAAATATGTATTACTTATCATGACACACGTGCATCCACATATTAAATTAATAGAATAAGTAAGAGAAAAGCAGTCTGTAAAAAATGCAGCAGCGGCTCTAGATTAATTTGAATACCTGTACAGGGGCAATATTCAAGACATGAACAAAATTATTTAACAGAATGGTGAAGCAACTCACCAGAACGGAAAACACCAAATTGCTCAGCTACTTGGTGTCTGATTTATGTTTTTTCCAGGAGCTCGAACAATTTCCAACTTTTTGTAGCAAGAGAAACAGCAGTGAGTTTCGCTGTTTGTTTATATGCCATTTTGTAATGATGAGGTGCACTCATAAGAACATAAGAACATAAGAACATTTACAAACGAGAGGAGACCATTCAGCCCATCTTGCTCGTTTGGTTGTTAGTAGCTCGTTTGGTTGTTAGTAGGAAATCAGAATACAAAATGAGGCAATGATATGACGGTGGTTCTAGAAAGATTTAATAAACCAATCAGTGTGCCTCAACTCTCGCGATGACAAGTTACATTTGAAAACATTGAATAAACCATTTTAATTTAAGTTTGATGATGATCAGGTTACAAAACAGTACTGTATCAGTTGTGAACAAATCGCTAGTGGGGCCAAAAATGTAGATGATAACTTAACAAGTAAAGTTGTGGGGCTTGCTTTATTGGGAAAGTGGTAAAAGTATTTTCAACATAGCCTAATGAGGGACATTGAATGGAAAATCCATATCACAGTTAGCAGAACAACCCATTAATAACCTACACAGGGCAAAGGACAACGTTAATTAAAAAAAAAAAAAAGTCACTGACCTCCAATACATCCATGATAGTAAAATTGACACAGTTTGAGGTTCAACACCAGTCTCTAGCATCTTTATTTTCAGTAACTTCCTCCAAACTGGGGCTGAATGAACCATTATTGCAGTATTTAACACAGAATTTCTGATCTACAAAAGATGCTTCTCCCTGTTGCAAGTCAGTTTTGATCTCAGTTCTGGATGTAAAAGTGAATGTGTTTTGAAGAGTGTTGCAATGTATTTCACTTGCATGTTTGGTTCCCATGGCTTTACCTGTTGTATAAGTCAGTAGCTTCAACAGTTTCAGTACATCCCTAGATTGCTGCAGGTCCTGCCAGCTCCATGTGACAAAGTCTCCTGCACGCCTTGGCCTGCAAGCACATGTCGAATCAGTGGCTTTGCTTTCTCATGCCAAACTCTCAGACTCTTGTGCCTTGTTTAGGAGTCTCTGGTTTTCTCCCTACCTTGTTTCAAAATACAGTGTGGCTTGGAGGAAAAGTGCTCTCAGCAATTTATGCTGGAAAAATGTATGATGTCCCAAAAAAAAACACAACATGAAGATGTATGCTATTTGTGCAGGATTACTTATTCTGGCTCTCAACTATTTTCCTCTCTGAAAATATATTCAAAGGTTCCCTGAACTATATCAAAGAAGCTGTTGCCTATAAAGTGGCCGGACAAAATATTAGATCATAGGAGCTCCTTTACCAGGCACGGAAAAAAACAGTCACAAAAGTGTCAACCATTCTGGAAAACAGATTTGAATATCACGTTTTGGTTGCCCATGGTAGCTCTACACCCTTGTTGACGCTGATATGACAGGTTTTCCTAATGTTTTGTCCAACCCTGGTACATGATAATTGGTTCTCTCAAATCCAGATCAGCACAAAACAGCTTTTTTTGTGTCAATGCACCTTGACACTTTGATTATAACTTCTAAAGCATAATTAGACCCTGTGTTGCTAATTATGTGTTTTCAATCCGTTTATGCTTCGTAATCACTTTCCTTCTCTATGCTGCGATCCCCAGGGAATTCAAAACAAGACATGGGCCATAAGATCCATAACAAGAAAATAAAAAATAAAAAACTTGACCCAATAGTCCAGCTTAATGTCCTGCAGCCACAGACTACTTGTAATTTGACCAATGAAGCCATGAAACGTGGCTTAGCTCATTCTAGGCACATTGTGCTTGTCAAAAGCAACTGTTAACCAATTATTTTCTTCAATGAAACCTCTAAAAACAACCATTACACAATTAAAGTATGGTTCCTCAAATGTGATTGGTCAGCAGTTAGTCACTAGTCTTCATGACATTATAAAACTAGAAATCCAGATGGCTTAGCTAGGAAACTGGTATAGTCATATCAACTTTACCTTTTACCCTACTCTATGTATATCCTGTTAGGGAATTCTCCGTGCTTACTGTTGCTTCAACCTGTGTACTATGCATTGATTTGTTAGTCATTGTTTTGATATTGTTAGCCACCACTCCTGGGTCATTCATCAACTACTAAATATAAAACTTAAAAAATCAACATTTGTTTAAATTACTACAGTACTGTATTTTCATTAAGGGGTGTCAAGTCTAAAAAAAAAAAGCACAAATATTTTACCAGGTTTTTTTTTTTTTTCCAGATTTAACTTAAATCAAATAATTTTTCCTAGATTTAACCAAAATGTTAACAAAAACATACTTAAAAGTTTTGAAATGTGTTTGAAATTTCAGGGGCAAATGTTCTTTTATCTTTTCATACAAATCAAAGATGTCATCGGCCCCAACTTTATGATTTAGTGCCAAAGAAAGAATCCTTTCAAAGCCATGTGTGTGGTCCGTCGGCAAGTGAATGCCTCTTGTTGTTGCTCTACGTAATAGGTTATGTAATACATATTAATGAGAACGGTCCTGTGGGGTCTCCGATTTAGCAGTGCAATTGAACTCTCTGCCGCTTCCCCGCCACCTCTCTGCATAGAATCACCAAGAAAATGTAAGAATTTGCGATAAGCGTTTTCAATATTTGTAAATTATATCTGAAAGTACACATTTCAAAACTTTTAAGTATTTGTTTGTTAACATTTATGTATGAAGCCAAATGTGGAAAAATAATTCCTTTTTTTTGGGTTAAATCTAGGAAAAATTACGTGTTTGAAGTTAAATCGGGGAGGGAGGGGGGGGGGGGAGTCATACAAAACACGGAAAAAGTCATACAAAAATTGTACAAAAAAAATATATAAATAAAAAGAATATTTCCTTCCCGTAAGAGGCATTTCATAACTAAATATCCATATTACTTTGCCCAATGCAGGGCAGGTCGGAGTGATTAACAGTAAAAGAATGTTATTCTAATCCCTATGCTCTCATGTCTGTCGCACACCCAACTACGACTATGCACACGGGCCTCTTGAAACGTGCAGAGGGACTAGGAATGGAACAGTTCCAACACTTGGGTTTCGATCTCAACAGCATTGACTGATCCAGGACAAAATGACCCTAAACCAATGAGAGACTATGTTAGTGGTCTGCTGTCCCCAACTTGGGGGTCCCCATTCCATTTAGCATTTGCAGGGGAGTTCAACATGTAGTCTTGTTTTCAATGAAGCCATCAGGGAATCTATGAGGAGGCTGTGTGGTCCAGTGGTTAAAGAAAAGGGCTTGAAACCAGGAGGTCCCCGGTTCAAATCCCACCTCAACCACTGACTCATTGTGTGACCCTGAGCAAGTCACTTAACCTCCTTGTGCTCCGTCTTTTGGGTGAGATGTAGTTGTAAGTGACTCTGCAGCTGATGCATAGTTCACACACTATCGTCTCTGTAAGTCGCCTTGGATAAAAGCGTCTGCTAAATAAACAAATAATAACAAATAATGTAGCAGGTGCATCATTCTATACTGTTCTACCCACAAGGCTTGTCCACAAAGCCGAAACCTGCATATCAAACCCTACGGCATTCCAGATACCGCAAAAGTATTAAAATATCATATATGAACATACTGTATATAACACACAATGGGACACAGGCAATGTATAGGCACTCTTCTCAACTAGAGAGATCTGAATCGAGCAGAGCCTTCCCCTTAACTAACTTAAATATCATCACAGCTTGGAAAAAAGAAGAGGAAACGGTTAACGGGTTAGAAAATACAAAATGTGTAACTTGTACCCTTTGCAGGGCAATGGCAATTGAAACAAATATATTATACTAGCTATATGGAAACTGAATGTACTGTATTTCAATAGAACCCTGTTGAATACATAGTGGTCCTGAATATATTATTTTGTTAAACCCCTATGTACAGTATATGCAATAACTTATGTACCGGTATTTATTTATTTGGCCGATGCCTTTAGCCAAGGCAACTTACAGGTGTTACAGAGCAATAAAGGGTTACAATGCAAGCGTAATATTTAAATACAATTATGGAAGGGTGTGGGAAAACACAAGGCAGACACCAAGCTCAAATATGAAACGCCAGCCCAGGCACCCAGATTTATTAGTTTGCGCTCAGTTGGCAGGTGTTTCTGTGACAGTTCGGGGCACTCTACCAACAATGGTGTTGTGCCCCGTCTTCATACAACACACATGCAGGTGTGGAAAACAAAAACAAATAAGTGAAAAGGCAAATGGAAAAAGGAAAGCAAAATACAAAATAAAGTGTGCAGGTTTTTTAACCGTGGCTCGTTGCTCCCTCTAGCAGTGGGAGCCCCGAGAAACAGGCACTGCTGTATACCCTCTCTTACACACTGTGGGACGGCTCTGTCCCGCTAAACTCACTATCTACAATAGTAATAAAGAAAATAACCTGTGCGTGGCTTGCTTGCACCACCGGGTCTGTATGTCTCACATTGGAGTTGCCACACTATCTCCCCGAGTCGCTGCTCCAAAGCTTCCAGTTTCCCTTCCGAGTCTCAGGATTCTGCCGTGAAGTCACGCTCCACTATACTTCCTGTATGAGCCAGAGAGGATACAAAACAGTGCCCTTTTATTCATTCATTCACCCCATATAGTCCCACCCCTGAGTCATTAACAGAGCGTCAGCCGATTTCTTCACAGCTGACTCCTGTCAACAAGACATTGCCTGACAGCGTGGGAATACATGGGGTGTACGGACCCCCTACAAGCTCACTCATGCACCTGACGGCCAGTCCAGATCCCTCCCCTCTCACAACAATGTACTTTACAGTAAGTGCAAATAATACCACTAAAATACAACAAGAACTAGGATGCAACAAGTTAGGATTACAAGTTATATCTACAATGACATATTAGTGCAATAGTGCAAGGATAGTGCAGTAGCTGAGGATCCAGTAATGTGGTGCATAGGTCAGGCAAGTCCAGTGCATAATAGGAGCGGTAGAGCAAGCCATTCATTTATAACGCAGCAACAGCACAAATCCAACCCAAACCATGCAGTCATACTGCTAAGCATGTAATTATAGCCATGCTGTTACACTACAGCCCTGTATGAAACCTGTATCACAACTGAATGACAGGCACTGTTCTGTTCAAACATAGCACATCTCAGTTTTGGTACTAAAGTTCCATACCCGCTGTGGCTCCACCTTCTTCAGCCAAAGTAGGTAACTGGGCCAGCCTAAAATTGAGCTCACTACACCTGAAGCCACACAGATCTGTAACTCGTAAAAAAAACTTTAATAATCAAAGCGTTGCCCAAATGAAATAATCAAGCAGCATCACCTGGTAACCAAAGGAATGATTACATTCGGATTACATTTGGATTACATTTGGCCAGCTGAAACTAATGCTGGCCACGTTTAAATATCGCTGCAGTAACCAAGTACTGCTATTTTAATATTCCATATGAATACTACAATGAGAACTTCAGTTCATCTCACTAGGAGGGTCCCTCTGCTAATCCTATATGGAGCTTTGGGATTCGTCTGGCTCCCAGCAGCAGGCTGTATTAAGAAGATGAAAATAAGGTCTTTCTAAGCAGACAAAACATACAGTGAACATCCAGGGGGGGTAGAGAGAGTGAGATCTGGATGTGAGGAGCACAGGTTGAGATGCATGGTGTACATGCTGGAATCTGACACCTTGTAGAGGGGGTCCCGAGTCAGGTACAGACACCTCACCACAGGAACCTTTCCAGTGACAATTTATTATTTATTTGCAGGTATTTCATTTGTTTCTTTATAGAAAAAGTGAACTATTTCACATATGTGTGTATCATTCAAAACCAGCAAGGCTATACATTAATTATTTAGAACTGTAGATAGGCCTAACACCACAGTTTGTCAGACTGGTTGAGAGAGGCCCAAGACTGAGTGGCAGGGGTGTTCAGGTCAGGATTGAGATGCACTGGGAAAAGAATGGTCTTGTATCTTGAGGAATTTTGCAACTTGAATATGGATTATACATGAGCAAAAAAATGAGATTGCTCCAATCTAACACAGACACCTTCAAATAATCACAATGAGCAGCGTCCTTCGTGTGTGATTACCTACAGCCTTCATATTAGCATTACTACTACACCACTTGTGAAAAACACTGGCAGATGCACAGTTGACAATGCCCCCCTCCCAGTTGTATGTCAAAATAAATATTACAACATTTTATATTATTATTATTTAACAGTTTTACCTAAGGCACTTTTAAGGAACGCTCCCTTTTCTTCTAAGAAAGAAAACAGTGCCCATCCTTTCTCTACGTTAAGTAAAACCTTAGCCGATTCCAGCCTGCCCACACAGATAGACAGACAGTGAAAAGTCTTAGGCGCACTCCAGACCACATGATGTTCCAGTCCTTAAATCTGCAGTGTTATTTTTCTTCCCTCTCCTCTCCTCTCCTCTTCTCTTCTAAGCTCCGACATGTCAGCTCCCACCACAAAACAGAGGTGGGAAGACTCACTGGCGCTAGTGCTGCCTCAGGGTGTCTGGCAAAGGCTTCCTCGAAAAAAAAACACACACACATACACTACGGTGTGTATTAAACAAACCCCATAAACCTGACAGCATCAAAGTGTGCAGCAGATAGGTTGTTATTAAGGTGGAAGGGGCTGAGTGAAAAGTTAAGGCATGTCTGTAAGCCAGTTTCGCTTTAAAGAAACAAAACATGCAGTTCCTTATTTTAACCCTCCTATGAACAAGTACATAGCATTGGAGGAAAAACAGTGAAATCTTTTAAACAAAATCATTTAGGTAAAATTGTTTGAAACAGTTGCCTTCAAATATCAGCTTTTTCAGTGGAAAGTTTTCATACTGGAATTATAGGCCTTGTAAAATCATGAGTGGCAGTCTTGTGGAGAATGCCAGGGACAGCCTGTTTAAGTTTTTTAATGTCTTTTAAATATTTAAAGAGTGTCTCTAGACTTTATGTCTGTGACCTACTATTTGCATACTGCTGTAGGTGGTTAGGGAAGTCTAGTGGACACTGCCTAGAGGAACTGGACTATTTTTCAAACTATGGGAAAGTAAAAAATAAAATAAAAAAGTTTAAAAGAAATCTCTTGTTCTTTACCAGTGTAGCTCACACTGTTCATTCACTAAACCATGGTAGAAAATAAAGAAAGAATTGCAGCTGTATATTAAAAAGCCAAGTATAGTAAATAATGCAAATACATAGCTGTCTTTGCCAGTGACAATAGTTGACCAACCCTAATTATTTAAAACTACCACACAACAGACTAAAACAAACGTTTGATAAAGGCTTCTGCCAAATAATGAAAATTAAATAATATATGGGGATAGTTCATGTCCTCACCAAAGACAGTACTAAGTAAATATAAATTACTAATGTGTGCTTGGAAAGCAGCTCTGCAGTAGTGTAGCTAGGTTCAAAGATTCATTTATAATGTGTCTGTTACTAATCATTTGCCTTATTAATGATGGACCTTTCCATTACTTCTTAGTGAAACAATAATGTAAAAATAAGTTATGTAGTATGAAGTAGAATGAAAATATATGTATGCATTATGTATACAATAAAAAAAAACATACACTGAAGCAATATAACTATAAGAATTAACACAAAATAGTATCTCTCTACAACTAAACTGTAGTGGATGTAATACATACATAGATAAGAAATAACTCATAGAAAAAATATGGTACCATAGTACTTATATTCTCTAGTAGCAGGGGGGACAGGTTAATGGTTACACTCTGGTATACCAGACATGATTCAAGCTCTAGTGTGGCTACAAGGGTGCTTTAAACTTTTTATTTTTTATTAAATAAACAAGGATGTGATGACTGAAACAGAAAATAATACAAAGTGAATCTAAAACAACAAGAAAAATGCTTCAGTTAAAATAACTCTGATATTGCATATTAGAAAATGGATCGGAGATTTCCTTTAACCTGATTGATCAATACGAGGTCCTTAGGACCTTGAATGTTATCGTTCAAATTATGTTTAATGACTGTTCCAAATCAATCTGCCAGAAAATACATAAATACAATATTGATGTATTTGACCATTTTCTGTTTGATGAAAGCAAATTTCCATTCTAGTACATAACACACCCTCTGAATGTTGTCTATCAATGTAGACTAAGTCTGCTTCTTCTCTGTGCTATGCAGTTTGATTACTTTCAGCAATGTTATTTCAGCATTTCACAGTAACAAACCAGGACAGTGCTCTCTTCTCTATCAAAGCCAGGAAGGAGGCTTTGAATAAACTTTACATGCACTGTACACAAGTTACTGAACAAATAGCATGATCAGCATAAACACATGTAGACTACGTGATATTTTGAATTTCTAAATCTTTTTTTTCACTAATACATTTTAGGATCTATAGCTTAATTACTGAAATTTACACAAATACACAAACCTGCACTCAAATCCTAATTAAATAAAAAGTTACCGGTACTTTTATTAATTTAAATGATTTACAAACTGTTCACAAACCATGTTCGCGTTGGTGTACGAACTACCTGAACTGAAGAACAGCTCCATATAAGTAGAAGATTTTTTTTTCATGTGTTTTTACGATATTGAAGTCTGAAGGCTACCAGAACTCTCATGGAATTCTGAGCAAACTGCATTACTTATGGAATATTGAGGAAAATGTTTGTATTAAATAGCAACTAAAACGCACAAAATCAATAAAACTATCATAAAAATTTGAAATGTTATTTTTTTATTGTATCAATGTTCTAATAGCAATAGAACCCCCATAAGAGGGCTTTACCATCTGGCAAGTCCCTTCCCGTTATGTTAAATGTTCTCGCCTTTGGCTCGGGATGTTTAATGGCACATAGCGGGACTTACCAGATGGTAAAGCCTTCTTCTTCAGGTTCTATTGCTTAACTGACACCAAGTTGCTCTTTGAAGTTAATGGATTTCAGATCTATCCAGCATCATAAGTATACATTTGTAATTCTTATATCCCCAAACAGGAGTGGCACGGGCGGGCAACACTCTTGCAAAAGCTTCACCACTCACTACCCAGCCAATGCACCACAACCCAGGCCTGGGGCTAGACATGGCAGTAGTTTAATAAGAGAGACAGATACAAATATCTAAAATATTTCAAAGCAACTCTGTAATATTTGTTTCAAATCCATTGTCATTGCTGTTAATGATGCGGTCTGGTTATGGTTCATTTAGGATCTCTTCCCTGCTATACACTGGTGGTATAATGGTATCCCAATGGTAAATTGTTAAAAATAAAAATAACACAAGAAGAATTGTATTTGGCAGCTTATAGCAGGATTATAACGTCTTTCTCCCAAACTATCATGCTTGTTACGACGACTGTTTTTAATTGAGTATCTTGTAAAAATCTTTGGCAAGCATTTCGACTAGAAGAATTTACAAACATTCTTTTAGTAACTACTATGCATTCTTATGTGTTATAGTCAAGGGTCGGTCAATGAAACTAAGTAACAGCTATAAAACATTTTCCAAGTGAGCTCAGATTCAGAAAGAGAACTAATACACTTCTTTGGCATTAGGAAATCAATATCAAAACATAAGATTTTTTTTTTATTATTATTTTGTTTTTTTACACTTTTCCTTAAAGGAAACTTTCTATGAGCACCCTAAAGGGAAAGCGGACCAAAATTCAACAGAATAGTGGCAAATGTAGCCCAGCTAGACTATCTTGGTCAGTTGACTGCAATTGAGTTTTGACATTAAGATTAGAGACGTGTTTCTTGAACTCACTTGACAAATTGAAGACCCACACAACCAGCTCAGGTCAGTTTCTATGTTTCAAAGCAGTGAAGAATCTGCTACAGATTTGACTCGAATTCACCTGTTTTGGATTCAAATGCCTTCATTATAAACATGTCTTGTATAATATCCAAAGGGCTTCAATTTTGCAAAAAAAAAAGAAACAAAACAGTACTCTCTGCTTTTCAATTGTTCTCAACTTAATAACCCAGTGCATGTATTTACCAGTCAAAACATGAAAGATTGCATTAGTAGCACAAGCTAACAACATGCAGATTCACAATATTTTATTGCGTAGTCAAAGGTGGCTGGGATTGATTAACTTGTGGGTACACATTGCCCCCTAGTGTTCCAATGGAATTGTTCCACATAACAGTCTGCCTTTTATATATAAAAAAAAAGATCATCATTTTTTCAGTATAATATAAACGTTCCATAATGTTGTTAATCTCTGGATCAATCTATTTATATGACTTTTTTAACATATACATATACGCACACACACACACACACACACACACACACACACACACAAACAAAATAGCAAAAGCCGGACGATTAACAATTTTACTGTTTCCGACTGGAACAAAAAATTAAGGCTGAAAACTGTGACAATCTCAATTTTATCAGGATGTCTGGTAACCCTAATGCAGTTCCCCAAGGTGATGTTTGTTTGCTTCTGAGTCAGGTTACCTTGTATAGTTCGTTTCCCATTGCAGAAGGACCGAGTTCAGCTGTTGTTCACATTGAGGTTAGCAAGCAAACTCTTTGGGTGGACTTGGTACGGTTTTTTCCCAAGTGGACTTTGTTGTTCAAACATATATATATATATATATATATATATATATATATATATATATATATATATATATATATATATATATATATACAGTATATACGCAAAATTATTGGGGCAGTCAAAATTGTATCCGGGCCAGTAAAAACACTACCTCAGTGGCCCAAGGGGCCCTGTAAATTGTTAAAGATAATGATGAGCTGTATCTGCTGCTTGGGGACAAGTACATTGTGTTATTTACCCAGGAAAGTGCTGAAGTAATACTCGCGAAAGTACTAAAAACCCACAACCAGACCTCTATTCAGTATAAATAAAAGCCAAAGGATTCATGCAATAATTGTCAGCTGTAGTGTGGAAACCTATAAGCTGTCAGTGTTACAACTTCACATATAGACTAAATGCTGTTTTTGCATCAGTTGCATATTTTGCCACAGCCTAGTTTTGTTTCTTTTATGTTTCAATAGCTCCCCTTAGGGATATAATTTTTTCTGCGATAAAATTTCAGTTCCAGTCTAATTTTATAATACCTCTTTAAAAAATAAAAAATGTTCACAGCCTGAAATATCAACTCATGGGTTCCATTGCGAACAGGCGATTAGACCTGCTGCTTCTCCTACTCTCAAACAAGGTTGTTGATTATTACAGGTACAAATGTGCATCAAATGTAATGTAGTCATAATATTGTGCTTTAGGTCTTTCAAAACTTACAAAACTGTATACAGTTCTAGGAACGATACGTAACAAAAACAGTTAAAAAAAAATGTGTTCATATATAGAACTGTTTATTTCTTATTTAGTAGAAGACATAGCATTTATTTATTTTGTTGGTGTTCATGAAAGAATGAAAACCTTTATTGTATATTATATAAACGGTGTGTAATGATTTTAATGATTTAAAGGTGTGTGCTTCACCTATTTGACTAAATAGCTGGTTAATGATTTCCTAGATATACACTTTAATTTGACATTGACTCTTCTACCAAAAAAATGATGGACAAGGGATTGGCACAGCTTTGCAGTGTGAGACAATGGTGAATGTGTTGTTCCTTCAGAACATAGTGAGGGCTGACTTTACCTTGTCAATCTCACTTTCTTTACTTTCGTGACTGTCCCTTTGCTTTGCTTGGAAATGTTTGTAAACACGTTGCTTTTGCTAAGAAAGTTGGTGGACAACAAGGTGTCAATGTATTAAATATCTGTAAAACACAAAGTCAGTTTATAATTGAAAACGGAAATTGTACTCTAGAACAAGGCTATTTGGCTGTGCAAATTGACAACGGACAAGTTAATGTTGTACACAATGGTCAATGCAGCAGTAGGGCAAATAGTTTGGGTGAAACATGTGTATGCTTGTTAGTTCAGTTGCTTTTACAGGAGAGTTCAAAAAGTGAAAGACATATTGGGTCTAACTTATTGAAGTTATTGGGTCACAGGCTATGGAACCTTTGTATGTAATGACACGTGATAACCAGCTCTCCACGTCTCAGATGATTGCAGACTTGAATGGCTGGATGAACAGACCTAATTTTAAGGATACAGTAGAATTGCATTTTGCTGTAAAACGAGTCCACAGAATGGTGTTTTCTTCATTTGTTTCAAAGGTCACAAACAGGAAGATTTTTGCATTGCCTAGCTATCGCTCCAAAAAAGAAAACCTGAAAAGTGAAAAGATCATTTATATGCTGCATCTTCTAAAAGATCAAAGAAAATACTTAATTCTAAGTGTTCTGACAAGAGGTTTCTTCCAGTGTTTAATAGAAGGTTTGTGCGTGAACCAAATCAAGAACACAACATATTAAATGCCATTTAAAAAAGTAAAAATCTATGCAAGAGCAACTGAAATCATAGTATGAATTATTTTAATTGTACATATTTCCATAAAAATAAAAAAAATAAAAAATAAATAAATAAATAAATAAAAACCCTGAAGTTACATAAATCTGAACACTAAGGTAACACCTTGTTCCCAAGGTGGCTGGGGTTGTAAAATAATTATTTATCATAATGTATTGAAATTAAAAAAAATTAAATTCAAACTGTTCACTTCAGAAATTACTACTTGTTTTAAGCTTGACACAAGTGAGGCTTATGAATGATGTAAAATACAATATACAATTTAAGATGTTTGTTTTATTTATTTTTCAATCAAGTTTTTATTGAAATAGTTATTCTCCATTAAGTTTTTCTATCTGTGCTGATACCCATTGTTCAAGCACAGATGAATACACATTAATCATCTGAAATTCTAGTCTGTGGGTTGCTCAGATTCTTCAGAGTTCTCCTTTATGTTCTCAGTTGCAGTCCTGAGGGTTTCCCTGTAAGTAAGTGTGGCAGGGCAGGAATAAAAGCCCCCTCTTAAAGGGGGCAGGGCAAAGCCATGCATGTAAATTAAATGTATTGTAAATATTGTATTGTGGTGAAAAGTATTTAAAAGAATGGTGTGTGGTGTTTATTTAAGATAAATGTATTGTTTATGTTTATTTAAACGTGTGGTATTAGTGTGTTAAGATTTGAATGTATTTTGTGTTTATTTTTAAAAAAAAAAAAGCATGTTTTGTGTTTGTTATTGTGTGGCAGCGTGGATGGGTTTAGAAGCCCATCCATGAAACTCGTGCAGAATGTGACCATCTCCGGACTGATTAATTTATTGTTAATCTGGAGATGGTCATTTGTATAAAAACCCAGCAGTTTATGTGTTCAAGGTGGGTGTTCGGACGAGAGACGAGAGATGAGAGACGAAGTGAGTTAAAACAGTAAGAGAGCAAACAGTTGCTACTGGGGCCGGGTAGATCAGCATGGTATTTGTTTGTAGGATTAGTGTGCGAGATTTATTTTGTTTAAATATTTATTTTTGCTCTTTGCTCTTTTTTTTTTTTTTTGGGATAAAAATGACGCTGTGGTGCGCTTTTTCACCCGAGTACCTGTCTGTGTTCTCTGCTTCTGGATCTGGTCTGGGTACATCATCAACCCTCGGCTACCCTGTCACAGTAAGGGAAAAATATTTCATCTTAAATAGAATAAATAGATGAATGGAGAGTTTAAGTTGTCCATACTATTTGCTTAAGCACATAGCACCTTGATGTATGGGAAATATAAATCTGAACTACAGCATATGTAAGATGGGTGTGCAAATAGGACTGCCACAGGACATCACCTCCCTGTTTGCGCCAATCGTTTGTGTAGACCAGAGACAAGGTGAAACCTTTTCTTCACAATATCTACTGCTTCGTCCTGTGCTTTTCAGAACTTAATTGAAAAAAATACTAACTAAATGGTTTGTCATGCTGGTTATGTTATTAAAAAGTAATAATACATTCCTAAATTCCTAGAGTTCCCCAATAGCAGCGTGCTTACTGGTCTTGGGGCTGTCCGCTACTGTGATTTTGTCAAATGAAATCATCCTTGCTGTCATCCTTCCAAGAAAAAAAAATGTTGAAGGCATGATTTCGCATCACAATATCCTGCGTACTGTTACTTTTATCCTTAACTCAACCAGTATTCTTATTTTCCTTTTCCTTATTTTTCAAAATAAAAAAAATATCCTGCAATGACAGAGTGTGATTATTGGGATTATAGAAGACAGGTGACTCTGGTAGTGGGAGAGTAGACTGAATTAATGCTGACAGAAGGGTAATGGAGGAAGTACACAAGTTAGAATGTGCCTTCTGGAATTTAGTGATGGTGCGAGCTTGCCTGTAAGCTGCCCGAGAGCTGCGTTGTCCTCCAACGCTGTAGCTCTTGGGTGGCTGCATGGTGAGTCCGCAGTGTGGTAAAAAGCGGTCGGCTGATGGCACACGCTTCAGAGGACAGTGTGTGTTCGTCTTTGCCCTCCCGAGTCAGCGCAGCATAATAAAATAATTGGCCATTCCAAATTGGGAGAAAATAATAAAAATAATTGGCAACGACTAAATTTAAAAAAAAAAAAACAGGCACCCCAACAACTTACATCAAAATCTTTTGGAACAAGTGACCAGAGTTAGATATTTTAAAACATTCATTAAAATCAAATATAGACACACATGTGTCTTCCAATTATTTATTTATTTTTACAGATATCCGCAATTCATGGTCTGGACTAACTGGACACATACTGCTTTCCAGAATCGGAACTATATCTCTCCTTACTAATAGAGACACAATTATAAAAGACAAGGACAAGCTTATGTCATTGACAGTTATGCAATGACTGGGATTTGGAATGGAAAACAACCATTAATGAGACAGCTTTGTATTTGCCCCACCATTAAACTTTATTAAATAATAACTTTATTTTTATGTGCACATGTTATGAAATATATTCTACTTTTTTAAGCTTTTTCCAGGTCAGTATGAAATTCTGCTGGGTGCAGTCAATGAGAGAAGAAGGCGGCACTGAACCTCAACCCTTTGGGGTAACAAAAATCACTGATTGAGAAGTGCAGAGATGTTACAAGGTATATAACTACAGTATTTGATTTTATGCTCCTGCTTATGACAAGATGATGCTCCACAATGCACTTCAATGTGTAATTCTCTTTATTTGCATAATATTTTACTTCCATTTACAATATACATGACTAACAAAATGTAATGTAATCAGTTTTTCATAATCCTTTCTTTTGGTGTTTCTAAGAAATGTAGAGAGGGAGTATGCCCTTAACCTTAACCAAATGAGGTCTTATTTTATATTTCTGTTTATTTATTTATTTATGCAATACTTATTTTGAAGAGCTTTCATGAGAAAGAAAGGTTTGTTAATCTCAAGATGGTCCTGTTCGACTGTTCCCCATCCAAAACAGAGGGACTCATGTGGAGTGTATGTTTGCAAGGTAAATATTCATTTTCAGTGTCACCATGGAAGCAAGAGCCAAGTCTTATTGATGATTTTATTTTTTGATAAGATAAAGCAATATTAATTGTGTAAAGCAATATTGCTTGGTAAAATTACAATTTATGTTCATGTTAACATTAACTAATATTTACACTGTGTATTTGTATGACTTTACTATACCTAAGATATTAAGTTTACATGTCTTTTAGTTATTATATATCATTATCTTATCTTAACAGAATTTCACTATAAAATAGTCCCATATATGTTTCCAATAATTCATTTTCATTAATAATGGTTTATAAGATTTCCAATTAAATTGTTGTCAAGGATGTCTTCATGTTTCCATTTTGCAGAATACCTTCTAAATGATGGAGGGATTGTTTTCAACAACAGCACTGCTGCCATTAATAACTTGTGAAGGGACATAGCTGAGACTTTAATTAATGAGTCTGCTAAATGTGTCATAATTAAAGGTGGGGAAAGTACATTTGTGTTTTTAATAAATTCATATAATAAAATATTGAATTATTATTATTATTAGTTTATTTACCAGACGCCTTTATCCAAGGAGACTTACAGAGACTAGGGTGTGTGAACTATGCATCAGCTGCAGAGTCACTTACAATTACGTCTCACCCGAAAGACGGAGCACAAGGAGGTGAAGTGACTTGCTCAGGGTCACACAATGAGTCAGTGGTTTGGTTTGAAACAAAGAGACAGTTGTGTTGAATCCATCCTCAACACATGTTATGAGCTGCAATATTGTTTGTTGGATGCTACTTTTGTATTGTATTTTCTCCACTCCGTTGGAAGTTCCAGTTCAGATAAGTTTTATTTTTGTTTCGAAAGATTGGATTTGTTCACTGTTCTGGATGTGTTCACTGTTCTCTGAAGTAAGGGTACCGATTTTATGGGATTTATATTCTTCTGAGTTTATGTAAAAGAAGTAGACTAAATTCAATCCAATTGAATTTTTGTTTTAGGTTAACCCCTCTCTCGCTCCCAAAGTAATTAAAGTAAAAAAAAAAAATGCTTAACTTCCCATTATTAGATTATTTCTGAAGAAAGGCCCCAGCAGTTTGGTGTTATATAAACTACTGAGTTGAAGCTGGTGGTTAAAGGAAAAATATATCAGCATTTAAATATCGCACTTGCAAGTTTCCATGTAGGTTGACATTTTTGGTCGTTTTGTGACATCACTGGGCACTGCCTTTCAGTGTAATCTATACAAAAAAAGCAAGCAATCTAAACAAACGAAGGCAAGCAAGCCCCATCTAAAAACACACATTTCAGCACAGGTCCTACCAGCTTTTCTGTTCTTTTTACCATAAAGACTGCATTATCATCCATCAGAATGTGTGTTTCAATACCAGGATTTTGGTATTTTTTGTAGTAGAATCTTGGTGAAAATTGGTGCCTTTTTTCATAAAACTTGGAAAATGATATGGTTGTTTAGAACCCATGAGAACACTTTTGGTTTTCTATATATATATATATATATATATATATATATATATATATATATATATATATATATATATATAATTTACAATATGAGGGGATACAGAATTCCATAGCTTCACAGCAACTATTGCATAGTAAAATCAACGGTACACCTGTACCTCTCCCTTTCTCTTACAGTTTTAGGATAATAAACCTTGTAATCTTACTAGGTAGCCTACATAAAAGCTCCAGGAGTTCGTACAGAATGTATAGGGCTGTAAATGGCTATTACTGATAATAATAAATGTGTATCAACAGGTTACAGTACAGTGTGTTTTGTACTGACAGGCTATGTAACTTGAAGTACACATCTAGAGTGATTTTACTTTAAATGTGCATGGTATGGAGGTCTTGATAAAAAATAATTAACACAGACAAAAGCTACTGCAGCAGTGTTTCCATAAAACACATTTATTACAAGTGCAACAAGTATTTGGAGCCTTCTTGGTTCAGTTTTCTCGGATTAGGCTGGTTGCAGACTCCTCATTATCCTCGTCTGAATATTCACTCTCACTGCCTGACAAAGCTAAAATGGGGTAGTCGGACCTCAATGGTTCATATAAGTATCCTTCTATTTGACTTTTTCCGTCCATAATAATCTGAAAAATGTCATCACAAATAATTTTGTTAGCTGCAGCTATAGACTAGCAGTGTTCGGAAATAGGGAACTCAGCGACCCAACATCATGTCTTGTCCGCCACATGAGAGACCCAATGCATAGAAGCTTGACGTTGTTTTAATGCTTTTATATGGTAAATTGCCCGAGCAGGAGATTTAAATTGTGTCACGTTTTCAGCCACATGTTTTTTTATTGAAATGGTTATATATGCACTACCACTACAGGCACGCTTTAAGAAGAACGGTCTCATTGATGACTATTGATCTTTTACATAACTATAACCCCTAGAACCAGCATTGCCAATGAAGATTATTATTCCTATCAAGGAATGAAATCCCTGCCGACAGGGGTAGAGTGGCCAAACTTTTCATTAAATATTCATTACCATGTATTGTTATATATATATATTCCTAGACCTACAGTTGTGGCCAAAAGTTTTGGCCATAGCTGTACTGCTGATGTGTCATGGTCTTCAACTGTTCGTCAAACTGGTAGCTATAATTCTGAACATCCACTTGCTTTATTTTCCACATTGTCCTCAATGAGCAACTGTAGCAAAAACCTACACTGCTGTATTACTATGTAAGTATTATCCTTGTTCACCCTCTATGGGTAACGATGGAACAGATTATGGCACGCAGGACAAAAGGAAGAAGAAAAAAGGACATTAAATGAAATCTTCCCTGATGACATCATAAATCTTTTGGTAATCCCAAATATCACAGGGCATATTTCCATTTTCCATTCTGGCACCAAGTCTGATCGAAGAGTGACAGCTTCTATCAACAGAAGATTATAACTTAGAGCTTCAACGTTTTGACTCTGATAAAAAAAAAAACTGGCATCCTGCTTCTTAACACAAGCATGCTGTGGACACAATCACACTGGTAACACTGATAGACAGCTACTTAGGCTTTTATTTTGGCAAAAAAGTCCTCCATTCTGGACAGTAGCAAGATGATATATTTAATGGTATTATTTTTTTAAATGAAATCTGTTTCACACATGCTTGGTTCCAGAATCACTTATAGTACAGTAGTATGGTTTCTAAATGAAAATCCTAACATTGTTTAAATTAGTACAGGGCAAGGGTGTTTTATGCTTTAAAGACCCTATTAAGTCCATAAAAAAATGACAACCCCCATTAAAAATAATAAGACTAAAACCATCAGAAATAATTACAGTAATGGGACCCGTGTAGTGTTTTATACTTACATATGAAAGATACACTGGTAGAATGTACTTGTTTTCAAATAAAATATTAAAAATCTTTTTCCTATTAAGATTTAAAAAAAAAAAAAAAATGAAAAAAGAGGTCATTAAAGCACAGTGGAAAATAGGGACACCAAGTCTGCTCAGCAAAGCAAACAGTATACAACATGTACACTAGATGGAGCTAACTGCACAGATTTGCAGTCCAGCAGCACAATCAGTATACAACATGTACAGTAGCAGGAACTTTCAATAATGTATCTGCACAGACATAGAATTCAACAAACATTCAGTGTTGTTTTTTTCACTCCAATGATTTATTGTAGTAGTCTTTCCCTAGATTTCTTTTGTTGATCTTGTCTGGGATTATTACCTTTTGCGGGCCCACAGGATATGAAAGAAATCGTCTCATTGTTTCAGGGCTCCCTACTGGACTAGCCAGGCTGGGCCTTGTCTCCAGGGTTAAGCAGCTTGGCATCGTTCTTTGCTTAGGTTCGGAAAGCGAACAGCGGGAATGGAGGTCTCTTGCTGATCTTCAGTCAATAAGCGGGTTCCAGCAAAGGTACCATTCTAAGCGGCATTTCAAATTGGGTTGAAAAACAGATGTAAAATAAAATCGATGATTTGTAATGTATTTTACAGGGATGGCAAAAAGACTTCCATTGCATAGCAGTTTGATCCATTCCTGGTTTTACTATGAGTTTAATAAGACTCACGTTAGCTTGTTACCTATTGTTACCTATACACTGTGGCTAATCAATCAGTGAAACTGCTATGCAATAGGCGTCTTATTTCCATCCCTGTTTTATAAAAACAATGAAATCAGAAAGCATCAATAGAACTTCTAAACAAAATATCTATCCGATGTGCTAGAAAAGGATAACTATACATATTATTGTACTACAAATGTTTTTGAAAGAAACGTTTCTACTATTCAATAGGAGTGCTACAGATCTCTCTGTGCGGTCACAGCTTAGCACACATATAAAGAAAATTTGATCAGAGAATTCCTTCCTATTGTACAAATTAAGTCAACATCCTTCCCAATCTTAATCAAAAGGTCCAAGGTCTCTGTGGGCCAATGGAATCAGACTGCTAATAAATAAAAGAAGAACACAGTCAAAGCATTTTATTTTGAACTCCGAGCTCAGACAATGCTTGCTGGAGGGAGACTGATAGATGAGGGGGCTTAGGCTTCTACAGACTTTTGGGCACACAGCTATCAATGTCAGTGAGTTTAATCATTTACAGTCATGCAAAAGATAAGTCTTGAAGCAGGATGGAAAAGTGACTAATATACAAAGGCCCGGGAACGAGGATTCAATTCAACATGCAGGCTGAACGTTTTGTATCATTGTGCTTAAAGCATTCTGTGCTACTGGCTGAACGTTTTGTATTATTGTGCTTAAAACATTCTGTGCTACTGGCTGAACGTTTTGTATTATTGTGCTTAAAACATTCTGTGCTACCAGTAAGCTGTTACTTACACTTAAACTTTTTGATAGAACATATCTTTTACAGTGACATACCTTTCCAATCCTGCCATTGCTGTAATTACAAAATATTAACCATCAGTATCATGAAAAAGTAGGTCACAGTGACCTACATGTAAAAATGTAAGTGTGACAGACAGTTTTATCACAGTGGATAAGCGATTCAATTGGCTATTTTAATCTATTCTGGTCTAGGACCAGCTTGTGCCAACCAATAGAGGGTACACCATGAATGTTTATTCAATGTACTGTAGTAATACCCTGAATGAGGATAGATGAATAACTCATTAGGTTCATCACTAGTTGTGTTTATGCAAGTTCTCCTGTCATCTATGACAGGGGTGCTGATACTCTGCAAACTGTGGTTTGCTTCCTGTCGCTGGATTTCATTCAACCGACTTGATTCGTAAGAAGTACTGATCAATGCGAGGCCCTTGTCCCTTCTCCCTCAAGCATTTCATTCTCCCTTGATGAATCTTCAAACCCCTGACCGTTGTCCCCTTGCTCCAGCCGCAGACACAAACCTGGAGCTCCGTGTCTTTGCTAACTGCAGATCTTGAGCTAGTCCTTTGCAAAGTACTCTCCGTTCTCCTATCTGTTTCCTTTCCAAAGTCATTAACCATGTTGTCAAACCTTGAGTCATCTTCCGCCCCCGCTCTTGCAGACTCTTGGGGTATTTTTCTCTTTAATTTCTTAGAAGCCTTGGGAGGGTGTCTCCAGCATCCTGTTCCATTTGAAAACACAGATCTGGATCCTGCTGGGTCTATTTCCTCCTGTCAGCTGTCTCTCCAGGCTTTCACTCGTCGTTGCCAGTATTCGGCTCCACTGTTGTTTTAGATCAATTGATTTTTTACCTGTTTAATTGAAACTGGGCATTCACTTGATTTTATTAAGGACCTGGTAGCAAGATATTATTAGGTCCCCTTGTTGGCATAAGTATGACATAAGAGAATTTTTGAGGCCAGTCCGCAGCCTTTGTTAGGAACAGGATGTTAATGCAATTAGCATGACATCAATTATTACGCTCCTTTCAATCTCAACCACATATCCACCATTCCCTTGCCTCTGGGATTCGAGCAATACCATTACTGCATGTACAGCTAATGAAGTGTTCACACAGCAGGATGCTCAGCGATAGTTTAGTCATTGCAAGAAACATCCATTTGGAAACGAGATACCCCATGTGATCGGGTCATTGACGTACATTACAGCGGGGAGGAAAGTTGCAATCATTGTCATTATATATATATTTCTTCAATTCTGTTGCTTCAAACTTGTAATATATATTTTATGGTCTGTAATTTCCTCATTGTAGAAGGTCTGCAGTGGTCTCTAGAGTGTACCATACTCTACATTATCGTACCCAAGATCAGGCAGACCCAACAAAGACCAGAGGTTTCAACAAAATAAACTCTGAACAAGATCTGACTAGATTTAAACCATCCATCTGTAGTTCCCTAGTGTTGACTACTGCAACTTTCTATAACAAAATTGTGGGAAAAAATATGTGAAGGAAAATATTCAGTAAGACGGAATATATTTGAGTTTCTCATGAACCTCAAATATTGATGTAGAAAAATCACTGGCCTTAATGGGTTTCAATTTTTTTTTTTTTTTAACTTTTCTGTAAAGGCTACAGTTTTAAAATGACCACTATTTAAGAAAGACAGTTAATTGCACAGTTTATTCAGAACTTCAAGTACAAGTGTTTCAGCTAATGCCTACAACAGTGTCAAGTCTACTTGACCCAATTTGGTAGCACTTTATAATAAGGTCCATTAATAAACACTTTATTAGCTCTTTATAGATGACGAATACATAGTATATAAATTATAAACAAACAGGTTATAAATGTTTATAAAGCACCTTATTAGCGCCATTATTAATGCTTTATTTTATTTATTTATTTTAATTTAGTTGTTGTCAATTATTTTTATTTTCTCCCAATTTAGAATTGCCAATTATTTTTTTTAAGCTCAGCTCACCGCTACCACCCCTCGGGAGGGCGAAGACAAACACACACTGTCCTACAAAGCGTGTGTCATCAGCCAGCCGCTTTTTTTTCACACTGCTGACTCACCATGCAGCCACCCAAGAGCTACAGCGTCGGAGGACAACGCAGCTCTCGGGCAGCTTACAGGAAAGCAGGCGCCCGGCCAGACTACAGGGGTCGCTGGTGCACGGTGAGCCGAGGACAACCTTTGCCGACCTAACCCTCTGTCTGTAAATCCAGCTATAACTTGCCATTAGATTAACACCCATAGATGTTCAGTCTTCTGGGGTTGCTTAAGATGTGCTGGGTTGAAGGTATACGCACAAGAATACATAGACTTAAAGGTGGTCTCAGACAGTGTAGCTATTTGAAAACCCAAAAGTGTTACCTACCTCTGTAACATATAACACTCATGAATTATCAGATATAATTTTGAAGTCTCAGGTTCCCCATACTATTCAGATGGATGTGTATATCAATAAACAATAGATAGATAGACAGATACATAGATAGATAAAGACGTTTAAAAACACAGCTATAAATTGTGTGAAATACAGGTATATAGTGTAGAACCCCCTACGGTAACACTTAGAAAATGTGTATCTATGATATGATTTATAATACCGGTGGCAGCCAGAACCCTCATTTGGGTGAGACGTTGCTGTAAGTGACTCTGCAGCTGATGCATTGTTCACACACCCTAGGCTCTGTAAGTCGCCTTGGATAAAGGCGTCTGCTAAATAAATAAATAATAAACAAATAACAATTTGCATACCGCAAGAGCAGTGCACGCTGGGACCTAATTAGCATATGGTAGACGTGGGGCATGCTGGGACCTAGCGATTGGACATTCTAATGCTCCAGTTGAACAAGTGGACTCTTCTCTTCCCCCTTTTGGCCGTTAATCCTTTTATTCCATTTCAACTACTGATAAAGCAAAGACGGCAAATTGAAATCACACAATTACACCAGTGATGGTATACATTTAAATGCAAATTGGAGCCAGCACTTCTCAGTTATGATCTTAACTCCAGCAAGAGTGCATCCAAATGAATGTTTAAGCAAAAGGTAATGTGATTAATGCATTCCTCTCTTCAGAAGCATTAAGCACACCAGGAGGTAAGCAATTACCCAACTGTTGTTAAATTACAATAAATTGATTTGTCTATTACTGGTAGAGAGTCTGTCACCTGTGTTCAGTGTTTTTGTTAAAGAAGGTAGGTGTTTCAACCTTAACCATTTTAAGCACAAAAAAGCACAATGGGGTCTATTCAAATAATTTACACAATAGTGGATCTCATCACTATAGAGGTTCATATATAGTACAGCTTGTTTACATCACTGCTTTTTCCATCCAGCTGAAGAAAGTCTGAAACGTCCTGATATAAAAAAAAATGTTTCTATCAATTTTTCACATTTTTATGGACCTATATTACCTTTTTCTTTTTGATGTTGCAGTTTTACTTTTTCAAATTTCTATTATTTCGAATTGTTCTATTGAAATATATAAATTAGAGATTCAGCTTATAATAAAACAACACATTATTACATAACATGCATAAAATGAAAAATAACACTAATTTCATACTTTGACAAAAGTATTACAGCAATCAGCATTTAGTATGAAACCCATTCATTGCAAATTATTGACAATTAGCATGATTGAAAACCAACACCTGATGATAATCATAGAATTTAGAAAAGCAAACTATGAAGGTATGAAACAGAGACTAAGAGAAGTAGATTGGAGTAAAATAGAGAAAACATCCACAGAAAAAGGATGGCTGTTTTTTAAAAATGTAGTACTAGAGGCGCAAAACAATTACATCCCAAAAGTAGACAAATCTAAATCTAAAACAAAATGGCCAAAATGGTTTAACAGATCAATTAAAAAAAAATATTCAGCGAAAAAAGGCACTTTACAGAGCGTTTAAAAGGGACCAAAACCAAAGTACACAGAAAGAGTACTTGGAACTACAAACACAAGTCAAAAAGGAAGTTAGAAAGGCCAAGAGAGAGAAAGAAATCAATATTGCTAAGGGGGCTAAAACCAATTCCAAAAATGTTTTTCCAATATTATAACAGCAAGAGAACATTCAAAGGACACAAATGGCAAAATCACAGATGAAGAAAAAAAAATAGCAAATATATTAAATGATTACTTTTCACAGGTTTTTACAAAGGAGGACACGGACAACATGCCCCACATGTCGACCTGTTCCTATCCAATTTTAAATAACTTTAGCATAACAGAGGCAGAAGTGTTAAAGGGACTAGGAGCTCTTAAAATAAACAAATCCCTGGGCGGATGAGATCCTCCCAATAGTACTCAAAAAATGAAAGAAGTTATTTACAAACCGCTAACCAAGATCATGCAACAGTCTCTTGACACAGGGGTTGTACCGACAGACTGGAAAATAGCAAACGTAATACCGATCCACAAAAGGGAGACAAAACCGAACCAGGTAACTACAGACCAATAAGCCTGACTTCTATTATATGTAAACTTATGGAAACTATAATAAGATCCAAAATGGAAAATTACCTATATGGTAACAATATCCTGGGAGACAGTCAGCATGGTTTTAGGAAAGGGAGATCGTGTCTAACTAACCTACTTGACTTTTTTGAGGATGCAACACTGAAAATGGATAATTGCAAAGCATACGACATGGTTTATTTAGATTTCCAGAAAGCTTTTGACAAAGTCCCGCATAAAAGATTAATTCTCAAACTGAACGCAGTAGGGATTCAAGGAAATGCATGCACATGGATTAGGGAGTGGTTAATATCTAGAAAACAGAAAGTACTGATTGGAGGAGAAACCTCAAAATGGAGCGAGGTAACCAGTGGTGTACCACAGGGATCAGTATTAGGTACTCTGCCATTCCCAATCTACATTAATGATTTAGATTCTAGTATAGTAAGCAAACTCGTTAAATTTGCAGACGACACAAAAATAGGAGGAGTGGCAAACACTGTTACAGCAGCAAAGGTCATTCAAAATGATCTAGACAGCATTCAGAACTGAGCAGACACATGGCAAATGACATTTAATAGAGAAAAGTGTAAAGTATTGCATGCAAACGCGACAGATACCGCCGGTTGACTGTGTCTCATACGTGCTCAGCAGCCCTACGCTGGTGGAGGGTTCCCTCTCACCTGCGCAGAGGGGTGCAAATGGGAGTAGTATTAAATCGCCAAGTGGTGACAACAGACTCCTCCAACCAGGGTTGGGGAGCAGTCTGGGAGGGCAGGGGAGCCAGCGGATCCTGGTCAGACCGCTGGGCACCCCTGCACGTAAACATGCTGGAATTGCAGGCGGTGTTCCTTGCTCTCCAGCACTTTCTTCCAGTTCTGAGCGGCACACATGTGTTGATCCGGACGGACAGCACAACAGTAGTAGCGTATATCAACCACCAGGGAGGCATACGGTTCCCGGGGTTGCATCGCATAGCTTTCAAGCTATTAATATGTGCTCAGACCAACCTGCTGTCCCTTCGGGCGACACACATTCCGGGAGTGGTGAACTGGGCAGCGGATCTCCTCTCCAGGAGAGGTCCGCATTCGTCAGAGTGGCGTCTCCACCCTTAGATGGTGGAGAGCATTTGGGAACGGTTCGGGAAGGCGCAGGTTGATCTTTTCGCTTCGGCGGAGACGACGCATTGCCCCCTATGTTACTACCTTCATCGCTTAGGCGGTCCACTCGGCATAGACGCCCTAGCGCACGTTTGGCCCAAAGCATTTTTGTATGCTTTTCCTCCTATACCGTTGCTACCGGCTTTTCTGGAGAAAGACTGGTCAGAGAAAGCATCAGTTCTCCTAGTGGCCCCCAGGAGGCCCAGGAGTATATGGTTTGCGACCCTGTGCCAGCTGCTGCATGGCCAGCCCCGGGAGATTCCACTTTGTCTGGATCTCCTCACTCAGGCACAGGGCTCCCTTTGGCACCCGGATCCAGGCAGGTTCCGGTTGTGGGTCTGGCCCCTGAAACGGACCGCTGGTTAGCCCTAGGGCTATCGGACATGGTTGCGAGTACCATGCAGAATGCTAGGGCAAACTCCACTTGGTTTTTGTATACCTACACGTGGAAGTGTTTTCAAGCTTGGTGTCTGGCTAGGAGCCATGACCCCATTACTTGCCCTATGCCAGTTATATTGCAGTTCCTGCAGGAACTGCTTGACGTTGGAAGGTCCCCTTCCACCTTGAAAGTGTATTTAGCTGCTATATCTGCTTGCCATGCCCCCGTAGATTCAGTGTCTCCGGGTGCGCATTTTTTGGCTACGCGCTTTCTTAAAGGCGACGGCGACACGTCCTCCTAGGAGGACTGTTCTCCCCGAGTGGAGCCTTAACATTGTACTGGAGGCTCTTACAAAGGCACCGTTTGAGCCCTTAAACTCCATAGAGCTGAAGTACCTGTCTGTGAAGACAGCCTTCCTTTTAGCTATCACCTCTGCTAAGCGGATCAGTGAGCTGCAGGCACTGTCTGTGCACAGCTCCTGCATGCGTGTGTGGGAGGATGGAAGCAGAGTGTCGCTGCGCACCAACCCCGCTTTCCTCCCCAATGTGATTACAGCTTTTCGCGTTAACCAATCCATGGAATTGGAGTTTTTTCATCCGCCTCCATTTGCTTCATCGGAGGATGAGAGATTAAACTTCCTCTGCCCAGTGCGGGCATTGAGATATTATGTACTGAAGACAAAAGCTTTGCGTAAATCGGACCAGCTTTTTGTTTGTTACGGAACACGGACTATAGGACAGCCCCTCTCTAAGCAGCGTCTGTCACACTGGATTGCGGACACATTGTCGACCGCATATAATGGTGCTGGTTTACCCCCACCTGGTAGGGTAGCTGCACATTCAGCTAGAGGGTTGGCTACATCTTGGGCCCTTTTCAAGGGTGCTTCGATGTCTGATATTTGTACTGCGGCTAGCTGGGCTACGCGGCATACTTTCTCCAGGTTCTACTGCATTAACGTGGCAGATCCTGCTTTGCCTTCTGTAGGCACAAGGGTCCTTGATGGTGTAAGTTCACACCGCTAACCTTTGGGTTAGGCAGTGCTTGTGCGTCCCTCATAGGCTGCCGGTATTTCTCCCTCGTGACGGCTCTGGTATACATTATCCCATGAAAGGGAACGTTAGGTTACTTACCGTAACCCTGGTTCCCTGAAAGAGAAGACGACCACCAACCACGAGGTCGCTTCAGTCGCCCTCACAGGTCTGATGGAAAAAGAGGGAGATCTTCCTGTGAGTGACGGTTTTGTACCCTCGGTGGGTGGGACCGAGTGCGTCATCCCAGGAAGGGGCCTTCAGCAGCTCTGGTATAGAGAGCTCAGCATTACCTACCTCAAGGGCAGGAATATCCCATACATAATGTTGTTGGTCATCTTCTCTTTCAGGGAACCAGGGTTACGGTAAGTAACCTAACGCTTTTCACTTTATAATAACGTTCGATTAATAACAACTTTTTGCTGGGAACCGAGAGGTTGCTAATAAGCGGCATCTACTGTATCCTATTATTTTCCTGTATGCAGAACTGTTGCTTGATGGTCCAATACACAGCAGAGCAACCTGAGCGTGGATAAGGATGCCATGGAATTTGCAGGCGAGTTACCTACCAGCAACCAGCCCCCACTGGACAATTCAGGCAAGAATCAAGCATCCAAAGATCCAAGAACTTATTTCATGTTTAGTTTTGTAAATCCATATTGTTGAGTTCACCACAAAGGGGATAATGTTAAAATGTGTAAAACAGTTAAGAAAATGTTTAGCAATCCTGAATAACCCATTGTTATAACAGGAACACTAAGTGAAGATTTCAAATCCATTTTCTTACCTTTAGACAGAGATTGGGGAGGTTGTGTGGATTTATTATTGCATTCCTCCTAAGAGCTAAGCTTGCATGTTTTGATGCAGCCTGTTTTGAAGTGCAGTTGATGTGCACCATGGCTAAAACTTCACTGCAGAAATGTACCGTTAAAATGTTGCATAATGTTTTTGGTTAATGGTTGTAGTTTGTTATTATTGGCAATAAATGTATATTTGAATAACCAAAATACTTCTGAATAATTTGTAGACACATTTCAGTTCTACATTTTACTATAATGAGCAACATGTTATGCCTGCAAACTGATTTAATCCTGTATTAAAATAAAATTACTTGTGTGTTTATATATATATATATAGAGAGAGAGAGAGAGAGAGAGAGAGAGAGAGAGAGAGAGAGAGATAGTAATAGCTTCAGGTTCAGTACGGATGGAGAAAGATAGCTATTTCAATGAAACTGCTTAATGCCCAAACTTTAATTAGAAAACAAATAGCAGCAGGTTGGGGAACTTGGGACAAAAGTAAAAAGCTAAGACATACCAGTTTTTCTTTGGTTCTGCACAGACTGTAACCCCAGGTGGCCATCTAGCCACAATCACACTCTCCCTCTCCCTCCCTGTCGGGTCGGTACAATATACACACAAACATATGAAATCATTAAACTCTTGAAAAATAAAGTAACTCATAAACATCGCAGGGACAGAAATGCACCTGTGTGCTTAATCATCATCACCTGCCATTTGAATTAAAGCAACGATACAAAAAGTTATCCATTAAAAAAAAAGACTCCTCCGAGCTTCTTGCACTAAAATCTAAAAAAAACAACTAGGCTGCTCCAAGCTTGTTAAACACTAATTTAAACAAAGCGTGACGGATTGCCAGGGCTTCAGCATTTGGTTGACAGTCGTATTGTCGATCCGGAGGCTGCACTTCGTTGCGTGCATTAAGTTCTGCCTGGAATTGCCACATCTGAGAGAAACCCTGTTTTTGCATCTTGCATAAGTTGTGGAGTACACATCAGGCTGTCACAACTGTGGGCGTGAATGAATAATGTATATCTGACCACTTAGCGAGTGTGTGCCTCTTTCTTTTGAGTCGGTCAAATGTGTGCTCAACTTTTACCCTGCTACCATTTAAGTGGAGGTTGAATGCTTCCTCTTCTGGGGTAAGATTGGGACCAGGGAATCCTTTCTTTACCCCCAGGAGGATTGGGTAGGCTGGATCCCCAACAATCAACAGCGTTATCTGGACTCCATCAATATCAGTCGAAGCCTGTGGGTGTCACTCTTGGTGTGTGAATAAATCCGAGGTAGTAAACACAGCAGCATCGTGTGCACTGCCAGGGGTGCCAACACAGATATCACAGAACAAGTACCTGTCATCGGCCAGGGCTTGCAGAGTGATGGATGGCCAGCCTTTGCAGTTCACGTAATCTCTGTAGCCATCGACAGGAAGTAAAATAGGGATGTGTGTCCCATCCAATGCCCCATATACTTGTGGGACGTGGTGTGCCAATGAATTCCGTTAAGCAATTTGCTGTGCTTCTGCAACTCCAGGGAGTTTAACATAATCTACCATCATTCGGTCTCTAATGGTTCGGCACACTGAATAAAAGCAGTGATGCACACTTGTCTTACTAACTCCAAATGTCTCACCCACAATCCTATACTCCACACAGCTGGCCAGTTTGTACAGAGCTATGGCAATTCTTTTGCTCGTAGGTATTGCAGGACGACGACTTGGCATTTTAGGAGAAACAACCGGGCAGATTATGTTACAGAGGTGTTCAAACATTGACTTGGTCATTCTGTAAAATGATGTTCCACAGTTCCCTCCCAGAATTTCTTGATGTGGGTATGTTGCCAGGGATTGGGAGCATGACGGTGCGGCTGCAGAGTCACCGAAGCATGAAACATGGCAATTTCCAACTGTTGACGAGCCCTGCGGGTATGCTGATGCCTCAGTGCTATCAACTGCATGGCATTAGCAAGCTGACACATCAGGAGAAGCAACATTTGCTCCAGTTCAGTAATTTCTTGAAAATACGCTGTTCGTTCGGACTCCATTTTCAGAAATTTTTATACACTAGTCTAGCGAGCGAATAGGAAAAATGGATGGAAATGCATCAAGCTTTTTTTGTTGTTGTTCGGATCAAGAAATTTTGTGCGATAACCATTTTTTAAGCTTGTGATGTCATTACATACAGCTGTTTGTTCGCTAGAATCCATTTTAATGGAAACCTGTTTTTGTACGATAAGATTCACATATATTTTTGTGCGAAATTTTTGCAAGTTCGCTATAAATTTGTTAATCTTGTTGATGGAAACATAGCTATTGTGTCAAATGGGAAGGCACTTCACTTTCAACAGTGAAGATGTACAGTAAAGAAAGACTGCTTTACAGACAGTGCAGCAAAGACACCACTCGAAACAGCAGACTAACCAAATGTATGTATACTAAATATTCATAAAATAGTCCAATTTTTATTACATTTTTTTCTGCAAAAGACTCCACTTTTATTATTTAGTTTTCATTAAATAGTATTTGCAGTTATGTATTTATTGTAGTGTTTATATAGCTCTTTAATGCTTTGTCACCGTTTGTCTGTGGTGGAAGAGTGGCTGGGAGAGTGAGAGTGTGGGTGCTGTAGGCTACTGCTCTTGACGCATTCTGTCTGCACAATAAACACTCAGTAAAAAGAGCCATTTGGTGTCTGCCTAACTCGTTTGCTTGATAGACTCAACAACAGCACTTGTAAGTGCTACAATACCACCTTCACCCGCCTGGGACCCACACACGCAGCCAGCCGCTACAATACGCAGAGTAAACTATTGACTATAGCAGCATAGAAAGGGGATATGGGGCTATGTGTTTTAGCAGGGTGCTTAGTGCAAAACAAATTAAATATAAAAACCTTCGTAAACTTACATCACGAGAGTTGAACATGTCTTGAAGGTGTCTGAGTTAGTTGCATAGTATGCATGCTGTCCACCAGATTGAGCTGTTACCCTCATTACCCTGCTGTATGTGTTATTATTTTACATCCTAAATATAGGTATGGTACTAGCCTTATGGGGAAATCTATTGTTGTGGCTTGTGTCTTAGTCTGAAATTTAAAAGTGGCTCATGCCCAACAAAAAGCTGGACATCCCTGCTCTAACCTCACAACCAAGCCACTTGCCTCTTTATACCCAGGAGTTCTACAGTAGATGCTGACTAGCTACTCGCCCTCATGTTCATTTTCATTCAGTTCTGCAACAGTTAAGACAAATAAACTGACTGGAAATGACATTAGTAGAGTCACGCGACAAATGCGTAAGGGAGGCAGCACCTGTGTTGAAAACTGGAAGAAAGTGGGAGGCAAAGAAAGCTGTGGAGGATGCAAAGGCTGCCCTTCAAATTGGTGATATCATGGGGCAAGTTCATCATGGAAGAGGGGGTCTAGGTTTCAGTTCAGCTCCTCCTACATGGCACAAAGCAGCCCCAGCTCAACGGAGGAAGCTGGTAGTCAACGAGGTGTAAAAGCAGGAGGAGAGGATGAGGTGTATAAAGGCCATTTCCTAGGCCAAGCAGGTGTAGCAATCCTGGTTCCCGCAGGCAGGCGCATCACACAGGGCGAGGCAATCCACACACAGGCGGAGGGCGGGCGGAACCCGGTACCTCTCGCACTAAAGCATAGCGCCGATACCGCTGTACAAAAGAGCCGGCTCCTTTGCAAGGAGTGTATATCGGGCTTATGGCTTTGTGTGTGATTATGTCAACTACCAGCCCTATTGCTGCCTTCCCCGTGCACGCTACACAGGGAGAATGGATGAGATGGGAGAGTGTGGAACAACGCAAGATTGGCTGGCAAGACCTATGGTCAATGGAACAGAGCAGGATCAGTTTCCTCATCAGGTCCACATATGATGTTCTCCCATCACAACAGAACCTAAACCTCTGGATAGGAGAGGATCCCTCATGTCCTTTGTGTTCATCACCTGCAACATTAAGGCACATTTTGACAGGATATAAGGTGGCTCTTAGTCAAGAACGGTTTACTTGGCGCCATGACCAGGTGCTGCGATGTTTGGCCTTAGCATTGGAAGACAAGCGTAACATGACCAATAAGTTGCCACCTGTTCCATCAAAACATTACACACAAAAGACAACATTCCTCCGCCCAGGAGAGCAACCACCAAGAAAAGGTGTTAAAACCAATCCTTGCCCAGGACAACTGGAAGCTGCTAGTGACTGGAAAATGCTGGCAGATGTTGGTCAACGGCTTATTTTTCCACCTGAGATTGCCACCACTAACCTTCAAACAGATATTGTCTTGTAGTCTGGATCAGCACGCCTTATTCACCTGGTAGAGTTGAAGAAACTGCGGTATGCTCAACTAGCCACTGAAGCGGAACAGCGAGGATGGAGAGTCCGGGTTTACCCAGTGGAGGTGGGTTGTTGAGGATTTGTGGCACATTCTACAACCCAGTTTCTCAGAGACGTCAGATTCAGTGGCCAAGAGTTGCGTCGCACAGTGAAGAACTTATCTGAAGCAGCAGAGAGGAGCAGCAACTGGCTGTGGTTGAGACGGAAAGATTCTGGCTGGGGATCTCAAACACAATAGAAAGAAAGAAACGCTGATGTACGGGTAAGTAAGCTGGGCTGAGTTGAGTGGGGGACGGAGGGGGGTGATGCTGGGACGCCAGAATCACCGTCGAGCCCTCTTGAGGTGTCGTGGGCTAGTCGACGAAACACCGAGGATGGAAGGTGCCCACTTGAAGACCCCAGAGATGTACCCTACTTAGCTCAATCCAGACGGTTGTCATGCTGATGCACTGGGGAGACTGCACTGTGGTTGATCCCCGGAGCCAGCATCGCAGCCATTGAGTGTGCTGATGCGCTAGGGAGGCAATAAGCTGATCCTTGGAGCCAGCATTGCACTTCAGCCATCAACACCAGACAGAAGGATGTCTATATCATCATATGGAAGGAAGCACAAATAGATGGAGACACAGATGGATCTAAAGCAAATTGAGTTTGCCTGAGTCAAGGAACCAGATGTTTGGATGTTTCTAAGAAAGCTTGTGAAATGTGTAACTTCATGAACGCCTTTGTATATGGCTTCATAATGGTGGGATAACCAACAGTGCTGATTGTTATAAGAAACCCTGGAGATTGTTACAACAAACCTGATGTGATTTGTCAAATTAGGTGGCCCCTTTTATCTTCCATAAATGTTTATTTTTATTGTATACTGACTTAAAGTGCAAGCAGCTTCAAATTACATTTTAATTGTTTTTATAACATTTGTAATTATTTTGAGTGGTTCCCAGTGTTGTAGCTGAAATAGAGTTGTTGTTGTTGTTGTTGTTTTTTTTTTTTTGGAAAGTGCTATGAATTGTTTTGAAAAGCCCAGTAACTTATTGAGCTTGGTAGAACTTCCCTTGCACTTCCCCATTCCGGATGGTGGATTTCCATCCCTTGACCCCTCAGACTGATAACACTGTTTAAGTACTGTGTCTATATGAGTATTTCCAGAATAAGCATTGCCGATATTCAATTTTAATGTCTGGCAACTGTCCGATAATGTCTGGGGCTGCTTGGTCTGTCCACATTCCTTTACAAAATTGAACTACATTTTGATTGAGCAAAATAATACAGCTGATTAATTAACCTAATTAATTCTGAAACCATATAAAACATGCTTATTTGAGGCATGGTACTGTATCCACTCAACCCCTGTTTCGTGCAATATAATAACAGAGCTAATTAGCACTCGAGTGCCTTGATATTCAAAGAAAGTCGTCATGACAAAGCCGGTGGGCATGCGGCGGGCCCGTCATATAAACCTCTTTTATGATCTTCCTTCTCGTGCAAATACAGCACTTTCTATTCTATTGTGCTGCCTCACAGAGCCACTTACGAGAGCCAGTGGGGTTAGCCAGTGAATACTCAGGGACCATATGGGAATACAAGCAATCAGAGCACACCACAAAGTGTCCTGTTAATGGCTTTACTGAAAAACAGATGTTTCTCGCGTAAACCACAAACATTTTGGCACGATCGGTCTTTACAATGATCGATCAAGGTTTTTAAAATGTGGCTGCAGTAGGATGATACACGATACAAATTTTTACTGAAAGGAAATATGCAATTTTTGAAATGTTTATTTATTTTCTGATTATGTAAAGCCTTTTGTTTACTGAAACATTTTGTAATCACTACACCAGAGGAAAACAATAACAGACACAAAAGGAGTATGAGTGTGAATGAACTGCTGTATCTGACCCCTGATATTGTAAAATGTCAAGTAGGTCATTACTTCATTTACATCACAATTTTAAATTGTACTGAACTTTAATTTCAAGTCGTCCTATAAGTATTCTCAGTTCACCGCAAAGCAGGTATTTTGAACAAAGACAATATCTACACCCTTGAATATTGACTTTCCTGCTTTCTGAGAAACAATAATAACCCTGTAGGGACAAAGATATGAAATGAAATATTTACTTGTCTATTTGACATAGATTTCCATCAGTGAAACAACTTTAATAGCTGGATGCTCAACATTGTAGTCACTGCAACAACAAGTTCACACCGAGTGTAATCTGTTAACACATTAAAAATGGCCGAATTGATCAAGCTAACAGCTCCTCAAATGTTAGAAGCATTGCAGAGTGCTACGTATAACAGAGTGCAGTATACATATGTGTATCACGGGTGGGGTTTGCTTGCTTCCTGTAAACAGGTAGAGCAACCCCAAATGCCAAATCTATAACCCCCCTCCTGTTACAACTGTATCACAAGTCACAACCAGCATGAATACCAACACGTATTTCTTGCAGCTGTCAGCAAAAAGTTGATGTTCCAATCAAACCTTTATTTGTATTTGAAAAAAAAAAATACAACTAAAACCAAAAATGTTATTTTGGGATTGTCTGATTTTATAACAAGAGTAGAGTTTATATATCATTGATTCCTTGATGTATTGTATATGAAAACAGTTTAAAGTATCGTAACATCTGCAAGGTCAACGTCACCCGACTCCCTGCTGCAGGGTATGGTTAATGGAGAGTCACCCGAACAGAAAAAGGGACCAAACTAAGACTGCTATAGAACACTGCAAAGGGACTGTTTGAGACTGGTGGGCTGATGTCAGGAGGGGTGGGATTAAGGGGTGCTATAAAAGCAGCAGCGTGCCCTCACCACGAGGAGAGCATCAGAAGTAACTGAAGAGATTGGTCAGCATTGTAGAAAGCTTGTGCATACCGTTGATTTGATTTGCGTGGTCGAGGCCGACAGCGACCCAGTGCATTCAGAAGCCTGTAAACAACTAATTGCAGCCAGCTTGTACTGATAGCATAATTAGAAGAATGGACTGATAGAGACAAAGCAGTACAACTGATAGCCAGTCTTACTGAAGAGGCCTTGCCTTGCCTCCGATGGATCACTAAAGAGCAATGTCAGGACTAAGGGATACTCAGGGCCTTGTTGACCTGCCGTTTTACAGAGGGACAGTTAGATGGGCATCGCGCCGATCGCGGGAGGGTAGCAGAGGGGCCGAAGGAGTGCAACCGGACTGTGGGGGCAAAAAGGGGTCTTGTGAACGCCGGCTGGTACGATGGGACTTCGCCATAGGAGGCCTACCAAGCTAAGTTCAGAATGGCAGCCTGGACCAATGGCTGGGGCCTGGAGGAGAGGGGAAAGCACTACTGGTGCTGCTGGATCTCAACCCCAAAGAGCTCCGTGATTTCGGGGCCCTCTTCACTGCCTTTGACGATCGATTCAGCAAAGTGAAGCCTGCCTTTGGCCTGCACCAGTGCTTCACTACCAGTAAATGGTCCAGTGGAGAGAAATTTGGGGATCTAGCCACTGATGTGCTGTATGCGACGTGGTGGGGGTATACGCACTACCCACCAACTTGTACTACCCTTCCTCACCAACTACGCCACCCAGCTCCTGGTCCAGGCCTTGGTACTCTCCCGCCTAGACTACTGCAACTCCCTCCTGGCTGGCCTCCCTGCGGCCGCCACCCGTCCGCTCCAGCTCATCCAGAACTCTGCTGCCCGCCTGGTGTTCTCTCTGCCTCGCTTCTCCCACGGAACTCCACTACTCCGCTCACTCCACTGGCTACCGATCACCGCCCGCATCCAGTTCAAGACTCTTGTACTAGCCTACAGATGCCTTGACCAGACTGCACCCAGCTACCTCCAGACCCTCATCTCTCCCTACACCCCCACTCGACCTCTCCGCCCGCCGGCACTAGAAGACTGGCTCTACCTCCTCACGCTCCCCTGCCTCCAGAGCCCGCTCCTTCTCCACCCTCGCTCCGCAGTGGTGGAATGACCTACCTACAGATGTCAGGACCGCCCAGTCCCTGACCACATTCCGCCTCCTTAAGACTCACCTCTTCAGACAGCACCTGTAGAACTCCTCTGTTTCCCCTGGGACACTTTCACCCTTCCTTAAATTTGCTTTACTTACTCTTACCTGCCCCTACTTTACTGCATTTAATCCTGTACTTCAGAGTACTGTAACCTGCCATATGTTTAAACTGTAGTATTTGGTATTTAATCATATCTTGATGTAACTATCACTGTCACTTATCTGCTGTATTGAATTGTATTTTGTCACACTTGTACTTGCTTGAACTTGTCATTGTATTTATCTTGCTCTTATTGTATTACCTGTACTGTAACACTTGAAATGTATTTGCTTACAATTGTAAGTCGCCCTGGATAAGGGCGTCTGCTAAGAAATAAATAATAATAATAATAATACTACGGCAAGTGGCTGCGGCAGGGTTAAAACCACCCAGAGAAGTGCACGTTCATGAAGAAGGTCATCTTCCTGGGAGGTACAGTGCCGGATAAAGAGACTGCAGTGCGGGACTGGCCAATACCCACCAACGTCAGTTCCGTGGCTTCCTGGGACAAGCTTCATATATAGAAAACTGGTTTGTCAAAGGCTTTTCCAGTATTTTTCTCCACCGGCTGCTGGAGAAAGGAGAAACCTTTGTATGGACAGAGGAGTCACAGATTGCGTTTCAGTACCTCAAGGAAGCACTAACCCAGGCCCCAGTGCTCTCTCCTCTGGACCCCCGTCTGCCATTCCTCTTGGATACCGACGCCAGTAATGAGGGGATTGGAGTCATGCTGGCCTAGCCGGGACCAGAAGGTGAGAAGATGGTAGCATATTACAGCCGGGCACTCAGCAAACCAGAAATGAGGTACTGTGTCAGGAGCTACTAGCGGTGGTAGCAGTGGTCTTCCATTTCAGGCATTGCCTTTACGGCCTGTCGTTTACCATCCTCACGGACCATGCTGCCCTGCAATGGCTCCTGACTTTCCGTGACCCGGTGGGACAAGTCGTCCGCTGGATCAAACAGCTCCATCCGTACAATTACCCCAGACGGACCACAACTCAAAGACCACGGCGACAGCACAGACTTCCCCAACATTTCCGGGACTTTGTTGGTCCCCTCGGAACAAGGGAACTTAAAGGGGAAGGTATGTAATGTCGACAGTCTGCAAGGTCAACGTCACCTGACTCCCTGCTGCAGGGTAAGGGCACACTGGGCACACTGAACTAAGACTGCTATGGAATACTGTAAAGGGACTGTTTGAGACTGGTGGGCTGACGTCAGGAGGGGTGGGATTAAGGGGCGCTATAAAAGCAGCAGCGTGCCTTCACCACAAGGAGAGCATCAGAAGTAACTGAAGAGATTGGTCAGCATTGTAGAAAGCTTGTGTATACGGTTGATTTGCGTGGTCAAGGCCGACAGCGACCCAGTGCATTCAGAAGCCTGTAAACAACTAATTGCAGCCACTTCTATTATTAGTTTAAAGGGACTGCCAGCTGGTACGGCATGTTCAGTTGGCACCCAGTAATTGTACAACAAAGACGCCGTGAATCAGAAACTGCAACATTGACTCCCTGGTCTCCTTAAGTAGTAAAACGTTACAGTAATGCTCAGTAATGCTCAAAATGCACAGTGTGTGTGCAATACACTTCTCTATCTGAGAGGGGGTAGAGAAAGATTAAAACACTGCTACCTGGTAAAATAATAAATAAATAAAGCTATGTGGCACCCCTTGTGTATGTATTTATGTATGTATTCATTATTATTATTATTATTATTATTATTATTATTATTATTATTGTGTATAGTGTATGTATTGGGTTTGTGTGCGGACGGACGAAAGTCGTCCAACATTATTATTTATTATTGGAGACCAGCAAAAGGCCGGTCTCATAATGTGTAGTTGGTATGGATGGGGTTGAATGCCCACCCTTAATAAAGCTTGTGGGAATGTGGCTGGAGCCTTAATAAGGTAATTGTTTAATATATAATTAAGGCTCCAGCCACATAATACAATACCCACTCCAGGTTCATTAGGAGAGAGAGTGTCAGAGAGGTGAGACGAAAGATGTGAGTCTGAACAAACCGAGATAGTCAGAATTGTTACATATAATACTTGTGTTTAATTATTGATTGTTCCATGTTCTGTTTTGCTTGTTTGGCCAATGTGCCCTTTTCTTTTTTGTTTAATGTAAAGTATTTTGTTTATTTAATAAAACACTGAGCGCCGCAGCGTCTCAGTTTCAACCCCAGTACTGCCTGTCTGTGTGCTGCTTCTGAGTCTGTGATGTCATCCACCAGCCATCCTTGTGACAAGATACTATATTACTTTTGTTCAGGATCATTTGACCTTCTCTGACTGCAATTTAAGTGGGAGCCAAACAAAAGAGTAGATATGTCTGGACAAAACAAATTCAAAATTAATAAATAAATCCTGACCCTTTAAGATGCCCTGAAGCCTCAATGGTAGCCTCATCTTTGAAAGGCCTGATAAATTGACCCCAAGGTTTGATACATGTGGTGTTTTTTTTGCATTTTGTTCTTGTTTTCTGTATTTTAACCTGACAGTTATGTGGTAAATTTTAAACCTAGGTTATAGATGTATTTCCCAGCCCAGAGCTCTGCAGTAGCTATTAAAACAATTTTTCAACTGAGCAGTTTAACACCGTGGCTCTGCAATTTCCTGTGTGTTGTGAGCGCTATAGGAATATACATCTCTTTAGGGGAGAAACTGCTTCAACATCAGTCTCTGTTTGCCTATTCCCTTTGATGGTCATGAGCTGGGAAATGCAGGGAATATAATTTGTGCATGGTTTCAGTACTACCTGAAGCAGCTGTTCCAATAGGAAATAATATTTTTTTAATTCATTTCTTAGCAGACACCCTTATCCAAGGCAACTTACAATTGTTACAGGATATCACATTAATTTTACATACAATTACCCATTTATACAGTTGGGTTTTTACTGGAGCAATCTAGGTAAAGTACCTTGCTCAAAGGTACAGCAGCAGTGTCCCCCACCTGGGATTGAACCCACGACCCTCCGGTCAAGAGTCCAGAACCCTAACCACAACTCCACAATGCTGCCCTAAAGTATAAAAATATGCTTTTTATACTTTATATGATATGAGATATTTACTTATGTCATCCTTTTATAAATATGTAATAGCAAATCACTCCAGGTGTCACGAGATTTGCAGTTGTTAAAGAATTTGGCACCAAATGTAACGTATTTATTTGTATAATGAATTGTTCTAATGCTGTCTACAGTAAGTAACACAGTGTCATACATACAGTAGACTTTATAACGGTATTATAAGACTGGTTTCACAGACCCTGATTAGCACTAATCTTGGACTAAATTACTTACGGTAACATCAGGCAGTCCATGATTGGTGGTAATCCGGGTTTGTGAAACAAGCAGTATTTGCATCTTTTGTTATATGTATTTGACATGAAAACTTTAGAAATTTAAAATATATATATATATATATATATATATATTATACATACTGTATCTGATGTAATTCAGCATCCTAAAGGTATTGTTTTTCAAGATACCCAAGTGAAAAACAAATCAATTTGTGAATAAGGAGATAACTCAGAGCTTTGTATTGCTGGCTGCTGGCTGTATTGCTGGCTGCTGGTGTTCTATATTTGTATTCACATTTACTCTTGTAATTCGAATTATACAGCAACTTAATTTATACTGAAGTGAATGTCAAAATGCATTCACTTCAGTATAAATTAAGCCAGGTTTGCTAAAACAATGGGACTTTTCTATATACAAACTATATACTTTTATGGAGTACCATAGATGTGTCATGTAACCCAATTGAATACAGCTAAAGTCGGACAATCGCTTTCTTTAGATCAAGCTTCACGTCGGCTTAGCAACACTGCGTAATTGGGAACCATGCAATATATGCCTAGTCATTCTGTCTTTGAATTTGAATGAATACAAGACAGATTTCAAAATGAGATTGGGTCAAATATATCTTAACTCAGCAGATTTAAAAAGTTAGATCTCTCCAAAAAACAAACAGTAACAAAAAAACTAAACAAAAAGGCTGCATAACAAACTAACAGTGAATGCTTTAATAAAACCAGTTAAGAATTCCCTGCTACTGCATCACATTTGTTATGGGTTGAATGTTTTCTTTCATCTTCACACTTTGCAAGCACAGGGGCAGTCTCTGCTTTTACACTGGATTTGCAATTTTAAAATGTCTGAAACTCAACCTTTACAGTCCATTACAGTCGCAAAGGCGACAGTGATTTATACAGCTTTCTTAGACGCCCATGAGTATATCATATTTTCTCATTTGCAATGCAGTAGTAGCCTATAACCATATTCCTTCAAATTTAAGACACACTTTTTAAACCAATTTTCTCTTCTCAAAAATGGCCTCCGTCTTAAATTTGAGTAGAGTAATCAACAAAGGATGGGGCTCCCGAGTGGCACATCCAGTAAAGGCACTCCGCGTGGAGTGCAGGATGCGCCCTATAGCCTGGAGATCATAGGTTCGAATCCTGGCTATGTCATTGCCGACTGTGACTGGGGGTTCCTAGGGGGCGATGCACAATTGGCCGAGCACCTACTGGGTAAAGAGGGATTAGGTCGGCATGGTAATCCACTGTTCACCGCGTACCAGCGACCCCTGTGGCTGATAAGGTGCCTGGGGGTCTGCATTGGAGCCATTCAGATCTGTGTTGTCCTCCAGCACTATGGGTCTGGTGGCTTCGCTGTGGATCCACAGTGCAAAAAAATGACGGATTGGCAGGAACATGTTTTGGAGGACACGCGTTTCAGCCTCCGTTTCCCGAGTCGCTGGGGGGTTGCAGTGGTGAACCGGGACAGAAATAATAATTGGGCATTCCAAATTGGGGAGAAAACTGGGATAAAAACTAGTGGCAATGACCAAATATGTAGTCATTGTTTGGGAGATAAGTCAAGTCAAGTAATAAAAGAGGACTCAGAGATCCATTGTTGCAGGCATGATAATGTCAGGATTCCCTATACTGTTAATTCCAGGTAAGTATACATTTTTATAATTCTCTATAACCCTTTGCCCACAGGTTGTTTTGGATTTTTAACTGAACACCCGGACCATCCCAATGAGTGTACAGGAACCACAGAAAACAGGTACAGTAAAATGATGATTTCTTTATTACAGGAAATTTAGACAATCAAATACAACTTATTTGATCAGACAATCTGCAAACTCCCCCCTTTCAACCACCTTGCACGTTATCTCCATATAAACCCTATTCTAAAAACACTGTGCACTACGTAAAACCACTAACACCTTCCATAAAATATTTTAACAGGCTACTTCTGACTTCAGGGGGCTATTAGTATTCCAATTATTCCACTCCACACAATATATCACAACACAGTCCCAAACAATATAAGCAGCAGTTTGGTGAACCGAAAGTTCACATATATTTGCCTAGAAAAAACTCAGTTGGTAGGTCCTGAACTTAATCCAAGTCGCCAAACACTATCCCGGTAGAAACACCAACAAGTTAAGGTAAAGTTGAACCTCCTAATCCGTTGGTTTGTCCCAGTGTAAGGCTTGTATTTTGCTCCTTTCAGGCACGGTCCACACCTCTCCAGCACCATGACGCAGGATCCTGCAACGGATGAACAAACAGCACTTGATCTCCACACTCCCTCTGTGTCCCTGGTCATTCACCACGTACACCCTGATCTCAGCCCTCCCTACTCTGGTTTGGTCTTCCTACCCGGCCACTAGTACTTAACTTAGGTAGGGTAGGACCTTGCATCATGGGTCTGTACAGGGAGCTGGCAGTCCAACCCTTGGCTGGTGTCTGTTTGTTCTTCCGGGGTGTCCGTCATGGGGGTACCTTGAAAGGAAGCAACACACTTTGTCATAAACCACCATTAATACTGGTAATCTAAATATTTCTGCCAAGTGTCTTTACTTCTGAAGCATTTGTCAAACACCACACGGTCCTCGGTGTAATAATATTATTTATATAATATAATTAATTCAAAAAGCACCACTTTAACAGTAGAATTCAAGGATAAATACTTAGCTTTGCTATCATTTTCTGACATGTCCTTCCTTCCATCAGGCTGCTGTGTCTATCTTTCTGTATGCCCTTTAAAGTTCCAAACGATCTTTGTTATTTACCATCCAAGTCTTTCTGTCAAAATGGCTGACTTCCTGGGTCCTCCATTCGGTTCCCCCTGGAACCACACACTCCCCTTCCTGTACTTTTGGTTCCCTTTTTATAATGGACAGTCAATGATAGTTAACTGGTGCAAATGGAAATCACATGGCTGCATTTGAAATTGGGGAATGGGACTAATTTATCCTATCATCTGTGCTATACAAATAATAACATATACTTAATAAATAACTTACACACAGCAATACAAAATAGCAACAAAAGTGCCTCCTTTTGGGTAGCAAACAAAAATAAAGTGTGAAACATAGCAAGTGCAAATAAAACCAAAGGAATAAGGTATTTTGAAGATATGAATACAAGACTGAAGCAACTTAGCATCCCATCATGCATCAATTCGTAGAAGTAGGACAGGGAAATGAAACCCTTGGAATTCAGTTAGCCAAGAAAAGGGAATTTTACTACATTATTGTATTGATCCGTGATGGAACTCAGCTGAGAAATAACGGTGGAAGAGATTTCAGGATGTTTATTTGCTGGTCATCGGATTAGCCTTTATAGCCTTTACTATCCATTGCATGTTTTCAAATAAAATGCCCCCATTCAATCAGAGACATGAAAGCAGCCAGTTTTGTTATACTGCAGTAGGGTGCTTTATTCGGATACAGAACATTGCATGATTTGGGCATTACCAAAAAAGTTCACAGGTTACAGCCCTGGGAAATAAAAGAAAATTATAACCATCATAATTGTGCTGAACAAGAAATTTAAATATGTACAATTCAGCAACAGCAGGTAAATCAGTTTGAAATCACTTTAAAAGGTACCTCTAACACCATACTGAGCAATCAACTGAGTTCTGTCCCAAATGGAAGTATTCAGCGCAGTCAACTGAGGCGCTTGAGAAGGCTTAGAGCTGTGATGGTGTTACAGAAGCTGGTTGATTGAATGCAAAAGGCAAATAATATAAAAAACCCAAACTACCAGAACACAAATCAAGACATGTGCATTAGAGGCTGTCCAGAACAGAGTGGTTTACAGGGGAGGGCGTGGCCCTGCATTAGCTCAAACCGCCGGGTAATTGATTTTAAACTAATGAAAAGGAATGAAACAGCCTGTTTTGTCACTCACTAGAGGAATAGGCTACAGGAGTAGTGTCAGACTCCAAAGGGCAACACATTAGAGCTGGTCACAGATAAGGGCAGAAACTGCTGACTTTTTCATCTCAATGACAATGCTGGCTGATGCTTTCCATTACACCTTCGCCTGTGTGAAAATGACATCCCACGATCAGTTTTGCCCCAGTCACCTTTTCTTGGGCAACGTGTTTTATTACTGGTAGGCGTATGTGCTATGTTGTCCACTACTGTCAAAGGAAAGTCTGGAAAAAAAAAGTCTGCTAAGAAAGGGACCATTTTAGAATTTCAATTTCCTTTTAATCTTATGTTAAATTAGTCAAAATCCTGAATTCGCGCAAACTTTTTGGACAATTCTGTCTGCTATCTGATAAGGGGAAGAAATGCTTACTTTGAAGAATCCAGTCAGAAACACTGAGATAATATGTATAACCTTTTACGCCTTTCATCTCTGGAGGCCTGGGTTCAAATATAGCTCAGGGCGTAAATGAAATGAATGAGATAGTTAGCTCCCAGTGGGCATTAGCTCACATCACCACCTTACAATTCAGCCCAGTACTGAAAGTCAGATTCACGTCAGCTGTGAGGGGAAGGTTTATTAGCGCCTTCCAGCATGGTGCTTGACAGCAGCCAATTAATAGTAATTAATAATAAAACAAAAACGGTTTCAACACTTCACACCCCCGGCAGAGCCAGACAGACATGATTCACTAAATAGCCAATTTAGAGATTTGGCCACATGAGAGTTCATTGAAATCTTTGAATAATTAATAATGACAGACGAAACAAGTTAACCAAAATGAAGCTCTAATCTTGAGTATTTTTTATCAATCAGAATTTATCCTTGAATGTCAGAGGGTGGGGGTTCTTTTTTCAGTAAAAAGCATTTGATATTATATAGCAAGGATAATCAGCAAGTGAGAAAGGACATAACGTAAAAGTATGAAGTCCTAAGTTGGCTTTGATTTTCCTTTGCAGTACCTACGAGAACCTTCATTGTTATTTTTACCCTCTAGAAAAGTAATACATATTTGAAAAAGCTGCTTCTGCCTTAACTGCAGCGCTGTTTATACTAGTGAGGACGGGATTTTCCTTCGACACACACAGCAATTAGACGACATGTGTTTTCAACATACCTTTTGCCTGCCCCTGTGCCTCTCACCATATAGCCTAGACAAAGTAATTTTTTAAACAAATGTATATGAATATCAAATCAAAGTACATGTACAATGCCTGAATACTATCAGGTATGAGTCTTTATTATTGGAGGCAGTGTGGTCTAGTGGTTATGGTCCAGGGCTTATAACCAGAAGGTCACCGGTTCAAATCCCACCTCTACCCTGACTGACTCACTGTGTGACCCTGAGCAAGTCACTTAACCTCCTTGTGCTCCTATTGTAAGTGACTCTGCATATAATGCACAGTTCACAGCCTACCTCTGTAAAGTGCTTTGTGATGGTGGTCCACTATGAAAGGCGCTATATAAAAATAAAGATATTATTATTATTAGTAGTATTAAAGTGATGTAGACAGCTATTATTGAAAGAGCAGTTCTGTGTCAGTTTCATCGATATGACAGACAGGCCCTTTGAAAGTACAAGATGGCATCAATTTCATTCAGTGGCTGCAGGCTAAGCTGCTGTGCTGAGGTTTAAAGGGTAAAGCCTTTATCACACTGGGTTTATCACCGGATATACCGAACCCTATAATGGGGCTGTCAATTCCACTGTAATATAACGGGAAATGATCGCTTTTGAAAACCCAGATGGCTGTGATTTATTTTAAACATGCTGTCATTATATGGCTGATTGTTTTGACACAATACTGATTCCAATATTTTCGGTTTGATGATGCATATTTTAAATATTGTAGCTGTAGTAATTGCTATGTTAAATATAACAGATACATTTTGTTTTTTAAATTCCCGTTTAATTTTAATTTGAGCAATTGTTGAAAAACAATTGAGAAAATAGTGGGTTACACACAAGGGACCCACAGCCCTACAAATGACACAGTTACGTTTCAGGTTAACAAAACCCACGGGAATATGGATTCAAACAGTCTGATCAGAGCAAGTAACCTGAAATGTAATAACCAGAGGCTGCAATTGATTCCAGGCGGTAGAGTTAAGTGTTTTAGACAGGTAAATCATTCTAAAAGATGTTTCATTAAGACTCTGACATGAAGCAGATAATCCAATCTGTACGCCCTGGTCATTTAAAATAGTGAATGGGTGCAGAGGTGCCATTAAAACGCTGCAAGAGGAGAACAGCCTGGCATTTACCAGTACCAGTATTAAAAAATTAAAATAAAATAAAAAGATTACAAAAATGTTTAAAGATGTATGGAATAAAAAATACAAAATTAATTATGCCTCTTTTAACAAATCATGTGTGTTTGTTTGTTTGTTTTTTACTCTCTGCACTGTAGTTGGTAGTTTATGTATTGGAATCAGTCCAATTTAAAAACAATAAACTCTCAGTCACTATGGCAACAAAAGCAGAAAAGTGCAGGGTAAAAGAGGAATTTGAATGATTTTTCAGCAGAGTAAAGATTCTTTATTGGTTTATAATATGAACAGTTTGGAGGTATAGGTGTAAGCTAATTTGATACTTCTTATTCCTACTATAAGGGCTGGCAATACTGTGAAAACCATTAGCAGGGAAGTCACCATCATGGGGTTATGGGAAATGGAACCACTTATAAATTGTTGAGTCATCTTGACTTCCTTTTATTTAAGCCTGTACAACAACCAGACTTACTGCAGCACACTTAGCAGTCGTGAAAGCATGGAAAGGTTATGAATTGCCAATTATTATATAAAAAACTTTTTTTTTCCAATATTGTCATTACTAATGCACTACATTGAAGGAAATATTGAATGAATTAATGCATGAATCCTTTTCTCCTATACTCTGATTCACCTGTTTATATAGAAGAAACAATATTATGGAGCTCAAGTTAATGACAACTTTGTAACTAGCTGCCTCGTATGGATTTTCAGATCACATTCAGTTCACATCAAGCTGAATGTTCTGAGTGGGATAAAAGGGTAATGAAGCAGTTTGAATAGAAGCGAGCTAGATGACGCTATTCAAAGCACTATTGCACGCTCTCTCTTTCTATCTCTCTCTTGAGGATTTCACATTTCACTTTAATGTCTCTTACTCAGAATACCTTTCTTAACCAAATAAAAGGCTCTTGCCACAGTAATTGCCCTCAACCAGTGCAAAAGCCATTTACAACATGCACACTGCTTTTAGAGGACCCATCTTTCATCGCAGGCAGCTGTCGAAGTCTGTCCAATTAAGTGCCCGCTTTAAAAAAAAAAAATCTACACAGAGTGCTTTTTCAAACAAAATAAATATGTACAGTTATTTGCGGGTCTGCAACAAGATAGTTATCTCACTTTATTTTGAGTGGGGGCCACTGATTGACAGTGTTGACTGTCAATCAGTTTTCAGAGATGGAAATGATACTTATTGTATAGCAGCTTCACAATTCCAGGTTTTACTAGGAGCTTGATTAGCCACAGCGTATAGGTAACAAGCTCAGATGAGTCTAATAAAACTCATAGTAAAACCAGGAATGGATCATACTGCTATGCAATGAGAGTCTTATTTCCACTTAGTACAATTACATCATCATCATCACAGGATATCTCTTTATAGAATACAAGTTTTATACAAAAATAAAATACTGGATCCTCTAAAGCAGAATCAGCAAGAAAAAAAAGAATGCATGTGTAATAAAGTGTTTAGCGTGAACTACAGAGAGTTTAGTATTTAAAAAAAAACTAATAAGTGGTAAGGTGTTATCACTATACGCATTTTGCACAAGAGTTTTTAAACAAACTGTTGGAATCTAAATGAGAAACACAAAAGCCAGAACCAGTGGGGAATGGATCTTAAAATGATCTGTTTTCGTGATTTTGTTCTTGATTGTTCTCTTGATGATCCTGCCTACCAAATTGAATCCATTATTATTCTCGGAAGCAAAGACAAAACGCATTTAAAAAATACTTCAAATCTTTCAAAATAAAATACAAAAAAAAAAAGATTCATTTTACTGGCGCTACAAATGTACTCACAGTCATTAAGTGAAGCCCAGTCTAAATGCCTCCGAGCTATAGTATGATATATGTTTAAGTGTCCATATGCAGTACATTCATGGGGTATTACACATAATACAAGCTGTCTGATGTTCATTGCATTTACAGAACACTTCATTATTTGGCACGAGTAAAGGTGATGATATAACCCATACACAGATGTTCGCCATCCTATGACTATTAAATACTGTACCTTTGCTTCTATTTCTAACAAACCTTGATTTAATCAGTTGTATTTTCATTGAAAAAAAGCAACCGTTTGATGAATAGAATGCCGTTTGTGGCTGAGATATATGGCAGATTATGAAATCCTCATTTTACTCATTATTACTCAGCAAAATAAACTATGCATGTAAACTGTGCATGCTATGTAGCTTGGAATTAATAAACCATTACTTTTGGGGTTAGGGTAATTTAGTAATTGTAGTTGAATCTTGCAGTTCGATTACACACCTTTCCAATCATTCGTAGTCCCATGTTGTGTTTTATTTTCCACCACTTTTAGTGCCACCATTTGTTTGTTATATTGTATGTTTTGTATTTGTATGTGACCGAGCTGTTGTTGCAGTGACGTGTGGGTAGTGATGTCACGGACCAGGAAGTAAACAAAGGCAATGAAAGGATGGAATGGCGGTGGTGGAACTGAACGCAATGGCGCTCAGCATTTTATTAACTAAATAAACCAAAAGATTTAAACAGAACAAAACACAAAACAAAAAGGCGCGTTGGCCAAACAAATAAACAAATAAGTTGTTTTTAGGTTTCGTTTTCTCTCTCCTCCTCTCACTCCTAATACACTCTCCCTGAGGGTAGAGAGCTGCAGGTTTATATACAGTGACCATCTCCCGATTAGCAACAATTAATCAATGAATTAACTCGGGAGATGGTCACCGCTCTACGAAGTTTAATAAGGATGCGTGCCTGTCAGCTGAGTAAATAAATCACTAGCTGATCAGTCACGCACCATCACGAGGTTTTTAAAATATAAAAACAATAACAAATACGCGGTGCTTTTATCCGCGCCGCAAAAAATAATACAAATCATAAAAACACATATAAATATAGGGCGGGACACTCCGCTACATTGTACTTGTGATTATTGCTTGTTTTTTTTTTAGAATAAATAGTGTGCGTATTTATTTATATTACTTTTTAGTATAATTGTAATTTGAATTACAGGGGCATAATTGTAACTGTAATTTAACAAAATACTAGGGGCAATGGCAGCACAAGGGCAGTTACAATGGTATGAGGCTGCCATTGGTCAACACCCTGCTACCCACAATGCTATGAACCAAAACACACTGATCATTTATTGTACTGTTATGCTATCAGCTCCTTGTTCCAAACCCATTGCATTGCCATTGCGGGTAATGCGGTGGTCTGCCAGTGGTTCTACTTGGTTTCTTCAGGGTAATAAACTGATTGCGTACTGTGAAACTACGTACCTGGGTCTTACCTGGGTTGACCCGAATCAAGCGAGACGAAATGCAAGACGGCCATTGTGAGCCGACGCAATAACAAACAGCCACGCCTGCATGAAGGTTTCACTTAAGCAAAGAACATTTCTGTTTATTCTGTTTAGCCATATTTCTGTTAATTTGAGACACAGGTGAGCCAGATTGCAGCAGGGATGTAGAAACATTTGCTCTAATCAACGCTTGGGACGACAGTCCAGAGAAGCCTGGCTGGAAGCGTCCGTAACAAGCTGCTTCCGGGGCATTGATACGCATATTGTGCACTTGCATCTATCACCCAGGTCGACCCTACTTCTTCAAGTGTGAAATCATTAGCCGAACCGCATGACACCGGGTTGAGACCTGGGTAGAGCATGCCAGTGTGAAAGGGTGTCATTTGGAGGGTCTGTTTTCTAAAGAGGCTAATGGAAGATCATTGTGTGAATCATTCAATGTGTGTGTGGGTTGGGGGTTCAGGTGAATACATGTATGACTAGCGTTTTGGCAGTCATCTCTGTTAACAGTGCATGCTCTGTAAACCAGGGATACTCAAATTAGACATCTTTATAGACTACCATTAAGTCCACAATCATTTTATACAAACTGCTTGTCCCCTAACTGGTCTGATAAATGTGTGCTGCAAATGGAGTCCCTTCTGTAACATATACACACAGTTGCAAGTCAAAAGAGCAAAGCAAACAGCTGATAAAAAAGCCCCTGTAGTCAATAAAAACACAATACAAATAATTATGACTCACTGCAGATGTATCTTATTTATCAGTCTTGTAGCGCTTTGCCCTATAAAGCCAGGCTATTAAAAAATTCACAGCAGACTAAATAATTTGCAGAATAGTTGGTGTGTGAAAGGACGGGTGTGAACAGTAGTTGGAACACATGCTAATTATGAAAGTGCTATTTCACTTTTATTGTGCATATAGTTTCACTTACTGTTCTAACAATGCTGTTTGAAGATTGACTGAACACGTGCTAATTATGTAAGTGCTATTTCACTTTTATTGTGCATATAGTTTCACTTACTGTTCTAACAATGCTATCTGAAGATTGACTGAACATGTGCTAATTATGAAAGTGCTGTTTCGCTTTTATTGTCAAGCTATTGTAGTATTCTATAAATATTCTTGAACAAAAAACTCCAGTGATTATTTGTCTTCCACTGTCATCACACATACTCCATTTACCTTGGTTACTCTGTTTTATAGGGTTTGCATAGGGTTTTATGCAGATCCTGGTAAAGAGTTCCAGACTTACTTAAAATGATTACTGACCCATTCTTTTGTGGAAGACGGAGGTTTCCACAATTGGTGGTCTCAAGAATTGGTCACATAGTAATCGCTGTTCCTTAGGAAAGACGTTAACAAACTTTCTTGGCGTGATGCCCCCTATGACACCATGCACCCAATGAATTCATACAAAGTGAAATGCTGTTCTCTTATAACCCCCCCCCACCCCACCCCCTTTTTTGTTGTATAATGGTACATAGTGTTATCCTGGAAGATCAAAAATGTACAATAGAGCTGACAGCAGCGTTTATGTTAATAAACTGATCTGCCAGCCTGGGGAACATTGCATTGTCAGGAGTCTGTCATTTGAGAGAGAATATATCTGTATGCACAGCAGCTTCCCTGTGTGGCTGTGTGGTCCAGTGGTTAAAGAAACGGGCTTGTAACCAGAAGGTCCCTGGTTCAAATCCCACCTCAGCCACTGACTCATTGTGTGACCCTGAGCAAGTCACTTAACCTCCTTGTGCTCCGTCTTGCGGGTGAGACATAATTGTAAGTGACTCTGCAGCTGATGCGTAGTTCACACACCCTAGTTTCTGTAAGTTGCCTTGGATAAAGGCATCTGCTAAATAAACAAATAACTATCTTGCAGCCCCCAGTTTAGGAGCCGCTGCCTTAGGAAACATCTGAGCCAATTTCAGAAACAACATAAGTGTTAACTCTCACTTAAACGTGGTTTCTTAATATATATAAAACATTCACGTACTGTAGCTCACTAAAGTGGGTCTAGTACTGCATGAACTGATTATTCGATTATACTGATTGCGTTCTCCACAGGAATCGGGCTGACAAGCAGGTGAGGGTCATTGGTCATCCTTACTGTGGAGAACAGCGATCCACACAAATCCAATCACTTGTTTCACTTGGAATGGCAAATTAGCTCAGTCAACACCAATGCCACTCACCTGTGGAGAGCTCAATATGAATAATCGGATTGAGAAGCTCTCCAAGAGTCCTTTAGAAATATGGTCACTTTTTTTGCGCAGTCTTGGATATACAATCTCATGCACACCAAGTGTGCTACACATACACTCCTTCTTTACTTTGAGCTTAATGTGAAAACAAATGCACTTAGCTTCCATAACAGCAATTATGATTGAATAAAACATGTTACCACAATAATTAAGCTGTTCCTGCTTTTTCTGCACAAGCTACTCATCAACACAAATTGAGAGCAATCATCAAATACCTCTTCCAGCGTTTTAGGCTGTTTTGTTGTGAGTTTGCCAGTTAGGGCTACAGTTATTATACATCAATACTTTACACATCTATCCAGCTTCCATTACTGATATTTTTATTAGTTTAAAGGAGTAATTAGCAAAAATATAAACATTTTCCAGAATATGTAAAGATTCTGCATTATGTCTGAAACTTACATGTATTCTTTGTCTTAAAATGACATCCAGCAAAACAAATCTCTGAAGCAGTAGTAATCTAATTTAGAACAGCATAATCCATAGTGCATTTTACTTACTCCTAATACAATAAAATGTCTTGTCAGACTTTGGGAATTAGAATTATATATATATATATATATATATATATATATATATATATATATATATATATATATATATATATATATATCATACTCTAATCATTAGGTCAGCCCCAGTCCTCAACTCTGATGAGATGGCCTCTTTTGTATGATGTAATCTGTTTAAAATGCATTCATAGTATAGCCATGCCTGCTATCATCATCAACCTGTGTTATATGTTTTATTGTATAAATGTATGTCATTTTAACAGTAGGAAACTTGCAAGAATGCTGAGGCATACCATGTGTTTCAAGTGTGCTGAAATTGACAATGGCTTTTATAACTTGCTAAGATGTGGAAAAAAACAACACAAAACATCAACTAAGGTTCTTTAATTTTTATGAAATGTGCACTCATTTTGAGTGGATCTTACTGTAATTACTAAAATTCTGTGTTTTTTGGGGGGGTTTTTTGCAATAAGAAACAGTCAGATTGATTGCAAACATCATTAAAAAAAAACAGTAAAAATAGGATTATTTTTGTTCAGAAGATTTAAGACAGTAGTTAGAGAGACAGTCTGCTTTTTTTTTGTTTATTTCCTTTTACAGAGTTTAAAGGGAGCCAACTAACTTCATTAGCCACCCCATGAAGCATGGTATAACAGTGTAATCAAAATTAATCTTTTGTTTGGCTTGACAAACAAATAGCAAGTAAATGAAATTAAGTGATTACGTTGTAAAAAGACTCCATCCTTCAGTTTAAAATAATCTAGCTTAGTATATTATTTGGTTTTATAGGGTCTGATTCACTTTGTGGATGTGGATCTGAATAAATATGTGGATCTGAATGAATCTGATCCTGTTATGATATGGTTACGCACTAGAACATATAATGCAGTGGGTTTCATATGAACATGAACTTCATACTGTCGTATAGATCTATCAATGACTTTCTAATAGTAAGAATTAATCTCATTTTATTTAGACAGTTTTGGTAAAAAAAAAAAATGTTTTAGGGATTATTATTATTATTATTATTATTATTATTATTATTATTATTATTATTATTATTATTTGATATGATTTAAGTTTCTAATTTGTTTGACATTTCTGACATTTCTTTTAAATTGACAAAGAGATAAAGCTAAAACATCTATTTATGGCTATTACCGAGTATTCTTAAACTTTTTGAGAATAATGAAAAGTACAGTAAATACAGATGTAGAGCCTTTCTGAAATAGAATATCACATGGTTGTAATATCAGGTTTAATAAGCTTTTCTTTATAGCGCACAGTACCACCCATTGGTTGGATGTGGTCGTTGCAGAATAGATCTTTATTATTATTATTTATTTCTTAGCAGACGCCCTTATCCAGGGCGACTTACAATCGTAAGCAAATACATTTCAAGTGTTACAGTACAGGTAATAATACAATAAGAGCAAGATAAATACAATGACAAGTTCAAGCAAGTACAAGTGTGACAAAATACAATTCAATAATACAGCAGATAAAAGTGACAGTGATAGTTACATCAAGATATGATTAAATACCAAATACTACAGTTTAAACACTTGGCAGATTACAGTACTCTGAAGTACAGGATTAAATGCAGTAAAATAGGGGGCAGATAAGAGTAAGTAAAGTATATTTAAGAAACGGTGAAAGTGTCCCAGGGGAGAAACAGAGGAGTTCTACAGGTGCTGTCTGAAGAGGTGAGTCTTAAGGAGGCGCCGGAATGTGGTCAGGGACTGGGCGGTCCTGACATCTGTAGGTAGGTCATTCCACCACTGCGGAGCGAGGGTGGAGAAGGAGCGGGCTCTGGAGGCAGGGGAGCGTAGAGGAGGTAGAGCCAGTCTTCTAGTGCAGGCGGAGCGGAGAGGTCGAGTGGGGGTGTAGGGAGAGATGAGGGTCTGGAGGTAGCTGGGTGCAGTCTGGTCAAGGCATCTGTAGGCTAGTACAAGAGTCCTGAACTGGATGCGAGCGGTGATTTGTAGCCAGTGGAGTGAGCGGAGTAGTGGAGTTGCGTGGGAGAAGCGAGGCAGAGAGAACACCAGGAGGGCAGCGGAGTTCTGGATGAGCTGGAGCGGACGGGTGGCGGACGCAGGGAGGCCAGCCAGGAGGGAGTTGCAGTAGTCTAGGCGGGAGAGTACCAAGGCCTGGACCAGGAGCTGGGTAGCATAGTTGGTGAGGAAGGGTCGGATTCTTCGGATGTTGCTCAGGAAGAATCGGCAAGTGCGTGCCAGAGTGGAGATGTGCTGGGAATAAGAGAGGCAGGGGTCCAGGGTGACTCTGAGGTTCTTAGCAGAGGAAGAGGGAGAGAGTGTGGTAGATTCCAGAGGAACAGAGATAGAGAGATCAGAGGAGGGGGAGGAGGAGGGAAAGAAAAGGAGGTCAGATTTAGAGAGGTTGAGTTTGAGGTGATGCGAGTGCATCCAGGAGGAAATAGCAGACAGACAGGTAGAGATACGCGAGGAAATGGTGGAGTCAGAGGTGGGGAAGGAGAGGAAAATCTGAGCATCATCAGCATAGAAATGGTATGAGAAACCATAGGATGCGATGAGGGGGTCCAGGGAGCGGATGTAGAGAGAGAACAGGAGAGGACCCAAGACTGACCCTTGAGGGACTCCTGTTAAGAGAGAGTGAGGTGTGGAGGTTGCTCCACGCCAGGTTACCTGGTAAGTGCGGTTGGAGAGGTAGGAGGAGAACCAGGCCAGAGCAGTGCCAGAGATCCCCAGGTCAGCAAGAGATGATAGTAGAATAGAGTGATCAACAGTATCAAAGGCAGCAGAGAGGTCGAGGAGAATTAGGACAGAGGAGAGAGAGGCAGCTCGGGCAGACTTAAGTGAGTTGGTGACAGACAGGAGGGCGGTTTCAGTGGAGTGAGCAGAGCGGAAGCCAGATTGGAGAGGGTCGAGCAGCGAGTGGTTGGACAGAAAAGCAGAGAGCTGGCGGTGTACAGTCCGCTCGAGGGTTTTGGAGAGGAAGGGTAGGAGGGAGACAGGACGGTAGCTCTGGAGGGAGGTGAGGTCGAGGGTAGGTTTTTTGAGGATGGGAGTGATAGAGGCTTTTTTGAAGGCAGAGGGAAAGAGACCAGAAAGTAGAGAGGTGTTGAGAAGGGAGGAGATGAAGGGAAGTAGAGCAGGAGCAGCAGATTGAAAGAGGTGAGTGGGGAGGGGGTCCAGGGCATACGTGGTGGGTTTGTGACCCTGGAACAGGGAGGAGAGGTCAGAGTCTGAGAGGGGCAAGAAGGTGGAGAAGGAGGGTGAGTTAGTAGGGGATGCAGTGGGTGTAGGGGTTGGAGCAGGAGGAGGTGCGGGGGAGGGAGAGGTGTTAAAGAGTTTGCGGATATCTGAGATTTTAGAAGAGAAGAAGGAGGCAAAGTCATCAGGGGAGATAGAGGAGGGAGGAGGAGGGGGAGGGTTTAGGAGGAGGAGAAGGTAGAGAATAGTTTACGTGGGTTGTTAGTGGAGGCTTGGATTACAGATTGGAAATAAGTACATTTAGCAGAGGAGAGAGTAGAGGAGAAGGAGGAGAGGAGAGTGCGGTAAAGGTCTAGGGCAGCAGGGAGTTTGGTTCTCTTCCATTTCTTTTCAGCAGATCACAGTGTGATTCTTGCCGAGCGGAGCGCAGAAGAGAGCCAGGGATGGGGAGGGAGGGGCGAGCAGGTCGGGAGGTGAGGGGACAGAGGGAGTCGAGGGAGGAGGTGAGGAGGAGAAGAGGGTGGAGGTAGCAGAGTCTATGGAGAGTTGTGAAAAGGAGTCGATAGGAGGGAGGTGAGAGAGAGCAGTGGAGGCAAGGACAGAGGGGAGAGAGAGAAGGTTACGGCGAGAGGTGACAGTGGGGGTAGGAGGAGCAGGGAGAGGGGAGAGACAAAGAAAAAGAGATGAAATAGTGATCGGAGAGGTCCAGGGGGTGACAGAGAGGGTGGAGGGCAGCAGGCCCTGGAGAAGATGAGGTCCAGTTGACGGCCAGCTTTGTGGGTAGGAGGGGATGAAGAGAGACAGAAGTCGAAGGAGTGAAGGAGAGGGAGGAATCCAACAGTGGCTGGGGTTGGAGAGATGGATCTTAAAGGGAAGGGTAAACTTCTACATCTTCTTAAATTACATCTTAAGGGAACCAAGAGTGCAACTGACCTGTTTAGAAATACATAAGCTGTATTTAAGTCACTACCTTAACCAAGATGGAGGAACTTTCAATCTGTCTGTAAGAATGACAAGTCACTTCTCTCCAGAGTCCAGGTGCAGCAGTTATCCCTATTTAAAAGCACGCCTGTAGGGCATGCGATTTCTATTTCTGCAGACGTGGGATTTCTTTTCTTAGGATGAAAGAAGCCTTGTCGGGCATGTCAGTCTTCAGCAACACCAGAAAGCAGGAGTAATGAAGGTTGAAAGGTTTACCCTATTGCTGTAGCAGCTACTCCAAGGCTATGATGACACATGGATGCACACTTTCTTTTTTTCTTTCTCTCCATCCCTCCCTTAGTCTAAAATTGCTCTATTAAGAACATAACGATCTGTTCTTTCTCAAGGAGAAATTGATTTCTGAATTACTTTGAGTCAGTTTTCAATTGCTGACATGGACACTGCAATATCTACAAGCTCCATCTCCCTGTTAGTTTCAGCCATGATGGGCAATCCGATATTATAAAACTAACAAAGATCTGTGTTAACAAAGTGTGGTTTCGCTTGCTGCTTAATATTTAATGATTTAGAACCAAGGGCTGATGTATGTCGTTTAAGCTGTCCTATATCTGATTTGTGGTGGTAGGCTGCTATACAGTTCATTTTCCCCAGTTCCATTCTGCTGGATGCTTCAAAACCCATTAAAATGGCAGTAAACTCTCTATCTATTTCACTGTGCTACAGGGCTGAGGTTTCAGCTGTTTAACTGCTTAGTGGAACTGAATGGATCCTATCGCTGACAGAATCACAGTTACACAAGAGTTAATGAGAAACCGATCAATCCAATATTTCACCTCTCTACCCCCAACGGTTTATGAGATACAGCGCCTGAAATTTGAGGACAAAATAAAATAAAGCCTTGACAATCAAAAGCTTGAGAACCATTAACGCAACACGCTGTTTGTGGTTTACATTAAAGGGTAAATAGCAGGGTTCTGAAAAATATAGCGTCTCCACGTGTTGCTACAACTGTTTAAATAACGTACCTTTAATTTCTCTTTACATTGTTAACATCCTGACAACTTTTTACACTTATAACTTTAAAATCTGTTTCAAAGCTCTTTTCAAACTGGCAGCTTGTGGCAATGTGGTTTGCAGTGTGCAGGTGTAGAGGTGATGCAGTGCTCAGGAACAGACACAAGACAGTTCACGGTGAAAAGCAGCTCTTTTATTTGGCTGGGTTGCGTGCTCGCAACTCTTAAATAATAATAACTGGCCCTACACAGCAATGTGCATGGCACAGTTAAACCACAGGGTTCAGTCCCGAAATAATAATACTAATAATGACACACATTTTATACACACATGATCACAAGGCCAATAGTGAGTGCTTCTAGTGCAAGTGGTGATTTAATGCAATAATTGGTGACAACAGTAGCGCAGTGTAGTCCGGGTTTGATGCTGGCTTAGCGCGACAGCTCCCGGATGTTTAGCCATCTAGAATAACAACAGTTAAACAGACAGACAAGAAAACACTGAACACTCACGATACTTTTTCACTCGTACGTCCGATACAGGTCTTTCCATAACCATACCAAAGGCACAGATTGCTTTGGAACATCCCCTGATATACCTTCAGTCACGCCCCCTTCGGTAGCGAGTGCAATCACGTATGCTCCAATCCTTGACTGACACATCACCAACCGCATTAAGGTGATGACTTCTGGTATTGTGACTCCGCCCCCTTTCTGGATGGCCAACTTCCAACTGACCCTGGAATGAACTGCCAAACCATCCAGTACGGGGCACACTGTTCCTGTTATACAGCGCCCTCACAGGTTGGGAGGGAGATTGTTGACTAGTATTCATTCGCTCTGTCGCACAGCTCTAGTGCACTAGGGTTTGACAACAACGTACCACATCATGGATTGTTATTGCTATGTTACCTGTTTGACAATGGGCAATAATTCTTACACTATCAGTGCACTAGAGTGGCCATTTTGAAAACAGCTTTGAAACAGACTTCAAAGTTATAAGTGTAAAAAGTTGTCTGTATGTTAACAATGAAAAGAAATTACAGACATGTTATTTAAACAGTTGTAGCAACACCTGGGGACGTGTAATGCTATATTTTTCAGAACCCTGTTACTCTTTAAGTACCAAGTACAGTTTTACAGTGGCTTGTTGAGGCCATCAGAAAAAAAAAAATCTGTGTTATGCTGAGATCATGTCACAAGATCATTTACCTCGTGATCACGAGAAAACAGAAGTCACTCCTAAAACAATGCATTTTATCCTGGAGAGCGAATGTTTGACAATACATACATACATAGATACTTACATACATACATACATACATACATATGTGTCCATATATAAACAGTTGGGAATGTGGTTAAGTCAGGATGTAGGAGGAGAATATATTGAGTTAGACTTTAATTTTTGCATGGTATTCTGTCAAAATATTTTTTTACATACAAGACGGTAAATATAAAATCACATATTTACTGTCTGCAGAAATGCTTTTTGATGAATACAAGCATGTTATTGTATAAATGAGATTCGAAACGTACCTGCTCAATTTTGTATCATCAGTTTTGTATCATGTTCCGTAAAACTAGAAGGGTGCGAGTGGCCAACTAATGACACCGAGTGGGATTAAACTTGTCAGTAATACTGGTGCACTGCTAAAGTGGTGATATGAGGCTTCAAATTCAATTTTTTAATGCTTTAGATAAAAAAAAAACTGCTTCTTGGAAATTATTTGCTGTATACCACTGCAGTGAATTTGACCTATAGCATTGTATGTAATTAGGTACCAGAAACCAGTAGCCAGGTTAATCTATAGGTTTGTATTTGAAATACAGTACAGAGCTGCTTAACCAGTGTCTATCACCCATATTTTCAATTAACCAGACAAATACCTGGTCCAAATAAAACATTAATGTATTTTCACGTGTTAGACGTTAATTTGGGTTTCACAGGCCTTATGCTGTTAAACCAGGAAAGCTAGTTGCGTGCAGTAGTTTTCAGTCTTGCAAAGCAGTACATTCTTGTTACTTTCAGCATGTGGGTTAATTATATACAAAGTCAAAAACAGACCAAGAGGCAGTAATACTACTGTATTATAACTTATTTTATTAATAAGAAGTCATTAAGTGGTATTTTTCTTGTTTGGGGAAGACACTCTTCAATTACTTTGGTACGGACCTGTACTACTAGTCCCACAGATCACAAACTTTCCCTAACATATCTGTCAGAATGAGAACGGTCTATTGATGGTGTCCAGGCGGACTCCCTGTCTGGCATTAGCCCAGACTGACCTTGAAAAGACAACCTGATTAACAGCTACCCTGTGACACTCGCCAGGCACTAGAAATAGAAATAGCAATCTGGTGACAGCTAGAGATTGAAACAGGTAGTGGCCACAACCAATTCTACCTTAATGTTATTGAGACTGCCTCATAATGCAACATGACAGGTGGGTGAAAGGAAGAAAATACCAGGGACTCAACCTAACTTACAGTAGCTGTTGCAGCATGTCTCCGAAGGTACAACACTTTTGAGCAACCATCTCTGCTAGGTCTGCGCCTATTGACACCAGTTACAGACCATGGAGGGACCGACATGCAGCAGACAGTTTCTTTAAAGTGCTGTGCATTCAGTGATGTTTAAAAAGTAAAGAATGCCACAAAGGAATTAAAATGAGCATTGGAGCATTGACTTTCTAACGCCTTTAAAAATGAACCCAATTGGCATTCTATTGCATTAACCATGCATTTAATGTTGTCCTGCCCCCTAAAGTCTCGATTTTGTCATTTAACCTAAACCTGTGTATGTGATTTCTATGAGGTTACATCAAGTTGCCCTGACAAAACATGCATTATAAAGTGTAGCATAGATAAGTTAACAGTCCAATTTACTCCCTGTATGGGAGTAATTAACTATGACAATAAGGTACTTTGTGTATTGGAGTGAACAGAATACTAAGTTAGTCAAATGTCATCAATCTCATTTGTTATTATTCTGTTGAACATGATTTTGGGCCACTGCAGTTTTAACAATCAATGCCAGTATTTCCGAGATATTTAGTTGTAAGAGCAGCATGACGGTCACTAAACGACAATACATGTACTAGTGTTTATAAACGCAGTAGGTTTGTAGAAGACAGCCTTTTTAAACAGAACCGTTAGAGTCTGCTTTATCCATATTTGAACCAGAATTTAAGTTAATTATAATGTAAATACACCTTTGCATGATAGTTGTATTAACTACTAGGTTTAAACGTTAACCTGCTTATTGAATCTATTTGTGATTGTGCATCTCTTGCTATAAAAGCAACTGTCCACGGGCGATCGTTTCAGTAATAAAGTATTTTATTGATCCACGTGAACTTTATGGGATGAAAATAAATGTACACAATTAAAATGTCACCGTGTGATAGATACGGCACCTACATTTCAATAACTGTGCTTGACAGCATATAAGTTATTAAAGCAATACAAATCGGCAACCAGAGAATAGAAAGAACACGAGTTTGGCATGATAGACAGGCTACATGGCAGATATCGGCTAAATAAATAATAAAAATTGCAGGTCAAACTTTTCTCTCTGTTTTAGTATAAATTGCTTTCCTTTTCAAAATAAAGATATCATGCTTTTCGGTTTTGCCTCACAATCCATCATGTTGTTATTCTTTCTCTTATTAATTTAAAGGGTAGAAATGTAAGCGTGCAAACCTAAATACTGTATTATGTCTCTTCTTGCCCTCTCTGTACTGGACACAAGCCTCGTCCCGGATCATTTATATGTTCCCTGTTTGCAAGCATAACTATTTTAGGAACCATTATTGGTCATTTTATGCATGTATGTTTTTAAGCGTGATCCTGAAAACAAGAATATTAGTTATCTCCGTTATAAATGTTTCCAATAATAAAAGCACAGCAAAGTGCAATGAAGGATAGTGAATGCAAGGTAACACATTGGTAATCATTGTAAAGCCTAGAGAGGTATGACAAATCATAGTAAACTGTAATTAACGCATAGTATAATCATAATTGCCGTGCACCGTGGTAAAGTTTTAAAAAGGTTGGTTTTACAAATAAATATACTTTTTTTCATGAAGTTTAATATATACTGTTAAACTTTTCATGATCCATACAAGAATGTATAATTTATTTATAGACGATTTTGCACGATCATTAATTAAACAAAGCATTGATTTTAATCCTTTTTAATTATTAATATTGTGGAACTTCAAGGCTTGCCTTCGATAGCTACATATTATTTTGTTTATTTTTACACATCGACTTCAATTTTTGAAATGAATGTGTTTGAATGGTTCTGAATTTCAATCCTCACATCGCATCTATCCCTCAAATGAATGAAGACTCGTTCAGGACAATGATTGAGGTGACGTTTACCATTAGTCTGAACAACATTGTTGGTACAATCCCTACATTTAATGTATTTAAAGAAATTAATTGATAGGAGTTACGACATGTGTTCCTATCAGAAATATAATGCATATACCAGTATGCCTAATAGTTATTATATCAGCCAACAAGTCCCCCAATATAGAAGACAAATTATGACATATATTGTGATAGATGCGAATGTTATAGGGATTGTATAACAGCTGCCATTTTCACATTTTACCATACATTCAGAATAGTAAACAATTTCTCTGCAACACATCCATCATGGATGCTTTACAAATAGTTGTCAGTCGGATGTAAAATAATTGCAATTTGGATCATGGTTTAAACCAGTCCACCTAAGTAGAATAAAAGCGACAGAACTGTCACTAAAACGAACATGGGAGGTTGTTGCAAATGGAAAAATAATTCTTTGTAGCGCTGAAGTTGTTAAATCCGAGGCTGTTAGCAACCGTCATCAGGAAGATAAAGTATGCTTCAATTTCGAATAATTTATTAAATAACAATGGGGAAAAAACATCTAATCTCTTGAGTAAAGTCCGGGATGCATTGAAATAGACCACCATCAGCTGCAATAAAGACATCTTTGGGAAAATGATCAGATGGCGTCTTAATCTTCAATCAGTCATTTAACTTAAATAATACATTAAAGAAATGAAAGCGAAAAGGGGACGGTGATTCATTGATACCGTGTTTAACATGTGTGTGTAGTGGAGGGGGGCGAGGGAGGTGGGGTATTACGGGGAGGACTATCCTTTTAAAATGATCTACGGATGTTTGGGTATAAATAGAAGGGGCTGCGTGTAAATGATTAGATAGCTTTACTCTCACAAGTACCTGGAAAGTTCGCACCAGAGAAAAGGTACAGGGCGATTAAATCTGTTTAACTTTTTTATAGATATTTTTGTAGAGTTATTTTCTAAAGCTCTAGCATTCTTAGTATATTTTTCTTCTCTGGCTAGAAATGGAAATTTTGAAACTTTTGATGTTAATGGTGGTGCTTTTTGCGCAAGTTTACTGCGCTGAAGAAATGTCGCCGAGCCAGGAGCAAGAACATTGGCCGGCAGACAACTGGCAGGTAAACTATTTTTTATCATTATTCTTTTGTTTGATTTCTCCTTGTCTGTCTGAGTACCCTACAGCTGAGGTACGGGTTTGAATACGGGTTATACATCTAAGGTATCCCCTGCACAATATTGCTTGTCAGATGGAAACTGTTGTGTGTGGGTATTTTGTGTAGTGCAGAATAGTTGTTTTTAACTAAACTAAACGAAAACGTTTTATGGTTCAAAAACGTGTTATACTCAGAACTAAACACATTATAATGACGAAATAGCGAAAGTGGTTTCATGTAATACTTGCTTATTGTTAAATCACGGTTCCGCCTAGAAATGATAACAACTGGAAATATATGCTTCAGATTCTCAATGCGAGCTAACATTTCAGCACCTGGATAGCGCTTAGAGATCTGTCTGTTTACAAACTGAAGAGCTGTACCGCAAAATCTAAAATCAACCACGCCAGGGAATCCATGTGGATTGCTATAAAAATACTTATTTTTTAGGCATAATCAAGTAACTGTATTCACCCCAGCGAAATGCACTCAAATCTAGCTGTGATTTACCACGGCTAAAAGCAGACAAAGCTTCGGTTAGGATAGAAAAGAAAAGCAACCAGACAAAGAGAAGGAGACGTGATACATTTTATTGGACTAACTAAACAATAATTAATCGCAAGGTTTCAAGACCTCAAAGATCTCTTCTTCAAGTGAAAGTAGGAAAGAGAGGTTGGTGTTTACATTCAAAGGTGGCATCAGAACTTTAATAAAAAGAACGCATTTTGAATCACATATTAGCCAGCAATCTGTATTTCATGTACGTACAAAGTGGCTATAAAATATTAATACAATTTTACAGTCGAGACTTTAGAAAGTGGTTTCAGTAAAATGAAACTATGACCAGTTCAAACTGATGAAGTTGCGATTGCATGCACCTTACAAAAACGTGTTTGTATTTGAAGTTTGTGTGACATCTTACAGTCAACACATAGTTGTATTGACGTCATACAATTCTTTTTACAAACAAACACTAGGTTTTAACAATTGTGTTCAATCTAGCCCAGTTCAGATGTTTGCGCGATGTTTAGATTTGTTTTGGAAATGTAACAAATCACACCGGTAGATAAACTAACAGAAATACACTTAATACGTGTCTCAATGTTGTATTGTTTGTATGGTTTCAGGAGGAACCCCCGGAAAACAACCTTGCACAGCAAGTTGCAGAACTCATTAAGAGGTCAAAATATCATCAGTTCTACGGACTTATGGGGAGGCGCTCAGGTACTACAGGGTGTTTTTTTTTTGTTTTTTTTGTAGAGCTAGTTGCATCGTGGTCTGTACTGTGAGCGGTGAGGTCATGTACATCCGACTGTATTGGATATACCAGCATTTTTTTTTTTTTTTTACCATTAAAATAAGGTTGTCAAAATACGTTTTAGAACTCTGTCATTTACATTTTCTTATGTTCAAATTATATTTCTTCAGATTTTACTAAATTAAGTTTGCATAATTACTTGTGTCTTTTAAACCTCTTCACTGACTGCTTTCCTATTACAGAATTACAATCAATACCTATCGTTTGATGTTTCTATATGTATCCTTGTTTTCTTTAACGATTGGTTCTTTTTTTTTTTTACTAAGCAGTTTCCAAATAAATAATAATATAATAACAATACAGAACGCCTGCTATCCGATGCACTTGAACACGACTTGAAGGTCTGAACAGCATCTGTGTAAATTACTGTATATTAAAACACAGAGCTACTGTATGTTACATTCACATAGTTTAGGGTTAGCAGGCATCAAGACCGAAGTGGTACACAAGTACACAATGAACAAGATGCTTCACATTGTCAATCTGTCAAGTTCATTTAAATTTAACCTTTTGACAACTGGAGTATGTAATTCATAACTCCAGGTCGCTCGGTTTGTGCAATATCAAAGGTCTACAATGTTGAAAAATATTTGAAGACAACATTAGGAGACAACCAAATAAATAAAGTATAAAATAAAAGATTTGATGTTCATTCTCACTTTTCTAACCTTTTTAGGAGCTCCACAGACTGTGCCAATGGGTTACAAAAGTAAGTCATTTATTCTTAATTTTTAGAATAAATGTGTGCGGAAAAAATGTGTCAATCATTCAGTTATATTTCCTATAAATGTTTTTTTTTCTTCACCTTCTACGTCTCTATAATGCAGCAGCCATCAACACCAACATAAGATACTTGGAAAGTTAATGGAATTGTTTTGACAGCACATTATAGCTGTCCACTTCCATTTGTATAATGCAGATAAGGGATAGGGAAATATAGCTAAAATTACTTTCCCTTTAAAAGAATAAGTCGTAGATCACTTTTGATTTTAACATAGCATATACTGACATCTGGTGGTTTGTATATTCTTCTTTTTGTGTCCACTGTAAACTTTTTAAGAAATGTTTTCTACCGCCGTCAGCTCAAGTTGTTTTGATATTTTCAAAGAGGTTCTGAACTTTCCATATATAAAACTGACATGATCTGTTCATTTTCCAACAGGACATAAAGGAGAGATGTTTGTAGGTCTGATGGGCAGAAGATCCTCCAGTGGAGGTATGCACATGTAATTTGTTTATGTGCACTCCAAAGGGTAATTAGCCCATTAAAAAAAAAAAAATGTTAAGCTTGATTTTAAAATTATCTTTGCAGAGGGTAGCAATATATTGTAACTTGAAAAATGTGATAACTAAGCATTATCATTTTAGTTACATAGTCATGTTGCTGTAGAAAAAAAAAATACACTATTGAGCAATAATGATTAAACCTATAACATCACACCATTCTCCACAGTACAGTTATACAGTTTTGTGTGGAGATACTATTACACACAATAGGCTACAGGTGCTCATTTAAAATTATAATTCTAAAGCTAATATATGCGTCTTTGTCATGAGATGCTATTCCGCATGTACTGTCTTGCTGCAAATCATGACAGTTGAATTTTACATTAGCAATGCCATGTGTGATTTGGTTTTTACATAAATTTTGTGCTTGCATCCTTTGTCGGACATAACTTGGTTACCATGCAAATGATTTCTGAACCAGAGTGATTACTAAGGTTTTTTTTTTTTTTTTTTTTTAAATAATTATATTTCTTTACTGTAGGAGTAATGCTTGGTGTAAGCAAAGAAACAGCGCCCCTAGTGTAAGAGTGGTGGCATTGTTCAAATGTCATTGTTCAAGCTTTAGGTCTAGACTAAGACCAATAATTTGTGTTGTCTCACCTTAAATGTATTCTAGGCTACAAAAATAGTGCATGATTTATAACTGATATCACAGTATCGATTTTAAGTGATACAGAGACTTCAGTTGTTATAAATACATATTTTGTGTAACTTCATTTGGCTTCATTTGTAACTGGTTCATTTGGCTTTTTTCTTTAGAATTATCAGAAGAATGGGACAGACCTCAGTATTATGCCAGAAGACGCAAATAGATTCTAAATATCATTTAAACAAATCTCTCCTTGTACGTCTCCTCTTCCTCCCTCCTTTGTTCTTCATAGCTAGTAGGCCAACCTTTACAAAGCATAAACCAACACGAGTAGGCTTGAAAAACCTTTTTGAAACATCAAACAAACCTTTACCGAAAAACTCAGAGAAAAAAATGCACACTGTAACTGAGCATCTACTTACTGACTTCATTGGACACCCAGAATCAGATAACTGCTTTAGGAAATACAGGGTGACCCAGCGGTAAACTAGGGAAGCTGCATTTAGCTTTGAATGAGTGATCTTTGGTTTAAACCCTGCTGCTTTTCTTCCCTGAAATACGTAGAAACAAGACCTCTATTGAGAATATTGAGTTGGGACATAGTAAGACCTATGATGAATTAAAGTAATCCAGCCACATGTCTATCTAAATTTTAGAGCATAACTAATCAAATGCCACTATAGTTTTAATCAGTACATTTACATTTTTAAAGAGTCTTTCTTTTAAGTGTTTTTTTATTTTTACAAAAAGGTTAAAATCAGCAAAAAAAGTAGCTTAGACTAACAAGCCCTCCTAAAAAGGTTTCATGAATGACACAATTGATTTATTATTTATCCAAAATGGGTTTAACAAAACATGAAGTACAGTCCTTGCTTCAGAACTGGATGCTGTAGCACTTGATATATATATATATATATATATATATATATATATATATATATATATATATATATATATATATATATATATATATATATGAGAGAGGAATGATCTATTAAGGACATGCTGTATCCACATTTCTAGGGAATGTAACCAGGTCTATACTGAAATTGTGACAAGCTACTGGGGCATCCCCCTTGCTCGTCTTCAAAATAGTACTAAATCATTTAAAATGCACCAAATCTGAATCCCAGATCTGAATCCCATTTCAGTAAGTGTCAAGGGTGTTTCTGGAGGATAATCTCCCCATTTATAATATATATATATACACACACATACATATGCCTACTGCTGTCTTAATCATATTTCCTGTGTTTGCCCTACCCTTATTGAGGAGATTGGATACCTACCAACCAAACACAAATTCCATGACAGTGCTGCGTTTCTATTTCTTTGTAACTACACAAATGGTACTGTCTTTACAATTAGTTTATAAGATATACTTGTAAGCAGATGTTGCTTTGAATTTAAAAAAAATATATGGTTGTAATAATTCATGTAACATGTAATAAAGTGTCTTGTACAGCTTACATTAAAAGTCTTTTCATTGTTGTTTTCGTCCGAGTTTAAAACAAGTAAGCGGGAAGGATCAGACAATGTTACAGGAGTTATCCAACCAGTAAGTATACCGGAGTATGTTTCAAGTTCCGTGCTGATGGAAATAATTAAAGCTACGCTCATTGACAGTAGTAAGTCTGATTCGTCTTACCTGGTATTGGGGTATTGGAAAATAGCTAATGGAGTCTCTTGTCACTGTATAGTGATCACAATCTCTCAAACTCGTGGAAAGAAAACCAAGTTCTTTCTATATAATAACCAAAACATTCCATTACACCCCATGATTACGTGTATTACATACGATTAGAGATTTATGAATGCCACGTCTCTTCCTTTACTTTAATTCCCAGTATCTCACTACCTTTAGATTGCATACTGAATGCTTTTCATCTACAGGCACAAGGATAAGCGTTTTGGATACTTCATGTTATCCAGGAACACTTGTAATTGAAACTGTCACAGATAGGCAGAGTGAAATGCTTGGAAGTGGAACTAAAAAGTCCTTCTTAATAGCTCAGAGAAGTATGTATCCCAGTGAAAAGGACTGATTGATAGACGCAAGGCACTGATGGGGGAAAAAGCAGCATTTATTTCAAATCGTTCAAAGCAAACAATGAAGAGTGCTATGGATGCAATTTAGAAACCAAGGCACAAAAACTTTCAAAGCTGTATTTCACAAAAAGGTGGTTGAATGAAGTAAAGAACAGGGTATTATCAACGATTTTTAAATCCACATTCTGCTGTATGCTGCTAGAAAATGCATTTTATATAATCTGAGTCAAGAAGACCCACCTAAAGTTTGTCTGGCATAAAATGCTTATTGATATGATCCCATATGAGAAACTATCATACACTTTAAGGAAGAGTTTGTTGTTTTCCTTTCTACTCTAGCATCCTTTATTTGGAGCCTGCTCTCTGATATTTTAAATCCAAGATGGCATTGAATTTTTGTATTCCTCCCTTCCCTCCATTCTGCTGAAACAACAGCGTCTTGCACCAAGAGGGGGAAAAAATTAATTCAGTGCCGTCTCAACTCTGCCTTCTGGTGGATCTTTTCTATAGCAATGTACAATTCAACACAATCAAAAATAAAGATTTACTTACTTCTGCATGTTTAAATTAAAATGCATTCAGCTTAACTTAATGTGTAGTTCAAAGTTATAAATGGGACTACTTTATTGGCGAAAGGATATTTAATTAAAAGAAAATTGCCCAAAACATGATTTTTTTTTTAATCCACTGTTTAACCTGGATTATAAATGTAATGCCCTTCAGGGTGTGTGTATATGTTCAATATACAGACTTTGTCTCATGCCGCACAAAGCCCCAAGGCATATGTATATTGGATGTATACGGACACCCTGTCGGCAGCTGTCCGGGAGTGGTCTTCATTGCGCGGCCCCCAGTGACCCTACATTTGTCCCTTCAAATGATCTATCGTTAATAAAGATTTGTTTAAATTAGAAATAAAAAGGGGATTCATAACTTTGCACAGTTGAGCTAGAAATAGAAACTGAAATGAACTCTGGGAGTTGTATTTTACTCACCTCCCACTTAAGTGTAATAAGTACATGACCTTTTACAGATGCAGAAATTGTAAAGGAATGTTCCGTGGCTGCTGTGGAAATTTTATATGCAGATTTTCCCAACAGAAATGAAATACTAAAACAAATTAGGGGGCTACAGTTATCTGATACTACAGTGATGAAGAGGGTTGAAGCGATCGGCAAGACATCCGACAAATCATTTCAGACATTTCGACAGCTTCTTGTTATAGGCTTGCTCTTGATGAGAGTACTGACATATGCAATGTATTTTTTTGTGTTTCACCGCATAATTCACCAAGCAGCTCTTGTGAGCAAGGTGAAAAAAGGCAAAATGCAAAAGATTATGCAGGTTGTCACCAAGATTGTGAATTTCATTGTTTCAAAAGCCCTGAACCACCGGCAGTTCAGAGAATTAATTGAGCAGTATGAAACTGAGTACAGCGATCTAGGTAATGCATAGTGAAGTCAGGTAGTTTTCTCGAGGACGAGTTGCTCCCTGTAATTCGCAACTTCCTTGAAAGTAATGGAAAAAGAACAGGAACTTGATGATCCAGACTGGCTAATAAAGCTGGCTTTTCTTACTGACATTACAAGCTCACTCAATGTTCTCAACCTACAGTTACAAGACAAGCAAAAAATGTCAAGTGACATGCTCTGTGTTATAACGGCATTTCAGAGCAAAATACAAACATTTGTTTCTGACCTTTCTGAATTTTCCAAAATTAAAGTCACTCACATCAGAGACCTACTGAATTCTTATAGAGCGGATTTTTTTTGTACTTTTGGACGAAATACAAAAGGAATTTCGGTCCAGATTTGAAGATATCATGGGTCTGAAAGAACTTCTTTGTTTTGTTGAGAACCCTTTTCTTGCAAGTGTTTCATCTGTGTCACCTGCTCTCACAGACCTAGGAGCAGACCAAGCAGCAGTGGAAAATGAAATAGTGGAGCTCGAGTCAGATAGCATTTTGAAAGCACAGCTGAGGCAAGTGGTTTATCAGTTTTGGAATGTTGTCTCTGATTTGCGCTATTCAATTCTGAGATGAAGTGATCAAAGGGTGTGGTCTTTTTTTTTGTTAGCAAATACACAAGTGAATCTACTTTCTCCACAATGAACACTGTAAAAAATAAATAAATAAATAAAAACACAGGAATAAACCGACAAGAACATTTGGACAGTCTTACAAGGATTGCAGGAACTGAATACAAATACTGCAGACAGAAGGTCAAGGAACAACTGGCACACTTCTGCTCTTCCTCCTGTTAAGCAGGTAAGCATTGTTTTTAATTGTTTTTTGGTGCGGCCCTTGCTTGATATTTTAAAAAACAGTGAAGATCACTGGCCTAGACAGCTGCTGACCTGCGTTCGAAATGAATTAATAAAAAATATAAATTGTGCAATTATTTTCATTCTCCCGTGGTACTAATAATTCCAGACTTTAAGACTTTCATAATGAAATCAGTTTGGCATTTTTCCATACTTTTTCCAGACTAGCGTACGAAACCTGTGTGTGTGTGTGTCTAATTATATATTTAGTTCAACTTGTTTCTATTGAGCTTTCCCAACTCTCAAACATTTCTGAAGGTGCAAATACAGCAATTACATGTATGTTATTTTATTACACACATTCATTGTACAGGGTGAGGTTACTTAAGAACTCTTGGCAAGCTGCATCAGCAAGCTGCATCAGCCACATCAGTGCACAAGAGGGAGTTTCACCAAGAATTGAGGATGTGGTTTTTAGCTATACTGTAGATCCTCTTAAATTATGAAACGCTATACCAATGACCATGAAGGATTCCAAATGTGTACCACATCCCAGTTTGAGACAATTATGTTTGATTCTGCTTTTAAACTATACTACACCGTTGAGGTGGTACTGTATTTAAAACAGCTCTCTGGTTATTTATTTGTTTTCCATTCAAGTCAATTGGGTCCAGAACCAGACCTCAGTTTGGGAATGGGTTGATTTTTCTGAGAAATGTAAAACAAAACACAACCACAATACTTGAAAAAAACATTAATTTGCTAGCAGTATACGCAGCTCCTAGATTATTAATTTTCCGGTTAACTACAAAAAAGCAAATAAAAACCAAAGTTGAGATAAAACCAATTAAAATATTTAATTAGTACAGTAGTAATGTTTTATATTAAGTACCTACATACTGCTTTAATCTCACGAAAGCTAGTTTATTTTGTGCATATAAACTGTGTGTAATCAGTTGGTGGCCTTTCCATTTTGACCTCAATTTCTGTTGTGTTAGGAGCCTACTACATGCTTTCATGTGGGTTTACAAAACACAAAACAAAAAAAAACAAAAATAACACTTTTCATTTTTGTAGGAAAAACATTGAAGTAGCACTCCAAACATCCTAAAAATTCCAATACATTTTTTAAATCTCATTTGAACCATCTTCCAATGACTCAATTTACAGCAGCTATGAAGTTGTGCATGCACACAATCACAGAACAAACAATTCTTCATGAGATGTTGACTTTTTAAATATTAACAAAGTTCTGCATTGTTCAAGGTAAGATTAACTAAATTAGATTTGTGCCCTTCAATACTTAAATGGACTTGTTTGAAGTAATACAAAAAAACACCACTCACTCAACGCTTTGCACTACTGTTGTGTAAAAGCATTGACTGAATCAATGGATACCTTTCACCAAGAGGTGTAGTGCATTCTTGTAAAAAATCGATTAGTCATGTTAATGAAGTTTAGGGTGGTGGTATCTGCCATCCTTTAGATCACAAAATTAAAACCACCATGCCTCATGTGGTAGTCAAAACATCTTGTTATTCACCATTTGATAACTTCCCTCCCAAGTTTCATTGTTCTTCAATGAATGTTTTTTGGTTTTGGTTTTTTCCCCCCACAGCAGCAGCAGCAAGTGTGGACAAAATTATTTAAAAACTGTTTTGAGTGCAGTAACGGGAATAATTATCCATGCAGTAGGAATGAAAGACAGGCCAGATAAAGTCACTGTACAACATTTGTTTTATTTATGAGAAAGCAGGTGCAGAAGTTGAACATCACTGATAAACAACAATACCATGAACTTCCTCTCGAGAGTGAATAGGTTTTAGCCTCAAACTCATCAATCACCCCTCCCCTCCAATCTAGATAAATATCCTACCTCTGTGTCCCACCTGGTACAAAGATAAGGCGCACTTTACAGAGAAGCCAAGCTGGAACATGTAGCTAACTTCAGCCACGTTTTAATAAAGTATTAAGACACCATGTGATACAGAGACATAAAAGCATACTACTTTTTACCAGATTGCATGATTCAGGAGGTCAGCACAGTTGGCTTATTTCAGGAGGCTTGTTATATATATATATATATATATATATATATATATATATATATATATATATATATATAAACACAAGCAAAGGAGCAAATCTGACTTGTGGGGATGCTGGCATGGATTTCTAGTTCCATTTGACATCCTAAAACAGTTTTACACACACCTAGGTATTTATTTATTATGCTGCATTGTCAACTTTTCTAGCTACTTAAAACAGAATAGCTATCAGTACTTTTCTAAAGAATGTATTCTTTGCTGTATATCAAAAAATGCAATGCGCACAAAAGCAAGCAGTCAATTAGGAACAAAAATGGCTGTTAACTAATGTTGTAAAATAGGGAAGGAGGTGATAAATAAATCAAGATTTCGGGGAAGAAACACAAGAGAAATCAAGAAACCTAAATATTTGTAGTGGAATTTGCAGACATTGTAATATTTAACATACCACACAGCCTAACCCTACTGAATAAAATGATGGTAATAAAAATGATAAATGGTAATAAGTGATAAAGGATTAATACTGTGGAAACCCAAAACACTCACAAGCACAAAGTGAACTGTTAACTTTCCTCCAGCGAATAGTTTGCATATTCTATTTCAACCAAAGGTATTCCAGTGTATCCCACATGTGTAAAGTATTTTGTGTTTGATTTATTAATTTTTGACCATTATTTAAACAGAATAAGCATTTTTATTTAATTTGCAGGTACACACCAATATGTAGGATACTTCTATCTATTGAGTTATTTTGATTATTTTACTTTATCTCTTTTCAACATATCATTTTCCTTTACTACTTGTGTGTGTGTTCTTTTGTGTCAGACTTCAACATGAAAAATTATTCAAATTAAAAGGTGAATTGTACACCTTTCACTGTGCATGCGAGTTGGGTCTTAAATTACCATACCATGCTTAAACTGGGCAAAATTACAGATTAAAAAAAATATATAAAAAATAATAATAGTTTCTCCATGGTTATCATGTGCCTCCCCCATCCAATAAAAAATAAATGAAATCCCCATTTGGTTTAGTTGAACAGATTGTCAGTTACAAAGTTGACTTTTGTTTTTTGTTTTTTTACTGTTGTGAGGCAACAGGATTCTAAAATACAATGTTTTTAACTTAGTGGTTAAACATCTACACATGCAAAACAAAACAAAAAAAAAATTAAAAGAAAATCATAATATTATTTAGGGGCCAAAATAAGAGATGGTAGCCATTAATGTAACAGATTAACAATTAGGCACCCTAAATTTTCTGGACACTTAATTATGTGACTCTAATATCACTGGCTTTGTACATCCTGCTAGAACACTGGTTTAAAAATAGATTTAAAAATAGATTTTTATTAGCATAAAACTTCCTTTTTTTTTTAGGAATTACATTTAAAATGTGTCAATGATTAATTTATGGGTTTTTTTTTTTTTTAATGATTGTTTGTACAAATATTTCCCATGTGGTACTTGTTTTTGTTCTTTTCCAGCAAGCATTTAAGCATAAACCATTATGCACAACACTGTAAATGATCTATATCTTTCCTTCTGCCATGTTCAAGTGCACACAAAAGCCTGTAAGCCTGTACTCAGTGCATGTATTTCAAGAGAGTCAGAGGGGGTGGACTGTTAAATATTTTTTAAAGGAGGAAAGGAAACTACATGTTTGTATTCAGTATTATCAAAAGCTGGAGTAAGACTAACATTACTACACATTTAAGCAAGAGAGATGGTGTGAAATGGTTTTTCATTTTTATGACTACTGTCAATTAAGCCTCACCCATGTTTGTAATTTTGAAATAACTGGTTCTGTGCATCGACTCTGTTCAAGTTACATTCAACAAGCCACACACACGCACACACAAGCATTGATATCACATTCCTTGAAGTTTTCAAATTATGCATTTGAAAATAAGTATGTGTATGTACTTGCAAAAAATGCTTTGTTTTTAAATAATTATTTAAATTGCTGTTAGCAGGCTGCTCTTCAAAAGACAAACATTGCAACATTTGGTAGTTCTATTCCTCAGGCAATTGCCAAAACCAACAAATTGTTTTGGCAATCGTCTTATGTATTTTAATACACATGACCCCAAGAAGTAAAAAATAATGTATGTTGACAAACACAAAACAGACTCATCCAAAAACACACATGGGTAGAACAGGCACCGGCCCAGACCTATGCCAGAACAGTACTGGGGCATTCAATTTTTTGGTATTTAAAGTTTCATCCTGAAAACTGGATGCAAATAAAATATAATAAAATATAAAGTAACCATCGTGTGATGTTCAAAGATTGTTTGTGGTGGGACATTACAGGTGATTGATGGGGCATGTTGTTGGGAATAAAAAAAATTTAAAAAGACAAAATAAAACCCACGACCACTCCATCCCTCAGTACCCTGCCTGGGCCAGCTGCAGCCAGACCACTCCTTACTCCCTTACCGCCACATTTAGCAGCAGGAATGGATCACTACATCTACGGACAGGTTTGCTAGATGTAATATGGTGATTTATTGAGAAGTAGATTTGCACAAGGGTGAGCCTGTTTTCTGGGGTTCTATGTGCCTTTTGGGGGGGTCCATTTCAAAGAGCTCGGGTCGATGGTTTTGTTGCTGCTGCCTCGCTTTGCTTCCTTCGCCAGCCATTCATCTATAAGATCCTGTGATTAGAAAATACAGACAAAGGCAAAAGTATGAGCATCACCAAAATGTACAAGTGAAAGAAGTTAAGTGTGACATACAAGTTTTGCCACTTACACCCTGATCCCAATGTGGTACAGAATGTTGTTTTTTGCAGAGCACTAATCTCCGTGCAAGATAAACAGATGGGTTTAACCGACTTCTGCAGATTTCATAAGACATTTTTATCAGATTATAATTTTCTATCTATCTATCTATCTATCTATCTATCTATCTATCTATCTATCTAGACAGACAGACAGAAAATTGTGACAATGCCAGATTCTTACAACAGAGGAATAAGAAATCCTGTAACACTCGTTATCATACCGAACTACCTCCTCCCCTGTGGTGCAGTACTCGCCTGTCTCTTTAAGACCAGATGCTTTCCCTTCCAATACTTTAGCATCTGGAGCGACTGCAGCGTGCTCACGATATCCACAGGGTTCACTGCAGTCTCTTGACTTATTTCTGCAGAGAAAAAATAAAGCATAGTATTAATTAACCTTAGAAACTGACAGGCACCAAAACTAAAAAAATACTGTATTAACCTTTTAGCACATAACATTCCATTACAGTAGCACCATGTCAGATGCTAAAGCTTAAAAGCAAACAATATTCACCCCTGCTAGTGTTAGGGCAAGTACTGACTAAGACTTCAAATTACAGTTTTATTTATTTATACTTTCAAATTGTAGAATTATAGTTTGACCTTGAATTGTAACTCATGTATAAAACAAAGTCAACTAAAATTACAATCATTGATTTAAACCATTTGTCAGATTTTATTATTATTTTTTTTCCCCTCACTTTGAGCAGCTGCAGGTCTCTCATCCAGACTGTGCAAATGCTATCTCTCATACAGCTAAAATGACACCCTACACATAACACATTCACTTATAAATTCAAAATGCTACAAATGCTAGCAAAATAAACTGCGCTGGGTCAGATACACAATATAACCTGGAATTTGCATATTTTTACATATATATATATATATATATATATATATATATATATATATATATATATATATATATACACACACACACACACACCATTTGAATAAATCTCTGGCTCCTACAAATTTCAATTCAGGCTCACACTAAAACACACAAACACAGACACATGAAAACCATGACCTCTCGATTACAAAGGATCTATTTCAGCTCTTTGTTAGTGGAAACAATTTAAAGTGTCAGCAATTTGAATATTTGTGATACATTTTGTTTTTAATAGGTCTTCAAACATTTTGATAAATAATAAATTAGAAATCATTTTTATTTAACAGCTAAATTGAGATTGAATGGAGAAAGGATGTAATACAGTGGGAACAGAGACGCCTGTTGCTTTCAGTACACAGTCTTTGTCCATCATTGAGCCAATTAAAAAGGCTTCAATCAACAGGCATTTGGCTGTTGCCGATGGCAAGTTTCCTGCTGTTTATTTGCCACAAGTGTGTATTTCCCTGGTAAAATAGTATAGCAAAGATAAAAACAAAAACTAGATAAAGGTGATTAATCAGAATTTTAAGAACAGTGGTTGCGTGATCATAGATGGGGGTGGTGGCATCAACATTATTAAGGAGAAAAAGATAACTAGCTTCATTTACAGTGCTTGCTCCCAGTCTGGCCTTTTCAGACATTAACTTGAGAAAGCTCATGAAAAAGCACAAGGCAGCCAAAAGCAAAAACGGAGCAACAACCACTGTTAAATATACATTCTTCCAAAATTCCCTTGTAGAATGCATTAACATTATTGTTGAGCCCACTTCTATAGTGCTTTATTTAAAAGCATATGCATGAACATGTTTACTCTAAATTCTAACTAACCAAAGCAATAAATCAGATACCAATACAGAAACAAATAAATTATATATATATATATATATATATATATATATATATACAGTACTGTGCAAAAGTTTTAGGCAGGTGTGAAAAAATGCTGTAAAGTAAGAATGCTTTCAAAAATAGACATGTTAATAGATTATATTTATCAATTAACTAAATGCAAAGTGAGTGAACAGAAGAAAAATCTAAATCAAACCCATATTTGGTGTGACCACCCTTTGCCTTCAAAACAGCATCAATTCTTCTAGGTACACTTGCACAAAGTCAGGGATTTTGTAGGCATATAGTCAGGTGTATGATTAAACAATTATACCAAACAGGTGCTAATGATCATCAAATCAATATGTAGGTTGAAACACAATCATTAACTGAAACAGAAACAGCTGTGTAGGAGGAATAAAACTGGGTGAGGAACAGCCAAACTCAGCTAACAAGGTGAGGTTGCTGAAGACAGTTTACTGTCAAAGTCATACACCATGGCAAGACTGAGCACAGCAACAAGACACAAGGTAGTTATACTGCATCAGCAAGGTCTCTCCCAGGCAGAAATTTCAAGGCAGACAGGGGTTTCCAGATGTGCTGTCCAAGCTCTTTTGAAGAAGCACAAAGAAACAGGCAACGTTGAGGACCGTGAGCGCGGTGGTCGGCCAAGGAAACTTACTGCAGCAGATGAAAGACACATCATGCTTACTTCCCTTCGCAATTGGAAGATGTCCAGCAGTGGCATCAGCTCAGAACTGGCAGAAAACAGTGGGACCCTGGTACACCCATCTACTGTCTGGAGAAGTCTGGTCAGAAGTGGCCTTCATGGAAGACTTGCGGCCAAAAGCCATACCTCCGATGTGGAAACAAGGCCAAGCGACTCAACTATGCACGAAAACACAGGAACTGGGGTGCAGAAAAATGGCAGCAGGTGCTCTGGACTGATGAGTCAAAATTTGAAATATTTGGCTGTAGCAGAAAGCAGTTTGTTCGCCGAAGGGCTGGAGAGCGTACACGAATGAGTGTCTGCAGGCAACAGTGAAGCATGGTGGAGGTTCCTTGCAAGTTTGGGGCTGCATTTCTGCAAATGGAGTTGGGGATTTGGTCAGAATTAATGGTCTCCTCAATGCTGAGAAATACATACAGATACTTATCCATCATGCAATACCATCAGGGAGACATCTGATTGGCCCCAAATTTATTCTGCAGTATGACAACGACCCCAAACATACAGCGAAAGTCATTAAGAACTATCTTCAGCGTAAAGAAGAACAAGGAGTCCTGGAAGTGATGGTATGGCCCCCACAGAGCCCTGATCTCAACATCATCGAGTCTGTCTGGAATTACATGAAGAGAGAGAAGCAACTGAGGCTGCCTAAATCCACAGAAGAACTGTGGTTAGTTCTCCAAGAAGTTTGGGCCAACCTACCTGCCGAGTTCCTTCAAAAACTGTGTGCAAGTGTACCTAGAAGAATTGATGCTTGATGCTGTTTTGAAGGCAAAGGGTGGTCACACCAAATATGGATTTGATTTAGATTTTTCTTCTGTTCACTCACTTTGCATTTAGTTAATTGATAAATATAATCTATTAACATGTCTATTTTTGAAAGCATTCTTACTTTACAGCATTTTTTCACACCTGCCTAAAACTTTTGCACAGTACTGTATATATATATATATATATATATATATATATATATATATACACACACACATACATACATACACACATACATACATACATACATACATACATATATATATATATATATATATATATATATATATATATATATATATATATATATATATACACAGTACTGTGCAAAAGTTTTAGGCAGGTGTGAAAAAATGCTGTAAAGTAAGAATGCTTTCAAAAATAGACATGTTAATAGATTATATTTATCAATTAACTAAATGCAAAGTGAGTGAACAGAAGAAAAATCTAAATCAAATCCATATTTGGTGTGACCACCCTTTGCCTTCAAAACAGCATCAATTCTTCTAGGTACACTTGCACAAAGATTTTGTAGGCATATAGTCAGGTGTAGGATTAAACAATTATACCAAACAGGTGCTAATGATCATCAATTCAATATGTAGGTTGAAAAACAATCATTAACTGAAACAGAAACAGCTGTGTAGGAGGAATAAAACTGGGTGAGGAACAGCCAGACTCAGCTAACAAGGTGAGGTTCCTTCAAAAACTGGTTTGCAAGTGTACCTAGAAGAATTGATTCTGTTTTGAAGGCAAAGGGTGGTCACACTAAATATGGATTTGATTTAGATTTTTCTTCTGTTCACTCACTTTGCATTTAGTTAATTGATAAATATAATCTATTAACATGTCTATTTTTGAAAGCATTCTTACTTTACAGCATTTTTCACACCTGCCTAAAACTTTTGCACAGTACTGTATATATATATATCTATCTTACAAAATCGCCAAGATAAGCACCAACTAAGACGTAGCATTACAGTAAACTAATGTGATCCATCTGCGACTCCATCCATTTGCGTTTCATTCCATATGATGTAGATATCCTTCTGCCTGGTGTTGATGGCTGAAGTGTAATGCTGGCTACAGGGATCATCTTATTTGCCTCCCTAGCGCATCAGCACACACAACGGCTGCGATGCTGGCTCCATGACAACCGTCTGGATTGAGCTAAGTAGGGTACGTCTCTGGGGTCTTCAAGTGGGCACCATCTCCTCGGTGTTTCTTCGACTAGCCCACGACACCTCAAGAGGGCTCGACGGTGATTCTGGCGTCCCAGCAACACCCCCCTCCGTCCCCCACTCAGCTCAGCCCATCTTACTTACCCGTACATCAGCGTTGCTTTCTTTCTATTGTGCTTGAGATCCCCAACCAGACTCTTTCCGTCTCAACCACAGCCAGTTGCTGTTCCTCTCTGCTGCTTCAGATAAAGTTCTTCACTGCGCGACGCAACTCCTGGCCACTGAATCCGACGTCTCTGAGAAACTAGTTGAGCGTACCGCAGTTTCTTCCTCTCATACGCCTCATCTACAGCATCCTCCCATGGCACTGTTAACTCTACCAGGTGAACAAGGCGTGCTGATCCAGACCACAAGACAATATCTGGTCGAAGGTTAGTGGTGGCAACCTCCGGTGGAAAAATAAGCCGTTGACCAACATCTGCCAGCATTTTCCAGCAGCATCCAGTTGTCCTGGGCGAGGCTTGGTTTTAACACCTATTCTTAGTGGTTGCTCTCCTGGGCGGAGGAATGTTGTCTTTTGTGTGTAATGTTTTGATGGACCTGGTGGTAACTTATTGGTCATGTTACGCTTGTCTTCCAATGCTAAGGCCAAACATCGCAGCACCTGGTCATGGTGCCAAGTAAACCGTCCTTGGCTAAGAGCCACCTTACATCCTGTCAAACTGTGCCTTAAATGTTGCAGGTGATGAACACAAAGGACATGAGGGATCCTCTCCTACCCAGAGGTTTAGGTTCTGTGGTGATGGGAGAACATCATATGTTGACCTGATGAGGAAACTGATCCTGCTTTGTTCCATTGACCATAGGTCTTGCCCGCCAATCTTGCGTTGTTCCACACTGTCCCATCTAATCCATGTATGTAAATCGATCAATTATATGGTATAATTACATTTACGCAGGTTCAACTACAATCACAACATTGTAATTGCAATTAATTACAAATTTCACAATTACAATTGTAATTGAGCCCAGGTCTGGTACCTCATACACTGCTTGGACAGGTTTGATACTTGGCACATGATGGCATTTCATTTAGTGGTACAGTTTAAGGCAGTTCTCACCTTTGATGGAGATCTCTTTGCCTTGAAAGTTGTGCAGATAGCGGAGCAACACCTCCTTCCAGTAACTACGATAGCTGATTAGACCTAAATCAGAGAGGGGGCGCTCTGGGGAGCCAACCTTTTCTTCTACCTTTGACAGCAAGTAACCTAAACAGAGATAAAAAGGGCAGACAAACACGTATTCATTATTTAACCAAAGGACATTAAAAATCTGTTTAAAGTGGCTGGTTACCCTGGAGGGCTTGATTTATTTAACAATTAGACATGTTTTACACAAACAGTTTGGCAATTTGTTTATTGGAGAATCTTGAATATAAACAATGTGTTTCTGCAAATGTGAGTGTTTAATTCAGGGGTCGCAAACTCAAATGCCTACAGGGGCCAGGCAGGCAACGTAAATGAGTGAAGCGGGCCGGGTGTAACAAAAATCAACTGCAAAAAATGCAAACAAACTTTCTTTATTTTTACTGAACTATGGTGTACGCACGTAACATAATACAACCATGTATGATATTGGAGATTGTATTTTAAATTCAAAATTGAAAAATACAAATTGAAAAATAGAAATATTTAATTATTAATTTCTTTCGTAATTCGTTACTCCTTTGATTTGGAACCAGAAACCTGACACCTTTTCTTCTGCACCAAGATGTCAATATCAGGTCTTGTATTTCGCGTTGCGATGTGCAGTACAGAATGCAGCCTTGAATCTTTTAACTGGGAGCAATATTTGGTTTTATTCAGTTTCATAACGGAAAACAGCTGTTCACAAATGTACGTACTTCCGAACATGGATAGAATCTTTGCACAATGGTTTTTATATTTAGGGTAACTACTCCCGAGATATTTGTAGAATTCTGGTATTCCAACGTCATCATATTTAGTTTTCAGTACCGTTTTGCACTGCAGTTCAATAACTTCCATTTGTAGCTCTTCATTCACACTATCAATATTAATTGAGAAAGGCGAACTGAACAATGTTAGTTCATTTTCATAAAGTTTGAAATCAGAGAACCTTTTTTGGAATTCAGTCTTCAACTCCACAATTTTGGGAATGTAGTTCAAGCCATCACTTTCATTTCTGGAAACCGATTTCAGTGTAGGAAAGTGGGCCAAATTATTCCTTGCCAAATGAGTTTCCCAAAGACACAATTTCGCTAGAAATGAGCGAATCGAATCATACATTTGTGTAACTACTTGTGAACACCCTTGCAGAGAAATATTCAAAGTGTTTAGCTGGCTTGTAATGTCAACCAAAAAGGCCAAGTCTTTGATCCAATCTTCGCTGGTATTATTATTATTATTATTATTATTATTATTATTATTATTATTATTATTTGTTTAATTTAGCAGATGCCTTTATCCAAGGCGACTTACAGAGACTAGGGTGTGTGAACTATGCATCAGCTGCAGTGTCACTTACAATTACGTCTCACCTGAAAGACGGAGCACAAGGAGGTTAAGTGACTTGCTCAGGGTCACACAATGAGTCAGTGGCTGAGGTAGGATTTGAACCAGGGACCTCCTGGTTACAAGCCCTCTTTAACCACTGGACAACACAGCCTGGTAAGCTGAGGCAGGGATTTTCCTTTGGATGACATGAACAAATCGATTTCTTTCAACAATTCAAAAAATCTCTTCAGCACCACGCCACAACTAAGCCACCTAACCTCCATGTAGTACAGCAGACTACCGTATTGTGCATCCAATTCATCAAGCAAAGCATTGAACTGTCTGTGGTTCAAGCCACGAGAGCGTAAAACAAATTCTCTAATATTTATATCCTTTTTCCAGCAGATATCGCACGAGTTGACAGATGTACCATATTCCTTCGCATTTAAGACACACATTTAAAACCTGTTTTCGTCTTCTCAAAAATTTGAGTACAGTTTGAGTATAGTATAGTGATGAATGTATTAAAATTGCCAACAAGGGATGTGACTACCAGAGTACACAAACAGCAACATGACTGAGTGCTGAGAAAAGACGAACCAAAATGTTACTGCCCGATCTCGAATCATCCATGACATATTGCCAGCCATTTTCAAAGCGTCATTAGCTTCCTGAGGAATTCGAAGAGAAGTATTTTTTACATAGGGTTCATACACTTTTTCAACATCAAAATTCCATACTTTTTCCAGACTCCCATTTGTTTTTCCTCAGACTTGTGTTTTAGTTAGTTTCTACTAGTTTTTTGATAGTTATCCACTAAGAAGTTGCACCTGGTTTTCTAAAAGTATTTGTCAGAATCTGAAGGTGCATATCTAGCAAGAGACAATGCAGGTATGCAAAAGAGAAGTAAGATACAATCTAAGAAATGTCCAATATTTGAGAACTATGTTGCATTAATTACAAAGAGAATATAAAAAGTTGTATACTGCATATAGGATAGTATAACGGTACCAATAGTATACTAAAACCAGACAATTTTGGCACAAGTATACTTGCAGTATACTACTATTTTGTAAGGCATGATATTGGATTCTGATCCAAACTTCTTTATACCATCTGTTAAATGTTGAACACTGTGGGAGGAGAAAAATAACAAATATAATAAATGTGCACGCATTATATATTAAAATGTGCAAGTGTCGTATATTAAACATACAAGTCAAATACTAAATACAGTACACCCTCGCTATAACAACCCTGCTTGGGTCCAAAGCCTTTTGTTCACTATAGTAAAAGGACAATCCAAAACGAACAAGCTGCTGGAGTAGGTTAAGGAAGTCACCTTGCATTAGCTAAATTATTAATATTAGTACTGTTTTTATTGTTTGATTTTCTTTATTATTACAGTGTGTGTCACTACTATAATAATAATAATAATAATAATAATAATAATAATAATAATAATAATAATAATAATAGCAATGAGATTGTATTATATATAAAAATTGTACAGGACTGAGAAATTCCAATTGAATAAAAAACTAAACTCCCACAAGAAAATATCTTCGGCCAGCTTTCGAATAGCGCTTAGAGTGACCGGCAAAGGTCTAAGTTCCTCTGAGTTTAAGCTGACGACGAGGTAAACAGACAGCCCTTGTTTTATCCCCTGCTGTGTTGGCACTGAACTCGGCGGGGGGCGGGGGTTAGGGGGAGAAAAAAAAAAAAAGGCGACATGAAGGACTGCTGTGCTGTAAGTAGTTCAACTTGGGTTGTCTTTCGGGACTGTACTATAAAATAACATTCCCTTACTAAGGTGGGTGTACATTAGTTTGTATTACATGCTGGATTGAGGTTGCAGTCTCTTCAGGGGTGTCATGTACATAGCCAGAGTTGCGGTTTTCTTTCTGTATTTTTTGAGCAGGGGTAGAAAAAAAAAAACACTTTTACATTTCTTTATTGAGAGCGGCATTTATTCAAGGGCGGCATCTATTAAAAAGCGGATATCTGAGTGAGGCGTTAATTCGAGGGCAGCGTTAATTCGAAGTAATACAGTATTTATCCCAAAAAGTAGGAAACTGTATTTCCATTAATTTATTTACAAAAATGTCAGGTCTATCCAAGAGTTGTTAGCACTTATTGGTGAGCAAGTCAGATGGTTTAAACAATGAACTAAATGGGAACTTACTGAAGTCGATGAGCATTTTGCCATACCCCTGTCTCATGTACTGTGGCATTGTCAGGATGCAGGATACGTTGTAGTTCAGGAAGGAATTTTTCTCCTGGTGAAAGAAGAGTAATTTCAAAACACAAAAAACAATTAAATTCCTGTTTATTTTTTAAAAAGTTAACTTGACATGGAATGCATTTTTAATTAAACAACATTATAACAAATCAATATAAAAAAATAACAAACTATATATATTATATATACATACACACTGTGTACTGTATAATCATGGATCTACAGCTATGGCCAAAAGTTTTACATCACTTCGAATTTAGTTTTCGAATTTAGAATTTTATTTTTTATTATATTATTACATACAGTGCCTATAGAAAGTCTGCACCCCCTTGAACTTTTTTTCACATTTTGTTGCGTCAGTGCCTCAGAGTTTCATGCATTTAAATGAGGATTTTTTTCCCCACTTATCTACACACCATACATCACGCTGTTAAGCGGAAAAAAGTTTTTATTGAGAAAAAATGATATTAACCCTTTGCAGTCCATTTATTAACGCGTGCTTGACGCGTGTCAGGCGCGTCAGGTCCAATTTATTTTCACACGCGCAGTTAATTTTAGATGCGCTGTTTAAAAGTATTTTTTTTCCCCCACAGTCAAACAGGTTTAAAAGGCCCTGCATATCAACAAAGCACTCACTAGGCATCTCCAGCCCCGCCCCACCCTTTCGTTCGCTATAGCTTTCACATATGCTAAGAAATAAATAAATAATAATAATAATAATAATAATAATAATAATAATACATACCGATCAATCATCTCCTGATCACTCGTTTTATCACCAAACTCCTCAATAATGCAATCCAAGTCATTATTTTATTACTGTAACATCTTAAAAAAGCTCTGCAAATGTCTGTGATATTCTCTGAGCGCTGATTCAGTAGCAGCCAGCTTGTTTCCTTATGGCCGCCGTTATCTGGTGCCAGGGGCAAGTATGACTATTCATGAGATACGCCCTTTTTTTTTCGACTCGTCTCAGCTCCTGTCACTCCCACTCGGCCATTGAATGGTTTTCTCTGCTTTTTCAGGAGAAAAAACGATAAGAAACCCGTTTTTTGCATCTTTTTGATGAGGACCGGATAGGAATAATTGCAATGTCGGACCAGCTCTGACATAGGACCGCAAAGGGTTAAATACAAAACTGCAAGATCATAATTGGATAAGTTTCCACCCCCCTGAGTTAATACTTGGCGGAAGCACCTTTGGCAGCAATTACAGCTGTGAGTCTGTTGGGATAGGTCTCTACCAACTTTGCACACTTAGATTTGGCAATATTTGACCATTCTTCTTTACAAAACTCTTCAGGCTCTGTTAAGTTCCTTTGGGAGCGTTGATGGACAGCAATCTTGAAGTCATGCCACACATTTTCGATTGGATTTAGGTCGGGGCTCTAACTGGGCCACTCAAGGACGTTTACCTTTGTTCCTTAGCCACTCCAGTGTAGCTTTGGCTGTGTGCTTTGGGTCGTTGTCATGCTGAAAGGTGAACTTCCGTCCCAGTTTCAGCTTTCTTGCAGAGGGCAGCAGGTTTTCCTCAAGGACTTCTCTGTACTTTGCTCCATTCATTTTCCCTTCTATCCTGACAAGTGCCCCAGTCCCTGCCGATGAGAAACATCCCCATAACATGATGCTGTCACCACCATGTTTCACAGTAGGGATGGTGTTCTTTGGGTGATGTGCTGTGTTGGGTTTGCGCCAAACGTAACGCTTTGCATTTAGGCCAAAAAGTTAAATTTTAGTTTCGTCAGCCCACAAAACTTTTTGCCACATGGCTACAGAATCTCCCGAGTGTTTTTTTGCATACTTCAAATTCAAGGTGGGCTTTCTTGAGTAACGGCTTCCTTCTTGCCACCCTACCATACAGGCCATATTGGTGGAGTGCTTGGGATATTGTTGTCACATGCACACTTTGACCAGTCTTGGCCATAAAAGCCTGTAGCTCTTGCAAAGTTGCCATTGGTCTCTTGGTAGCCTATCTGATCAGTCTCCTCCTTGCTCGGTCATCCAGTTTGGAGGGACGGCCTGATCTAGGCAGGGTCTTGGTGGTGCCATACACCTTCCACTTCTTAATAAATCGACCATGCTCCAAGGGATATTCAAGGCATTTGATATTTTTTTATACCCATCCCCTGATCTGTGCCTTTCAACAAATTTGTCCTGGAGTTCTTTTGAAAGCGCCTTGGTGCTGATGGTTGAGTCTTTGCTTTGAAATGCACTACCCAGCAGAGGGAACCTACAGGAACTGCTGAATTTATCCAGAAATCATGTGAATCACTACAATTTAACACAGGTGGAGGCCACTTAACCTGGTGTGTAATTTTGAAGGCGACTGGTTACACCTGAGCTAATTTAGGATTGCTAATTACAAGGGGGTGGACACTTATCCAACCAAGCTATTTCAGTTTTTATTTTTAATTAAATTTTCTACAAATTTCTACAATATTTTTTTTCACTTGGAAGTTGTGGGGTAGGATGTGTAGATAAATTGGAGGGGAAAAAAAAACACACAAAACAACTATTAAATCATTTTAATTCCAGGCTATAAGGCAACAAAGATGACAATTTTGAAAGGGGTTTAGACTTTCTATAGGCACTGTGTGTGTGTGTGTGTGTGTATATATATATATATATATATATATATATATATATATATATATATATATATATATATATATATATATATATATATATATATATAGGCACAGCAGGGTGTGGGATATGACTAACCACCCAGGGCGTGTGGATATTAGAGTAGTGCCTTATTTCACTCATAAAATGGGTCAACTAATAAAATAAAAAACCGTAAAAACATGTTTTAAATTAACAAAAAAAATAATTAATTAAATATCTTTCCACCTCTGACCACCTTAAGTCCCTTAAAAAAAATAAATCCAAGAATGTATTAAAAGTTATTATTTTTTTAATATACATTAAACGGATTAAAAACAAGCAGCACTATTTACAGATGTTAAATTGAACACTGCCATTGAAATTGCAGCTTTGAACATTTACAGGCCCTTATTTTAGATGTTCATGCTGAACAGTAGGTGGAGCTGCAGCAAGCGATTTCGAGCAACATCACGCAGACCACCTTTGCCACATCTGGCCATATTTAGTTGCACATCAAAACAAACCTCTCACAAGACCTGCGGCAGTGTCAGGTGACAGTGTTAGGGAAGATTTTTTATTTTTTTAAATCGTCCTTTGTGATCCAGGAGTAGTGACAGGAGGTATCCATGCCAGATTTGCGGTACCATTTCCAGTGGCAACAAAGATGTCGTTTGCATTTTGAAATACTCGGACAGTGGCATAAAAAAGGACACCAGATGGCCAGGCAGTGGACCTTTTTCATTTTCATTTTCTTTGTCCAGAAGCTGTGCTTCGGTAAGTTCGATGCCTAGCAGTATTACGTTTTTTTTCACCACTTGAATAAGTGTTGATATCTGATTCAGACCAGGGTTGGCAATTTCTTTCTTTTTTTTTTTTAAATTTAGTCGTAATTTTTTACCCCGGTTTTCTCCCCAATTTAGTATGCCCAATTATTATCTGTATCCTCGGCTCACCGCCGCGAACCCCCGCTGACTCGGGAAACGGCGGCTGGAGTACGCGTCCTCAAACATGCTCCTGCCCAGCTGTCATTTTTCGCGACTCGCGGATCCACAGCAATGCCACCAGACCTACAACACAGATCTGGTGCCTCAACTGCAGAACCACAGGCGCCCTATGGGCCACAGGGGTCGCTGATGCGCGGCGAGCCGTGGATTCCCCTGCCGACCTAAGCCCTCCTGCACTGGCAGCGCCGCCAATTGTGCGCTGCCCCTAGGAACTCCCAGTCACGGTCGGCTGTGACATAGCCTGGATTCGAACTTGTGATCTCCAGGCTATAGGGCACATCCCACACTGCAGCGGAGTGCCTTTACTGGATACGCCACTGGAGCCCCATTTTTTTTTTTTTCATTTAAAAAAATAATTAAAAATTAATCTGATTTATTATTTCGATTTTTATTATTATTATTTTTATTTAAATGTTTATTTTTTTTGTAGTACCATAGTTGTAACTCTACAGTGCCTCCAAACTGTAAATTTAAGGCTGTTGAAAATGGTAGTTTGTGAATAGTTACAAACAAACTAATTTACTCAATCTTAAATGAATACATAAATTATGCAAATTATGTATCATTGTGGCATCCTCTATGTGAACTACAATATGTCAACTACAAGAATTTAGAAATGGAGTACGCCAGAAAAAAATACCCCTCACTCATCCCAATCATTCTTTTCTTTCTTTGATTTCCTCTTTGTGTCAGTCGAAGCGCACACAGTTGTTACTTTGGACTACTTTGCTTTTTATAGTGTGTTCAATTGTTAAAGTTCCTGTTTGCACCACTAAATAAGCCTGGTTTCAGCGGGTCTTAACACAGAGCTCAATTGTCTATTTGTCAGAGTGTAACCCTTGGTATGTCTAGCTTCTACAGACACTCAGCTTTCAAAATGGTATGGCACTCTATGCTTTAAATGGATATATACATTAACTCACATAAGCTAAAACCCTGCCAATCACTTCTCAAAAAGGTAAAAATGCACACCTATGAAACAATTTTGTATAAAATCAAGACCATACATGATATTTAAAAAAAAAAGAAACCCAACAGTAACTTAGTTTATGCCGGCTGTTATATACATTATTTTACATTTCATATTGTGCCAGAGAACAGTTGTTTGCATTAAGCGTACAACATGTTTCAAATTGGTTTATTTTTCTGAACTTGTTCAATATTTTAGAAGTCACTTGCAATAAAATAAGTGAAAAATAAAGTTGTGAATCTAATCAAAACGAGTCACACACACATATAGGCCTGTATTGTCATTGTACCCCATTGTATTCCCTTATGTGCATACTCCAGTTACGTGCATGACCTCACACTGGTCCGAACTCATGTTAACCAAAAGTTGTTTTTAAGCAAAAAGCCACATTCAAGTGCATGTATATGGAAAAACTATGTATACTATAGTTGTAGAAACAGCACACTGAAATACACGTCTTGGTTCATTACAGTGTTAAAAAATAAACACGAAAAACACCAAATATCAGAACAAATAACTGTTTACTAATACTACATGAATGTGTAAAACAAAAAAGTATACCCAGTACTGTATTGTACACATAATACTACAACAACGTACCATCAATATCCTTAAAAACAGCAAACAAACTTGGTATACAGTACTTGCATTTAATACAGAAGTATACATTTTAAAAGTAGTTGTCAAACGATTTGCCACCTCCATCTGTAAATCACTCTCAATTTTGCCTAAAATTAGGAGTATAAAATAAAAACAAATAATTAAAAAAAGCAAATTTTGCATACCTTTTGAAAATAAAGTTTAACCATTCATCTTTTTTCTATCCTCGTAGAAGTTTGCTGTTTTTTGTTTAATTTTTTTTTTATTTACATATTATTTCTGATACAGCATGTTGTACATTGGGAGGTTTCCTGGCTTTATGGAGCGCCTGCTATCGTACATTTTACACTAGTCGCGTAACATTATATAATATATATAAAATCCAAACACTTTTAGTCAATTTTACATACCAATGGAAATGTATAACTTCTAGAAAGTTAAAAAAAAATTTGGAAAAATCTTTTGTAGCACAAGTTTTGCTTTTGAGGAAGAAATAGTAACAATAAATGTCTACAATTATTTATTTCAGCATTTTCAAAATGCTAATTCAAAAGTATTCATACCCTTTTATGCTATGATAGTATTGTCTATAAGGTGCTAGAAATTTCAATAACGCAGAACCTAATTCTAGAAAAGTCTAGAAACATTCTGAGAGAGTATGTAAGGGTTAGACATAGGATGATTGTTGTCATTACCAATAAGTCAATATGGGGAAAAGTAAAGAGCTATCTGAAGACCAGAATTATTTACTGCCATGAAGCTGGAGAAGGACACAAGACGATTTACAAGCATTTGAGTATCCCAATTTCAACTATTGGTTTCTATTATCAAAAAATACAAGATTCATGGTACTGTTACAACGCTCCCTCGGTCTGGAAGAAAGAAGGTTATTTCACAAAGAATAAGTAGAAGTGAATATACATATATATGTGTGTGTCCGCCTCCCCCTTGCAACAGCAATCCTAAATTAGCTCAGGTGTAACCAATCACCTTCAAAATCACACACCAAGTTAAGTGGCCTCCACCTGTGTTAAATTGTAGTGATTCACATGATTTTAGGATAAATTCAGCAGTGCCTAGAGGTTCCCTCTGCTGGGTAGTCAGGATAGAAGGGAAAATGAATGGAGCAAAGTACAGAGAAGTCCTTGAGGAAAACCTGCTGCCCTCTGCAAGAAAGCTGAAACTGGGACGGAAGTTCACCTTTCAGCAAGACAACGACCCAAAGCACACAGCCAAAGCTACACTGGAGTGGCTAAGGAACAAAAAGGTAAATGTCCTTGAGTGGCCCAGTCAGAGCCCCGACCTAAATCCAATAGAAAATTTGTGGCATGACTTGAAGATTGCTGTCCATCAACGCTCCCCAAGGAACTTGACAGAGCTTGATCAGTTTTGTAAAGAATAGTCAAATATTGCCATATCTAGGTGTGCAAAGTTGATAGAGACCTATCCCAACAGACTCGCAGCTGTAATTGCTGCCAAAGGTGCTTCCACCAAGTATTAACTCAGGGGGGTGGAGACTTATCCAATTATGATCTTTCAGTTTTGTATTTTCAACATATCATTTTTTTCTCAATAAAAACTTTTTTCCCCTTAACAAGTGTGGATGGAGTATGGTGTGTAGATAAGTGGGGAAAAAAAATCCTCATTTAAATGTATGAAAATGCATGAGGCACTGACAACAAAATGTGAAAAAAAGTTCAAGGGGGTGTAGACTTTTTATAGGCACTGTATATCTATCTATCTATCTATCTATCTACAAGGCAGAGGCCGGTTAGGCATGAAGGAAGTGGTTGCTAAGAACCACCGGGTTACGATTTTAGGCTGCACAGAACACTGACCTTGGCCACAAAAAACTGCAGATCTTTCAGGTGAAGCAAGACTTCAAGAGTTGGAAGAACAACTTGGAAGAATCAAGTTGGACATCGTAGGACTAAGCGAAGTACAGCGAAAAGATGAAGGACTACTGGAACTCAAGAGCAGACATCTTCTCTTCTACAGGAGGCATTGGATTCATTGTCCACAAGAGAATCAAGAATAACGTAGTAGAGATTGACAATGCGTCAGAGAGGTCCGCAAGACTGATAGTGAAAGTTTCAAGGAAGTATGTACTTCAGCTCATCCAAGTATATACACCAACAACAGGCTATTCGGATGAAGTCAAAGACTTATGAAAAAATGCAAGAACTACACGAAAATGGGAAGCGCCACTATAAATTCATCATCGGTGACTTCAAACACCAAAATAGGAGCCCAGCAAGACGACGAGAATTTGATCGGCAAATCTGGACATGACGACAGGAACGAGAGGAGCGACAGACTAGTCGAATTTGCAGAGAACAAAAACTTATCATGAACACCTTCTTCCAGAGGAAACCCATTAGAAAATGGACATGGAGAGGACCCAGCGGAGTAAAGAATGAAATTGACTACATACTCACCAACAAGAAGCACACAGTACAAGATGTCTCGGTACTAAACAATTTTAACAAAGGAAGTGACCTCAGACTTGTAAGATGCAAAATACACCTAAAACACAGTACTGGAGAGAGCGAAACTTGTGACGACGAAATCCAACACAATCAAACATTGAAATGCTCCAGAAGCAAAGCCTGGTGTTTCAACTGGAACTGAAGAATGGATTTAGCACTCTTCAAGATCTGCAAAAAGATGAAGCAATCAAGGTAAACACAATCTATGAGGAAGTGATGGAAGTACTTGCAGAAACAGCAAAAAACATTGTTGGAACACAGAGTACAAAATGCGACCAGAAGATCACGCAAGAGACTAAAGACCTCATGAAGAAGGAAAATGACACAAAACAGCAGCTCTGAAGTCAAAGATTGAATACATTGAGCTATGCAAGACAGTACGAAAGCACATTACTGAGGATATACGGTCGTTCAACAAGTTTGGTGGAGAAAACTATTGAAAACAACCGAAGCACAAAGAAAGCAAAACAGACTAATTGTTGGGGAAAAAACAGATTTTAGCAATGGAACAAGAGGACAGGGCTGTCATCAAGAACCGCAAATTGATTTTAAAGAGTGTCAAAGACTTTTTCAGAAAATTATATCAAGATGAAAAGAGCAACGTAGCAGATGACAAAGTAGAGAAAAACCCTGTCCGACATCATCAAAAAGACATAAAACACAAGTCTCTAGTCGTTTTTTCTCTGGAAAAAGATGATAAAACCATTCAATGGCCGAGGTGAGACCGATAGGAGCCAAAAAAAAAAGGGAGGCGTCTCTGAGGAATAGACATAGCCCCGGCACCACATAGATAACACGGACATAAACAAACAAGATAGCTGCTTCTGCATCCAGCGCTCAAAGAATATCACAGACATTTGCAGAGCTTTTTGAGATGTTATTGTAACATCTTGACTTATCGTGACTTGGATCGCATTATTGCAGAGTTTGGTGATAAAACGAGTGATCAGGTGATGATTTATCGATATGCATGACTATGAAGAGGTATATGAAATACAGTGAACAAGGGGTGGGGCAGGGCTGGAGATGCAGTACTGAGTGTCCTGTTGATATGCAGTGCGTTTTAAACCTGTTTTACTGTGAAAAAAAAACACTTTTAAACAGCGCATTTAAAATAAACTGCGCGTGTGAGACGCGCTGAATAAATGGAATTACGCCGTTTTAAAATGGAGTCGCACATTTTATGGTGCGGTGGTTGTATGTAGTTCAAATCTCGGCGGTTCTAGTGTTAAGCAAAAGAAAGTGCCTAACGACTGGAACAACGCATCAGTGATACTTTTACTTAAGAAAGGAGATAAAGAAGACTCAAGAACTACAGACCTATTAGCTTACTTCCTATAATCTACAACATTTTTACCAAGATACTCACCAACAGACCAAGATAAATTTGACTCGGCACAATCAAATGAGCAAGCAGGATTCAGGAGTGGATTTAGCACAATGGACCGTCTTCAAGTTGTACAGCATGTGATCCAAACCAGCAACGAGTATGAACTATCACTTTGCTTGGGATTCATTGACTATGAAAAAGCCTTTGACTGTTTATACAAGATCTGTATTAAGCTCTCTGAAAAAACAAGGAATTGTTTGAGGAATGCAGCAGACAGGCTTTTGTGGAAGATTCTTGGGGAGGCCTTCATCCAGCAGTGGGTTGAAAAAGGCTGAAGGTGACGATGTATATATAAATAATTTAGATATATTTAACAGCATGTAATTAAATAAACTATAAAATGATATTGCAAAGTCTACAGGAAGCCACAATAATAGTACAGTATTTAATGTTAGATTTTGAAATGTCACATTTCAAATCTGTCAAGTATATGGAAATCTACAAATTGGTATGTAATGTATTTTGACAGGTCTACAAAAGTAACACTATTCAGCAGGTTTCATTCGACTATGAAGCAAAATTAGTTAATTTATAGGGTGATGCAAACCTTTGGGCCATAGCTGTACATTAAAACACGAGGAAATTGATCTGTTTAAAATGTCTGCCATCTTCCTTACCTTGGAGAAGTAACCAACAAGATGGCACCCTGTGTTGTCCGCTTCGGTCATCACATAGAACAGGAAAGGCTCAACATCATAATAAAGGGTCTTGTGGTCCAAAAACAGCTTGGCTAATAGGCACAGATTCTGGCAGTAAATCTAAAAGAGAAAGGGCAGATGGTTTAATTGAATTTTCTATTTTACTGCCATCTTGTGTGCTAAAACGCACTGCATATACAGCATTTCCAAGGTTAGAACTGCAAGTCAATATGTATTCTCTCTCTCTCTCTACCTTATTTTTCTTGCCATCCACTTCAAACACAGATATGGCTCCCTTTCTGTAGATCTCGTCCCCAGGAGGATGTTTCCATACACATTTTGCCTTTTGGAGAAGAAAACAAACAAAATCATTAATACATATCAAAATGAGATTTGTCAACACTTTCCAGTGCACTGTTCAACTCTCATATCTCTAGCAGGGTACACTGGACTACAGAGCAATTACTGCTAGTGGAAAATTCTAACCATATTTAACATTCCATTATATTACGGTGTACAAGGGTAACAGAAACGTGCCAACATTCAGCTCAAAATAAATATCCAATTCTTTGTACATCAGGGATACCTTAACCCTTTGCGGTCCATTTATTAATTCTGCATCAGGTTCGCCAGGTCTAATTCATTTTTTCACGCGCAGTTAATTTTAGACGCGCTGTTTAAAAGTATTTTTTTCACAGTCAAACGGGTTTAAATGGCCCTGCATATCAACAAAGCACTCACTAGGGATCTCCAGCCCCGCCCCACCCTTTCGTTTGCTATCGCTTTCACATATGCTACCAAATAAAAAATAATAATAATAATAGTCGTACATACCGATCAATCGTCTCCTGATGACTCGTTTTAATCACCAAACTCCTCAATAATGCAATCCAAGTCATTATTTTATTGCTATAACATCTCAAAAAGCTCTGCAAATGTCCGTGATAGTCTCTGTGCGCTGATACTGTACTCCCAGGTTGTTTCCATACGCCCGCCCCATCTGATGCCAATGGGGTACTATGACTATTCATGAGATACTTTTTTTTTTTAAATCGGCTTGTCTCGGCTCCTTTCGCTCCCACTCGCCATTGAATGGTTTTCGGCTTTTTCCGTTGAAAACCGACTTTTTGCGTTTTTTGCGTTTTTAAAATGATGTCGGACAGGGTCCGACAAAGGACCTGACGGGAATAATTGCAATGTCGGACCCAGTCCGACAAAGGACCGCAAAGGGTTAATTATATCAAAGCTCCCAATGCTTTTCTTTCTGAAAAAATGGGGAAAGATCTAGTGCTGAATAATGTTTTCATATTAAATGTTACAGCGTGAATTAAATAAAATAATTAAACCAGGTCTCATTTTGGCCCGTAGCTCACCCACCATGTGTCTGCGAAGGATGGTCTGGCTCTTCATGTACTTGAGGCAGAATTCACACATGTAGAGGCGCCGAGCAGCATACTCCTCGGGTAGGGAGAGTGGTACCAGGTATCCAGCTCGTAGCGACCGAAGAGGATCGTCTTAATCATGTTGCTGCCTTCTGTGATCTGACCCTGTAGCCTCAACTTCTCCTGTGCAAGTTGGGAGAATAAAACAACAAGGGATTAGATCCAGTACTTTTCTGGGATAACATTTGGAAATGTTTGACAAAATATATAAAGATAGTAGTGTAAAGAAAGAGAGTTGGTGTGTACGGCTGTAGTAAAAAGGGGGCTGCTGTGGAATTTATATCCAGACTATTAGAATAAAAATATTAAAACTGTAAATATTTCAGAATTTCATCAAGCAAGATACAGGTTAATTGTCAGTTTGTAATAATTCTTTAAATCAGTTTTTTGGAAAAGATGGGGAATGAAGTGGTCTTCTCTCAAGATTTCTAAAATCATGCAAAAGTAATTTCAAATTTGTGTTTTAATTACAGCAGCATTAATGTAAATTTGGTGACACCTCTACTTGGTAGGTGACTTAGAGACACGCGTGACTGATGCAGTAAAACCTTTTTTTCTGAATAAAATACTGTTACAAATGTTGGGAGGAAAATATATTAAATTCCATCCAGGAATCTAGTAACACAGGACCATTTCCCCACAAGTCCTCACCGCAGCTGCACAAAACATAAAAAATAGTTTTAATATGCAAATAGTTAGCAGCTACTTTATACTTGTTCCGCAAACAATTGTAGCTCAATTATTCTTTGTCGTTTTACAACAAAATTAAAATGCATTAGCTGACCGCCACCCATTACAGTGATGCCAGGCAGCACGTCTTTGTTTGAAACAAAAACAGCAATGATTGTTTTGAATAAAGCTATGCCTATCTGTTGCATGAACTGCCAGCACAGCAATGAGTTTTGCTCAATGGATCTCAGTTTGCCACCCCTACAGGATGTGCATTTAGGATGCACAATCTCTGTAGCAAACACACCTTGACTTAGTCAGCTCACCCAGCCACCTCTAACAGCAGAAAACTGAAATAAATTGAAGGGTGTGAATTTTCTCCCTTACAAGATCATCCGATGCACGTGCCTGGGCTTTTCGAAACAGCTCCAGGTCATAATCACTTGTGATGTTTTCCAAGAGAGGCTCCCTCGTGTTGCCATGGGTCTGTCTGTGCTCCTGGAAATAAACGAGAGAGAAACATGTTAAATGGCAGTTGCGAAGGACCAAGTGTCTGTAATTTGTGTTATTTTAAATGTAGGTTACCTTTAGCAAGTCTAACCTGCCAAGAATACCCACTAAAGGAGCCAATTGAAAGTGTTTACATATAGGTTACCTAACATGGGGATTACCCAGAGCCAAACTGATATCAAGCACAGGAAAATAAATAAATAAATAAAAAATTGCAACAAAATTAATTGTATAATCAATAAAATTAATTGTTCTGGCCTATCAAAATATTTTTGCTTAAAAGCAGGGGAGGTGGAGGTGGTTGAGCAAAGTTCAGCTCCAGCATTAGCATAGGCAACTAAAATCTGATATAGAAAGCAGGGCTGCAGAATGTTCACACACAATGTGCGCCTAAGGACTTGATCAGCTGAACATCACACACCCCCCCCCCTCCCTCACGAAGTTTTGACTTTTGCCGACATCCGATAGACCCCCCCCAACCCCACCCCAGAACCATTATTAAAAATCGGGCTTATATTGTCTGGATGCACAGTCACTCAAAAACAAATGCACACTTTTCACTTTATCATGCTCTGCTCTGTTTGGGGTGTATTTACAAAAACAAGATGAAGCATGATGTAATTTTTTTTACCCTGCATGCCGTGTGCTAGCAAACACGTGACTGCAGTAATACAGTATATAAGCTTTTTGCTATTTTGTTACATTTCTTTATTCATATTTTGGTAAAATTTCAACTTTCATTATGAAAATGCCACCTCCAAGTCAGGCGGTGAAATGAGATCATTGTTAAAAACAAAAAGAAATGAGACGCGCCAAGCTTGCTCATCACACAAATGTTAAATGTAAGCTCCTAGCTTTTTTCTTTACACAGCACCGCATTAAGAGAGTGGGCATTTGGTTAAATGCATTATGCCTTTCATTATACCTTTCTATATATTCGTACATATTTCAAAAATTCAATTATAAATACAGCATTTTAAATGTTTAATTCCCATGATCAGCCAGCTGTTTATTTGCTGCGTAATTGCAATTTAGACTCCCAACGTAAATCTGGTCAGCACATTTAAGTTAACTCCCTCCCAACACACACTTATGTGTGCTACAGTACCCAATTCAACCGTGGGTGCGTAAATATTTAATGAAAAAAAAAAAAATCAAATCACCACTCAAAACTTGAGGCATATTTTACATTTATTTATTTATTTATTTTATTTAATTTTTATTCTGTACATTCTGCTACCGGATAGAAAGCAGCAGAAACTCAATTACGTAACTGTAGAAGTTTCTCAAATTAAAAAACAGTTGCAGAAAAGCTTGCTTCATTAGAATGCCCTACTGATAGTATGTATTCAATAAAACAATTCCTTCTTCTACTGAAGCTGTGCAGTAAGCCTAGATGAAGAATCACACCATGTACCATGTATTTCTCTTTCTGCTCCTTCAGCAGTCCGGCATTCCTCTTCTTCCTCAGCTCTGTCACCTTTTCTTTATACCTCATCTGCCTCTCAGTCGGGGCCTGGGACCGCACATAGAACAGGTAAACAATACATGTAATGCAAATAAAACTCCAAGTATAAAACCTAGGTCATAACATAACTATGGCCAAATGTTTTGCTTCACCTAGAATTATAGGATTGAGGTAATTACTTTTTTTTCTTAACCAATACAAACATAATTTAGATCTTTTATTTATCATCATGTAATCAAAGAAACTACAAAATTATATCGCAAAAGTCTATCGGAAGCCATAACAGTAGTACAGTATTTCATGTTAGATTTCGAAACATCAGATTTTTAAATGTTTGACTGTTTGAGTTTTATTTGACTTTATGAAGCAAAATACGTTAATGCTATAGGATGATGCAAATCTTTTGGCCATAGCTGTATATCCACAGCACACAATACAATAGGATTGGTTATAAACAAGATGTCAGTACCACAAGGGAAACTTAAAAGCAAACACAAACTATAAAATGCAGTTTTATCAGATAGTTTTATAGCCTCCATTCATCCAACTAATCAAAGCTCAAAACTTTCACACACTGTGAAAATAACTTGTGGTTACATTTGATCATAATTGGCTGAGCAGTTTTAAGACTTGGCTAAACATTGATTTAAAATGTTAACACTGCAGCCCCAATACCAAGACATTGGGGCAACTCCCTGTGTACAACTACACAGGGAACTACTGCCCTATGGTGGTATAAACTGTTATTACAGTATCATTCGTCAGAATCGCTTTTATACAGCTTGCTCGTACCTGGTGGCGCGTGGCATGCCTGTTGTTCTCGTCCTGTCTATGTGACAGTGTCCGCTCTTCCACCTGCTTGTCCCGATTGTTAGCTCTCACCTGCAGACACAGATTAGGTGACTCCGTCATTCCTTTTGTCTTTTCCGCTTTTTCATTGGCTGTCTAGATATACAGAAACTGCTGGTCATTTACAGTTCACAAGAAAACAAAAATCCATCAAATGCTCCCAATTGATTCGTAGCAAATCCAGTTGAATGAAAAGAAACAATCATGTGCTTGGTGTATTAATTTACACTGAAAATTATTAAGCCCTGTCCATATTGTAAAAGTGCCCATTATACCTCTTTTCCACTGTACAACCAAGCCGTGCCGAGCCCGTACCGCGCCCTCACGGTGCGGTTGATGAGAGTCTAGATTATTTTTCCACTGTAGCCGAGCCATGCTACTGAAGTCACGCAACGAAAGTCAGTTGTTATTAATTAACTGTTTGTCAAAAGATGCGCAAACAAATGGTGTTAAAAAATTAACAGATCAACAGTACCGCTATATCTTGTATCGCTATATTTAGAAATTTCTTTATAATCCACACATTTTACTGATTATATCGACTTAATAAAGTTCAATTAGTTCTGTTGAAGTGGAAAAAAAGAAGGTTTTAAAAATATGATTTGCCAAAGATAATCCCGTTTAATGATAGTTGTCTTTTTTTCTAGAGTTGTTTTTTGTTTGGGTGCTTAATAGAAGCTGCACGAGTGCACTGAGTAATGAGGAAAATCCTTAACCCCGCCTCTGGCTCGGAATGGCTCAGAGACAGTTTCAGATGTCTTGTGAGGGCGGAGTTTCGCGGTTTGGTTCTTGCTCGGCTCAACAAACAACTAGTGGAAAACCACCCATACCGTACTGAGCCCTCACGGGTCGGATGTGCCAGTGGAGAAGTGGTATTAGAGGTGGAAAGAGGAAATGGGCATTTAAATAAATAAATAAATAAATAAATAAATAAATACACATAAATAAAATGAACCAACATTTGAAATTACAGACAACTGGTTAACCAGGGTGGAACAATTTTGAAGAGAATTTTTTTTTACCTTGCATTCATCAGCTGAAAGGTTATGGTACAGGGGACAACCTGATATGGAGAAATGCCTTTCATGCTTCCCAGTAAGATGGCCTAATAGAAACACATCAAATGCATACATTTGTAATGCAGCAAAAGTAGAAAATGAGGCCAACAGAAACTGGTAATAAATATATAGCTATGGCCAAAAGTTTAGCATCACCCAATAGAATGAACAAAACTTCATGAAGTCGAAAGAAACCTGCTGAATACCGTTAACATACTGGAACTGGTATCCCAACAGTGAAAATTGCCACTGGGTAACTGTAAATAAACTAGACTTGTAATAAGGTCTGGTAATGATAAAAGCATAAAGCACAGAAGGTGGAAGTTAGAATGTAGTAAAGACACACATATATATATATATATATATAAAAACAAAGTAACAGATTAAACTTTTGTGCAAACAGTTGTTTGCCATTTAAACTATCATAATACACTTGCTTTTAGTATTATAGCCAAATTTGATATTACTTTTTTACATGCAATAAAGCAGTTTACAATGCACCATGATAGTTGATGAAAATCAATGCATCAAACAGTGCCTTTCCATCTAGTAAGAGGTTGTGCCTTTAAGACTTTCAGCATGGTTTTCAGTAAGTTACCCAGGGAGTTGCAGCCGGGCGTGGGGCACTTCATGTTGAAGTTGTAGCTCTCGTGGAAGCGGCGACGCTTGGGCCGGTGGGAGAGGTCACTGCCCGAGTCCTTCAGGGACAGCTCCTTGGCTAGGCTCTCGTCGTGGGAGGCGTTGGGACTGGAGATGTCGATGTCAGACTCCGAGGAGGGCTGCTCCCAGTGGGGGTGCTGGAGGAGACTCGTCTTGGTCCACGGCATGCTTCAGATCTACAGTAAAAGCAAATACTGTTAGAGCTGTGGCAGAGCCCAGAGCCCAGAGCCCACAGCCCAGGCACCAGTACCCAGCGGTTTCTACATCTGATTAAACCTTATTCTTAAATGGACTGACAGCTAATAAATCCATCACAGGAGACTAACTGGAAGGAAATTCAAAATGCCGGGAGAAAAGGTATCTTTAGATCTGTCTGCAACTCACACAAGTATGTACATTAACTCTAATTTCAGACAGTTAAGTTTTTATTTTCAATACAGTTTAAGGTCGATTTAAAGTTCAAAGTAAGACTTACTAAATTCATTTATTAGCTTTTAGACATTTTTTGTCGTTAAGCACATCAGTCTACGACCACATGTAAATAAGATGGTTATTTTTCAGCTAACTTCAGTGACTTAAACTCAGCTGAAAAAGAAAGTGGTTACAACTTTTAAGCAACCAGAAATTATAGGAAAGGCCTTACTGAATGTTGCTTTTAACACCCCCCCCCCCTTTATAACAGATTGACCGGGGGTGGGGGCTATTTGTTTTGCATAAAAGCAATAAACACAAAAACAGCAGTGAGAACAAGGAATTACAAAAATAATAAAATTTAGGGCAAACATAGTATAAATGTATGCATACAAGAGAGTATTTTTCAGGATTTGCAGCCGACATATTTTAGAGGCAGAAGACACAGGGAAACCTAAATATTTTTACAGATAAGCAGATAAGGCAATAAAACCATATGCAAGAACACTCATTCTGAAAAATTGACTGGGCAGCAAGATTAAATTCTTCTTACAGTAGCTCATTACCTTTTCATGCGAGCCAAAGGCACTGAAGAAATTAAACAGTAACATACTTGTAATCTGGAGTGAGTGCAAGATATATTTTGAATAACTTCTCAGGCTCTGGCTGCAAAGCATCACTTTGCGTGACTTGTGAACTTCAATCTCCTTTAGACCATCACTTAACTCAATCTGAACACGTCCAAGTTGTATTACAACAATACAATGCAGCTCACTCCTCCATTTTTGGTCTGCTTTCTTCCAGGTAGAGCTCTGCTTAATAAATGCTGCACTATCCTACTTTACTACAAACATATCCTCAGAAAGGCATAATCTGTTCAAATCACAGATTACACTGGGGGAAAGAAATGTGGATTTCTAAACTTTAGCTATTACTACACGGTTAACTAACTAACTAACCTGACTTTACCAACTAGTCTCAAAGTATTTACATTTATCTGACAAGTGCCTTAGTGGTTTTTTTTTGGTTTGTTTGTTGTTGTTTTGTTTTTTTTAACACAAAAAGAAAAAGGTGAACTACCACAACCGCCCACCCACTAAAACACATACACACAAACACATATGCACAAACAGCATAATGGGATTTAAAATAGTAGTAACTGCTCCACGATCTTAAAGCCAGCAGAAATAGCACAGACTATGCACTACAACTAGGATATTTAGAGACAGCAAAAGCAAAACAAGAACTCAGTTCTGGGATGTAAAAAAACCAACAAATTTAAATACAGAAAACTGGGAGGTGGACAACATTGAGAAACCATTGAAAAAAGCATAATAAAAAGAGATCTCACAATTAAAGTCGTCATTTTCGACAACAGATTTGTCTGTGCCAAGAGAAAAATGTTTATATATATATATATATATATATATATATACTAGCAAATTGGTATCCGCTGGGTAAACCAGCACAATTTCGATTAAACAAATAAAATAAAATAATGGAATCATACAACTAATGGTTTTAGTTTGTCAAATGATATTCTCCTTCTGTTAAAAAGAGATTGTAGTGGGCTTAGAGGTGAAAATCAGAAATAAGTTGCAGGATCCTCAAACCCATTATGGATTTTGTTTCTCAAATACCGTTTTATACATAAACAGGAATTAGATGAAAGACTACCACAGACGACTTTACTTTGAAGCAATGTATTTGATCGTGAAAAAAGCCTCACGATTGAGGTTTCTTAATGAGCAACCAAATGCAATGCTTTTTACATTTAAAGAAAAATTCACACACGGTATGTGCGAAAAATAATGATCCCAAAAGTGGAATCTAAAAGAAGGTACCATGCAACAGGCACGTACGTTATGCTGAGGAACTCAGTGCTGAGATCTTGCAGCGAGCCAATTCCACATTGGCATTTCCTTAAAGGGCATATGGGACAATTTGGTTTTGAAGAACTGAGTTCTGGGATCACAGAGCTAGGAATTTCAGTATGGAGAGGACAGAACTGGAGTGCCAGTAAGCTGCAATGCTGCCTCCCTAAGTGCACACTGAAGCCCTGCCTCCTACCCCTGTCGGAGAAGTCGATGGCTTGCTCCGTTTCCGATCCGGAGGAACGGGTCTGACGCAGGGGGTATTTCTTTGGGGTGACTGGCGCCCCCTGTTGCTGGCTACGGGTCACACGCCTTGTGGAATAGGCGGCGTCATCTGAACCCAGGGACTGCAAGTTCCGAACTGGACTGGAATCTAGAAAGAAAGCCTTTACATTTTACACATATGATTCTTCTGACTGTTTCAACACCGACACTGCCAAGACTAAGAGGCCTAATTGTTTGATCACAAGTATCTAAGAAAAAAAGGAATGTTATCATTTTGATCAAAATATTAATAGAAAAATGGTACACACAAACTACATCATTTAAATAATTCACTGTTACACGTGTGTATCACTGATCTCTTTACAGTTACATGCACATGTGAATATTTCAAAATGCACTCATCTGCCATTTATTCTTTGAATTGTATTAACAGCAGAAACCAAATGGCTTTTAAGCACAGAAGAGCCAACATTTTGTTAAGGCTACAAATTAGCTAAATTCACAAAGACAATTACCAAAGAAAAAGCTGACCAATGTTCTGATCATTTACTGAGAAACATTTGCAAGGAACTGATGAGGGGGTGTCACGCTGAAACGTGTTCATGCTGCAGTTTAAGTTTACTACTAGTAATTCAATAACTGTTTATACTATACTCTGAGATATCCACTAAATTTAATAAGACAGTTAATTATTTGATTTGCTGCTACTTGCACAGTTTAGTATATTCTGTATATATCTTACTAAATGTGGAGCACAGTTTCAGCAATACAGACTTTAATTACCAGTTTAATTACCCTGGATGTTTAATGTGAATTTGGCACAGATACAGTAGCATGTTGGGGAAAAGAGTACTGGTACTTTCCTTCTCTTCATTAAAGGGAATCTGAATCATTTTGGTTTTACACAGATGGTAATGTGGTAGTGAAAGTGGCCTTATATTTACCCCCTGACGATTCTAATCAAATCAAAATTTGGCATTCAAGCCTATCAGAATTGGAGTTCAAAATATTTCAAATGTAGTGGATCAATGGGAAGATAATTTTAGCTTCTTTCTAAACCAAGTTACCTTGAGAACTCTGGCTCAGGCGAACAGAGGCCCGAGTTAGTCGGGTGTTTCTGCGTGTGTTCACATCACTCTCCGAGCTGTCAGTGTGCTCCAGGTCGGCCGAGAAATCTGAGTCTTCAGTCCCGTCAGAGCTGCTGCCAGCATTTCTCTACAAAAATAATAGGAAATACATTTTTTTCAAGTTGGTCCACTGTTAAAAATGGTGAATAACAGAACTGATCCAGTGTGTAATGGCCTATACTGCTTAGGCCAAATGCAGTACAGTAAACACAATAAAATTCCCTTAGGAGTATACCTTACAAGTTTACATGTCTGACAGTGAGTCTGAACACATGTATGCATGTCTGTCAGTGAGTCTGCGCATGTTTAGCACATTAACAAGCATCAAGCAGCAACTGTTAAAATAAAAAAAATAAAAAAAGTTCAATCTTTTTCACCACATCACCTATAAAAAAGGTCTTCGCTAAAGTTCTGGGTCTGACACCTTGCATTACCCAGAAACTCATAAGCAAGAGATCTGTAATCCCAACATATAGGCCTATATGCTTTTACTGTCTACTTTAGTTTATAATACTCACTAATCTGAAAGAATGAAAGTTGGCAAAATATATATTCTACATAGTTCTGGTATAAAGTACAATTTTGTATATTAAAATTAATTAGTTAGGTGAAGCATTTAAACATCTGAAAACTCCCATTGCATATAACTTTGAGCCACTCCACGTTTAAGGTTATGCTACAAACTCAGGTGTGTAATCTCATTAAAAAAAATAAAAAATACTGTACAGCCTAATTGCTGAAACTGCACTGAGAGTCGTATTTCAAACCATGTTCTATCTGAACTTAAATTGGAACAGAGAGTCAGAACGGCACAGCAGATTGATTACAAAGAGACTTACACTTGGCATCACCGGATCAGAAACGACTGGAACATGAATGAATGGATCAGGTAGGGTCTGGGAAACAAAAACAATTGTCGTTGGGTGGAAAAAAAGGACATCAGTTTCAACCCAGAACAATATACAACAATAACAGTGGTCAAGTAGGTTGCTATGGCCTTGTAACGAAAAGGATTATGGTAGGGTTACCATACGTCTGGTTTTTCTCCGGACATGTCCTCATTTTTGCGACTCCGATCTCCGTCCAGATGGATTTTCGAAAAACGAACGGATGTCCGGGATTTCGCTTGCTCGTCCCTTTGCTGATGCTTGCAGATCTGCATTTCCCAGCGTGCCTTAATAGCGCCGCGCTTGCACAGACAGTGTGTGGCTGCATTTTTCACTGGGGCCGGTTGTACTGGATCCAGGATTTGATCTTGCTTCTGTGATGTACTGGGTTGTAGTAAAAGAATAAGGGCTGATCCTGAGTTCAGTTTGAGCCCAAAACCTGACCCTAACTCAATCTTGCTTCAGAGCAGGATCAGAATCGGATGAAAGCTTGATCGAACATTTTTAAATCGAGGAACGTAATAATAAATATATATTTCTGGAAACGCTGAGGTTTAAATACCGGTACACAAGATAATAGTTTGCTATTAAAATGCTACAACACCGAGTTACGGCAAGTTCCAAACTTAAAACGTTTTCCTGTTGTTTAGATAAGTGCTTTGATCAGTTTCAGCAATCTCAAGAAACGTGTGGAAGGTTGCAAAAATGATGAAGAGTTAAAGAATTTGCTAGCATGCCGAAAATGGGCCAAATATTTCGACAGGTCCAAAAACATTGAATGTCACTCAGAACTGTTACAGATTGCACAGTTCTTCTTTGCTTTTCCCTCTCACAATGCAAATGTAGAGTTTTTTCACCGATGCAAAGCCAGTGGACAAAGGAAAGGAACAACTTGACTGTTGAGTCTCAGAAAGGGATCCTGCTTGTACAGTACAACTTCAGGCACACATCTTGCAAAGACTTTCAGAGCTACTTTATGAGCAACCAACCACTGCTGAGAAAGATATGCTCTGCAGAGAAATATGCATGGGCACAAGAAGAAGCACAGTAGGAAAGGAATGTTTGGTGCACAGATTTGACACAGTTATCTTACAAAGACTTATGATTGCTAAGCAATAGAGTACTGACTGTAAAACAGAGGGCTGTAAATGAATTACATTATGAAGGGGAAAGAGGCAGGTGAATTAAACGGCAATTACATAAAACTTGATTCATATTGGCATACAGGCAATCTTTTTACAGACTGGATTGTACAGCTGTGGCAAAAAGTTTTGCATTACCTATAATTTTAGGATTGAGACAATTAAATATACAGTTGTATATATGTTCATTCAGCTATATATATATATATATATATATATATATATATATATATATATATATATATATATATATATATATATATATATATGAACATAATTTAAATCTTGTATTTAATGTCATGTAATCAAAGAAACTGTAACGTGATATCGCAAAAGTCTACCGGTGTCCTGAGGAATAAGTACACCGAGGAAAAAGTGGATTGCCGTCTAGGGGAGGTCCCATTGTTTAAGGTTTACGCCTACTAATAAAAAAAGATCATACATACAGGCCTATTTCGCCATGTGTCAAAAACACATTTCAACTCAGATAGGCGCAAGGGAATGCATTGCATGGAAAGAAAAAAAAAGTACTGTATTCTGTGAAAGTAAAAACGAGTTCATCAGTGCACAATGCAATGATCACTTCGTACAACACTGAGACTAAAGCTTTTGTTTTGTTGGTTTCTGGCAGGTACAAATTTTATTTCTACTCTTTTGTAAGACACTGGTACACAAGTTCACAAACACATGCAGACCTTCACAAAGACAATCAAGTGAGTGACCATTGATTCATTTTCCCCTGACAACAGTGGAATCATTTAGAAACCGCAATAATTTTTTTTTATTTTTTTTTTAGCAGCCTTAAAATTAAAACAATTCCGTACCATTTACTTTTATATCAAAAATACATTTTTAAATAGCTGCATCTAAAAAAGACACTTCATACAGATATAGAAATGATTACCATAGATTTTTCTTTCTTACCCTCTGCACTAGTGCTCAATACTACTAGGCTATCCACTGCACATAATCAGTTCTCTGCAAATGTTGCATTTGTTTTTTCACACGTTAGATCTTATTATTATTATTATACAATATGCCGTTATCAAATAAACTCTGTGGCCCAAAGCTACCCTAAGAAAATAAACATGATCACGGATTTCATATTGCTGACTTAATAAAAACAATAAGGTCAGAGCACTATAAACCAGTACAAACACATTGCATGCTCAAGATTTCTGATGCAGAAATCAAAAGAATGAATCCACTCATCCAGCTTTTACTGCAAGCAAACAGTAAGGCAAAAGGAAGGTGCGCAATACTGGGTAAGGGCATCTGCCAAGAAATAATAATTATGTGCAGTTCACAAAGAGGTTAGGTCTATTTAATTTCACTAAATTGGGGAAAGCATTAGGTGTTTATTTCATGAATGAAGTTGAAGAGCTATACATGACCATGCAAGTCATCTTGGCCCTGTAATATAAATAAATGCTTTATTTTTGAAGTGGATGAGAAATGGTAAACACTATTTGCAAGATATAAATGGTACAACAAACCAAATATAGAAATACACCTTTTTTTTATTTTATCATAAACAAACTGCTATCCGGGGTTAACAACATTCAGAATTCCTGATGCCAGCGTGGTTATTTTCTCCTGCTGGAGGTTCAAAACAGTTCGGAATCGGGCCTCAAAACACTTATTCTTCCTCCCCACAATTTCTTTCATTACACACCACACTCCTGCTGTCCTTATTGTAATACAGACTACTCAAAACGTCTGAGAAATACATAATGATCGCTTTCACAGTCGGAAGCCAGGTACATCTCTCATCTGTTACTGGTATGTGTTCCCCTAGTGACGTCACACCGACTTCGTGGATCATCAGTGCGCTGTAAGTATTTTCCGGAATTACTGATAGTTTTACGTCTCTCAGTGCTCTAAAATTGATCATAGACATTTAATTTCTTGCCCACTGTGAAAGTAAACCAAGTACGACCCCAAAGCCAAAAAATGACTTTCTATGCACTGTGAAAGTAAACCAAGTACGACCCCAAAGCCAAAAAATGACTTTCTATGTGAGATATGGACAAAGTTCCAGGGATTTCAGTCACAGAGTTGTCTGGCAGTGTCACTGCAGTTTGTGGTTTTTCCCTACTGTGAGCAATGCCAAACCAGCAGCTAATTAAAAAGAAAGAAGGATGAAGAGCTGGCTAAAGCAGCAGCTAAGTGTTCCAGAACTGAAGTGATGTTTCGGTAGGAAATGGGTGTACAACAATTTGTCCCCTAATACTATTACATCAAATAATAACCGCTAAATCTCACCCCCTCCCAGTCCCCTCTCAAATGTTTAAGTAGTGAGAATTTGGTCCAGTAGCTGTTAATTTAAACTGTACAATAAAAAAAATACTGTTTTCATTTTAATGAATAGAGCAAATTACCACAGTGTATATAAATCAGAATGTTCCATAGGACCACATTATACCAAATGAAGTAAAGCGATCTGTACATGGATTTGTGAATATCCTTCAAATATATATACCGGTATATATTTTAATTTACAGCTTAGTAAAAACCACCTATCGTATATCACATTACACAAATATATTCTATGATCACATGTGGTATAAGGAGATCTTATTCTATGCTTAAAATTGCAATACACATTATAACTCCATTTGGGTCTTCAGCTTATATAAATTGCTAATTTATATGGACACTTCAATGACCGTTGCTGGGTTATTCCTCCAAAACACACACGCTAAATATGAACACAATAAGTAAATTAATTTTGTTCAAATTCTTACACAACCTAGTATCTATGACATGTGTTGTGAAACAAGTTGATGAGAATACTAGTAATCGAAACAGTAGTTGTGTTTAACTAGTAACATGTGCTTTCGTGAAAGGGGTTAGAATGTGAATGCTCAAAAGCAGCATTCCACTTCTTTCTTGAATCGAGTGTCCAAATTGAACCATTCAGCAGAATGAATATTATGGCCCCCAATAAATTCAATTGCAGCTTGCTTTGTTATTATTAATAATGACTTTTTTATTAATAGTTATTAATTATTATTATTATTATAAATATTAACTGCTTAGCAGACGCCCTTATCCATCCTTTATCATTTTATTTTTTTGACAAAACATAATCACTTCCATATAGCCTTTTTACTTTTTATTTTCAGATCATGCAGCAATCACAGCTTAGATAATGAACACAATAGGTTATTTTTTGTTGTTTTATGATTAAGTACGAAATCGCCTCGCTGCCCTTACGTTGGATTCTTTTTTTTTTTTTTTGCCTCTTTGCCCCCTAGAACTGCCTTGGTGCCCCTGGATTTTCATGCCCACCGAGGCAATACTGTCTTGCCCTTCATGAATTGCAATTCATGCCCTGATGTATTTATTGTTGACTTCGTGCGACAGTACTGTCCATCAGCTAAAACACTGCCTAACGCCGACAATGTTAATCGTAAATATTTGACAGAAAATTGTGATGCTTTAGTTGGTAAACTTATGGAAAGCACTGATGGAAATGTCCAGTGTGATTTTTGTCGTGTCTCCCGATAGCTTACACCGCCCAGTTATGTCAATTTTCTTTTTATGATTTCATGGTGAATAAACCTGGCTTGTTTTGTGTTGATGTCATGTTCATACCTTCTGTAGACACTGTTTCAGTCAGCACAGCGACTGCCCAAACGTTCGCAAAGTACCAGCTAACTTGGGGAAATGTGGCTTCGACTTGCACAGATTCTGCTTCATTATACATTCCCTGGACATTAAACTAGGGCAGCAGTGTGGAGTAGTGGTTAGGGATCTGGACTCTTGACTGGGGGGTTGTGGGTTCAATCCCAGGTGGAGACACTGCTGCTGTACCCCTGAGCAAGGTACTTTACCTAGATTGCTCCAGTAAAAACCCAACTGTATAAATGGGTAATTGTGTGTAAAAATAATGTGATATCTTATAACAATTGTAAGTCGAAAAGTCTTAAATCAGAAATAGAAATACTGAGATCCAACCCCCTATACCTATGTTTAAATGAAAAACTATTTTTTACTGAATTGTATCCCTATTTTAATATATGTAAAAAAAAAATTTAAAAAAATTAAATCCGTAACATTTTTTAAAAGATAAAAATCAAAAATGCATTCCACCAGGTATGAATATGTTACAAAAAAAAAATCAGTGTCAATAAGTTTGCTACAATCTTCAGCAAATAGCCCTATACTGACTATTGCTACAAAACAACCACACACTCCAGACAGATGCTCTCCTTGGTCGTTTCCAGGGCAACCCTGTGTCATAGATTAAGACAACAATAATTTAAAATTAAGATAACAATCTGGCTGTGGCCCACAAACACAACATTCAGGGATTGAAGAAAACACTACAAAAGGTTACCATCTGACTCCAGCTGTAATATATATATATATATATATATATATATATATATATATATATACACATATACACACACACACACACACACACATCTTAAAAACAAACAAAACAATCTGTCCCAGGCACCTGGCTTGTGAATGACAAGCCCTTATATAATCCATCATCTGGCGAGTGATGCACCAGGTGCTACTTAGCAAGCGCGTCCTTCACCCAGCACCACATCACTGTCAACCAATCAGCGCGCAAAGCGGTTGTTGTGGCCCTTTAAACAAGAGTTGTGCCTCCGTCGATGTCCAATGAAAGAGTGCTTTACCTAGTTTCCATCGCTGCTATCCAATCAGAACACTACTTTCACTCACAAGCCACCACTCAATGGTCTTGACATCCGACAGAACAATCATGACAAACCGACGGAGTCGCCCTCAGACAGAGAAAGCCTCTCAAACCAATGAGCACCATCTTCGACCGCAGAATGAGCCAATCCTACAACCGCTGCACTGGGACCTATTTTTAACCAGGCCGTAGCTCCAGCCTCGGTTCATAGTAGCTGTAAACCCGGGCTACGCTAACCAAGGTCCAGCCTTAAGAGCTAAGACAAAAGCCGCTTGCCTAAAAAAAAAAAAAAAAAAAAATCAAAAACCTAAGTCTTATTTAAAAAAAACAACAAAACGAAATACTGAAATGCAACCTGCACGCCATTTGCGAATGCATTCGATAATTGCAACCATTCTAAAATGGTACAAAAAACGTTACAGTATGGACAATATTTTGTCTTTAAAAAAAATAAAAATAACAAACAACCGGTATCCCGACTTACCTTCCTCCGAGGCATGCTGTATCGACAACGGCGAATGTCCCCTATTTTCACAACAACTTAAATCACAATAATCTTGGCGAGTTACCGAATCTTTAAAATTCATAGGTATACATGAAGCAGGAGTAACGACTCGCGCCACAAACGGGGCTGCTTTCCTCTGCCCGCACTTCCGGCGAATGGAGAGAGTGAGGGGGTGGGGGCGCTTCACGTGATTGGATTCACAACAAGCCAGTACGATTTTAATGATCTTTCTCTGTCCTTAAATCCAATAAATGTAATTTTATTACCATGGCATTTAAATGAATGCATCGCAGACTCAAGTAACATGATCACAATAGGGCGATTGTCTTGCTTGTACGCAAAACATTTTAAAAACAGCCCTAAGTTACGGTTAAGTTGACTATACATTCAGAACTATAGTATAAACTCTCCATAGTATCACTGTTCCAACTTTTTAAAAGCAAAACATATGCGATAACAATTACATTTCTAAAATGTTGTCTCGAAGATAAATCTTGAAGGTACTTAGGCGTTTTAAATGAGCCGGTAAATGGTTTTTAAAATATAAAATGCATTCCGTACCTCTGCATTGATCAGCTTCATTGCGCATTGCGCTGCTCCCATTGTGAAGTTTTTTTTTTTTTTTTCTTTTCAAATTGTTTTCTTAACTTTGAATCACCCGCCTCTTAGGTTAAGGGTCGACACAAAACCACTGATCAGCAATCCCTAGTGTGTTATTGGTCAATAGATCTCTCGGATTTGTGTTTAGTTGGACAAAGCATCTCTTTCCCGAAGACCTAACTGAATTCTGACAGTGTCCATCAATACTAGAAGCACGAATGTCTGTAAAGTGGCTTCTTACAGGTTTGCGTGTGGACGTACGGTACTAGAAATAATCAAATAAAACCCACCAAGTTAACAATAAAGGCTAACAGTGAAATGGTACAGATTTTTAGAAAGCACTATTTTTATTATTTGTTTGTTTCAGCACTTTAGTAATTAGTATTCCAGAGCATTGCAGGCTAGCAAACAGTCAATTCCCAACAAAAAAATGGAAAAAAAAAAATCATAACTGGTTTAGAACACTAATTCTTAAACCAAACTTAAGAATTAAATCGTAAATCTTATGCAACAGTATTTATATTGTCTACTTTACACTTAAACTTTATTCATTTTTTGTGCCTCTTCAAACTATTCAAAAATGTGTTTAAAGTCTGTTGCGTAACATTTATGGTTAACTCTTAAGTGTTATAGTGTGTCTAGCTACACACACTTTATTATAATCCTAGCTATTTGTTGAAGCAGATCAACAGTACCAGTATGTTGCATTCATCATGTGTATTTTCCCATTTTTACACCCATGTAATCCTTTGCGAATAATGCCACTACTTTATTATTATTTGTTTATTTAGCAGACACCTTTATCCAAGGCGACTTACAGAGACTAGGGTGTGTGAACTATGCACCAGCTGCAGAGTCACTTACAACTACATCTCACCTGAAAGATGGAGCACAAGGAGGTTAAGTGACTTGCTCAGGGTCACACAATGAGTCAGTGGCTGAGGTGGGATTTGAACCGGGGACCTCCTGGTTACAAGCCCGTTTCTTTAACCACTGGACCACAAAGCCTCCACTACGCTTGTAGCCAGCCCATTCGCTGCCTGGGTTAGGCAAAACAAGCACTGTAACATGTTTACTGCATGGTTTAAAATTGTAGGGCATGAACAGTTAAAAAGGAAAGGACAAATATTTAATCAAATCCAAATTTGCAAAACAAACTAAACAGTGATTAGGAAGTCAACAATCACAATTTGACGTGACAAGTATGAATGGTAGAGAGGATCTCTGCTGCCAAGTCTGCTCTCAAGTTATTTGCACACATTTTCACATTCATCATTTTTCCATTCCTGGAGAATTTTATATGAAATAAACAAATGCTATTAGTGTGATTTTCATAAATAAATGTGAGGGACACCCCAGTTACACAAGTGTGTGCTACATATTGCAAATGTTCTGAATGTTTTGCCCTATACCTCAATACACTATTCTCTGCATAACGCTTTTTAAAAAAAAAATTATGAATTCCATTAAAAACAAACAAAACAAAAAACAATCCAATGTATTACCATTCCAGAACTGTCCAAGCCATTTGCTCCTGACTGCATTTATTATTCTATATCAATACTTAGAAGAATGTGTTTAATACAGGTTTGATAAGGAAGCAAATCAAGATCTAAACTTTACTGGTAAATCCCTTTATCCTTTTATAAGTAAGCTTCTGCCTTATTTGAAAGATAGTAGTGGTGGTTGGTGGTTAGAAGGGGGGGGGGGGGGTATTGTTTGATCATCTAAGAGATAGCGAATCAGTGCAAAACACATGGATTTAAATTGCAGTCAAAAGGACACACAATAGACAGGTTCATCAATCATTTGTATAAATGTTTTATTTCTATTTAAATTTCAATTGCATTGGTATATACAGTCGTAATCAAAGTAAAATAAAAAACAACGCTCAGTTATGTGAATGTAATCCCTTTTCCAATAGGTGTTAAGATGGGAAAGGTGCAAAAACCAATACTGCAGCTTCCAGGACTACTAGGTTTCACAAGAAGATCACAGCAACAGCATCTTAGAAATGATTTGAGCATATAGGGAAATGAAAATAAAAGCAGAATAAGACCAGGACCTCTGGTATGGGAAAGACGCCTCCAAATCTCTGGATTTGCCTTGTCCCTAAATAATCTTTTTGCCCCCCTCTATTGCCTCAGATCAAGCAGTGAGAATATTGCTGATAAAAAAAAAAATTACAGCATCCCTATGCTGCCATTCTCACTCAAACCCTATTTGAAAAACAGCAGCATTAAAAGCAATGTGGAATAGTGGTTAGGGCTCTGGACTCTTCACCGGAGAGTCATTGGTTCAATCCCAGGTGGGGGACACTGCTGCTGTACCCTTGAGCAAGGTACTTCACCTAGATTGCTCCAGTAAAAACCGAACTGTATAAATGGGTAATTGTATGAAAAAATAATGTGATATCTTGTAACAATTGTAAGTTGCCCTGTATAAGGGCATCTGCTAAGAAATAAATAATAATATATGTGTCCACCAGATAGCACCCAAGTCAAATCCTATTCGAATTCAAGCTAAAAAAAGCAATGTTAACCAATATATTTTGTTGCACATTTTGTGCTCTTAAGTCTTGGATGCAGTATTAGCGCTGCCTTGTAACAGTACTAGCCACCTTCAGGATGATGTAGTTTTTTATACAGAACAGCAACCTTGGTATTCCAGTCCATGTTTTTATTCTAGCCAGGTCCTCTATCGTTACAGTGTACGAACCTCTTGACCAGACCCTGAAGTATTTTAAAATACTGATCAAACATGTAATGGAATAGCCGGAGTTGCTTATCCTTGGAATAGGTTATTTTTCAAAATGTCAATACAACACAAACTGCCCTTCATGCTTAATCAAGATTAATAAAATAGTAAGTGCTATCAAATATCCAAATTAACAGGTTTTTAGGAAAATGTAATTCATACATACCACACAGCTAAAAAAAAAAAAAAAAAGTTTTACTGGATAAATTAACTGTATAGCTATATGGATACTATAATTAACATAGCTGGTTTCAAGACAGTGGGGTACACAGGGTTCTGATTTCTTTATATTGATAACATATAGCCTACCAAGAGCTATTAGACATACAGACATGTACAAAATAGTATTCCTTGTATTGGGTAGAATTTAGAATTTTGAGTTTAGATTTTAAGCAATACAATATTTTAAATATTTTAAGCCAGATTTCAGAAATCTTTTTTTTTTTTTCTTTTTTTTGGAAAGGCATTGCTTTACTATCAGCTTAACACTTGCCCAGTTTGAACACCTGAACAGGGTTTGCCATGCCTTCTTGGAGTACTAAATAAAATTAGATAGGGACTATACAAAGATTACAAAAGGACAGCCTGAAAGTGTATGCAGGTACTGCAGCGTCTGCCTATCATTTCCTATAAACCTGATTATTTATTTATTTATTTATTTTATTTTGATTAGCATCTTACGTGAAACCAAATTGTCCCACTGTCTTCTCACCTGGCACTTGCTTAACAAAACAAAAAAAAAATAAAGCCATACTTAAATAAAAAATAAAATAAAACACATTTCCTATTGAAATCTGCATTTGGTTCACTTAAAGTAAAACCTAAATTTCTGAAAACTTTCCTCTCATACGGTGGCCCTTTAGGAAGGAGCAATTATTTATACATTTCAAAGGATTCAATATAAATTAATGACTGCTTGATATGAATTTAATATTTTTGACTAGTTAAAACATAACGAGTCAAGAGAAGTTCATTCAAACTTTGAGATGTGGGTTAAGTTATGTTGAACAGTCTATATAATTACACTTGAATTACTGACATGTATAAGATTACACATTTCAATGAAATTCCTATTCATATTACTATATTCATAAGCATTACCTTTTATCTTTAGCCTGTATTTCCAGTTCTATACTTTAAACATGCCTGCAATGTTGGCAAACAGGGTCATGGGGGTATATTGCAATGATCTAAACAGTGGGGTCTTAATACAAGGAAGATAAACCTGCTCTATTGCAGATCCCCTCCTCACTTCATTATAAAGTGGAAATTATGTTTTCCTAACTATAGCAGGGTAGATGCACTGCATAGATAATTACAATGGACCCCTAATATCTTTGCAATGAACCAATAGTGCAAATTACTGAATTTGGTATGTGTTCCAGCCAAAATGTTTGACTGCTTGACTGTACCTCACTGGAATAAGTCACAGCTGGTTTTTTTTGTTTTTTTTTAGAGCATTTTGCATTTCACTTGTTTTTAGGGGTTATCTACACAAATTGGAAAATGCTCTAATAAATATCCATCTGTGGCTTATCTCAGCAGGGTGTAGTCTACAGCTTGTCTAAAACTTCCCATATTGCAAGTAATCCTGAAAATACTCTACTTTAGTTACTTCCTTATTTGTCTAATCCATCAGCAGGAAAAAAAAACAGTTTTAAAGTGGCAGTAGAAGCTACACTTGCCAATCAAATGGAAGTCTTGTATCGCAGCACATACATATTTCATATTAAAAACATTTCAAGCTTGATAAAATTATTTTTTATTTCAATTACAATCAGGTTGGTCAGCTATTTTATCATTGTTCTTTAATATAAAACACAGTTTATTAGGATTAAACGCTTAGAAGCATCAGCATCAACAGGAAAGCTTTTGGTTATTTTTAGGTACTGAACATAACACATGGAAGCCCCTGAAATCAAACATATAGTGAGAACAATTCAAAGTGTTTGTATATCTGAAACAGCTGTACCATTGAAAGTAAAGTTCACTAAAACCTTAGTATTCACAAAGCATAATTAAAAACAGAGCATTCTTCAAATAACTAATGGAGTGAAAGTTTTGTTAATAGGGCTGTATTTTTAAACGGCACAGCTGTACTGTGCTAGACAGACAAACAGAATGAAATTATCCAATTAAAAAAGAGGAAAGCTGCATTTCTAGAAAAGGGGTGACTATTTAATACACTAAACCTACACAGCTTTGCTAACAAAACAAGCCAACAATATTCCAATATTCCCATTCAATCACAACAGAAAAAAAAATAATTAAAACAAAAACTGAATTTCCACATTAAAAATCCAATTGTAATTTACAGTGCTTTTTTTAGGCTGCTAATCTGGAGGGATGTGGAGTGCATGGCTCACAGCTGCAACGTTGCAAGAAGGGAGCGTTACAAGGTGTTAAACGGCCTTCTTTTATTAGAGAAAAGCACGTCCCAGCTTAGGCCGTTGCTCTGAACACACTTCCCACCAACGTCACAAGTGTAGTGATCGGGACAGCAGTGCTGAAGATCATCACAGCAGACACCCTAGAGAAAAAAAATAAAATGAAGAGACATTCAGGCCGGGTTTTAATCTTGTACTGTCAAGTGCTGTGACCTGCTTGTGCACCGATACACATGCCTGAAAAGATCACTGTCTCTCCTTCAGATAGATACAAAAGATGACTGAGCAAAAAATGTAGTCATAGTTCAAAAACATATTAAAAATTAAGTACATTTAGAAATTTCAAACATTTTGAAGTTATGGATGGCAGTTCAGACGTTTACTACCAGTGCAAAACGACTGTCATCTGAAAATATAAGAGCCTCCCTAGGTTACCCAGTAAATGGTATAACTATTTCCCCCTAATAATAATAGAGAACTATTTTACACAACTTTTAACCATTCAAGTCAGATTCCTTATTTCACTTTTTGTTCCTGCTTTACACTGGTATCCTGCTGTGTGCAAGAGGCATAAAGGGCAACTGCAAAATCCTGAAGATACCCCTAAAGCTTTCCTTACAAATAGCTTGACAATAACTATTAATTTTGCACAAAAACTGTCGGAATCATTTTTCAGTTTAAATAACTTCTTATTGAAACCAACAGTAGCTGTATTTTCTAGTCTGAGATCCATTCAGGTACATTTAGAGTGGCTTCTATGTGTTTTACAGGGTCCCTTGTTACCTTGCTGTAGGGGCAGCAGCCCCAGGTTCCAGCGGCAGTCTTGCAGCAGGTTTGCTGGTCTGAGCAGTAGTGCTGATCATCACACTTGTCATTGCCTCTGGAGTCAGGGGAGGCAGCAGAGAGGCTATAGAGAGGGGCTTTCTGAAAGACCCAGGGGAAGACCAGGCTCTGTCTCTCACAGGTGCTGGTCTGCATGTTGCACTGGTAACCCTGGGGACAGCAATGCTCCTGGTCGTTACAACACACGCCCTGGAACAGAAGAGAAAAATCAGGAAGCGCAAAAAAACCCAAAAACACAGGTAGACACATTCTTATGCAAGTAGACAAACATTTCTGCAAGTTCCTTCACCTGTGATAGAGTGTTTTGTGCTATGGTTGAATCCCCTAAGGCAGTTTTCATTCCAACTGATCTCTCAATTACTTAACTAAACCCTTAATTAATAATTAGCTTTAATTAGGCCTTTTTGTTTTCTGCTCTTAAACAGTTGGAGATTTCAGCTTAACTATAAAATGTTAAGTCACTTGAAATCTCCAACTTTTTATTATTATTATTATTTATTTCTTAGCAGGCGCCCTTATCCAGGGCGACTTACAATTGTTACAAGATATCACCTTATTTTTACATACAATTACCCATTTATACAGTTGGGTTTTTACTGGAGCAATCTAGGTAAAAGTACCTTGCTCAAGGATACAGCAGCAATGTCCCCCACCTGGATTGAACCCACAACCCTCCGGTCGAGAGTCCAAAACCCTAACCACTACTCCACACTGCTGCCCTTTTAGGAGGAGAACAATTAAAAGACTAATTAAGCTACTTGTTAGTTCAGTTAAGGGTTTAGTTAAGTAATTGAGAGCTCAATTGGAATGAAACCCAGAAGACAAAGGGGTCCCCAAGGACCAAGGTTGAAAACCACTGACCTAAAGTATCGCAAGATCAGCTTATCATAATCTCTCTCCTTGACTTAGTTTTACATTTTATGATTCAGTATCTGAATGATACATCTAAAGCTTACAGTGTGCTTTATTAATATGAGCAACCATTATCTCAGAATTAAAAGAGCAAGCTTCAAATGCATTTTTTGTTTTTAAACATTTCCCTTACTATTTGATGGTGTTTGCAATCACTCTGAGTGGTTTTGTTGCTCTAATAGTGATCATTATTTTTCTCAAATCGACCTGCTCTTGAGCTTGAGTGACAGGACTGCGGGGTTGGGGTTAATTCCTTTTTAAAATCAATTTCCATTCCTTTTTAAATCAATTCTTGAAGGAATTGGAATTGATTAAAAGGGAATGGAAATTGATTTTAAAAAGGAAAGTGGAATTGAATAAAAAGAATTGACCCCAAATCTCCAGCTTTGTTTATTCCATTCAAATCATGTTACCCTTCCTCTGACAGCCCCGCCTGCACTGTGGGGCCCTTCATATGCACAGATGTGCAGGTTGTTCCAGCAGCGTAGCTCGTCTGTGTGTCACAGTTCACATCGGAGTGGGACGGGGGGTTCAGAGACGCAGCTACCTAACTGAACCAAGGCACTGTGTGGCCCCCTTTCTAACAGGTCTTTCACCCCTTCTCTCCACTGGCACAACCGACCCGTGAGGGCTCGGTACTGTACGGGTGGTTCTCCGCTGGCTATTTGTCAAGCCGAGCGAGAACCAAACCATGAAACTCCAGCCTCGCAAGACATCTGAATCTGTCTCTGAGCCAAGCCGGGCCAGGGGTGGGGTTAAGGATTTTCGTCATTACGTTGCACCAGTCAGTACATCCAGACCCTGACCACCTTCTGGCGCCTCCTCAAGACTCACCTCTTCAGACAGCACCTGTAGAACTCCTCTTTTTTTCCCCCTGGACACTTATCACTCTTCCTCAAATGCGCTTTACTTGCTCTTATCTGCCCCCTATTTTTACTGCATTTAATCCTGTACTTTAGAGTACTGTAATCTGTCAAGTGTTATTTAATCTGTAGTATTTTGTATTTAATTATATCCTGATGTAACTATCACTGACACTGTTATCTGCTCCCTTATTGAATTGTATATTGTCATATACTTGTAATTGCTAGAACCAAAGTCATTGTATTTATCTTGCTCTTAACTGTATTATTACTTGTACTGTGATCCTTGAAATGCATTTTTGTTTACGACTGTAAGTCATCCTGGATAAGGGCGTCTGCTAAGAAATAAATAATAATAAAATAAATAATACAATCCACAAAGACAAACAACAAACAACATGGTGGGCAGTGAGTGTGATGAGAAAAAAGTACAGCCTTGCGATGCTGAGGAAGTGCAGGCTGTAGTTTCTCTGTGGGCAGATAGAAGTGTTCGGGAAGATCTGGAGTCGTGTGTCAAATGAGAAAGTTTATGCCCGAATTTCTGACGATTTGAAGCAAATGGACATAAACCGCGGGTACGGTACACTTAACTCACACACTCAAAAACACAAAATTATATGAATAGCTGAATATAAAACAATTTTAAACTTATTTACAAAAATATAGTAAAACAAAAAACACAGAATACATACAACTCTTGTGGTGCTCATGCCACTTTTCTTTTTTTAAAAAGCACCCAACAGAAAAACAACTCTAGAAAACAGGATATTTTGGCAAATCATATTTTTAAAAACTTATTTTTTGCCCTTCAATAGAACTAATTGAACTTCAGTAAGTCATAAAATTTGTGGATTATAAAGAAATTCCTAAATATATTTTAAACACCATTTGTTTGTGTATCTTTTGGCAAACACAGTTAATTAAATTACAATAATTAAAAACTGTCTTTCGTTGCGTGTGACGTCAGTAGCACGGCTCGGCTCTGCAGTGGAAAAATAACCCAGGCTCTCCTTAACTGCACCGCGAGTGCTCGGTATGGCCCCGATGCGGCTCGGTTGTACAGTGGAAAAAAGAGGCATTTGTGTGGCATCTCAGGTGTAGCCTGAGGGGCAGCAGTAAGACCCACCCTGCCAACACACTGCCTAAAACAGAAATCAACCTATGAGAGATCATTGCTTTTACAACAAACTCCCCATTACTCCTGCCCTAATGGTTGAAACAGAACAGCAATGTGGCTGAGCAGTATATAATAAAGACAAAAATTTGTGGAAGAGAGTTGTGTAGCAGTGTGACAGAACTGTAATGAGTTCTGGTTGTAAATCTCCCTCCTGACCTGTGAGGGCGCTAAGTAGCGAAAGGGGAAGTCTTTGGACGGGCTGGCCTGACAGTTCATTTCCTGGGTCGGGAAGTCGGTCAGCCTGGAAGAAGGCGAGACTCCGTTGCAGGAACGTATTGACCTGGAAGGTAAATGAGGTAGCAGCTGCAGGCAATAGACACAGCTGAAATCGTTTACCAAGGGGTCATGCGTGATAGCATAAAGGGGCCGGAGAATTGTAAATCCTTCCTTCGCTTTTAGTTTCGAAATAGACCCGGAAGGACCTGTGCACTGTGTATTAAGAGTGTCGTGAGTGTTTGTTTGTTTGTCTTGTCTATAATTGTTACTTGTGTGTTCATAGACGGCTAACATGTTCCAGAGCTGTCGCTAAGGGCCAGCACTGAACCCGGAACAGCACTGCACTATTTGTCACTCTTTAAACTGTATCACCCACCGCGAGCACTACAGCACGCACCCAGGACTGGTGACCGTCGTTGTATATTGTGGGAGAGATACTGTGTTTATTGTTTAGGGCTGCAATCCCTATTACTGTTCTCCGTGTTTTACACATCGCTGTGTATAACCAGAGTTTATTATTTGGTCACCAGACCTGGATTATAACAAAAATAAAACAACTATTTTCCATACCGGATTACAAATCTCTGTCTATTTATTCCTGCACTGCATCACCTCTGCACCTGTTCATAATCAGCAGCCACTTTGCCACAAGCAGTTATAATTATTTTGGGTGCATTTCCCCCTAAACTGTGTGTTACAAGCATACATTTTGTTAATTAATTTTTAGACCAATAATTTAACAGTACCCAAAAAATGTAACTGGCCTTATTGTTTATTTTAATTAATTGTGAGGCTTCTTCAAAACAAAGATCGATTTAATTGTAAAAAGGTGGACAAACTTTCACTTGCCAAGGTTTTACCACTCGGAGGTAAAACTTAAACATACCTTTAAAGATACAAGCCGAAACGTGTCTAGTTGACTAAGGGGTTGATGCAATCCATGGGGATTCCCTGATACTGTACAATTCTGGCTAGGTACAGATTGAAGGGTTGTGATAAAACTGGCTTGGTGTAATACCACTTACGTTTGGTACAGGACAGCAGCCCCACTTCTCTGTTCTCATCTCACAGCATGTCATTTCCTTGGGGCAGGTGTGCTCGTTACACATGTTCTTGTCTGCGTGGGCTCCGGCTGCAGACAGCAGCTTCTTCATGGGAGGTTTCTTTAGCACCCAGGGGATGCTCAGGCCTTGCTTCACGCAGGTCTGCTGCTCAACATCACACTTGTACCCTTTAGGACAACAGTGTTCTTGATCATCGCAGCACACAGCCTGCAAAGGAAACCATTTCACTGGTTAATGTACCTCGTTAATGTATATGTGTGTATATACACACACACACAGTCACCTCCAAAATTATTGGCACCCTTGATAAAGATGAGCAAAAAAGGCTGTATAAAATAAACAACAAAGGTAATGAGCTATATTTTATGCTCAAATATAAGGGAAAACCATATTCTTTTATTCTAATACAATTGCTCAGAGAAAAAGTTTTTTTTATTAACAAGTAATACCATTTTTTCTCAAAAAGATAGGTGTCAGAATTATTGCCACCCCTAAAGATTATTATAAATAAAATCAAACAAAATTAAATCTGCATTAACATTCTACTTTAAGTTCATCTCAGTCTTAAGGAACTGTATTGTGGCCTTCCATGGCTTCCTGTTTCACTGGGGTATAAAAATGAGGTAACACGCATATGAAATCCATTTGTCATCCATCACCATGGGGAAAAGCAAAGAACTCACAAATGAAAAGAGACAAATGGTTGTTGATCTTCATAAATCAGGCAATGGGTACAAAACAATAGCTAAAAAAACTAAATACCACTTACCACTATTAGGGCAATTATTAAGAAGTTCAAAACCACTGGAACAGTGGTAAACTTGCCTGGTAGAAGACGCAAGTGTATCTTGCCCCCACACACAGTGAGGCAGATGGTTCGGGAGGCAAAGGGAAATCCAAGGGCCACAGTTGGAGAATTACAGAACGTGGCTGCATCTTGGGGTCACCAAGTCTCCAAATCTACAATTAGACGCCACCTCCATGCCAATAGGCTATTTGGAAGGGTTGCCAGAAAAAAAGCCTTTATTGAGAGCAACCAACAAACGTAAGCGCCTGGAGTTTGCTAAACGGCATTGGCACTTCGATTGGAACCAGGTGCTACGGTCAGATGAGACGAAAATAGAGCTCTTTGGCCACGCACACCAGCGGTGGGTTTGGCATCGAAAGAAGGATGCGTGTGTAGAAAAGAACCTCATACCTACTGTAAAATATGGTGGTGGATCTTTGATGTTATGGGGTTTGTTTTGCTTCCACTGGTCCTGGGGCCCTTGTTAAGGTCAACTGCATCATGAACTCTACCCAGTACCAGGAAATTTTGGCCAAAAACCTGGTTGCCTCTGCCAGGAGGCTGAAACTTGGCCGCAAGTGGAACTTCCAGCAAGAAAATGCATACATCAAAATCCACAAAGAAATGGTTAATTGACCACAAAATCAACATTTTGCAATGGACATCTCAGTCTCCGGACTTGAACCCCATTGAAAACCTGTGGTTTCAATTGAAGAGGGCAGTCATTAAGCGCAGACCGAAGGATATCAAGGATCTGGAAAGATTCTGTATGGAGAAATGATCTAAGATCCCTCCCAATGTGTTCTCCAATCTCATTAAACATTATAGAAAAAGACTGAGTGCCGTTACCCTTGCAAGGGGAGGGTGCACAAAGTACTGAAAACAAAAGTACTGAGAAGAAGTCGAGTGCCTCCAACCCCCTGAGAAGTCTATATACATCAAATATACTGACACCATGAAGGGTCTTATTACATTTATAATCCAGGTCAAACAGTGGATTTGAAAAAAAAAAAAAAAAAGCAGAAGTAATTTTTAGGGCAAAATATTTAGTTTTTTTATGAAACATCCTTACGTCAATAAAGGGATACAAAAGTAGTCCCATTTATAACTGTGAACTACACACAGTTTTGAGAAACTACACACACACATTTGAGAAAGGAGAGGAAGACTCATGAAATTAATTAAGTTGATGAAAAGCAATTACCCTCCGCAGAACGAATTAAAATGGTGTGCTGCTTTTTATATGAAAAATGAGAAAAAGCGGGTTGCGTAGTGGACTTATACTGGAGCCCGACGCCCCTGATAAAACGAGGGAGTGGTTGTATAGTATTTGTTAGCCTATTTGTTTTTCTATGGGTCTCTCGCTATATCACGGCCATCGATATATAGCGGATTTATATTGGACCCCGCGATATATCGAGTGGGTGGTGTATACATATTTATTTTTGATGTTTTGAATCTTACATTGCCATAGAAAAGATCCACCAGGAGGCAGAGTTGAGACAGCACCGAATTTTTTTTCTGCAACTGCTAGACGCTGTTGTTTGCAGAACAGGAGTAAAAAAATAACAATGATGTCTCGGATTTCAGTAATTTTTCAAGGTCGGTGTTGCAGAGGGGTGGATAATGTGCAGAAGTGCTAAAAAGACATATTGGAAGTGACAAAGTCGGGGTGAGAGTACAAAGACAGCAATGTTTTGTACCAAAAGGTGATTGATTGGTGAAAGGTGAATAATTGATCAATTTTATCAGGATGTTTGGGACTACAAGTCCTTCAAGCTGGATGGAAAAAGCAGTGCGTAAACAAGCTGTTGTTAAAAGCAAGAAAGAGACAACTTGTTTTGTTGTGTACCTACATTACCTTTTACTTTTGGATTATTTATTTATATACACAGTGCTCCCTCGCTATTATAAGGCTCTCGGTTATAACGCACCTCAGATATAACGCTCCTACAGCATGTCCCCCAGTTCCCTATATTAGTGATTCATGCAGTATTTCTAAAGTAAAACACATTACCGATGTTGTTCAAACTATAAACAACTTCTTAGTCTAACTTCTGTTTCTATCTCTCCCTTTTGATACAGTACTGTACTGAAGAAAAGCTGCGCTGGCACTTTATAACAGATCTTATTCAGCATTTGTTTTATAACTAAATAAATATTAGGCCTATTACGTGGTTATCTTTCCTAATGTATTTACTTTTTTTGCTGCGAGAGGAACTGCAGCTTTCTCCGGGAGACGAAATGTTTCAGCTTCGCTTCAGCCCCACTCTGGCAGCCGAACCTGGGGCAAGCCCATTCCCTCTTCCCCGCTCCCGACCCGCTCTCCTTCTCACACTTGGTTTGCTTGTCTGTCGCTTCGAACTGAACTCCCCACTGCCGTTTAGCCAGGCTATTTCTAGTTTAAAAACTGCTAATTAAAATGATCCACGAGTGGGAATGTAACCTTTTTTTTGTAAAAAATATAGCGTTGATCACATGGTGCTTTATGCATGGTTAATTCATGGAAAGTTACATTTTTGCTTCACTATATGTGCATTATAGAGAGGGAGTCATTTTATTTGTATTGTATAAATAACGCGGTGCAAAAATTTACAACAGTCACAAAAAAATAACATTTTGCATCTGTACTAGTAAAAACATCTCTCTATAAAAAAATATAATGCGACTAACTTTAATAGCCACTTGCTGTCAAACATTGTGTTTTATAACTTGGAAGCCTAATAATAATAATAATTTAAACCATCAATGTTATTCAGAATTCACCCTACATTTTTTTTTTTTTTTTTAAAGCAACACAATAATATTCTACTCACAGTTGATCATTGGATTTAATGTAGCATGAAGTCTGTTCTGCACACAACTCAGCTATCCTATTGGTCTTCAGATATTTTTAACACTGCTCTTTTGAGACATACAGTATTTACTGCAGGTTGACCGCACATTACACAGCACTGCAAGCAAAATGACTCTCTCGCGTTCTAATATCATTAGTAAGCACGCCTGACCACACATTACATTCTGTGCTGGAACAAATTCAAGCGTGAATATCGGTGTACATTATCAGCTAAAATAACAAAAACTGCCGATAGACAATTGTGCTTTTTTACCTTATATCGGTGCCATACCGATAGGCTACCGATTATCAGTGCACCCCTAATATTATACATACATACATACATACATATATATGGTTTTAATCACATATTTATTATACAATTACTGCATCCATCTCATTTGTTTGTTTTATTACTGATGCTATTAGTATTATAATTAGTATTATAATTATTATTTTAAAAGTTCTTCTTATTACCTATAAGACATTACATGGTCTTGAACCTTCTTATCTTCAATATCTGCTGACCCCATATGTCCCTGGTCGTTCGCAGAGATCATAAAATGCTAATCTTCTCCCTAAAACTTGTTTGAACTCCTCTGAGCCGGGACATTTACTTACAATGCCCCTCATCTTTGGAACTTGCTCCCGATTCATGTCAGGAACGCTAGCACAACTGAATCTTTTAAATCCTGTTTGAAAATGTGTTGCCAGCTAGCGACAAAATCACTAAGATCTAGCGACTTATGGGTTTCCCTAGCGACAAAAACATTGTCAAAGCGACTAGTGACAAATGTAGTGACTTTCACTGCCGACAACAGAGATTTTCAGAGAAAGAAGTCGCCAAATTGTATCGTCACAACATCAGTCGCAAGCAGCTCAATACACCACTCTTCTCCCGTCCTGAAGTAGTACAGTGGTGGCGTTCTTGTAGCGCTGATTTCCGCAGTTCTAGACACAATCACAGAGATGCGCGTCACTCAACTCCACCCACAGAAATCTGTGCAGATCCTGCACAGATCAGCGCAGCTTTAAAAAGCTGATGCGGACACTGGTTGCTGCTGTGAACCAGAGAGATCCCGAGTGACCTACCAATCATAATGCAAATAACTACAGCTGCCCCCTTATTAACGGAAGCGAGCGACATCAATTATTTAAATAAACATAAATGTACTAAATCTGTGATAAGTGATGCATAATGTTATAATAAAGTTAATGTTAATCAATTTCATCAGACTGACTCTGTATAGGTAGATAATCCAGACAAATATAAAATGGTTTAAAAATGGCCAACAATCATTAACACATTTAATATTGTTTACATTAGTGTTAACTCTTAATGGTTAAGCGATTCTGAGAGGAGTGGTAAATTGTCTAGCGACATTTTTGGCGACTTCAGAATATCTAAATAGCATCATCTAGTGACTTTGTGAGGTTTCTCTGGTGACTCCCTGTTTTGTGGAGTTGGCGACGCTGCTTCGGCAGAAACATTTCGATCAGAAAACTGAAAATGCAGCAGGCTGCTGCAGCTCAACCTGGATTCAGTGCTACACAGTGCTTCACTGTCTGCCACTGCATTGTTGGAAACCAGTGGCAAGCGATCAGAAAGCAGACTTAACCCTAGCCTGGCAGTCTGAGTGAAAAAGTAGTTACAACTTAAAGCAAGATCAGTGACTTTTTTCAACCAGCTGTCTCCGCCCCTAACAACATGTATAATATACCGGTAGGTATGTAATGTAACTTTCTTGGCTGTCGACACAGGGATATATTGTTATGCGTACTAATCTGTGTTTTCCACATATTCTGGCACACTTTGATCCCTATCTGCACAAATTAACGGATGTCTGCTGTGTTTACATGAGATTCAAGCAAAATCCAGTTGGCATGTATAAAGTGAATAGGAAAAAAAAAAGTTTTGACAATGCAAACATTTGTGATCAAAAGTAAATTGAGCATTGTATAGCTTGTATTCTGTATCGCTACTGAAAGCAATATATTTAAAGTGGTAAAGAAAAAAAACCAACAACAAAGCTGAGCAAAAATCTTTCTATACATCTTAATGCAATAAAGAACAATTTGGGAAAGAGCTAGGGTTATATATATATAACACACACACACACACACACATATATATATATATATATATATATATATATATATATATATATATATATATATATATATATATATATATATATACAGTACTGTGCAAAAGTTTTAGGCAGGTGTGAAAAAATGCTGTAAAGTAAGAATGCTTTCAAAAATAGACATGTTAATAGATTATATTTATCAATTAACTAAATGCAAAGTGAGTGAACAGAAGAAAATCTAAATCAAATCCATATTTGGTGTGACCACCCTTTGCCTTCAAAACAGCATCAAGCATCAATTCTTCTAGGTACACTTGCACACAGTTTTTGAAGGAACTCAGCAGGTAGGTTGGCCCAAACATCTTGAAGAACTAACCACAGTTCTTCTGTGGATTTAGGCAGCCTCAGTTGCTTCTCTCTCTCATGTAATCCCTGACAGACTCAATGATGTTGAGATCAGGGCTCTGTGGGGCCATACCATCACTTCCAGGACTCCTTGTTCTTCTTTACGCTGAAGATAGTTCTTAATGACTTTCGCTGTATGTTTGGGGTCGTTGTCATGCTGCAGAATAAATTTGGGGCCAATCAGATGCCTCCCTGATGGTATTGCATGATGGGTAAGTATCTGCCTGTACTTCTCAGCATTGAGGAGACCATTAATTCTGACCAAATCCCCAACTCCATTTGCAGAAATGCAGCCCCAAACTTGTAAGGAACCTCCACCATGCTTCACTGTTGCCTGCAGACACTCATTCGTATACGCTCTCCAGCCCTTCGCGAACAAACTGCCTTCTGCTACAGCCAAATATTTCAAATTTTGACTCATCAGTCCAGAGCACCTGCTGCCATTTTTCTGCACCCCAGTTCCTGTGTTTTCGTGCATAGTTGAGTTGCTTGGCCTTGTTTCCACATCGGAGGTATGGCTTTTTGGCAGCAAGTCTTCCATGAAGGCCACTTCTGACCAGACTTCTCCGGACAGTAGATGGGTGTACCAGCGTCCCACTGTTTTCTGCCAGTTCTGAGCTGATGGCACTGCTGGACATCTTCCGATTGCGAAGGGAAGTAAGCATGATGTGATTTTCATCTGCTGCAGTAAGTTTCTTGGCCGACCACTGCGCTCCACGGTCCTCAACGTTGCCCGTTTCTTTGTGCTTCTTCAAAAGAGCTTGGACAGCACATCTGGAAACCCTTGTCTGCCTTGAAATTTCTGCCTGGGAGAGACCTTGCTGATGCAGTATAACTACCTTGTGTCTTGTTGCTGTGCTCAGTCTTGCCATGGTGTATGACTTTTGACAGTAAACTGTCTTCAGCAACCTCACCTTGTTAGCTGAGTTTGGCTGTTCCTCACCCAGTTTTATTCCTCCTACACAGCTGTTTCTGTTTCAGTTAATGATTGTGTTTCAACCTACATATTGAATTGATGATCATTAGCACCTGTTTGGTATAATTGTTTAATCATACACCTGACTATATGCTTACAAAATCCCTGACTTTGTGCAAGTGTACCTAGAAGAATTGATGCTGTTTTGAAGGCAAAGGGTTGTCACACCAAATATGGATTTGATTTAGATTTTTCTTCTGTTCACTCACTTTGCATTTAGTTAATTGATAAATATAATCAATTAACATGTCTATTTTTGAAAGCATTCTTACTTTACAGCATTTTTTCACACCTGCCTAAAACTTCTGCACAGTACTGTATATATATATATATATATATATATATATATATATATATATATATATATATATATATATATATATATACACATACTTCCACATTGTATACACTTTAGTACCAGGTCTAGTCCTAATGCTAAATCTATTTTCTTTCCTCTTATATGCGCTAGCAATACAACGTCTGTATATTTCAAATACAAAGCAACAGATGTTGCTGCTGCTGTTTCCTGGTACTGAATCACTTCCTTTCTTGTAATTCCAACTCACGCCAATTGTAAGCTCCAAAATTAGACCATGTGACCTACAAAGGCACCAGGATGCATTAGTCTTGCATTCAATTGTTGAGCAATAAATAGCTATTTCCACATCCTAAATTACAAATTCAAGCAAAGAACCAAAAAAAGCTATTAGGAGCTCCACTTACTATGCAGTTTAAATACATTATAAAATATATATTTTGTTGCCATCTACAAAAGTCGATGCATGGCACAACACTCAATGTTGGTCTGCTAGCAATGGTGTCCACCAAACTTGCGTTCCTTGCTGGAGAGGAATTTGCATTTGGCACCCCTGAGGAATGGGCATGCCACCTGATAGTGGTCACATTAAAGGGACACGTTGCTCAGGATTTACATGGTTGTTGGCTTCACTTACACGTATCAGCGGACAGCAGGCCCAGTCTCCAGTGCTCAGTTTACAGCAGGTGGTCCCGTCAGGGCAGCTGGTCTGGTCGTCGGCTTCTCTTCGTTGGGCTCGCTCACGAGGGCTGGCACTTTCTTCAGCCAGGGCACAGAGAATCCACCCTGGTCACAGGTGCCAGCGGCAAGATCACAGGTAGTGTCCTCTGGACAGCAATGCTCGTGGTCATCACAGCAAACAGCCTGGGGAGGGGTGGAGGGATCAATTTAGAACAACAGGTCTATTTCTATGCAGTGAATTTGCTCAACAACAAGGATAATCTAGGCAGAGTCAGTCCCTTAATTAAATGTGACAAAACACGTAAAATAACCAATATCTACTGTACATCCACAGTATACACCTGCAAACGTGTATCAAAGACAGGCAGTTAGACAAATGACTCCACACACGCAAAGATTCTGATACTAAAGTGCTGAAGAATGTACTAACCAAGTTTCATCATAACTTGACAAGCAGTACAAACACATTTTTTAAATGTAAAAGTATGAGATGCTGTACAGCACATCGGTGTGGCTCCCAGTAGGGGAGGGGAAAATTCCCTTCCTGGCGCCCTTTTTATAAGAATAAAGGACTCGCAGACAATATTCACACCAGCACATTTTAAAATGAAGTTACCTTGGGAATGCTGCAGCACCCCCAGCCCCCTTGCTTGTTCTTGCAGCAGGTGTTGCCGTCAGGACAGGATTTGGTGTCATCACACTTGACGACTCTCTCGACCATTCCATTCACAATCACTAGCATCTTCCCATTGTTGGAGTTTTTCTTCATAGCCGGAAACTTCTTCCTCATCGTGGTCTCCTCCTCTGCAGACACACACTTCTTGTGTTCGGTATCACACGTGGTTCCCTCGGGACAGCAGGATTCTTTGTCTGCACAGCACACAGCCTGTGGAATAGTAAGCAGAAACATCAATAAACAATGAGAAATATAATCCTATGACAAAAGGCCCATGTATTTAAATAACTTAAAAAAAAAAAAAAAAGTTAAGCCAATCTGATTTTAAAGTTCCATCAAATAGCCAAACCTATCAGAAGCCATAACTTGTGAAAGAATGTCTTCATGCCCTACTGTCAAGAACTTTTGTTAATCTTTAAAAACGCATTGGGAGATACAGTAACACGCACATTTATTAGAACACCCCAATGCGTCTGTTGTTTTCATTTGCGTGCACATGAAATCAAACCAATGTAACTGAATCTTGGAAAATTGCCAAAATAGGCAAATTAGTGATCGTCAAATTTAATTAATGACTAATAGGCCACATGTGCAATTAATTTCAAAGAGAAAAGGAACACACAGCCACAAATGGCAAAATGCAAGAGACTTTTTATAAGTTAAGATGCCTAATTAAAAGCACAAAGTGGTCTAACATTTTACACAAGTGCCTATTGTTTCGATATCACCGACACGACCAAAAATTTAAATTCTCACACCATGAGGTTTTTATGCAAGTAGGTATATAAAAGATATAAATGACAAATCTTGAGCTCCTCTAATATATTTGCACACTATTGTATGTACAGATGCCTCCATTATATTTTTACTTGTAGGCATGTCTTACATGCGGCAGCGGACAGCAGGCCCAGTCTCCAGTGCTCAGTTTACAGCAGGTGCTCCCGCCAGGGCAGCTGGTCTCGCCATCGCACTTCTCTTCGCTGGGCTCACTCACGAGGGCTGGCACTTTCTTCATCCAGGGCACAGAGAATCCACCCTGGTCACAGGTGCCAGCGGCAAGATCACAGGTGGTGTCCTCTGGACAGCAATGCTCGTGGGTCATCACAGCAAACAGCCTGGGGAAGGGGTGGAGGGATGAATTTAGAACAACCTGTCTATTTCTATGCAGTGAATATCCTCAACAACAAGGATAATCTAGGCAGAGTCAGTCCCTTAATTAAATGTGACAAAGAACACGTAAAATAAACACGATCTACTGTACATCCACAGTATACACCTGCAAAAGTGTATCAAAGACAGGCAGTTAGACAAATGACTCTACACACACAAAGATTTTGATACTAAAGTGCTGAAGAATATACTAACCAAGTTTCATCATAACTTGACAAGCAGTACAAACACATTTTTTAAATGTAAAAGTATGAGACGCTGTACTGCACATCGGTGTGGCTCCCAGTAGGGGAGGGGGAAATTCCCTTCCTGGTGCCCTTTTTGTAAGAATAAAGGACTCGCCGACAATATTCACACCAGCACATTTTAAAATGAAGTTACCTTGGGAATGCTGCAGCACCCCCAGCCCCCTTGCTTGTTCTTGCAGCAGGTGTTGCCGTCAGGACAGGATTTGGTGTCATCACACTTGACGACTCTCTCGACCATTCCATTCACAATCACTAGCATCTTCCCATTGTTGGAGTTTTTCTTCATAGCCGGAAACTTCTTCCTCATCGTGGTCTCCCCCTCTGCAGACACACACTTCTTGTGTTCGGTATCACACGTGGTTCCCTCGGGACAGCAGGATTCTTTGTCTGCACAGCACACAGCCTGTGGAATAGTAAGCAGAAACATCAATAAACAATGAGAAATATAATCCCATGACAAAAGGCCCATGTACTTAAATAACTTAAAAAAAAAAAAAAAAATAAAAAGTTAAGCCAATCCGATTTTAAAGTTCCATCAAATAGCCAAACCTATCAGAAGCCATAACTTGTGAAAGAATGTCTTCATGCCCTACGGTCAAGAACTTTTGTTAATCTTTAAAAACGCATTGAGAGATACAGTAGCACGCACATTTATTAGAACACCCCAATGCGTCTGTTGTTTTCATTTGCGTGCACATGAAATCAAACCAATGTAACTGAATCTTGGAAAATTGCCAAAATAGGCAAATTAGTGATCGTCAAATTTAATTAATGACTTTAATAGGTCACATGTGCAATTAATTTCAAAGAGAAAAGGAACACACAGCCACAAATGGCAAAATGCAAGAGACTTTTTATAAGTTAAGATGCCTAATTAAAAGCACAAAGTGGTCTAACATTTTTACACAAGTGCCTATTGTTTCGATATCACCGATTACCGACCAAAAATTTAAATTCTCACACCATGAGGTTTTTATGCAAGTAGGTACAGTACTGTGCAAAAGTTTTAGGCAGGTGTGAAAAAATGCTGTAAAGTAAGAATGCTTTCAAAAATAGACATGTTAATAGATTATATTTATCAATTAACTAAATGCAAAGTGAGTGAACAGAAGAAAAATCTAAATCAAATCCATATTTGGTGTGACCACCCTTTGCCTTCAAAACAGCATCAATTCTTCTAGGTACACTTGCACAAAGTCAGGGATTTTGTAGGCATATAGTCAGGTGTATGATTAAACAATTATACCAAACAGGTGCTAATGATCATCAATTCAATATGTAGGTTGAAACACAATCATTAACTGAAACAGAAACAGCTGTGTAGGAGGAATAAAACTGGGTGAGGAACAGCCAAACTCAGCTAACAAGGTGAGGTTGCTGAAGACAGTTTACTGTCAAAAGTCATACACCATGGCAAGACTGAGCACAGCAACAAGACACAAGGTAGTTATACTGCATCAGCAAGGTCTCTCCCAGGCAGAAATTTCAAGGCAGACAGGGGTTTCCAGATGTGCTGTCCAAGCTCTTTTGAAGAAGCACAAAGAAACAGGCAACGTTGATGACCATAGACGCAGTGGTCGGCCAAGGAAACTTACTGCAGCAAATGAAAGACACCTCATGCTTACTTCCCTTCGCAATCGGAAGCTGTCCAGCAGTGCCATCAGCTCAGAATTGGCAGAAAACAGTGGGACCCTGGTACACCCATCTACTGTCCGGAGAAGTCTGGTCAGAAGTGGCCTTCATGGAAGACTTATGCCAAAAACCATACCTCCGACATGGAAACAAGGCCAAGCGACTCAACTATGCACGAAAACACAGGAACTGGGGTGCAGAAAAATGGCAGCAGGCGCTATGGACTGATGAGTCAAAATCTGAAATATTTGGCTGTAGCAGAAGGCAGTTTGTTCGCCGAAGGGCTGGAGAGCAGAACATGAATGAGTGTCTGCAGGCAACAGTGAAGCATGGTGGAGGTTCCTTGCAAGTTTGGGGCTGCATTTCTGCAAATGGAGTTGGGGATTTGGTCAGAATTAATGGTCTCCTCAATGCTGAGAAGTACAGGCAGATAATTATCCATCATGCAATACCATCAGGGAGGCATCTGATTGGCCCCAAATTTATTCTGCAGCATGACAACGACCCCAAACATACAGCGAAAGTCATTAAGAACTATCTTCAGCGTAAAGAAGAACAAGGAGTCCTGGAAGTGATGGTATGGCCCCCACAGAGCCCTGATCTCAACATCATCGAGTCTGTCTGGGATTACATAAAGAGAGAGAAGCAACTGAGACTGCCTAAATCCAAGGAAGAACTGTGGTTAGTTCTCCAAGATGTTTGGGCCAACCTACCTGCCGAGTTCCTTCAAAAACTGTGTGCATGTGTACCTAGAAGAATTGATGCTGTTTTGAAGGCAAAGGGTGGTCACACCAAATATTGATTTGATGTAGATTTTTCTTCTGTTCACTCACTTTGCATTTAGTTAATTGATAAATATAAACTATTAACATGTCTATTTTTGAAAGCATTCTTACTTTACAGCATTTTTTCACACCTGCCTAAAACTTTTGCACAGTACTGTATATAAAAGATATAAATGACAAATCTTGAGCTCCTCTAATATATTTGCACACTATTGTATGTACAGATGCCTCCATTATATTTTTACTTGTAGGCATGTCTTACATGTGGCAGCGGACAGCAGGCCCAGTCTCCAGTGCTCAGTTTACAGCAGGTGCTCCCGTCAGGGCAGCTGGTCTCGTCATCGCACTTCTCTTCGTTGGGCTCGCTCACGAGGGCTGGCACTTTCTTCAGCCAGGGCACAGAGAATCCACCCTGGTCACAGGTGCCAGCGGCAAGATCACAGGTGGTGTCCTCTGGACAGCAATGCTCGTGGTCATCACAGCAAACAGCCTGGGGAGGGGTGGAGGGATGAATTTAGAACAACCTGTCTATTTTATGCAGTGAATATGCTCAACAACAAGGATAATCTAGGCAGAGTCAGTCCCTTAATTAAATGTGACAAAGAACACGTAAAATAAACACGATCTACTGTACATCCACAGTATACACCTGCAAAAGTGTATCAAAGACAGGCAGTTAGACAAATGACTCCACACACACAAAGATTCTGTTACTAAAGTGCTGAAGAATGTACTAACCAAGTTTCATCATAACTTGACAAGCAGTACAAACACATTTTTAAATGTATAAGTAGAGATGCTGTACTGCACATCGGTGTGGCTCTCAGTAGGGGAGGGCTAAACTCCCTTCCTGGTGCCCTTTTTATAAGAATAAAGGACTCGCAGACAATATTCACACCAGCACATTTTAAAATGAAGTTACCTTGGGAATGCTGCAGCACCCCAGCCCCTTGCTTGTTCTTGCAGCAGGTGTTGCCGTCAGGACAGGATTTGGTGTCATCACACTTGACGACTCTCTCGACCATTCCATTCACAATCACTAGCATCTTCCCATTGTTGGAGTTTTTCTTCATAGCCGGAAACTTCTTCCTCATCGTGGTCTCCCCCTCTGCAGACACACACTTCTTGTGTTCGGTATCACACGTGGTTCCCTCGGGACAGCAGGATTCTTTGTCTGCACAGCACACAGCCTGTGGAATAGTAAGCAGAAACATCAATAAACAATGAGAAATATAATCCCATGACAAAAGGCCCATGTATTTAAATAACTTTATATAAAAATAAAAAAAAGTTAAGCCAATCTGATTTTAAAGTTCCATCAAATAGCCAAACCTATCAGAAGCCATAACTTGTGAAAGAATGTCTTCATGCCCTACGGTCAAGAACTTTTGTTAATCTTTAAAAACGCATTGAGAGATACTGTAGCACGCACATTTATTAGAACACCCCAATGCGTCTGTTGTTTTCATTTGCGTGCACATGAAATCAAACCAATGTAACGGAATCTTGGAAAATTGCCAATATAGGCAAATTAGTGATCGTCAAATTTAATTAATGACTTTAATAGGCCACATGTGCAATTAATTTAGGAGGCTGTGTGGTCCAGTGGTTAAAGAAAAGGGCTTGCAACTAGGAGGTCCCCGGTTCAAATCCCACCTCAGCCACTGACTCATTGTGTGACCCTGAGCAAGTCACTTAACCACCTTGTGCTCCGTCTTTCGGGTGAGACGTAGTTGTAAGTGACTCTGCAGCTGATGCATAGTTTACACACCCTAGTCTCTGTAAGTCGCCTTGGATAAAGGCGTCTGCTAAGTAAACAAATAATAATAATAAAACAGAAAAGGAACACACAGCCACAAATGGCAAAATGCAAGAGACTTTTTAGAAGTTAAGACGCCTAATTAAAAGCACAAAGTGGTCTAACATTTTTACACAAGAGCCTATTGTTTCGATATCAACGATTACCGACCAAAAATTTAAATTCTCACACCATGAGGTTTTTATGCAAGTAGGTGTATAAAAGATATAAATGACAAATCTTGAGCTCCTCTAATATATTTGCACACTATTGTATGTACAGATGCCTCCATTATATTTTTACTTGTAGGCATGTCTTACATGCGGCAGCGGACAGCAGGCCCAGTCTCCAGTGCTCAGTTTACAGCAGGTGTTCCCGTCAGGGCAGCTGGTCTCGTCATCGCACTTCTCTTCGTTGGGCTCGCTCACGAGGGCTGGCACTTTCTTCAGCCAGGGCACAGAGAATCCACCCTGGTCACAGGTGCCAGCGGCAAGATCACAGGTGGTGTCCTCTGGACAGCAATGCTCGTGGTCATCACAGCAAACAGCCTGGGGAGGAGGTAGAGGGATGAATTTAGAACAACCTGTCTATTTCTATGCAGTGAATATACTCAACAACAAGGATAATCTAGGCAGAGTCAGTCCCTTAATTAAATGTGACAAAGAACACGTAAAATAAACACGATCTACTGTACATCCACAGTATACACCTGCAAAAGTGTATCAAAGACAGGCAGTTAGACAAATGACTCCACACACACAAAGATTCTGTTACTATAGTGCTGAAGAATATACTAACCAAGTTTCATCATAACTTGACAAGCAGTACAAACACATTTTTTAAATGTAAAAGTATGAGATGCTGTACTGCACATCGGTGTGGCTCCCAGTAGGGGAGGGGGAAATTCCCTTCCTGGTGCCCTTTCTATAAGAATAAAGGACTCGCAGACAATATTCACACCAGCACATTTTAAAATGAAGTTACCTTGGGAAAGCTGCAGCACCCCCAGCCCCCTTGCTTGTTCTTGCAGCAGGTGTTGCCGTCAGGACAGGATTTGGTGTCATCACACTCGACCGTCCCATTCACAATCACTAGCATCTTCCCATTGTTGGAGTTTTTCTTCATAGCCGGAAACTTCTTCCTCATCGTGGTCTCCCCCTCTGCAGACACACACTTCTTGTGTTCGGTATCACACGTGGTTCCCTCGGGACAGCAGGATTCTTTGTCTGCACAGCACACAGCCTGTGGAATAGTAAGCAGAAACATCAATAAACAATGAGAAATAGAATCCCATGACAAAAGGCCCATGTATTCAAATAACTTTAAAAAAATGTTAAGCCAATCAGATTTTAAAGTTCCATCAAATAGCCAAACCTATCAGAAGCCATAACTTGTGAAAGAAGGTCTTCATGCCCTACGGTCAAGAACTTTTGTTAATCTTTAAAAACGCATTGGGAGATACAGTTTCGTGCACATTTATTAGAACACCCCATTGAGTCTGTTGTTTTTATTTGTGTGCACAGGGTTCATACACTTTTCAACATCAAAATTCCATACTTTTTCCAGACTTCCATTTGGTTTTCCCAGACTTGTTTTAATTAGTTTCTACTAGTTTTTCGATAGTTATCCACAAAGGCGGGCAGCCGCAGAGCATTATAGTTTTTTGATCCAGAGCAGAAGTTGCACCTGGTTTTCTAAAGGTATTTGTCAGAATCTGGAGGTGCATATCTAGCAAAAGACAATGCAGTGTACAAAAGAGAAGTAAGATACAATCTAAGAAATGCCCAATATTTGAGAACTATGTTGCATTATTTACAAAGAGAATATAAAAAGTTGTATACTGCAAGTATACTTGTGCCAAAATAGGATAGTATAATGGTACCAATAGTATTCTAAAACCAGACAATTTTGGCACAAGTATACTTGCAGTATACTACTATTTTGTAAGGCATGATATTGGATTCTGATTCAAACTTCTTTATACCCTCTGTTAAATGTTGAACACTGTGGGAGGAGAAAAATAACAAAAATGAAATAACAAATGTGCAAGCATTATATATTAAAATGTGCAAGTGTTGCATATTAAACATACAAATCAAATACTAAATACAGTACACCCTCGCTGTAACAACCCTGTTTGGGTCCAAAGCTTTTTGTTCGCTATAGTAAAAGGACAACCCAAAACGAACAAGCTGCTGGAGTAGGTTAAGGAAGTCACCTTGGATAAAGGCATTAGCTAAATTATTAATAATATTAGTACTGTTTTTATTCTTTGATTTTCTTTATTATTACAGTATGTGTCACTACTACCACTTAATAATAATAATAATAATAATAATAATAATAATAATAATAATAATAATAATAATAATAATAATAATAGCAATGAGACTGTCTGAATAAAAGTAGAATTACAAGTATCTATCATGCTGCATCCAGTATTCTGGCTATATCCTATTTGTTGAAGAACACAGTACAAACTCCCCAAAAAAAAAAAATCGGATTAACAAAGTTTCTGTTTTGTTTCCTTATTAACAAAAAAACATCAGCAGCAGTTTGATTTCTTTTTTTCTTTTTAAATCGGTATTTAAATCGTATAATGAAGACCATATAGCGAAGATGTAAATAGTATACCTACAGTCGGCTGACGGTTTGGACCCGAGACTGTTGCTGCACTCAGAACTGTAAGTTACAAGCAAGCACCACACATTTAAAATACAATTACCGGTACATTTTATTAATCACATTAAAGAAATGAAAAAAGCGACTTTACAGGCTATGTTTATACACACCATACGGGCTACAGAAAGCGTTGTTTTTTGTTTTTTGTTTTAAATCCGAGTCAGTGATGATAATAACTTGTTTTGTATTCGTATTTTTTTCCCCCCTGGGTTGGGAAATAACGTTAACTATTTAATAAAGATAACAACAAGATAACACAATGTGAATCTGGGTGAGCAGAGTACAGTAGCTTGTAATTCCAGTCTGTAACTTTGTTTAAAAATCATAGCCTTCAATAGAAATTGATATAAATTTGGCTGTCATAGTGTCGACTTTGCCCTTCGTTTCACTGGAGCAGACAGGGACATGTGACATATACCAGTGTGCTGATTGGATAGGATTGCTTGAGTTGTCAGGACGTTGTCAGGGGTGATACACGGGGCAATCCTCACGCGATTTGGTCGCAAGCAATATAGTTGCTACTACTAGCAGATTGCCTAGACAGTGTCGCTAGAGCTGCTGACCCGCTTTCGAAATCAATTATTATTAATAAAAAAAAAAAAATGCAGAATTATTTTCATTCTCCCGTGATGCTCGGAAAATTCCTGACTTTTTCAAGACTTTCATAACGGAGACGTGGTTTTTCAAGCATTTTCAAGCCCTGGAAATCAGTTTGGCATTTTTCCATACTTTTTCCAGACTTCCAGACTAGTGTACGAACCCTGTGTGCATATGAAATCAAACCCCTGTAACTGAATCTTGGAAAATTGCCAAAATAGGAAAATTAGTGATCGTCAAATTTAAATAATGACTAATAGGCCACATGTGCAATTAATTTCAAAGAGAAAAGGAACACACAGCCACAAATGTCAAAATGCAAGAGACTTTTTAGAAGTTAAGACGCCTAATTAAAAGCACAAAGTGGTCTAACATTTTTACACAAGTGCCTATTGTTTCGATATCACCGATTACCGACCAAAAATTTAAATTCTCACATCATGAGGTTTTTATGCAAGTAGGTATATAAAAGATATAAATGACAAATCTTGAGCTCCTCTAATATATTTGCACACTATTGTATGTACAGATGCCTCCATTATATTTTTACTTGTAGGCATGTCTTACATGTGGCAGCGGACAGCAGCCCCAGTCTCCAGTGCTCAGTTTACAGCAGGTGCTCCCGTCAGGGCAGCTGGTCTCGTCATCGCACTTCTCTTCGTTGGGCTCGCTCACGAGGGCTGGCACTTTCTTCAGCCAGGGCACAGAGAATCCACCCTGGTCACAGGTGCCAGCAGCAAGATCACAGGTGGTGTCCTCTGGACAGCAATGCTGTTGGTCATCACAGCAAACAGCCTGGGGAGGGGGTGGAGGGATGAATTTAGAACAACCTGTCTATTTCTATGCAGTGAATATGCTCAACAACAAGGATATTCTAGGCAGAGTCAGTCCCTTAATCAAATGTGACAAAGAACACGTAAAAATAACCAAGATCTACTGTACATCCACAGTATACACCTGCAAAACTGTATCAAAGACAGGCAGTTAGTCAAATGACTCCACACACGCAGATTCTGATACTAAAGTGCTGAAGAATGTACTAACCAAGTTTCAACATAAACTTGACAAGCAGTACAAACACATTTTTTAAATGTAAAAAGTATGAGATGCTGTACTGCACATCGGTGTGGCTCCCAGTAGGGAGGGGAAATTCCTTCCTGGCCCTTTTATAAGAATAAAGGACTCGCAGACAATATTCACACCAGCACATTTTAAAATGAAGTTACCTTGGGAAAGCTGCAGCACCCCCAGCCCCCTTGCTTGTTCTTGCAGCAGGTGTTGCCGTCAGGACAGGATTTGGTGTCATCACACTTGACGACTCTCTCGACCATCCCATTCACAATCACTAGCATCTTCCCATTGTTGGAGTTTTTCTTCATAGCCGGAAACTTCTTCCTCATCGTGGTCTCCTCCTCTGCAGACACACACTTCTTGTGTTCGGTATCACACGTGGTTCCCTCGGGACAGCAGGATTCTTTGTCTGCACAGCACACAGCCTGTGGAATAGTAAGCAGAAACATCAATAAACAATGAGAAATAGAATCCCATGACAAAAGGCCCATGTATTTAAATAACTTAAAAAAAAAAAAAAAAGTTAAGCCAATCCGATTTTAAAGTTCCATCAAATAGCCAAACCCATCAGAAGCCATAACTTGTGAAAGAATGTCTTCATGCCCTATGGTCAAGAACTTTTGTTAATCTTTAAAAACGCATTGGGAGATACAGTAGCACGCACATTTATTAGAACACCCCAATGCGTCTGTTGTTTTCATTTGTGTGCACATGAAATCAAACCAATGTAACTGAATCTTGGAAAATTGCCAATATAGGCAAATTAGTGATTGTCAAATTTAATTAATGACTTTAATAGGCCACATGTGCAATTAATTTCAAAGAGAAAAGGAACACACAGCCACAAATGGCAAAATGCAAGAGACTTTTTAGAAGTTAAGACGCCTAATTAAAAGCACAAAGTGGTCTAACAATTTTACACAAGTGCCTATTGTTTCGATATCACCGATTACCGACCAAAAATTTAAATTCTCACACCATGAGGTTTTTATGCAAGTAGGTGTATAAAAGATATAAATGACAAATCTTGAGCTCCTCTAATATATTTGCACACTATTGTATGTACAGATGCCTCCATTATATTTTTACTTGTAGGCATGTCTTACATGTGGCAGCGGACAGCAGGCCCAGTCTCCAGTGCTCAGTTTACAGCAGGTGCTCCCGTCAGGGCAGCTGGTCTCGTCATCGCACTTCTCTTCGTTGGGCTCGTTCACGAGGGCTGGCACTTTCTTCAGCCAGGGCACAGAGAATCCACCCTGGTCACAGGTGCCAGCGGCAAGATCACAGGTGGTGTCCTCTGGACAGCAATGCTCGTGGTCATCACAGCAAACAGCCTGGGGAGGAGGTGGAGGGATGAATTTAGAACAACCTGTCTATTTCTATGCAGTGAATATGCTCAACAACAAGGATAATCTAGGCCAGGGCTTCTCAAACTCAGTCCTGGGGACCCCCTGTGTCTGCTGGTTTTCATTCCAACCAAGATCTAAATTACTTAACTAGACCCTTAATTGAACTGATCATCTGCTTAATTAGACCTTTTTACTTGTTTTCAGCTATTAAACAGTTGCATATTTCAAGTTAGCTATAACATTTGATAAGTAATTTGAACTGCAACTGTTTAAGAGCTGAAAACAAGAAAAATTTCTAATTAAGCAAATAATTAGTTCAAATAAGGGTCTAGTTAAGTAATTAAGAGCTTGGTTGGAATGAAAACCAGCAGACAAAGGGGGTCCCCAGGACCGAGTTTGAGAAGCCCTTATCTAGGCAGAGTCAGTCCCTTAATTAAATGAGACAAAGAACATGTACAATAACCAAGACCTACTGTACATCTACAGTATACACCTGCAAAAGTGTATCAAAGACAGGCAGTTAGACAAATGACTCCACACACACAAAGATTCTGATACTAAAGTGCTGAAGAATGTACTAACCAAGTTTCATCATAACTTGACAAGCAGTACAAACACATTTTTTAAATGTAAAAGTATGAGATGCTGTACTGCACATCGGTGTGGCTCCCAGTAAGGGAGGGGGAAATTCCCTTCCTGGCGCCCTTTTTATAAGAATAAAGGACTCGCAGACAATATTCACACCAGCACATTTTAAAATGAAGTTACCTTGGGAATGCTGCAGCACCCCCAGCCCCCTTGCTTGTTCTTGCAGCAGGTGTTGCCGTCAGGACAGGATTTGGTGTCATCACACTTGACGACTCTCTCGACCGTCACATTCACAATCACTAGCATCTTCCCATTGTTGGAGTTTTTCTTCATAGCCGGAAACTTCTTCCTCATCGTGGTCTCCCCCTCTGCAGACACACACTTCTTGTGTTCGGTATCACACGTGGTTCCCTCGGGACAGCAGGATTCTTTGTCTGCACAGCACACAGCCTGTGGAATAGTAAGCAGAAACATCAATAAACAATGAGAAATAGAATCCCATGACAAAAGGCCCATGTATTTAAATAACTTAAAAAAATTTTTTTTTTTAAAAACTTAAGCCAATCCGATTTTAAAGTTCCATCAAATAGCCAAACCTATCAGAAGCCATAACTTGTGAAAGAATGTCTTCATGTCCTACGGTCAAGAACTTTTGTTAATCTTTAAAAACGCATTGGGAGATACACTAGCGTGCACATTTATTAGAACACCCCAATGCGTCTGTTGTTTTCATTTGCGTGCACATGAAATCAAACCAATGTAACTGAATCTTGGAAAATTGCCAAAATAGGCAAATTAGTGATCGTCAAATTTAATTAATGACTTTAATAGGCCACATGTGCAATTAATTTCAAAGAGAAAAGGAACACACAGCCACAAATGGCAAAATGCAAGAGACTTTTTATAAGTTAAGATGCCTAATTAAAAGCACAAAGTGGTCTAACATTTTTACACAAGTGCCTATTGTTTCGATATCACCGATTACCGACCAAAAATTTAAATTCTCACACCATGAGGTTTTTATGCAAGTAGGTATATAAAAGATATAAATGACAAATCTTGAGCTCCTCTAATATATTTGCACACTATTGTATGTACAGATGCCTCCATTATATTTTTACTTGTAGGCATGTCTTACATGTGGCAGCGGACAGCAGGCCCAGTCTCCAGTGCTCAGTTTACAGCAGGTGCTCCCGTCAGGGCAGCTGGTCTCGTCATCGCACTTCTCTTCGTTGGGCTCACTCACGAGGGCTGGCACTTTCTTCATCCAGGGCACAGAGAATCCACCCTGGTCACAGGTGCCAGCGGCAAGATCACAGGTGGTGTCCTCTGGACAGCAATGCTCGTGGTCATCACAGCAAACAGCCTGGGGAGGGGGTGGAGGGATGAATTTAGAACAACCTGTCTATTTCTATGCAGTGAATATGCTCAACAACAAGGATAATCTAGGCAGAGTCAGTCCCTTAATTAAATGTGACAAAGAACACGTAAAATAAACACGATCTACTGTACATCTACAGTATACACCTGCAAAAGTGTATCAAAGACAGGCAGTTAGACAAATGACTCCACACACGCAAAGATTCTGTTACTAAAGTGCTGAAGAATGTACTAACCAAGTTTCATCATAACTTGACAAGCAATACAAACACATTTTTTAAATGTATAAGTAGAGATGCTGTACTGCACATCGGTGTGGCTCTCAGTAGGGGAGGGGAAACTCCTTCCTGGTGCCCTTTTATAAGAATAAAGGACTCGCAGACAATATTCACACCAGCACATTTTAAAATGAAGTTACCTTGGGAAAGCTGCAGCACCCCAGCCCCTTGCTTGTTCTTGCAGCAGGTGTTGCCGTCAGGACAGGATTTGGTGTCATCACACTCGACTCGTCCCATTCACAATCACTAGCATCTTCCCACTGTTGGAGTTTTTCTTCATAGCCGAAACTTCTTCCTCATCGTGGTCTCCCCTCTGCAGACACACACTTCTTGTGTTCGGTATCACACGTGGTTCCCTCGGGACAGCAGGATTCTTTGTCTGCACAGCACACAGCCTGTGGAATAGTAAGCAGAAACATCAATAAACAATGAGAAATAGAATCCCATGACAAAAGGCCCATGTATTCAAATAACTTTAAAGAAATGTTAAGCCAATCAGATTTTAAAGTTCCATCAAATAGCCAAACCTATCAGAAGCCATAACTTGTGAAAGAATGTCTTCATGCCCTACGGTCAAGAACTTTTGTTAATCTTTAAAAACGCATTGGGAGATTGTGACAGAGATCGAATGGTGCTTGGTGATAGATCTCCCTCTCGACCTGTGAGGGCACTGTGTAACAGGAATAGAGTACCCTTAACTAAATAGCACGACAATTTATTCCGTAGGGTAGGTGGAAGTTGGTCATTTAGGAAAGGGGCGCAGCTACGGTATCCAAACTCAATGACCCAGACGGTAAATGGTGTGGCATCTCAGGATTGGAGGAGCAGATGTGCTCGTTAACCTAGGGGTCATGAGCGAGGATATAAATAGGGGTCATAGCTGACGTGATCTGTTCCTTGGTAAATGTCGTCTGTTTTTTAATAGACAACCAGTTGCACGATCCGGAGCTGTAGCGAAAGCCAGCACATTTATTAGAACACCCCATTGAGTCTGTTGTTTTCATTTGTGTGCATATGAAATCAATCCAATGTAACTGAATCTTGGAAAATTGCCAAAATAGGCAAATAAGTGATCGTCAAATTTAATTAATGATTTCAATAGGTCACATGTGCAATTAATTTAAAAGAGAAAAGGAACACACAGCCACAAATGGCAAAATGCAAGAGACTTTTTAGAAGTTAAGACGCCTAATTAAAAGCACAAAGTGGTCTAACATTTTTACACGAGTGCTTATTGTTTCAATATCACCGATTACCGACCAAAAATTTTAATTCTCACACCATGAGGTTTTTATGCAAGTAGGTGTATAAAAGATATAAATGACAAATCTTGAGCTCCTCTAATATATTTGCACACTATTGTATGTACACATGCCTCCATTATATTTTTACTTGTAGGCATGTCTTACATGTGGCAGCGGACAGCAGGCCCAGTCTCCAGTGCTCAGTTTACAGCAGGTGTTCCCGTCAGGGCAGCTGGTCTGGTCATCGCACTTCTCTTCGTTGGGCTCGCTCACGAGGGCTGGCACTTTCTTCAGCCAGGGCACAGCCTGTGGAACAGTAAGCAGACACTTTCATTTTAATTACAGAATTTCTTAAGTGCGTCTATGGCAGGGCAAAAGCCCTGCTTATATAAATAGCGTGTGTGGGAATGTAAGGTTGGCAGGGATGGGGTTCATTCTGTCCCTGCCAACAATCACATGTGTGGCCATTCACCAATTAGGTAACTGAGTGCTAATTGGGGAGTGGCCGTCTGTTTAAAATTAAGCAAAATCCTTTGTTAGAGGGAGAAACGCGAGTGTAACTGTACCCCTCTTTCCATCCATGTATCGAGCAAGTTTATAATTCACAAAAATAGCAGCGACATAAGGAGGAAAAACCTGTTTTCCAACTAATGCAGATTCTACCGAGTAAAAGGGGTTTCCAAGTGACGTTTAATGTTGTTGCAGCCTAATTTGCATGTGTCGCAAAGTTTTTGGCTTACTGCATTGAAATATATTCGCTGGACGATTTTCCATTACATTGTTTTACTTGCTGTCTAGTCCATCAAGTAAACATGCTAAAAGTTGTCTTATTCCTATTGCAAAGTAGCTGTGCGATTTGTAAAAATACCTTTGTTTCTTTCTGCGCCGGATCACCAACATTCATTATTAAACAGAGACGGTGGCGGAAAAAGACTAGCTGTGTTGCAATTGTAATTATATTTTGAATAACCAAAAATTGCTCAAATGGAAAAATCCTGTAAAAATTGAGCATCTTGACATTAAATAAAAGTCAATAAATACTCAAATAACTCTTGCATGAGAACATTAAGTTTACACCACTTCATTTACTAATGGTCTAAACCTGTTACAAAAAATAAACAAAAATGTTCTTTTACATCGTCATGAATAACAGAACTACTAAAAACAAATTTCTTCCACTTATGTTCTTAGCGTGTAGAAAAAAGTTATCTAGCATTTTCTTAAATAAAACAGCAGTACAACATTTTTTTTATCCAACCATTTTTTTGTAAAAAACATAAATAAATAAATAACTTAAAATAAATAAATACCAATGAATGGGTTGAAAAGTTTAACTTCAAACAAAATCAAGGGACATTTCCCATCATTATATGACTAGTGGATACACTACCTGCTATAGGTAAAAATTGGAATATTACAGCATTACGCAGGGGAGGGGTAAATACACATTCACACGTCAATTTGTCGGAAGTTTAAGACCATGATAACCCAATGACAAGTGTGGACATGCAGAAAATGTAACAAAGAGTCGCCATATATCCCCAGATTCTGAAACTCTCAATAACAGTGATAAGAAATGTCTTAACTAAGTCTCATCACAATTAGATAAACAGTTCTCCAGATATGTGACTGTATAGTGTGATGTACTGTTTGCAGGTGTGTCCATCTCCCAGTAGGGGATATTACAAGAGCAGTAATCAGGTAACCTGAAGGACTTACACAAGATTTGATTTCCATTACTTGAGGATAGATGTTAAAACTCCAGTGGGTAAAGAAAAGGGCTTGTAACCAGGAGGTCCCCGGTTCAAATCCCACCTCAGCCTCTGACTCATTGTGTGACCCTGAGCAAGTCACTTAACCTCCTTGTGCTCCGTCTTTCGGGTGAGACGTAGTTGTAAGTGACTCTGCAGCTGATGCATAGTTCACACACCCTAGTCTCTGTAAGTCGCCTTGGATAAAGGCATCTGCTAAATAAACTAACAACAACAACAACAACAACAACAACTCGGCTCTCGCCAAGATAAGCACCAACTAAAATGTAGCTTTTCAGTAAAATAATGTGATCCATCTGCATTTCCTTCCATCTGATGATGTAGATATCCTTCTGCCTTGATGGCTGAAGTGTAATGCTGGCTCCAGGGATCAGCTTATTTTGCCTCCCCAGCATATCAGCACACACAACGGCTGCAATGCTGGCTCCGGGGATCAACCACAGTGTGGTCTCCCCAGTAATTCAACTGCTATTCCCTAGATGTCCCTGCAGCCACTCCAGTTATAGTAATCGAATTCACAATTAAGAAATCAACACATTACACTTTGACTAATTCGAAACGGCTGCAATGCTGGCTCCGGGGATCAACCACAGTGTGGTCTCCCTAGCACATCAGCATGACAGTCGTCTGGATTGAGCTAAATAGGATACATCTCTGGGGTCAAGTGGGCACCTTCCATCCTCTGTGTTTCGTCGACTAGCCCACGACACCTCAAGAGGGCTCGACAGTGATTCTGGCGTCCCAGCATCACCCCCCTCCGCCCCCCACTCAACTCAACCCTGCTTACTTACACACACATCAGCGTTTCTTTCTTTCTACTGTGCTTGAGATCCCCAACTAAAATCTTTCCGTCTCAACCACAGCCAGTTGCTGCTCCTCTCTGCTGCTTCAGATAAGTTCTTCACTGTGCGGCACAACTCTTGGCCACTGAATCCGATGTCTCTGAGAAACTGGGTTGTAGAATGTGCCACAAATCCTCGACAACCCACCTCCACTAGGTAAACCCAGACTCCCCACCCTCGCTGTTCCGTTTCAGCAGCTAGTTGAGCGTACCGCAGTTTCTTCCTCTCATACGCCTCATCTACAGCATCCTCCCATGGCACTGTTAACTCTACCAGGTGAACAAGGCGTGCTGATCCAAACCACAAGACAATATCTGGTCGAAGGTTGGTGGTGGCAGTCTCAGGTGGAAAAATAAGCCGTTGACCAACATCTGCCAGCATTTTCAAGTCTCTAGCAGCTTCCAGTTATTTCACATCACATTTTTAAACACATACCTTGGGGTAGAGGCAGCCCCCCCAGCCCCCATCCTCTCAGAATGCATGGGATTGTTAAAAGGACAAGTAGCTTCCAATTATTATTATTATTTTTTTTTTTAACCTTTTCTTGTTAACAATAATGTTCAGAACGCTCCGATAATGAATTATAAGTAATTCAGACAGGTATAAAATCTGCTTATTTGAATTACATCAGTAGTGGTTAACAGTCCAATGTATAAAGTGCACTGACTGCTATAGATATAGCAATTATTCTATATCATAAAAAACTAGATTTATAATAAAAGTAATACTTTGTGCGTAAGGTGTCTATTATTATAAGAGATATAAAATTTGCACAGTTTAGACTTTGGTCTTGGGTTCTTTGCACAAGATGACATATGTAATTCTATAGGCATATTAAAGTTGTCAGCATCAGAACATTGATACCCCTCTTTTCGACTGTAAGTCGCCCCGGATAAGGGCATCTGCTGAGAAATAATAATAATAATAATAATAGTAATATTCAAAAGACCTGTCCGTGAACTTTTCCTACCTTCGGTAAAGGACAGCAGGCCCAGCCTCCAGCACGCGTCTTGCAGCAGGTAGAGCCATCAGCACAAGACCTTGTGTCATCGCACTGCACACCGCTGGCTATGAAACAAAAAAAGGTTGCAAACAATTTAAGAATTACCATCCCCAGTCACTGCATCAATTTAAAAATAGATGATAAGAAATCAAAAACCTCAAACAAGGTTAAGTAGTGCCTGGACCTGGAATGTAAACAGGAAATGTTCAATAGCTTGTATGAATTACTAAATTAGGTTTTAAAACTTAAAAAAACAGCAACTATTTTTTAAACCTGGTTAGTTTTAAATATATACTGCAGGGGTGGACAAATCACTACTATGTGTGGTAGACCGATGGGCTACCAAAAGGTGAACTATGGTAACCCACCACAAATTTTGGTAGCCCACATTTTTCAGCAGATAAACATTTCCATTTATCGTTACGCACCATTAAAAACATGTAGACAAATACAATTGTAAGGTGGTAAAGTTCAGAAAAGAAATCCGACATCACTTCTGGGGGCCACTAATAAAACATGTTTTTTTTTTTTTACCATATATAACCAGATACTGCCAGTTTGCTAACAACCTAGTTTCTGTTACTATTTCTACCAAACAATAACAAGCTAATAATAGTTTCCTTATATAAAATGTAGGGCAATTGTGTTTGACCGCATCATCTGCATTATTTTCCTAGACTTTATCCGTACTGGGAACTCACAGTCTGGGTTTTTGATCCAACCAATATCTCATCATTAGTTTTATAATATTCACTGCGTAACAAATTAAATGGACTGTGGGAATTATTATGCACTTGTAGTAGTAGTAGTGTTTTTATTTTTCCTCACCTGTGCCATTTATAGAACCTAGCCCCACCATTTACCAGTCTTCATTAGCTAAACAATTACTTTTATATTTTTAAATATTCATAAAAAATATCTATAAAGCACATAAATATAACAATTATTAGTTAATTTCTCTTTACCCTGTGCACTCACACTCACAGTATCCACTGCACATTATCAGTAAATAAACTCTGCACGTTTTACGTCTTGAAAACAAATGCATTATACAATCAATATACAGTAGTACCGTACAAATAAACTAGGTGGCCTAAACGTGTGCACAGAATATAAACATGAGCACGGCTTTCTGCTGACTTAATAATAACGTCAGGGTATACATTTAAAATAGTACAAATGCACTGCACACTTTATAAAGACATTACCATGTGAGGGGACTCCCTCAGAATACCGTTAGCTAATTGTTCAGTTGGAAATAAAAAAATAAAATAACGCACCTTTATTAACTTTCTACTGTGCTCGAGATGCAGTGTCCCTGCACCTCTGTAACACTGTGGTAGCCACTGAGGATACAGTGTTCTCTCCTGTTTATTCATTTGTTTTATATATACTGTATATGTATATTATCTCAGTCATAACTCCGGTAAAATATAGTAGCCTATTGTATACTTGCAATCACTATATACCACCGGCGCCATTCTAGTAAAGTATAAAGCAAATCCCCTGCTCTGATTGGTTTATCTGTCATGTCACTGATCTTGCGCGATTTAAAAAAAAAAGGAATGTTAAGACATGAACCAATCACGATTGGATTCGCTGGTTACTATAGCTACCGCTTCAACTGAGTAGGCGTGTACTAAACGGGAAGTAAACTGAGCTGGTTTATCAGTCTGTCTGTACAAAGTAACCATTGAAGATATTTGAATTAACTGCTTAAGAAAAAAAAAAAAATCTTTAGAAGCCGTCGGTAGTCCCGCGGGATTTCAAACATTACAGTTCGGTAGTCCGGACCCAATTTCTGGTAGTTCCGGGCGCCTGGACTACTGATTTGTCTGCCCTGATACTGGTATATAGAAAATATTGGTGGATTGGAAGTCTTGATTAAAAGACTAAAAACCTTTATTCTGAAGCTGGTCTTTCCTCAATGCAGGGTTTTTTTTAAACAGGGGGCTCTCCCCACTTGCGGACACACATTTGTTGTGCGGCAGGTCACACTTGGTTCCCTCAGGACAGCAGTGCATCTTGTCTTCACAGCACACGGCCTGAGGAGAAATGGAAATGATTGCTAAAATACAGGTCCATTCTAAGTCTCATTTGGCTTTTAATGCAGAGCTCTCTTTTTTCTCAACAGAACAAGACATGGCATTGCTAAGCACCAAAAAGCAGCTGGGACATTAAATAAACTTACCATATGACTCTACAAAACACTCCTTTTTCAGAACTATATCAAACTTTTGTACGCAAGCCAAACCGAAAGCCGAAAGAGATAGGGCTAACACTTTATAACGCTGCAGTTGGGAGTCGGACGAGAGGCCATGCTATTTGTGTTCCACCTATTAATGAGAATACAAGTGCTAGGGTAATGGCCTAATAGAGCAAATGGAAGCCATGACCACACCGCTTTGTAACCCAGGAGCACTGCACTACTTCAGAATGTTCACTTACTTGAGGCATAGGGCAGCAGCCATAACTTCCCGATGGCAGTTCGCAGCAGGTTGTGTCACTGGGGCATTTGGTCTGCATATCTGGGCAAAGCACTGAACACAAACAAATAAGAAAAATTTCATCAAGCCCACAATATAATAAAGCACAAAGGGATTTCTGGGATACTACATATTGTAGTGTTTTAGACTTGGAATATGAATATGGTTTCACCTCAATGGTTTAGTTGCAACCATGTGACCTACAGCAAAGATACCACAATGCAACAGTTTATCTATAGAGTTGTATTTTAAAATATCTCAAATTCATTTCCAGATATCTCTAAATATTTGAAGATATCTTCAAATATTAAAAGATATCTCTAAATCATTTCAAGATATCTAAAATACATTTAGAGATATCGCAAAATGATTTACAGATATCTTTAAATGGACCTTTAAATGAGATATCTAAAATGCATTTTTAGATATCTTTAAATCATTTGAAGATATCTCTAAATGTCTTTGAGATATCTTGAAATACTTTTCAGATATCTCTAAATCATTTAGAGATCTTTAAATAATGTCCTGTTCATTTAAAGATCTCAAAATCATTTAAAGATATCTCTAAATCATTTGAAGATATCTTCAAATAACTTCCTGTTCATTTAGAGATATCTCTAAATCATTTAGAGAGATCTTGAAATAACTTCCTGTTCATTTAGAGATATCTCTAAATCATTTGAAGATATCTTCAGATGAACAGGAAGCCATTTCAAGATATCTCGAAATGACTTCCTGTGAAAATGCTCTATGTTTTCAATGGACTTCCTGTCTAAAGATATCTTCAAATGAACAGAAAGTTATTTAGAGATATCTCTAAATAAACAGGAAGTTATTTGAAGATATCTTAAAATGATTTACAGATATCTTTAAATTAACAGGAAGTTATTCAGAAATATCTTTAAAACCTTCATTTTAAGATATCTCTAAATGACAGTTTGGCATGCCATGCTAGCACAATCCATATGGTTTCCATAGTATTTAAAGATATCTGTAAATCAATTTGAGATATCTATTTTATTTTTAGATATCTCAAATTGATTTACAGATATCTTTAAATTAATTTTAGATATCTTAAAAACTGCACAATTAAAGATTGGAATTCAATTTGAGATATCTGGAAATGTTTTACAGATATTTCTAAATATTTCAAGATATCTTAAAATGCAATTTGAGATATCTCTAAATGTGCTTCAAGGCTCTCAGAATCAAGTCTAACATCCAAGTAACAGAATAGGAAATATGTAATTAAGACACACCACAAATAGGGTGTGATGTGAACCACACACACACACACAAACACACACACACACACGTAATTTACCATCCCATCTCATTTTTGGGCACTGGCTCTTCCCATCTGGACAAGCAACAGATTCTACCTTCATCACTGAGAACAGAACACAAGACAGACAGGATGCAGGGTGGCAAACAGGCTCAGTGTAATAAGAAAGTTATTACATTAGGATTTCCTTGTCAGCTCTTCCTAATTTTCCCCTTAGGTTTACTTTATTGCAGACATTGATCAATGCTACAAACACTGTACCCAATGCAGCTTAGTATTCACATTTAAGAGTATACTGCAGACTATTAAATCACTTTTTATAGAATGTGCTATTTGAAGTCTGTAATTGTAGGCGGGGGGAGAGGATGACCACATGACACAATGCAAATTAAAGGGTCATAATTTAGCAGGTGCAAGACTTGTTTAACAATCATAAGCGTGGGGAAATGGGTGGGGGAGGAAGGCATAAATGCTTGGGGATTCCCACTGGTACTTTATTTCCAAGTTGTAAAATGAACACCAGCTTGTTCTTTACACAACCCACTGCCTGTTCATTAAATGTTAGATTTGTTGTTTGGTTACACTGACAGACACACACACTGCCTGGTCACATTAATAGGACCTGTATTTACTGTACCAGCGTTTACCCTGATCACAGCCTTCACAAAACATGGCACAGATGCCACAAGGTGCTGGACGGTGTCTGGAGAGATCCATTCAGTCATTACTATTTCAGCCTGTCCTTTCCAAACTGTCTAACTATTTCAAACTGACCTTTCCACCACCGTCTCACTTGGCAACGTCTTTTCCTTTGTTTTGCTATTGGCGATACACTCTGATGACCAATTTCTTGGAAAAAGTCTACCAACATGGCTGTCCTTACACTGTGGCTCCTGCTCTACATGCTAGATCTTTCCACATTTCTGGTAGACTGTTTGTAATTGTGCTGCAGGGACCACATGATCAACCTAATTTCCCTCTTTTATTTATTTTCTTTGATTGCATTTCCTCCTCATACAAAGCTCTCTGAACTTGTAACAGGATTCTAATACGAGTATGAAAACCTGTGATTAAGAACTACAAAGAGAGGAACTCTACAGGCCACTTGCTTGGACTAGCTTACCTTTATCGTTCTCCCAAGCTGCCCTCTTTCTCGCAAGCAATTTGCCCCACATGGGGGTCTCACTCTCATGTGACAGACATTTGGACCGGGCAGTGTCACACCTGGTGCCTTCTGGACAGCAATGCACTTTATCATCACAACACACAGCCTGAAGACAGACAGACATAGATTGAAACAGAACCTGCATTTATATAAACAGCTTCATTCTCCCTCTCTCAAAAGCACTATACAATTGAACCTAATTACCGTAGCCGACAGCTACTGTATACATACACAGGGCTTCAATTTCAGAGTGGGATATCAGGAATCACGCATTTTTCAAGTTGCTCCCGCATATCTGCAACTTTCAGTACTGGAAAATCACGCAGAGATATTTGAAGAGAAGCTACTGTATTCCCGCCCTCCCTATTTTTCACCCAATTTAGAATGCCTAATTTAAAACACATGCACTATTCTAAGTAGTGCTGGATATATCAAATGACGCAAGACATTAATCTCTCGTACTGCGATATGTGATTCTCGGCAGCCATCTCTAAGTATTGTTTGTTTTTGTAGAAGCTGTCAAGACTCAGTCTATTACAGTAAGAGCAAAGTAAACAGTATTGGGGGAAATAAACGGTATTCAAGACCCTCGTGTTATTTTGTAAGCGGTTGGGAGTTGCTTTTCTTTAACTTTAAAAATTGCATAGAGAGTGGAACCGGGCTGATCATGGGGAGAAGTTTGGAAGTACAAATGGGACACAGCTACAGGAGTACGGCCGAGGTTACAAACTCATGCTCACCCGAGACCAATTAAATCTGATGAGGACTAGTTGATGTCTGTCTCTCAGTAGTCCTCTGGGCGAGTACTTAAAACAAATGTGCACATATACTCTCGCGTTCACACAATGCAGGAAAGTACATTTTTTAACAGGGTGAAGCAGTGGTGAACAAACATTCATAATGCTTACAAAACTCAGAACTGAAACCTCCCTTCACCTCCCCTTGTCATGTCGAATTTTGCATTATTTTGAGATATGTGAATGCGTCAGCATTTCTTTGAATTTTGTCTGTGTTTTGCAGGAAAGTACATTTTTATAACGGGGTGTAGCAGTAAATAAGCATTCATAATGCTTATAATACAGTTACTCGGAACTGAAACCTCCCTTCATCTCCCCAGCAATGCCAACCTCACTTAACGTTTTTCATTTGTGTTCTACCTCTGCGCGGGATGTAAAGTTTATTGGGCATTTGAATTTACTGAAACATGTTATATCTTTGAAGTGTAAAGTTATTTTACAAAAATGTGGAGATTTATACCCAGAGTTTAGCCTTCTATAATTACCAATATAACAGTTAAATAAAGAGGCAAAGCAACACACAAAATCTCACAGTTTCTTTTTAACACAGTACATCTTTTACAAAGGAGCAGATTGCTTCGCCACATCCCCTGATATACCTCCCTTTGGTAGCGAGTGCAATCACATATCCTCCAATCCATGACTGACACATCGCCTACCGCACTAAGGCGATGACTCCTGGTATTGTGACTCCTCCCCACTTCTGGATGTCCGACTTCTGACTGACCCTGGAATGAACTGCCAAACCATCCAGTCCAGGGCACACTGTTCCTGTTATACCGCGCCCTCACAAGTCGGGAGGAAAATTGGTGTTGTTTACATTATCGTCAGCACATTTTAAGTAATTGGAATCTGAAATTACTTTTCTATACCAATACGGTACTGGTGAGCGATAATCAGTTTGTTTGAAAACCAGGCTTTAAATATCACTGATAATAGGTGCACAGGTGGCGATTCTGTGAGCGCTCCGGGGCTCAAGCACCAATGGCGGAAAAATAAGGTCCCGCGTAGTGCAAATAAATCACCTGTTCTGTCAAATTATACTGTGGCTGCTTCACAATCAGAACTGATATTGTAGCGTTTAAAAAGATAAAGATACACATTCACAGGTAGCTGACAAATCAGAAGGCAATCCTTCACATATTCAAATCCATTTGTACAAAAAGTCTCCCAGCTTTCTTGAAAATATCTTGGTTTCCCTCGTTTTTCTTTTGTATTTGTTATGCTCTCATTAGTATCCAACCAAGTAGATTCAGCGTCTGTCAGTTCTGGAAGATTCTACTATACTTGCTGAAGCGGTTCTCCCACTGCCAAACAAAAAAAAATGAAGCCACCTAGCTAACAATTTCATCCCGAAGGCCACAGTGAAACATATTGTCTTTAAATTGGGACATCAGGTGAAAGCTGCAAGGTGACACAGTTGAGAGAATTGTTTCCTCCGTCATCCCTTCTGGTGCGGTCAGTGTCAGTTACTCAGCACACAGTACAGTAGCCGCTCAATATCGAGGTGCAAACAGGTGATTGATCGACCTGTAGAAGCATTTACTAAGTTGTCTTTGTTAAACTTTTTTTTGTAGGGATCCCAACTGTTGCTGATGATTCCAACTTAGGCACTTCACATCAGGGCTAACAAGTTTCAAAAGGTACTAGTCCTTTTGTATGGCCCCTTATGCTGGAAGTATGAACGCACCAGTGCTGTGTTTTGTATTGCAGACGAGTAGCAGCTTGGGAGCTGCAGCCACGGAGCCAGCACACATATGCCGTATTCACTTCCCCATACCATTGCTGGCAGAGGGGGAGGACTGTATGATTTATATTTATTAAAATATGGACGTTTGGGAACCAACAAGTAACTGTTTGGACATTTGCTTCTTCCCCACACCACTCACATCCTGCACCGCACCCCACTCCCCATTTAGTGCAGCATAAAGCAGAAATCCCCCCCAGCACACAAAGATGAAATTCAAGCCCTGCATAGAGTACACTATTGCATTAAATTGCAATTAGCTTTAAAATGCCACTTCAATCCTTCTAAGTGGTTACAGATTCTGTTGATACTGAGTAACTATCCCTTTTTTCTGTATCAGCCTACTTCACTGGTCTTTCAGCTTGCTAGAAGAATCCTTACAACCAGCTATTGAACATACTTTCTCACGCAAATCCTGTGACAAAGTGACCATTCATGTCTGTTGCTGTCCCTTTAACGTCTGGCATCAAAGAAAGGTAAAGACAGACATGTGGGATTTTGGATCAAATTTGCTAGAAAACAGCATCATTGCTTAGCAACCTACTGCTTTTATAACCAAGCAGTACAATAGTACAGTATGCTCTGTAAAGACTGCTTTGCAAACTCATCTTCCTGTAGATAATGGGGTAGGAAATGAAACTCCAATGGACCCTGACTAACCAGAAAGATTACAAAACAGCCAAATCAGCTTTTTTAAAATATCAATTTCACAATAAATGTTACAAAACAAAAGAAACCAGAAATGTAAAAAAGCTGATGAAATGCCTCAATCTGCAGAAAAAAAAACTGCACACACAATACCACAGACAGGAATGTCAAGTCAGAATGCGCTGTGGTTATTTTGGAAGTTTTTAGCACTGGGGTTTGGAGATGTAGCCAACTGAGCACAAGGTACGGAACAGCAAAATCTTTTCACTTTTGAACCTTTATGCACGAATGAAAAAGGTTAAAAAGAAACAAAGAAACACTATTGTTTGACTCGGCACATACCTTCACCATAGGACAGCAGCCCCAGGATCCATCTGGAAGCTCACAGCAGGTAGTCTCATCAGGACACTCCGACTCCTTATCCGGACAAATTACTGCACCAACAATCGAGACCTCTGTGAATGAACACACAGCAAACAATAAGGGCCTGGCACACAGGCAGCTCTCCTCACCTTCAGAGACACGGGTCTAGGGAACCAATGCAACTGGAGACAAAGGCAGTGTTATTATTATTATTATTATTATTATTATTATTATGTGTTTATTTAGCAGACGCCTTTATCCAAGGCGACTTACATAGACTAGGGTGTGTGAACTATGCATCAGCTGCAGAGTCACTTACAACTACGTCTCACCCGAAAAAGACGGAGCACAAGGAGGTTAAGTGACTTGCTCAGGGTCACAAAATGAGTCAGTGGCTGAGAAGGGATTTGAACCGGGGACCTCCTGGTTACAAGCCCCTTTCTTTAACCACAGGACCACACAGCTAAATGACAGTCTCTATTTATTAAAGTTTAATAAAAACTGCAATGAAAGTACAATTAAATGAAAAATGAAAGCTAGTACTTGGTAATCTTCTTGGAATTTTTTTATGTGATACAAGCATGTACTCCTGGAAAACAGGAACTTCAGCAAGTTTGTGGAACTCAACATCTTTACCATACGTGGATTAGTACTCCTTTATGGATTAGTATATAGTCTTTGTTGGTCTTGAATTAATTTTGAACCCAAATAGTTTGTAATTGAATGTGTGCAAGCCATTGCAACAACCTTTATTCAAAACCACATAACCAATGGCCTACATTAGCACAAAATGAAGACGTTTATATTGCAGACCTGTATGTCGAGTGCAGGAACTTCCATCATCACTGCATTTATAGCCATCTGGACAACAGTGCTTCCCATCAGCACACGACAGCCCCTGAGAAACAAGAAGGGTTAGCTACATGGCACCAAACACAAAGCAGACTAAAGATTAAGGTTAGTGATTCAAGTTTTATTATTACGTTTTATTTTGTACTGGTCCCTTACTTTTTGATAATGTTTATATTTTTTGATAATTGGAGTTCAGGTGTCCAGTTATAGCTGCATGCCATAGACATTAGTTTTGAAGGCTAGATCAGTTAAAGTCTTTATAGTGCTCACTTTATAAAATTTTTTAAAAAACACACACACACACACACACCCCACCACCACCGAAGAAAAACTTGATACAAAAAGTGACAGATCACTAGATGACACTTTCTTCTATAAAATACACTTTGGCTGATCTAGCCTATGTTACATATTTCTAAGGCAGGCAACAAGAACTAGGTGACTTAGTGCTACACAGAATTTGAGTAATTGTGATAAGAAGCACACTCTGTACACCCAGAGCAACCTCATTTCCATAACAGTTTAGAGTTTTTTCTTTTTTTTTTTTTAAACCACATACCAGCAATCAGGTTACTTGGTTTCACACCTGGTCAATGGGTGAACAACAATGCAGAATCTCTCATCATTTATGTAATATAAGCAGACAAACACTGCACAGACTAAATTATTATTATGGAAGCAAGTTTTGACCTTTTTACCAGCAATATATTTTAACAGATGAAAAGCTTTGACCAGGGTATTTAAAATGAAGGTTAAAAAAAATTACATGTCTTTAAAAGAAACAGTTAAAAATAAAGGGACCATTCTAGAGATGTTTACCTGAGGAAAGGGGCAACAGCCATACACTCCAGTGGGGGTGAGCAGACAGGAGTATTCAGAGGGGCACGGAGAGTTGTCTGGGCACACAGACCCAGAAATGTCATTCAGAGAGCCTGCTTGAACCATGGGGAAAGAACTGATATCCTACAAAAGAAATACAATTTCATTAATCTACATTTGTTTATGTTTAATAATGCCCTTAGATGCACTACATTATAACAAAAAAAGCGTTATACACCTGCACAATAATGGAGGTAGCAAAATGATGTACAATAAGTTATGATATCACCCATAACCTTGTTTATTAGTAACATACTGTATGTTGCAACTGTTCATTGTGATAATGCATCTCTGCAGTCTTATCCTGCCTATAAAACTCAATACATAAGAGTTAGAATATAATTCCTGTTCCCCATTTCCATTTACCTGGTGCAACTCTGGCCTGGTTGCTGGAACTTTCTCCAGCCAGGGTAAAGAAGCAGTTTTATTGAGCCACTTTGAATTGACAAGGTCACAGATAGTGCCTTCAAAACAGCATATATATACACACACACACATACATACATATATATATATATATATATATATATATATATATATATATATATATATATATATATATATATATATATGTACACACACACAGTTCCTATAGTAAGTATTCACCCCCCTTGGATGTTTTCAGTTTGTTGTGTTACAACCTGAAATCTTGATGCATTTAAATGGGATTTTTTTTTCCTTTGATTTACACAACCTACTCAACACTTTGAAGAGGCAAGATTATTTTTATTGTGAAACAACTGTTAATGAAAAAAAATGAGGTAAGTATTCACCCCCTTGAGTCAATACTTGGTAGAACCACCTTTGGCAGCAATTACAGCTGTGAGTCTTTTGGGGTAAGTCTCTACCAGGTTTGCACATTTGGATCGTGCAATATTCGTCCATTCTTCTTGGCAAAATTGTTCAAGCTCTGTCAAGTTGGATGGGGATCGTTGATGGACAGCCATTTTCAAGTCTTGCCACGGATTCTCAATCAGATTCAAGTCCGGGCTGTGACTGGGCCACTCTAGGACATTCACTTTCTTGTTTTTAAGCCACTCCAGTGTCACTTTGGCTGTGTGCTTGGGGTCATTGTCCTGCTGAAAGGTGAATTTCAGTCCCACCCTTGAGCAGGTTTTCCTCAAGGATTGGCCTGTATTTAGCTCCATCCATTTTGCCCTCTACCCTGACAAGCTTCCCAGTCCCTGCTGATGAAAAACATTCCCATAGAATGATGCTGCCACCACCATGCTTCACAGAAGGGATGGTGTTACCTGGGTAATGTGCTGTGTTTGCACCAGACATAACGCTTTGCATTTAGACCAAAGAGTTCAATTTTTGTTTCATAGGACCACAGAATCTTTTGCCACATCTTTTCAGTCTCCCACTCCTGGTTGGAGTTTGCCTTTTTGCAAACTCCAACCAGGATTTTACATGGGCTTTTTTCAGAAATGGCTTCCTTCTTGCCACTCTTCCACACAGGCCAGATTTGTGGAGTACCTGAGCTATTGTTGACACATGGACAGTTTCTTCCATCTCAGCCATGGAATGCTGTAGGTCTTTCAGAGTTGTCATTGGCCTCTTGCTGGCTTCTCTGACCACTGCCCTTCTTACCTGGCTGCTCAATTTGAGAGGATGGCCTGCTCTAAGCAGATTCTGGGTGGTGATCAACTTGACTGTGCTCCAAGGGATATTCAATGCCTTTCAAATCTTTTTATACCCCTCCCCTGATCTCTGCCTTTCCACAACTTTATCCCAGAGTTGTTTTGAAAGCTCCTTGGTCTTCATGGTAGTATCTTTGCTTTGAATGCACTACCCAACTGTGGGACCTGTATTTAATCTGAAATCATGTTAACCACTTTTACTGCACACAGATGGACTCCATGTGAATTCTGAGGCAATTGTTTGCACCTGAGCTTATTTAGGAGTGGCATAGCAAAGGGTTTGAATACTTATCTAATAAAGACTTTTCAGGTTTTTATTTTTAATTGATTTGTCCCCCCCACCCCCCATTTTTTCACACATTGAAAGTGTTGAGTAGGTTGTGTAAATCAAAGGGGGAAAAAATCCCATTTGAATGCATCAAGATTTCAGGTTGTAACACAACAAACTGTGAAAACGTCCAAAAGGGGGTGAACACTTACTATAGGCACTGTACACACACAAAGGGGGCTGTTTTAATGATCAAAATAACAGCAGATTCAAAATACTGCTACTCCTCAAATAAAGAGAGAATAAAGCATGTGTTAGTGTGTGATATGAGAATGTAATGCCCTCCCAAGGAGTGGGATGCTACATAAATCTTGAGGGCGAAGCCCGAGGATGTTTATCTAAGCATCCCATCCTGAGGGTGGGCATTAAATTCTCAATTATCACACACTACCCCATGCAGTATTTTTTATAATCTCTGTTGAGCATTTTTTTTTCCTGATAAAAGAGTTCCAAAGTTCTGTGTTGCTTGTTGTGAGGTACAGTTAGAATGGAATTCCTTTCAGTTTGATAGCTTGGGTTGCACTCTGTTGCTGGTGTTAACGAGTGCGTGTTTCCTCTAACAGCCGGACGGTTATTACAGAACACATCAACTGGATCAGCCCATTGAAAAAATTGCTCACCAGTTATTATATAGAGGTATTGATATTGATTGTATGTCAATATTATACAACCACTCCCAAAGTTGTTAATATAATATGGAGCTATAAAGATCATGAAAAGGACCATTAACACATACAGTATGCAACATTGCAAGTGTGTTATTCACATGTACTGTCACCAGATACCTCCAGGAAAAAGCAGGTGTGAAATATATATGTATGGACAGAAAGGTGTCTGTGCAATATATCCCCATCAGGAGGATAAAGCAAGTATTAGGGCAAACGCACTTGAGTTAGGAACCATCTTGCATAAATAAAGTCTGGTGCTGTATGGGAAGATCACAACCTGAATTAACATCGGCTTTGTACACTACACCTTCACAAACCCACACCTCCAATGAAAAGAAAGCTTGCCCATCAAAGTTGAGACAAGGCTCTTGGTAGGCAGCAAACAGTGGTGCTAGTTCCTTACCATTGTATTTCTTTCACAATGTTATTCAATAGGTTATCTATCAGAAAATATAGCCACCAAAATGTATTTAAACATATTCTTTGCATTCTTTTGAGGCTGGGTGTTCGGCCAAATCAAATATAGACTGCAATAGCTGTAACACCAAATAAAAAACTGATAAAAAAGTACCACAAGGTACATTTGCCTTATCGGTTGGGGAAAAAATGCAAACAGGAATAGAAAAGTATTTCCAGCATGAGCTTTATTGTGCATTGGCTGTATCTTATCAGGTGTATAAATAGCACATAAAGAAAAAAAAACAATATTTCAGCATATTAAACTTTAGACAGTAAATAAGAAGTGTGCTTTTGTGCCAGTTAACGTCTCATTTTTTTGTCTATTTTAAGAGCAAGGGTGCCAGCAATACCTACATCAGTGTTAAGAGCACTGCAGTTTAATATTGGACAAGTCACTGTGCTAGATTCTCAAAGCTATTTATTCCAAATTGTATTTTGCACAATTAAAAAAAAAAAATACAATTCTCAACTGAATATAAAACAACTTAAGACTATTTACAAGATCCTTAAATTAAACATCTTGAGTTGTTTATGCATTTTCCCTCTCATTACGATTTGAGCTTCTTATATCAGAAACTGTTTAATATCTTCGTCTTACTCAATGCTGAAAAAGTTAAAATGCTGATGGTGGATAAACAGACGTTTAAGCTTCTGTAGAAAAAGCACAGGAAATATTCATATCGGAGCAACAAAACTGTAAACGTGTTAAACTAAATGCATCAGCTCTGCTTACATTCAGGAGCGGGCAGCAGCTGTATCCACCACCGGGGATCTTGCAGCAGGTATTGTCATCTGAGCACATCCCTCCATCAGGGCATTGGAGTGCCGAGGCCAGGGCCAGGACAGACAGAATCAGAACCTTCAACATCTTGAGCACACACACACACACACACACACACACACACACACACACACACACACACACACACACACACACACACACACACACACACACACACACACACACACACACACACACACACACACACACACACACACACACACACACACACACACACACACACACACACACACACACACACACACACACACAGAGAATGAGAGAGAGAGAGAGAGTGTTACTTGGAGTCCCAGGTCAGCTTTAGGCTGCCTGCTCCATTGAGCCTGGCTGCATTACAGGAAGCAGTGACCACAGCATATCTATTTCGACAGATAGACTGGGTAACTTGGTTCTGAAGCAAATACAACAATCGCAACATACAGCTTTATCTGCATGTCTCTGTTCCACATGATTTGTAAATTCACTTCTGCTTTCACATTCTAAAACAAGCTGGTTTGGGGGGTTGTTCCTTGTTCCTTATTGAATCATACACTAAAATAGGATTCCTTTAATATATTTTCCTGCAGTTTAGGCTTTTGTGCACTCTGTACTTTCACACTTCTTAAATGTGTTACATCCTCCTACAAACCTTTAGATATAGACAACACTACCTTTCAGACAAGTCTAACCATTTTAAGGCACAACTGTACAATGATTATAATATATAAAAAATAAATCACAAATAAGATATTCTATTCAGGATGTTTGGGACACGGATAATACTACAGTCAAGACAAAGCCACTTCCTTATCTCTTTCTCCATTTTACAAAATCCCCTGTTGAACTTGCCAGGACTTTTCTAAAATGGAATCCCCCATACTAGACTGCTATAAACATAAGGTTGCATTCTTAAAATTAATTTGACAGGTTATTAACTTAACTTAGATGTGACCAAGAGATACAGAACACAATTGCAAATATGTGTTAAACTCTGACTAAAAGGGGCCTGAAATACAATTTCAACTGGTATTCATAAAACTCACAGCACTATGTGCACTGCAGGCTAAACTAAACTTATGTCACTTGTGACCTGAGCCAGATTCGAAACCAGACCTCAGAAGGTGCCGTATTTGCGCAATAATAAAGTTAGTGTCATATTTCTGGTCAACAAAGAAGTGAAACTGAGAAAAAAGAAACTGAGATGAAACCCTTGGTTCTTAAGCATCAGAATGCAAATTTACTCTCATTTTGAAGCAATGGAATCCCCCTTCAATTTTTATTTGCATGCTTTTAGAGGTGTTACCATGTAGAAGTTCACAATTCGACTGCTATTGAAACAAGTGGTGTTTGGCAATGGGGGGCGTTGCAATCTTCCTCCTTTAAATACTCATTATCATGGGTTTCCTGCAAAATAAAATAAAGCAAAGGGAAAATGGTCAAGTTCAAGATATTAAAGTCAATTGAATGGATTTCAATAGGGGCAAATATGGACCCTCCAAGGAGAACAAAAAATGCATTAAACATTTTGACAACAAGTCTGCCTCAATGTCTTCAATCACAATGACATGCAGAAAGCTTACTTTACTACATTTGATACTACAGACTGTTTTATAGTTACTGCTGATCAAAGAAACAACTAGTAGAGACAGTTTTAACAGTATATATATACATTATATTCAATCCAGCAAACTTTTTTACCTGTGTTTATTGCACAGAAATACATTTAAAAAAAAGTTGGGTTACAGCAAACAAAGGACCTGGTTTATAAAATGCGATCCCTTTTCAAATTATATTTTGCTTCCCCAAGCAGAAATCCAGAGCTTAAAAACATAATACAGTAGAACCCTTCACAGCTGCATGCATTAACATGCCTATTTGGCTTCGAGAGACAGAGTCAAAATAAAACTTATATAACTGGTGTGTGTGGTTGTAATATTTAACAATACTGTATAATTATACGAGAAAGTTGTTGGCCTACAATAAAAACCCTAACATTTTTTGCACAAGAGATACAGTAGGGAGCAGGGCATACAAAGCATTTGCTACAAAACACAATTACAGAACAAACAGGTGCACATACTGTACTGAATGCAACCACAGCTGTTTCCTGTATTAGTTGTAAAGTTTTAAAAGTTGATTCATGTTTGCTATGGCATTTTCTGTGCAGCCGTTATGCTTGTTAAATAGCCTATTGTAAAATGCTACAGTATACCAAAACAATAGCAGTCAACTATCTTGAATCAATCTATAATTACAGAAGGTATAAAGGTTTGATTTAGCAAATCCATAAAGCAAGCCACAAGCATTATGCTTTAGGGGTGTTACAGGGAAAAGCACAGCCTGCTGGAGGCCTAATTCAGTTGCAGTATATTTGCTTTAAAACCAAATAACCCACAGTGTTGGTCTGTTCAATCCGGTGGCTCGGGTTTACCTAAGCAAGGTGAAAGTAAACTGTACAGTGAAATGAAGCCAAAACCCACTTACAGAACTGTGTTACAATAACTTAGACAAAAAAATGTCCTTATCTTTTTTTTTTTTTTTACAGCCCACTAAAAGTATTAAGGGGTAAACAGAAGTTTATAGCCACACAAGGAAGTATGTGGATTATTTTTTTCGTAAAAAAGGGTTCTGAAAGGCTAGCTTCAAGTAGGCTGTGTGGTCCAGTGGTTAAAGAAAAGGGCTTGTAACCAGAAGGTCCCTGGTTCAAATCCCACCTCAACCACTGACTCACTGTGTGACCCTGAGCAAGTCACTTAACCTCCTTGTGCTCCGTCTTTCGGGTGAGACGTAATTGTAAGTGACTCTGCAGCTGATGCATAGTTCACACACCCTAGTTTCTGTAAGTCAGTCGCCTTGGATAAAGGTGTCTGCTAAATAAATAAATAAATAATAATAGCCTGTTTCTCTGTTCTTTTAAATCAGAAGTGGACAGACACAATAATGTAAAGCTTAAAAAGGGCTACATTACATTAAACTTGTGAGAAATCCAATTCAGTCTAAGAACTGCACTTTCTACCCTATACTGAAAGCAGTTTCTGCTTAGTTAATTTGCAATCCTTACTATTCCAACAAACATTGTTTCTGAAAAGACCCGTCCTGGGGAAGCAAATTAGAATCAAAATAGGAAAACTGTGCTAAGAAATCTAACTAGCACAAATGCAACACATTAACTATTGCTCAGAACTCTTCATAAAACATTCTGCTGTACACCACAGTGCACAAGAAGTCTGTAAGCATGAGAACACACATTGTTTTTGCATGTTCAAAGTGGAAGTGAAACTTCATTACTGTACTGCAGTTATCTGCAGGGAGTTGTTCTGAAAGATGCAGATAATGTAGTTCTAGGTCCCACTAAACTGACAACAGGTCTAAAACAAAAGGCTTTGCTCATGCTTTCATTGTTAGCGCAAAAGACAACTGAACTGCAGTTATCTGCAGGGAGTTGTTCTGAAAGATGCAGATAATGTAGTTCTAGGTCCCACTAAACTGACAACAGGTCTAAAACAAAAGGCTTTGCTCATGCTTTCATTGTTAGCGCAAAAGACAACTGAAATGTTTGTCAGCTTGACTTAAAACATAGCTTCTATTGTGTTTTTTCTTACACCATAAATAAATGACATAAATATAGTTCAAATAACTTCAATAAATATAGCTTTATTTAAAATGATTTCCAGAAAACCTATAATCTAATTGTTGCAAACGAATGTGCATGTACCATGTGCTATTGTTTTTACTTTCAGATTCATAAATAAGAAAATTGTAAAGACACATCCTAAAAATGTAAACCAAAAAAACTAGTTAGATATCTATGTGCTTTGAAGTACAACACTTTTTAAAGTACAAAGCAGTTCTGATTTCCTGTTCAATTCTATCAAGGGTAAAGACAAGTTCAGTGCCTGCTAACTTCGCATTCTGTGACTGTTCTTTCTAAACTGATTGACTACAATACAATACAATACCCAGATATTACTTATACTATAGTACTTTAAGTACTATAAAACACAATAATTCATTATATAATAAAACTGCTGTACTTATAAAATTGTGAGGTTCCTTGGATTTCTCTGAAAATATAATTATGCATAATATATGTTGCAATTATCTCAATTTCAACCAAGAAGAACATGACCACCACAAAAAAACACACTGAAAACAAAAACAAACACTGAACAAAGCCTCTATTGCCAAAGGGGAAAACACAGCTTGGTGCTGGGAGAAGAAAACAAGTTTAGAAAGTTGCGCCACAACTTGAAGTATAAATTAATTATATCATATTAAAGGTAAAGGCTGCTCCACCCAATGAAGTGTCTTTCAAGCGTCCGCATGCACCGCACCTTCATTTCGAGGTGCCAAATTGAACTATGTAGCGTAGCCTGTATCTTGAATTGCACAAGGTGTGGTGGTTTACCTTTTAACATAAGATTTTGTCCGAAGCCACATAGTCCTTTTCTTTGATTATTAATAGGATTTGTATCATCAGAAAAATAAACTCGGCATCAATTAAAAATACAACATATTGCCCTTAACTAAATATGAATCATATCCTATTTTGGGATAAAAAATACAATTAAAAAAAACTTAATGTGTGAGCTAAAATCGCTTACGTATAGTACCTGCAATGGAAGATAGTTTTAACATGCTTTTTGGTTGATACTGTCTGTAAGTTAAGTGTAGAGGCTCACGAATGTAACGCTTAGTTCAATAAATAAAATATACAACTTTTATGACATTGCAGTACAGCACGTACCTCGACTTTCAGCTCCTTCTTCTATTTCCAAACAGCAAACCACTGTGTAACTCATCCGGCTCCACCACACCGTTTATCAGAAGCACCACCCCTCTGTATTTTTCATTCTGCTATTGGCAGAAGAAACTCACCTTGACTTTCTGACTGGTGTCTCCGATTGTCAATCAAGTTATCACATGTCTGCAGTAAAGTCATATGATTTATTTTGTTTGGTAAATCACGCTGGTGAAGGGAAGAATTAGATTAGATTACCACTAGTGTTCCCCTTTCTCACTATTTGAGAATACGTTATCATTTACAATATTTACACTACCCTAGCATATTGTGTACCAAGCAAAAACAGCTTTTTTTCCCCACTGTAACATAGAACGTGTGGTGCAAATATACCATTTGCAGATTTTAGCCACAAATTGAAAGTATAGCCTACATGCTGGTACTTTTGGTTGGTTGGATGGATGGATGTATGTATGTGTGTGGGTGTATAAGTCACCTATTTAGGGGTCTGTTGCCATGGAACCAAAAGGAGCAAAATCTAAGACACAAAAATGTCAATAATTGACATTACAGTCCCTAACTAATGCTGTAATTAAATGCACTGCCATAACGGCCCAATTGCAAATGCAATCCAGTTGTGCCAGTTTATTAGCAATAATGCTTTGTGAATATGAACCTAACAGCCTGAACAACGCGTGCTTGTTTAGAGTGGAGTGTAAATATGTTTTTTAGACCTGAGTTGGTGGTGTTGGTCGTGAGAAAAATCACTAAACACCAATCTTTGTTGTTCTAATAGGAAAAAAAGGAACTGCATTAAACCTCAAACACATACTTCTTCTTTCTAATCAATGCTACTACCACATGAGTGGCAGAGGAAGAGGAAGATGGGCCCCACTGCAGGACCTTATTGTGCCCTCCCGTCCCGTCCCGTCCCGTCCCGTCCCCAAAAGTTAATTTAACCCTTATTTATAAACATCAAATATACCAAATCAAGTGTTCAATATTTAACTATATTTAATTGTCAGACTATTAGCATGTATTAAACAGTGCGTAATAAGAACGTTTTCAACTCACCTACTTTATTTTATTTTGCGTACATTTTCCAACACTACACTATTTTTGAATCATAAACTAACAGGTTTAATCACAAACCCTACCAGGATTTCCCAATTCTACGATCACAGAAATTATTACAGAATTCATAATTCTGCACAGAAATTTGCAGAAATTGTCTCACATAGGAAACCGTTTTTTTTTTAATTATTATTATTTTTAAATCAGTAATACAGGCATGTTGATTTGCTGTAGTTTATTTTGGTGCCCGTACTAGCACCCAACAGCTTCCATCTAAACTACAGGATGAATCGTGCACAGAATGTACTGTAACTGCAAATGTTTGTGCTGAATAGTAGCAAAACCTTCCATGAAGACGTGCCTCGCCAGCCTTCAGGGGAAAAAAGTTAGGATAATTAAGACAATAGCGATACCTGTTGAAATGAGGGAGTACATACAATCTGAATTACTGGCACCGCAAACCGGCAGCTACAGTTATACAAATGTGTAATATCTGCAAATATAAATGCGAAGGATATTATCATTGTTAAAAATGAAGAAAAAAAAAAAACTTTCGAACCCCTCCCAGTGCGTGGGCCCGTGTGCAGTTTTACCTGCTGCACCTGCTTTTGCTCCGCCACAGTACCACATACCACTACCTTTAAAAAAAAAAGAAAAATTCAATACCTTTCATTTTATTATTTTTTTTTTTTTTTGTATTTTTTTTTTACGTTAAACAATACAACTCATGACTGGTTTATAGGAACCAAGCATGTAATCTGCTTCCTATAAAACTGCTTGGAGTTAATAGACGATAATATTGTAGCGTGCACGGGGGAAGGCAGCAGCAGGGCTGGTAGGTATCACAAGAAGACATAAGCCCAATATACGCTCCTTACAACGGAGCCGGGTCAATAGGTTCCTGCAATGGAGTCTCGCCTTCTTCCAGCCTGACTGACTTCCCCACCCAGGAAATGAACTGTCAGGCCAGCCTGTCCAAAGACTTACCCTTTCACTGCTTAGTTGCAACCAATTGCCTTCAGAATTCACACAATAAGTTAAATGGAGTCCATCTGTGTGCAATAAAAGTGGTTCACATGATTTCAGATTAAATACACCTGTCTCTGTAAGGTCCCACAGTTGGGTAGTGCATTCAAAGCAAAGATACTACCATGAAGACCAAGGAGCTTTCAAAACAACTCCGGGATAAAGTTGTGGAAAGGCACAGATCAGGAGAGGTTTATAAAAAGATTTCAAAGGCATTGAATATCCCTTGGAGCACAGTCAGGTCGATCATTAAGAAGTGAAAGGTATACGGCACCACCCAGAATCTGCTTAGAGCAGGCCGTCCTCCCAAACTGAGCAGCCGGGTAAAAAGGGCATTGGTCAGAGAAGCCAATGACAACTCTGAAAGACCTGCAGCGTTCCATGGCTGAGATGGAAGAAACTGTCCATGTGTCAACAATAGCTCAGGTACTCCACAAATCTGGCCTGTATGGAAAAGTGGCAAGAAGGAAGCCATTTCTGAAAAAAGCCCTGCTTGGAGTTTGCAAAAAGGCATGTGGGAGACTCTGAAAAGATTCTGTGGTCCGATGAAACCAAACTGAGCAGCCGGGCAAGCAGGAAACTGGTTTGGGATGTCCCTCTTAAGCCAACAATAACCTTGTGAGATCTGCAAAGTTCTGTGTCTGAGATGGGAGTCAGTGTTCACACATCAACAATAAGCTGGTCCCTACACAAAGCTGGCCTGTATGGACGGGTGGCAAGAAAAAAGCCATTTCTCAAAAAGCCTCATCTTAAAGCACGTATGGAGTTTGCTGAAAACCATGTAGATGATACTGCAGACATGTGGAAAAAGGTTTTGTGGTCAGATGAGACAAAAATTGAACACTTCAGACTAAATTCCAAGAGTTACATCTGGCTCAAGCCCAACACTGCACATCACCCAGTCAACACCATCTGTCAAGCATGGTGGTGGCAGCATCATGTTATGGGGATGCTTCTCTTCAACAGGGACTGGGAAGCTTGTCAGGATAGAGGGGAGAACGGATGGTGCAAAGTACAGGCGAATCCTTGAGGAAAACCTGTTTGAATCAACCAAGACTCTGAACCTGGGGAGAAAATTCACATTTCAGCAGGACAATGACCCGAAGAACAAAGCCAAAGCCACACTGGAGTGGTTGAACAAGAAGAGAATTAATGTTCTTGAGTGGCCCAGTCAAAGTCCTGACATGAATCCAATCGAACATTTATAGCGAGACCTGAAGATTGCAGTCCATCGACGATCCCCAACAAACTTTTCAGAACTGGAGCATTTTTCCTGTGAAGAATGGGCAAAAATGTCACCATCCTACTGTGCAAAGCTAGTAGAGACCTATCCAAAAAGACTCATAACAAAGGTGCTTCAACCAAGTATTGACTTAAGGGGCTGAATACTTAAATTTCATTTTGTACATTTTATTTGCAAGTTTTGCTGACATTTAACCTCCTCCTCAAATAAGTGTTCAGTTTAACCACTACAGCTTTGAATAAAAAAAAGTTTGTTTGAAAAACTGTGCATATATGATTTGTAATTCAACAAAATGTGACATTATTGGTAGGGGGGTAAATACTTCTGCAAACCACTGTATTTATACACACACACACACAGAGTATATATATATATATATATATATATATATATATATATATATATATATATATATATATAGTATTAGTTATTATTTAGTATTAGTTATTATTTATTTTTTCCCCCCACAAGACTAGAATTGAACCATGAACCGTAAAGTTGAAATTCTTCAGTTTGTGGGAGAAGAAGATCATACTTCAACCCCATCTACAAACGCTCGAGCCCCTACAAAATGTGCGTGTTTTCCTTCATTGCGTGCCGCCTTAATGTTGGGCCAGAGCTGACGTCGGGTTTCTCTATCTGCCCGTGACAAATCTTAGAAACAATGACATTTTGGCAGCTTTCCCGATAGCATCCCTGCAGTGGTGCAGTGAGAACTGTAAAATAATCCCTCTGGGACGGATGTTCCTTGATTGGTTTTTTCCCCAGTCTATGAACTGTGTCAATGACATTGGGTATTTTCATTTTGACATCCGGAAGGAGAGTTTGACAAATGTGAATAACTTCCAATCTTATGTTTTCCTTTTCCTTTTCTGGTGCACCATACAGCTTTAAGTCCCAACGCCTTTTATAGCTTTCAATTTCGGATATTTTGCTTTCGCATGCATCTAGCCTTACTTCTGTTTTGTTTATGCAAAGTTCAACTTTTATTTATTTTGTCTTGGTACATGACAGCCTGTTGTATTTTATTTTTTGCCATTCAGTGACTTCCTTTTGCCTTCTTTAGACATTTATACATTCAGTTAGGAAGTTAGAAGTTAGGAATTTTCTTTGGTCGGTAGGCCTAGAATGAATTAGATTTTGAGTTTCTAATTTTGTTTTCTGCTTGCTTTAAATCTTTGAAAGCTATTGTACCTTTCCCACAGAAGATTGTGAAATATATGTTTCAGTTATAGTGTCGTTTTATAGTGTGTATTTATTTATATTCTGGTCAAACGGAGCTCAGCACGGTGATATCCTTCTAAGCCGCCATCTTGGCCCCCCACCGACCTATTTGTATTATTATTATTATTATGATTTATGTATGAATGACGGTGAAAAGCCAGTATTTGTATTTTTTTATTGTTTGCGGTGCGGACGAAAAGTCACTGCCATTATCTGTTATTGTTTGTATTTTAAAAACCTTGTGAGGATGCGTGACTGATCAGCTACTGATTGTTTAACTAGCTGACAGTCATGCGTCCTTATTAAACTCGTGCAGATTATGGCCGAGGGGCAATAAGAAAATTACTAGCTAGTTAACCTCTCAGCCAGAATATAAAAGCCTGCAGCTTTTCTTGTTTGGGGAAAGAGTATTCAGAATAGAGAACAAGTGGAGACAGGAGGTAAAATTGGAGTTAAAAGATAACAATTGTTACACGTGCTGGCTTTGCACCAGCACGAGACTCCTTGTTGCTGTTTCCTTCACGGGGCTAGGCCTTGCCGTATCCCGGCTGTTGAGTGATACTTCCAGCCTCGCTCTCCTCACCGGCTGCTAAGGCCCGCCCACTTTAGTGAGTCGGGCCTTGTAAACCAAGAGTGTGCTCTCCCCTATCTAGTCTACCGCAGTTTTCTCTGTCCGCTTGTTCGGCTTCGCCCTTGTGTCCCCTGGTGCATGCTATGCACTGACCAGTTGTGTGTGACCGCGCGGTTAGGATAGGCACAATTGCATACCTGCCCCCCGGTGCTTTGGTACATGGTGCACATAGTGCTTATGGTACACGGTGCACATGGTGCTAGGTGCTGACTTCTACACTAGTGCACGGGCATACGGTGCTGCAAGGTACGCGGTGCCGACGGTACTCGGAGCACACGGTGCTCGGTGCCCTCCGCTACAGCCCGAGTGGGTGAACGCATGGCCTGCAATGCAAATATCCCGCAGGAGGATAAGCACACCCTCATGCCACCTTGGCCCTTGACAGGGAGGTGGCCTGCAGCATCTGTGCGGCTTTTCAGCCCCAGGTGAAGGAAAATAGGTTGGAGAGGGCCACGGAGGCGAGTTCTGCGTCCTCGGTGGCCGGACCGTCGGCGGTTCTTGGAGCCCCAGAGTCCCTCCTCCATGACCTGTCCCAGGACCCCCTGCTGGACATCCCCAATGCTCAGGCCCCCTGTAGTCGCTCCCCATCTTCGCAGGCGAGAAGGGTGAAGCGTTCGAGGCAGGCGAGGGACATCATGGATCTCAAAGCCCAGATGGCCCAGGTCCTGGAACTCATGGCCAAACAGGCACCTGCGGCCCCGGTTGCAGTCCCAGCTCCTTTGCAGCCCCAATTGCCATACCCCCCTTCCCACAGGGGAGATCAGGGTGGATGGGAAGAAGCGTCCCAGCTGGTGCAAGAGGACACACTTTCTATAGCAGCCTCTGGGGATGGGGCCTCCTTCTCCTCTGACATGCAGGTAGGAGGGGAGTTCGAACCCCCTGCTGAGGAAGAACCTGGCTTCGAGCCCGTTGTCTAGCTGTTTCGGCACTGATGGGACGTGCTGCAGCCTTCCTGCAGGTCCCCTGGATGCCAGCGGCAGAACCGCGCCAGTCCGTTTTCAAGACGCAGGAGGGCTCCTCGCCTTCAAAAGTTCCCGGCCTTCATGGAGCAGGTAAGTTCCTCCTGGAATCGTCCGGTCTCAAGTCCTAGCGTGCTAAAACAGGCCACACCGTTTGCCTCTCTAGAAGGCGTGGAAAAGCTGTGTCTAGTGGGGATCCCCCCAGTAGACTCCACCATCAGCCCCGGTGGGTTGGTTGGCTAGAGACTCGGTGTGCCCAAACCCTCAATGCAGGGTGACGGAAACGCATCTTAAGCGGGCGTATGCAGGAGAGGCAAGTGTGCTCACGGCCTATATGGACGGTGTACTGCGTGAGGCCCTGCTCCCTGAGCTGGTGGCCATGGAGCTGCAACTCCTGTCCAGCACACTGCTGCAGATCTCCGGTCTCCAAGGGCAAGCTCTTGGCCGGAGCCTGGCTAGCTTGATTGTGGCTCATAGACAGCTGTGGAGTTCCTGACACGGATAAGGCAGCGCTGCTAGACACACCTATATCCCCAGGACATACCTTTGGGCCAGCCGTTTAGATCTTGCAGAGATCCCACTCGGAAAGCGAGGCATCCCGGCAGGTGGCTGCATTGCTCCCTCCTCGCGCTCCCACATGGGGCAGGTCAAACCGCAGACTCATGAGACAGTCAGAACGTCGGCTGACTATGTCTCACGCGTGCTCAGCAGCCCTACGGTAGGGGAGGACGACCTCTCACCTGCATGAGGGTGTGCGGATGGGAGTAGAGTTAAACCGCCAAGTGGTGACAACAGACATTCGGGAAGGTGCAGGTCGATCTTCACCTTGGGGGAGACGATGCATTACCCCCTGTGGTACTCCCTACACCGCCTAGGCAGTCCACTCAGCGTAGACACCCTAGCGCACGAATGGGCCAAAGCGTTTTCGTACGCTTTTCTGCCTATACCGCTGTTCCCGGCCTTTCTTGAAAAGGTCCGGTTAGAGGAGGCATCAGTTCTCCTAGTGCCCCCCCAGATGGCCCAGGAGAATCTGGTTCTCGACCCTGTGCCAGCTGTTACACGGCCAACCCTGGGAGATCCCACTGCGCATGGATCTCCACAGTCAGGCGAGAGGCACTCTTTGGCACCCGGAACCGAGTAGGTTCCGCCTATTGGTCTGGCTCCTGAAAGGGACTGCTGGTTAGCCCTAGGGGTTTCAGATGCGGTTGTGGGTACTTTGCAGAACGTTAGGGTAGACTCCACTAGGTCTTTGTACACCTAGAAGTGGAGGTATTTCCAAGCTTGGTGTCTGGCTGGAAGCCATGACCCAATATCTTACCCTATGCCAGTTATCTTAGTTTCTGCAAGAACTGCTGGATGCTGGTAGGTCACCTTCCACTTTGAAGGTGTATTTAACAGCTATTTCTGCATGCCATGCCCCCGTAGATTCGTTGTCTCCGGGTGAGCATTTCTCGGTTACCTTATCTCTTAAATGCGCTCTGCAATTATGCCCTCCCAGGAGGACTGTTCTCCCCGAAAGGAGCCTTAATATTGTACTGGAGGCTCTAACGAAGGCCCCGTTTGAGCCCATACACTCCATAGAGTTGAAGTTCCTGTCTATGAAGACAGCCTTCCTCGTGGTTATCACCTCCGCTAAGCGGGTCAGTGAGCTGCAGAAGCTGTCTGTGCACAGCTCCTGCATGCGTATTTGGGAGGATGGGAGCAGGGTGTCTGCGCACCAACCCTGCTTTCTCCCCCAAGGTGATCACAGCCATCCACATTAATCAGTCTATGGAACTGGAGTCCTTCCAGCCACCTGTTTGCTTCAACGGAGGATGAGATTGAATTTCCTCTGCCCAGTGCGGGCATTGAGATGTTACGTGGATAAGGACAAGAGCTTTGCGTCAGTCTGAGCAGCTCTTTGTCTGTCACGGGACACGGACCCCAGGACAGCCCCTCTCAAAGCAACATCTGTCACATTGGATTGTGGACTGTCCACTGTGTATTATGGTGCTGGCTTGCCCCCACCTGGGAGAGAAGCTGTACACTCCACTAGAGGGTTGGCTACATCTTGGGCTTTCTTCAGAGGGGCCTCGATGTCCGATATTTGTACTGCGGCTAGCTGGGCTACGACGCATACTTTCTCCAGGTTCTACCGCCTTAATGTGGTAGACCCTGCCCCGCCTTCATTAGGCACAAGGGTCCTTGAGGGTGTAAGCGCACATCCATAATCCCTTGGTGGGCAGGACCGAGTACATCATCCCCGGAAGGTGCCTATCGACAGCTCTGGTATAGAGAGCACAGAAATTACCTAGCCAATGGGCAGGCATATCCCATACATAATGTCGTTGGTGGTCGTCTTCTCTTTCAGGGAACCAGGGTTACGGTAAGTAACTTAAAGTTAATTTTACTGGAGCAACGTGGGTAAAGTACACAGCCTTGCTCAACGGTACAGCAGCAGTGTCCCACCAGTGTTTGTCAGTGTTCATTTGTTGTTCAGTTTTTAATTTGTAATGTTCTTTACTGTGTGCCCTGTCTGTGGATGTTTCTGACTGCCTGATAACCCTAATGAGTCCAGCTTCGGCACCGCACCGAGAGGGTTGGCTAGCGATAGTAGGTAAGTGCTGCGTAGTTTTGGGCTGTGTTTTACTGTATTTGTTTTTTTGGGGGGGGTATGTACCTGTTAAACTAGGAACCTGGGTGATTGCGTATGGTTTCACGGACCGTGATTATCACTAATCTTGGACTACCTAATGTTAATGTAGGTAAACTAGCACGTAGTACTAAAAAAGCATTGAGTAAATTAATGCATAATGCTCTTATTACTAAAATATTAACCTTCGCAGTACTAACGTGTTATAATACTGTGTATTATTTTTATGTACAAGTTATAATTGTGTATTACTGTAATTAATTATATTGCAAGTATAACTATGTTCACTACAAATAAAATGTTCGCTGCAGATGGTTCTTGAGTCTGGTGGACTCAATTTAGACCCATCTTCATGCTGCCGAAGTATTGCAGAAAGCCACTTCGAAAGTTAAAAAATGACAGCCGCTTGTCTTTCATGTAGTCGTGGTTGTGGCATCCAACAACCACATAACTCTTCCGCAGTCTATTAAAAATAGGTGGTAACAACTCTTCAATTAATAAATGAAACAGTGTCTGTCTTGATTTGTTTTCAGCGGTTCCCAAGTTGCTATGCGGTTACTATGTGTGTGCGGACGAAATTGCCCGGATGTCCGCGCAAATCTTTAATGTTACGAAGAAATGGCAAATAAAAAAATTAAAAAAATAATAATATGAAAACATGACGATTCTATGCCAGTCTTAAAATGTAAGTGGGCACATTATTTAAAAAAAAAAATTATATATATATATATATTATGTACCTAGCTGGTACGCCTGTTAAGCGTTTTCCTCTTGCACCCCTTTTTCAAATCAAACTAGTAACTGTCACCGTGTATCTATAGCAAAAGCTTACCTACACCTTAACCCGCTAATGTCAACGTAACAGGATTAAATGACTGACAGTGAGACTACAGTAGCCTATGAAGGGACCAATGAGTTGACTGACAGCGACATCTAGCCATTCAGTGCGGAATGGAGACGGGACAGACCGCAAGTATAAAAACTACACAAAATAGAGATGATTATTTTTGATAATAAGAAATAACGAGTGGTTTTACACACGTTTATCCTATGTAAATGTATTTCAGTTTTTGGGGAATTCGATGTTTAACAAGCTTTACTGATTACAAATCGAAAAATAGCAAGCTTAACTAACAAAATGTTTTGGTTTTTTTGTTACTATTTCAATATCGTTTTATATGTTATAGTTACTATTAATGGATATGATTTATGTTTGTTAGATATTTTCATTATCGTTACAGTTAACTAAAAAAAAATGCTTTAAACTCCCAGTGTTATCTGACTATACCTGCCAGCAAGATCCTGCTTCGGAGGGGGGCAGCGGTGTGGTTTCCAGACAGGATAAAAGAATAGGGATGGGTATTTTAAACGTTTAAAATGTATAAACTCTAAAGAATTGGTTAAACGTTTAATAATATGCTAGACTTATAACCGGTCCTGTGACAAATGTCACCAAACACATATTTTTTAATGCATTCGTTGTAGTAATTTATCATCAGCAGTCCGTCGTGTATCAGATTGCTCTAGTGCCACAGTAAGGGCGGATATTATAAAAAGGAAGGGGTTTGGCAATTGCCTGTAGTAGGCGTGGTATGGTATCAATTCCACAGTGGGGAAATAACGTTAATGACAAGTGTTTTTTTTTTTTCTGAGTTCGCTCTATATTTAAAAATGGCATCTCTAAACAAATGAAGACACGCTTGGAAGTATTTTGAGGAACCGGACGAGAAAACTGTGGTATGTAAATAATTATGCCAAACAAAATTGCCGTACCACAAAAACACAAGTACAATGCTTCACCATTTGAAATTAAAACATTCAGAATTATTGTGGATGGAGCTACTGATGGCAATAAAAAGCAAACATCCATAACAACATTTGCTATAGATTTGGCTGAACAGGGCGAGATCACGTTATCCCCTATGAGGACAGTGAGTGTGAATCGTGAATGCAGCAGTTTTGAAATCAATGTAAGATTATCCCAATACTGTGCTGGCCCATAAAACATTAACAGCAATGCTGCAAAAATTAAGAAAATCGTGCTGCAGATGTTCATACAAAACTTCCAAAAGGGAGAAAAAGTTGCAATTACCACAGACTCGTGGACCCCATTCCCCAATCTTCCCATAGGTGGAAGGCTTTTTTCACTTGAAAATTTGTTCTGTAAGCTTTTGGACCGAACAGCCGTTTATGTTTAGTACAATTTTTATTTGTTTGTTTGTTGGAACTATTGCACTAAAGTAAAGGACGTCTGAGACACACTTCAAACAGGTAGGCCAGGCATCTCTTCTTACAATTTAATGTAAAGTTGTGTGGATACGTGAATTTGAATACTTTACGTTATTTAGTAATACTTGACCATATACAATTAACTGCACAAGGCGGCAAAGATTATATTAATTTCTTAATATATTTCTTGATTGTGTGAGTTTGGTATTTTAAATAGGACTAGTGACAATGTTTGGGAGGTTTATGTACACTAGTACAGTATGTAGAGGAGAGTCATAGATCTCAAAAATTCCACCCCTACTATCAAAGACCGCAAACTTTTATATCTCTGAGGCAGACTTTTTAATATCAGTCACAGTGCTCTTTACAATTCCAAAATATTGTGCTATTTTATCCCTGGTAATACCTTTTCCAGAAGTGAAAGTATTTCCAACTTTTTTCAATTGTAAGCACAACTCGCTTTCACTTTTCTGTAGTCATTTTGCATTAGCGCTGTACAGTGGAGGATGTTCATCTCTTCTTTTTTTTTTTATAAACCATATCATTTTGGGCAAAGTTATTTATAAAAAAAAAATACAACCAAAAAACAGAATAGGTTCCTGTTTTGTTGTTAAATTAACCTTTAAGAAACACATTATTCTAAAAACATTATACTATCCAAAAATGTGTTCAATATGTATATAGTTATATCTCCACTAGCAACTTTAATTACAACCATAAATAAACATTTCAATATATACTTTGATGTGTATTTTCTATTCTGTTTTACTTTGTAGTTTAGTCTTTGCAATGTTAAAACATTATTTGCTTATTTAGGGTTTATTAGCTTAGAAAATACTAACCAGGGCTGTCAGTATCAGAATGTAATATAAAACAGACAGTGTGTGTGTGTGTGTATGTAGCTATGGTTTAAAACGCTGACACTGCAAAGCGTTTAAACGTTCATAAAAATGTAGCAAAAGCACATCCCTTGTATGAAATAATCAAACTAACTTGGTTCGGCTTGTCTTGGTTATGAGTGTACATTTTTGTTTAGGTTACTTGATTTTGAACTAGACTGTAAATCCCTGGTTGTTAGACACTTATGATTTTACCTACTGTTGATTGACTTTCTTGATATTGCGTTTTGGATTTACAGCTGGTGCAGGGAACATGTACAATAATTACAGGATTATTTTTAACAAACCAATAAAAAAATGGATATCCTGAAAAGTGACAGGTTGTTAAAATTGCATTAATTTTTAATAATAATCTACTGGTGACAACAGGTTTGCAGTGCAGCTTCACAGTGTATTGCAAGTTCTATTAATCATCCACATACAGTACATAGGGGCCATAGTAGGTGGCACAGTGGTCACAAGTTACAATTACGTTCCCTAAATACGACAACCATATGGCTAAATGCATGCTTTTAGTGGCCTGTCACTTAAAGTGGCTCTGTTACCTTATGCAATGAACATGTTTATGTCCGTTTCAAACAAAGACCCTTTGAAATGGTTGCAGATGGTACATGCATGTACTCAAAAGGTACGAATTAAATATCTATTTAGATAACTTTCCATTTAGAATAAAGTTCTACAAAATTTAGGGTTATGGTTAGGTTCAGACCTTATTTAACATCCTTGTTCATTAATCAACTGGGGTCACTGGTCTGGAAATACTGTATTTTTCAAGTTCTGATACCACTTTTCTCAGCGCTGCACTTGGTAAGATGCACTGGGAACAATGGTCTCAACTGAAAAAGTCCTACAGCATTCCCCCAAGATTACATACAGCAGGGCAACAGATCATTATGCTGTACATTGTGTACTATGGAGCAACAGCAGCAGCAGCAACTAATTAACTAGATATGACATTCTAGTAAGTCTTTGTTTCTTTCACTATAAAATTAAATGTGGATTTTTTTCAGTTTAAAAAGGAGACAGCCAGTAACAGATGTGTTTTTCCAGTGTCACCTTTCAGTTTCTTCCAGCTGACAAAAAAGCATCAGCCCGGTTCCTTGCTGCTTGTTTCAGGATTGGTTACCAGGGTCTATAACCCTTACATGGCCTGTTTATTATCCAGCAAAATCAATGGAAAGGGTACATCTCATGCGCTAGCAAGGGAAAAGCAATCTGGGTATTCAGTGTCTTGTCACAGTTGTCCTTGCATTGATAATAAACTTAGCAGGTCCATGTAAAGCAGGCAAGTTTAAATTCAGTTTCAAACAGTCCACGGGAATGTCTCCCCTGAGAAACAAATATCAGTTGTATTCAATTGTATTGTATTCAATTCTTGTCCTCCAAGATTTTTTTTTTTTTAATAGAATAAGGAGAACTGTTGAGACACTTGATGAGACACAGGTGAAACAGAGCCAAGTTTAAGAAAGGCATATGTTAACTGTGGGTAAACTCATCCAGTTGAAGTAGTCCTGCAGATTTTGGCTTGCAATCCAGCACGCGACAATTGGGTGATCCAAACAGTTTAAATAATAATAATATGAACTAATGGCTGCATCGTGACTATTGCTAAAGTTTAAATTTCATTTGCAGTGATCAATATTCTAAGTAGTTAAATTGGAATTTGTAAATAAGAGCATTTAAAAAAATTCTGGAATCCTACATAGTAGCACTATTTCAGCTTAAAAATAGATACTTGGACAGTTGCGTTGCCTATTTTAAAACAAAAACGCACACTATAGTACCAAATTACAAAAACAGCTATATGACAAAGAAATATTAAAAAAAAAAAAAAAAAATCACACAACAATGGGTTAATTCCTACACCCAAAGCGTCAGAAAAGGGTTCACTCTCTCTTGAATTACATCTGCTGTGACCAAATAAGAGATATCTTTAGAGACAAGTCAAAATTCTTGGTCATCAGTCTTAAAAGAAAAAAGACAGAGAAAAAAAAGAAAGCAAGTCAACTTATCTTAACTCTGGCTTTTCCTTAACTACTAGCTGGCAGTTCCTAAATGTGGCACTCCCAAATATATGGCTCAGTTAGGAGTCTTCTAGATAAGTCTGCCTCTTCACAGGAGATTGCAGAACACCACAGCTTGCTCAGGTCACGCCAGCGTAAAGTACATTTGTATTGTTAAACTGTTTGGATCTCGGAGGTGTTGTTCATGTTTAGTTATCCTTGCTGTGGATGCTCTTTGTTCACAGGTTCTGCAGGTCTCGCTCGCGGTTCAGATTCTGGAAGAAAGTCTTTCCGAACTCGTAGGTGCTGATCATCACTGCACAGGCCGGGGCCACTTTGATCACTCGAGGGAGGAACCCTGCAGGGAGAAACAGACTGGTCCAGTTTTCTATGGGAGCCACACATACATGCTCCTACCAGAAAGAGGTTATTCATTTTAAGAAGCGTTATAGCTAAGGAAATCATCCAGGAGTGACTCAAAATGTTACATGCACAGGGGCAGGGACTTGTACACAGTCAGCACTCACATATCCAACCCTATAAAATTTTTACTTCAGTGACGGTTAAACGCGTGTGATGCATATCTGATTATTTCATTTTGGCCCATTCCAATCCTTGTTCGTTTTTTCAGGGAAAACAAAGATACAATGTCAAAAATACATAACTGAAAAGGACTGTGTTTTAAAATAAATAGGCTTCCATTTAGATGTACAATAGTTGGTTTTGTTTGTATAGTACTATATTTTCAACAGAAGTAGTATTTTAATTCAAAAATATCACTTGCCAAAAGAGACGACACGTGGACTGTAACACAGTACATACTGTAGCGAGGGGGCAGCTGATTTGCAAGACAAATGTGGGAATGGACCAGATTATGGACTGGGGAAGGGGATGGGAGTACTCTCTAAATAATGTGTGTCTGGAAACCGTGTTATTCTTGTTCAGATCTGTTGGCGTTCTCAGTGTGTTTTAGTGCTTGTGTGACAAGAGCGTTGGACCAATGAGTGAGGAACGGGGCGGGACTTGGTGGTGTTTGTGGCGATGACAGTCTGAAAGAGAGAAGCAGGATCTGACAGCAGGATAATTGAGAGGGTTGAGAGAGGAGGTTGAGTCAGTGAGTGAAGATGAATGAAAGCCATTGTTCACTAAAAGCAAAAAAAAATAATTAAGACAACGGTTTCATACTGCTTTGAACCGCAACTGTTGTCCATCTAATCATATCCTGGAAACCCCGCAGCTCAACGCTACAAATACTTTTAAATCCGGTACGTATTGTAGCAGTATGTAAAATTCCCCATTAACGACCCAACAGCAAAATTAAATCAAAATGTTACCCATGCACAGAACTGTGTAAAACGTAAAAGGCAATGCAATTTAGCAAAAGATTTAAAAAACACCAGTTTCCAGAATTAAAACAGTATCCAAAGTCAGTATTCAAATTGCAGAATATAGTCCTTAATAAGGCCCTAATATCACAGTTCACTTGCAAATGAAAATGCACAAAAAGCACCAAAAAAATTAAAAAATAAAAACAGATTTAAAAAAAAAAATGTAATCACAGTATCTAAAACTGTTTAATGATTCACTGTTTTACATTACTGTAGCTCGTCTCGTTCGCCTTGTTATTTCTGCATTTTCGTCATGGGAAAGTAGAGGAAGCGCTGTGTAACTGCACAATCAAGACAGACTGATTTAGCATGCGCTAAAAAAAAAACCCACAGCTGTGACGGTTAAAGTACATTGTAACATTGAAGGATGGGCTTTGTATTAGAAAACTGGTGACGGAGTCGGAAATCGCATGTGACGGGCAATTCATTTGTTACATATATATGAAGGGTATTGATTTTATTCTTAATACAGGGCGGTAAAACACGACTGACTATCTGGGTAACAGATATCTGAGTGCTGACTGTACTGCTAATTATGGAGAGTACCATTTGCTTCATGGCAGCTTGCTGTTTTTTTCAATGACCACAGAGGGCTCGTTTTAATTATTTATCTTAGGCAACAATAATGCAAAACACGCAAGGAGTACAAAATAATGTTCATCCTCATAATCCTATTAACTCCCAAAATGTGTTTTCTCAATAAAACCAGCCTTGTATACACTGTGCTTGTAACTTATTAGGGTGGCAAGTTAATGTTATGCAGAAATGAAAATTGGCTTGCAAGAATGAGGCTGCCAAGGTCTTCTAAAGAAATGTTTTTCAAAAAAAAAAAAAATCGGCAAGGGATTACAAAACGAATCCTGTATTGCAACAGACACTTGAGACCCCTACACCAAACACTGTCAGATTTGGCATTATTTAACAGTAGGCGATAAACTGCTTATCTTGGGTACAGAGTGCAAACCACTCACTCCACTGTAGCCAGAAACCCTGCTATAAGAAGTCAGCGAGCAATGAGTTTGCAGTTTTGACATTGCAGTTCCTATCCAATATAATCCAGATCAATTCTGTGTGTTCAGATTTACATTAAAACATATAAAGAGGAAAATGTATAGGGAAAATCATAATTACACAAAAAGGTGATAGAAGTAATCTTCAGCTTGGCTTGTTGACTGCAGATGGTACAAGAGAAGATTTAATTGTAAAAGACTGGTTTAATAGTGCCGGTAGAAATGTGATCATAAATCTTCAGACAATAAGGTTGGTTGCCTGGGACAGATTTTTAATTTAGCCGAGCTTACCTGCAAAGAGCCCCCGAAATCCTGACTCTGCCTGGATCCGTCTCATTATCAGCCATGTGGACGAAGGCCTCTTAGTCGCAACTGTCCAGAGGGGAAAAACAGAACAAAAAGGATTCAGGTCAGTTCATTTGGCAATCATGCATAAAAAGAAGAGAAGCAGCCAAGGGAAAAGGTCTGGGGAAACACAGCAGTAACTTTTTTTCTTGAGTGATTTCTTCTTTCTTCTTTGCAAACTCTGAAACGGATTTGAAGAACGACAATGTTAATATTACTAGAGACAGCTGGCCTTCCAGCACTTGGGATTGGTTGCATGCAACTAAAAGCGTTCACCTCACAGTGAAACTGAACACACAAATCCAACCCTAGTTTTTGTATTCAATACACAAGAAATAAGCTTCCAGCTGAATAAAACGGACACTAAAAAGACCAGGGGGACCATCGATCTGAAAGAGACTCAGCACCCAAAAGATTGAACACTGCAAGTTTGATGCCCATGGAGCGAATCGTCATCGTCTTGAAGATCACCTTGCTCTAAGCTGCAGACGTCAAGCACCACCTGAGAGGAGGGGAGGGGGAAACAAGATGTTGAGATTCCCCACACCCACTCATCCAGTGCACATGGTACCCAATCTGAGGAGGCATCCTGTGTCACACAAGGGGAATATAACAGGGAAAGTCAGCTTTAAAAAGTGTTGACAATGAAGACATGACAGGTAATCAATATCCAGCGAGAACAGTCCTGTGGCTCACTTACCTTTCTGTGTCTCCATCTCTCCCAGTTCAATCTGTCGACGGGTCTTCACTACGTCAAACGGGAGGGTCATCACAGCTGCGATCTGCAGAAAAAAAGAAGCCCCAAGACAAAACAAAATCTGAAGTCTGCTCAACATCTGATGAGAATACAGTATCAGGTGAATTTTATAAATCGTTTTCAAGATAACCTCAAGTGTTTTGCCGAGTATGAAATCGTACAGGATACAATTACAAAAAAGAAGAAAACAATAACCAGTCAAGACCCACCCCCACTATAACTGCCAATGTCAGAACAGGGAAAAGTGGGTCTGTGAACTTTCACCAAATGTGTTTTTAATGTTATGGCCTAGGTTCCAATACAAAAGCTGAATGCTCTACTTGCTGTTTTCTAATACAAAAGCCTGCTCATTGACTGTAGCAAGTGAAGTTTAGTAGCTGTACTCACTGCGCCTGAGATTGCACCGGCATTGAAGCTCATCATGAAGGTGGCTTCCTGGACACTATACTCCTTACACAGGCGGGCCTTCACCAGCTCATAGTTGAACCAGTAAAGGGCTGCAAAGAGGAGGACAGTCAGTGGTTTCCCCCTCAATTACAAAAGCAATCCTTGGTTTGAAAATTACAACATCCTTTCTCAACCTCAGAGAGTTAACTGCAGTGGGGTGCTAAACAAGCATTTGTTCTTGATATAGTTCATACTAAAAACTATAAGGTTGTCAAGCAGATTATTATTACAAGGTTGATACTACCCTTAATCTGAAGTCCAGTAATTACACAAAGATAGTACCAGATACCCTTAAGATCTTGTGCCAAGGAACATCCTAACCAAGTTTAATCACAATTGGATGTTAAGTTCTCAGAATATACCAAAATGATACCTCCATTATTGAAGAGGGAAGTGCTCTAAAACTCTAAAAAGAAAGAGGAGATGTTCAAACGAACAGAGACGGGTACCTGAGAAGGGCACATCCCTGAGTATGGTTGGTCCCCAGCCCCTCCAGAGGGACAGCCAGCCGCCCTGAGCCACAGAGGACTGGATACACACCCCAAGCTCGCGGTACGAGAGCTGCCTGGACTGCATCTTTGTGCGGATCAACTCCAGAGGGCTGATTACTGTCACGGCACCCACTGCAACAACAGCACACATGCATTCAACTTCACTCCTTCCTGCCGAAACTCTCCCAGGGTTTATTTGATTGAGGTTTAAGATTATCCAATCCTTACATGAGTAATTGTACAGACAATTTGAAGTTTCAGTGCCATTAATAAGGCTTTTCACAACAGCCTTATACAGGCTATAGAGGTGCATAGTGGCCTTGCCATTTCAGAATTTACTATCTGCCTTCAACTGAGCTTGTAGACCCTATGGTTTGAGTAAACTGCAGCGTGTTACCACCACAGAAACCTAGGAAGTGAGTTTATTTTTGATTTTACAAACAAAAACAAATCATTGGATCTTAAGTTAAAAAACAATAGTTAATCTTCAGAAGGATCATGTTAAACTTTAAAAAGTAACTGTACTTGATGTCCTCAAAAGGGTTTAAAACCGGTTGCTGTATCAACTTCCTATAAATAAGACTGCAACTGCCAACTGAAATCACTGTCACTTACATCTAGCAAAGGCACCAGCGACAAGCGGTACCTGGTTACCCTGATACCCCATTCCATAGCGAAGGAAGTCCCGCAACTGGTCATAGCAGGTGAAGTAGATTACCGTTGCTGGCACTGCCATCACACTGTAAAAGAATTAGGGACGATAAATTATTAAAGTGAATTGGTTACTTGGATAATTTATAATTGGGGTATAGTTTCAGTAATGCATTAATTTATTTGTTTTCTCTATAAAAAAACCAAAAAAAACTCTTGTATTAACAACTTTCAGCTTTATAACATGCATCATTAAATCCCAGGGAAACAAATGTATTTGCTTTAATAAGAAAGGTTTATATAGTGAAGGACAAAGAATGCCAGGAAGTAATCACGGCTATATTTAATTGATGTCACTAAGTTTCTTTGAAAGCCGTTCGATTGCAAACTTCATTGCAAACATCTATGCTAAAATAAAATAAATAAAATCTATGTTATTCCCAGAATTGGGGTAACTCACTACTGTAATAATATTACTTGTGTCAATAACGAGGTAATTAACGCGTTCGATTTTTGATGGGATTAATATCATTATGGTTGCTTTTCGCAAAAAATAAGTGAGCTTGTGTCATTGCCTTTTCTTTGTTGTGCACCTACAGTGTTGGTATTTATTTTTTTAAGCATTCAGTTCAGTTACCAGAAGCTGCTCTTTATTGTATTTTCAGTCAGCTTGACATGTCGTCAAACCAGAAACAACAACCACCTCGGCTTACAGCAGTCCTTAAAGTCGTAACTGCTATGTTCCTTGAACACATAGAAACCCTGAACACAACAGCAGCTCTCACTGCATGCATGCGCACAATCACAGAGATCCTGACACGTACATAAACAGCTTCTTCTCCAGTAACCTTCCGGTACTTTTGACGCGATACAACATGGACTTTTTAGGTTTATAAACAAAACGTTTAAAATAAATAGTTTGACAATGCACACTTTGAAGAGCTCAAATTGCAAGCGTACGAAAAATATAGTATAATTGATGCATTGAAAATATGTACATTATATTAAGTAATTTATGTAACAATGCTTTATATACATCGTCATTTTTCTAACAAACGCTTGCTATTCTCTTATAAAAAGCCTTTATGTAACTTAATTTGCTTTTTTTTTTCACTCCTTATGAATTCCACAAAGTCACATTTATTGTTACAATTTACTATTAGCTATATCCAGTACATTAAGAGTTGTTTTTGTTGTACTACAAAACATTTAAAAACCTTTTTGGCACATTGGTAATTCATTTATTAAGACATAGTTAAAACAGTAATCCAATCAGAAAACCTGTTTCGCAGGACAAGACAAGAGAAATAAATAGAACCAGTAGTATAACGCTCTTTTTTTTATTATTATTAAGTAATACGTAAGGACATGTTACTCATTTCTTCAGAAAAAAAATCAGAGTTATAAGTTACTTTTTTCACCAACGTGCCCAACACTGGTTATTCCTTTTACCTTAGTTTCTGCATTTCTATGAAAAGGGACATGCTGTATTGTCAACCTGACCTAAATTAATTGTAAAATCCTTATTCAAAAGAAACTAAAATCACACACACACTGTTAATACATTCATTATTTATGTATTACCAATAGTCAACCCTTTAGAGAAACAATACCAGTTACATTGCTGTACAAATATCAATCCTTGGCTTGAATACTAGAAGAGCTGGACTTGTCACATGCACTATAAAAAGCCAGAGGTTTATAAAAAGCATTGGCAAAAAGATTTAATTGGATTAAACCATGCTTTAATGAGTTGGAAACGGATCTAAAATGTACTGGGTGACCAAACACCTATTTACACAGTCCACACAGCGACGAAGCATGTATTTCTGAGGAGGCACCCACAGTAAGCTGTGAGAATGTTGTACAAGTCACAGAAGAATGAGCAACTTACAGTGTTGGTGGAAGTCCACTCCAAAGAGACCGGACTCCTTCATAGCGAGTAATCTTTACAAAGGCATCCTAAAAAACAAGAGATTATAAAATGCTTGCAGATTACCATCTAGTAACAAAATGCCCATGCAAAGTTTAATCAAATTCAGGCAAAAGCTTTATAATTATTTAGCAGACGCTATCCACAGCGACTTCGAGACTTTGAACGAGGGTTGAACTAGGCATCACAATTGCCGATGCAGAGTCACTTGCACAGGACCTCGGTTTTACATCTCATCCGAAGGACAGAGCACAAGGAGGTTCATTGATTTTATTTATTCCTAAACTAGTTTTCTCTAGTGTTGATAACAGTATCCAGAAGTACTCACCACAGTGCCTCTGAAGTGGGTGGGAGTTTTATACCAGCTGGAGCAACTGGTGCCATTCTCACACACATACAGATGGTCCATCAGCCCATTACAATACAGGATACATTTCCCTGCATGCAAACAGACAGGACATATTTACACTTTAGGTAGCAAGCTGGGCAAAGAAAAGAGTAATAGGTAGCATTGGGACAAACAGGTTCTTCAGGTTTGACAAGTCATTCAAATTCTAACAAATATTCATTCATTTTGAATAAGCAGAAAAAAAACTGAAGTAAAACAACTACAGGTCTCTAAATTGGCAACAAAAAGGACAAGGCAAAAATGGCCTTCAGTTTAATACATTTGTAGAGGGCACCAAGGATACTAAACTAAATTAAGGCCAAAGTGTAGGACATTGTGTAATTTTGCTTAGGGTTCATATATAAAGTTAATTATTGACCAAAAAACGAAAAACAGTTTAACTTAACTATTTATTCGGAAAATGCAGGGGTTTTCTTTGGCCCTGTCCACACTACATAACCTATGTCGAGAACCGTACTTGAAACCGCTCTAATTAATACAGCTCAAAGCGCCCACACTGAAGTACCGTTTCATGTTTAGTCAGGCTTAATGCGTCCACACACCATTAGAATAGTTCAGTTACAATTCACAGCAGCGCAACGAACCGTGGAAATTAATACGATAGTATCCTACCATGCACTGTATTTTTTTAAAATAATGTGTTATGCCCCATATTAACAGAGGTGCATATTGCTAAAAAGAAATATAACAAGTATTGTGGAAAAAGTAAATCCGAACACACACAAGTAGGGCTTGAAGTTTTCAGGTTTTATTTGTAATCAGATGAAGTCCCTTTAAACAAATTGAGCTGATTCTGTTTTATAATTAAACTCAGAAAAAGCTGTTAATTACAAAACAATCTTTGTTTTTACCTTCATATCTTGCCTGAGCCTAATTCTGGTCCTCTTAATTTTATTTCAAACAAAGCGGACAAATTACATAATTTGTTCATCCCCGATTCTACTTTTAACTCGCATTTCATTTTTGCAGTCGCCTAATTTAACGCTGTGTTTTTGTTATTTTCCCCACTAGTTTAACAGAGATGTCCTGACAGATTTTTTGAAGCATAAAAATGAATACCTAGTGCGGAGTGTACACTGATAGCAAGTCCTTCGGGCGCCAAACATAGCACAAAGCATTTTGGGATATTGGAGGATACACAAAAAAATGTAGTTTGGTATTACAGCGTCCACACTTCTGATAAACCGCACTACCTGATGCGATCTAATTAGAACCAAACTCGAGACTACCTCCTGAGGTGGCCTCGAGTCCAGTATTAAATGCTGCGTAGTGTGGACGCAAACCGTATTTAGCACTTTTAAGCCTGCTTAAATGCAACTAATACGGTTTAAAGGTATAGTGTGGACAGGGCCTTTGTCAACCAGCAGCCTAGACAGTTCTCCAAACTAACCTTTTCCCTTAGGAGCCAATGGCTTAGGCCAAAAAAAGAAAATGGTCGCCAACTTGTTAAGACACTAAACTGATACCACAACAGTAACTTAGTACTCACTTGTTTGTTGTCTCATTCTGTTGAATATGTGAACTATGCAGCTGATGACTGCAATTAATTCAGCATTTTATATTTGCAAGTGTTGTGTATGGAATTGGTGACCACTACTCCAATTGTGTACAGTTGTAATATGGGGACTAGCATGCTGCAGCTCGCATGCTCAGTGTAAGTTAGTGGAGTCCTGGTCTGAAAGCATGTAACACCGCCAGCTCTTAGGTTTGTTTTTTGTTTAACTGTACATTAAACCATTTATTCATTTATTGTTTCAGTAAAAAAAAAAAAAAAAAACTAAGTTTCAGTTCTGTTATTCACGATATTAAATCCACCACAGTAAACAGTCATATTTTAGATAATTCCAAACCATTGTTCTTCATTACCACAATCTGAAAGCTCAGTTTAGTGAATGGCAGTTTTTCTACTACAATCAAGTAAGCTGCCGTACATTTTACTTATTTTATTCTCCAGAGAACACTTCCTAATTACAGTCCGAAGTATTTATATGCGTTCTGCTGTCAGCGTTCTTAAAATGGTCAGTTGGAAATAAAGTTTTCCCTGCAGCAGCTGACCCTGCTTTTGTACAAAACTCATTATGGTATGACCTAAGTTACCGTGCCTGCTTCTTTGGCTGAAGTCAAGAGATATTATCAGTTTGTCACTTAACTAGGCAAGTTGTTGCGCAATTAAATCATCCTCAGACCCGAATATATATGGGATAGATGTGGCTGTTAAAACAGGCACAACAAACTGTTTGTGTTAACTCAAACCCTTATTTAGACACACTACAATTTGACTGGCGAAAGACAACATTGGTTTATTGGCGTTCACAAAGAAAATGTTTTTTTAACTTGATACAGTGACCTTTTCACTTCGTTTTAAAAAAGTGTGTTTTTTTTTTGTTTGTTTTTTCTTTTTTTAATAATTTAGTTGTTGCCAATTATTTATTATTTTCTCCCAATTTAGAATGACCAATTATTTTTGAGGCTCAGCTCACCGCTACCACCCCTGCGCTGAATCGGGAGGGCAAAGACGAACACACACTGTCCTCCGAAGCGTGTGCCGTCAGCCAACCACTTTTTTTCACACTGCGGACTCACCATGCAGCCACCCAAGAGCTACAGCGTCGGAGGACAACGCAGCTCTCGGGCAGCTTACAGGCAAGCCCGCAGGCGCCCGGCCAGACTACAGGGGTCGCTGGTGCGCGGTGAGCTGAGGAAACCCTGGCCGACCTAACCCCGGTGAAGCTGGCCAATTGTGCGCCGCCCCCTGGGAGCTCCCGTCCACGGTCGGCTGTGGACTCGAACTCGCGACGCCTTTACCAGATGCGCCACTCGGGAGCCAAAAAATATGTATTATTGACCTTTTGCAGCGTTTCTTTTCTTTAAGTTTTAGGGGCATTTTGTTAATGGCACATGTGCAACACACTGACCTTATTCATACAGTACCTCTGGACCTCCAGGAATTTGTATTCCATCAGATTTTTAGTCGCTCTCATGCTTCAGTTTAAAGCAATAAAAAAAAAGCTGGGATATCACTTTACAGAACGATGTTGTAGCACATTCCTAAATAGTGACACAAGTGTTGTGTATGGGATTGGTGTGACTTAACCACGAAAATCATGTAATCGTGTTATTGTTTGGACCCAAACACTTCCCAATACAGGTGTCTCTCCAGTTGCTGAGGCTGAAAAGGTACTGCGGCCATAATGGCTGTGAATACATACATTTTGAGGATACCTACGAAAATTGCCACATGGCCGCCGTTAATTTCGAGCCCTGGAAATAAAAGTTGCATGACGAAAACGCAGCAAAAACAAAGCGAACGAGACAAGCTACGGTAATGTAAAAGTTAATCATTAAACAGTTTGATACTGTGATGCATTTTTTAATTTTTTTAAAAATCTTATCTTTAGTTGCTTTTGTGCATTTTCATTTGCAAGTGAACTGTGATATTAGGGCCTTATCAAGCACTGCATCAGTGTTTACTCCAGGACTTACAGACTGAGGGTCAATGTGGCCCCCACTCTAAATTTTAGGGGGACATTTTCTTCGGTGAGGGGGTCAATATGTCTGATAATTCAGAACCAACCACCATTTCTTCTTATTGTTTGGTTTTTAAATATGCCAGCAGTTTTACTGACCTTTTGTTTCTGAACAAAAAAAAATAAAACTGTAAAGCTGTAGATACAACCAAGGTGTCTCAACACTACTCACTGTCACTTTTGGGGAAAATATTGGGAAATGTCACAGTGATGCTGGTGTATCACTGAGTAGAGGATATTCATTGTACCAGATCACATTAGAACAGGGGTTTTCAATCTTTTTAAGCTGCATACCCCTTTCCAAAAAAAGTAGTCCACCGCATACCCCCATCTGAGATACAATCATAATAAAATTAAAACAGAAAAAAGGTTTGTACAATAACATGATACAACAAAAAGCACAAACCTTGGAGTGTGTGATGGATAAAATTATAAAAGTTAAAGTATTATATTGGGAAAAAAATATATTATTTACTTTTGGATAAAAATAGTCCCTCAAACAGGTTTCTAGTTGTTGGAAACATCAACATCATTTTATTGTAATTACTAATTAATTAAAATCAACGAAGCCGGCGTGCTAAACTCAGTCACTCAGAAATGACGTAGGACTATTCCATGACAGCAAATGGCAATCATGTATTTTTATTGATAATAAAATTACAGGAAAGGTGGCTCTCTACAGCTGACCTCATTACGAAAACATATTGGCATTTTTTAATTCTTGGTGACTAAAGCGTACAGTACTGATGCTAATTAAAAAATAATAATAAAACGCTTACTTTAAAATCGGGTCATTGAAAAAAAAAAACAAAAAAAAAAAACACATATGGACTTGCAGGCATGAACGCACACAGGAAATAAAATGAGTTAGACTAGGCTTTTAGTTTTTTTAAATGTACTTTTTTTTTATCCCAAAGACAGACTGCAGTAACCGCCCATCTGCTTATATGACATTTAAAACAACAGGGTTTATTTATAACGTACATATTTAATATGTAAATTAGCCATGTGTGCACTGAACGCTCTGTTACAGCAGCACAGCAGTCTGGTGTTAGCGATTAAACGTTGATTACATGATAAAAGTTTGCAGTAGATTGGTAAGTGGTACTAAGTAAAATGCGTTGTCTGCCATTTCAGAATTTTTCTCGCGTACCCCAGTTTGAAAACCGCTGCATTAGAAGAAACCACATTACCAACAGATACAGTTTAATAGCCATATTTAAATGCCATTGTCCTGACTGGTAAATTCTTACCTTCCAGCTGTCCCTTTATTTTATTTTATATATATAAAATCATGCCGTTATAGGCCTACTGGTGAAATGGCCAAGAGACAGTTGGTGTGTAACGCATACTGAATTATTTTGGGACTGAATTTTAGCATTTTTTGTCATAGAAGAGACACATTTCACATATTTTATAATGCTACCGTAGGCTACTTTTTTTTTTTTTTTTTTTTTTTAAATGTGGTTTTAGTTTCACAAATCTACTGCACTTCGTCTATAAACTGTATTGCAGCATGCACAAGTTCAAATTTCTCCCATTCACTTGCAAGATCATTCCATATCTTCAAACACCAGACAGATATTTTGTCTAGCAAATAGATAAGTTAACAGCGGATGAATTTCACAGTATTTTTAAGCACAAATATAATAGCCTACATTTCAACAGTCACTGCAGAAGCTGATCACTTATTCTTCCAGAAGTAATGGTCGGGTGTAACAGGGATACAAGGTTATATTTGCGCCGGGCCAAGCCTGATAATGTCGTCCAGGCTTTACTGTGAAACTGACTGTAACCAGGGAGGGTGTGAGCGCATTCTACTGGACTGGAGAATAAAAGCACAGTTTAAGCACAGTTTAATTGTGAAAACGCAAGTGTAAAACAAACAAGTAAAAAAGAATAGCCTGTTGTCAGACATGTCACGTTAATACAAAATGCATTAATTTACTGCGTATTGGTATTGCGTCTCGTCTGGGAAGGAGGACATACGGGCGCGTTAAGAGAAATTCAGCTGGATATTTTTTTATTTTAGGGGGGCATTGGCGCAATGGTGCAGCCTAGCATTTACCTGATACCGTTTGAACTCTGAAATTGTTTTTTTTTTTTTTTTTTTAATGTTTTGCTAAATTGCATCGCCTTTTACGCAGTTCTGTGTACAGAATACGTACTAGATTTAAAATTATGTACTGTAGTAATTATGACCTCTTTTGGCAAGTGATATTTTCAGAATCATATCGTTCTGAATTAAAATACTACTCCTGTTAAAAATATACTATTGTACCAACAAAACCAACAACAGTACATCTAAATGGAAGCCTACTTATTTTTAAACACAGTCCTTTCAGCTATGTATTTTTTACATTGTATCTTTCTGTTCCCTGAAAAAACAGGCAAGGGTTGGAACGGGCCAAAATGAAATAATCAGATATGCATCACAGTCGGTTAAGTCACTGAAGTCAAAATTTTATTAGGGTTGGATATGCGAGTGCCGACTGTACTGAAATATCAGATTGGCTCAAATTACCCTATGCACATATTTCCTATTCTGTTCAAAAGAAAACAATTGCAGTTCCACTCGCAGAAGTAAAAAAAATATCCACCCCTATTTTTTTTGTAGCCTGAAAGAAGATTTCAGATTCTCTTCTGACCGCATAGCCCTAAAGCAACCGCTCCAAGGTCACTAACAAGACTGACCCAGAATACCCTGCACACAAATCAAACGTGCAACAAAACAGGCTGCAAAAAAAGCTTTAGGCCTTTTAGGATCTGTATTACTACCTTGTTTTCTGTACTAAAAAACACATACTATGAATCAGAAGATACTTTCATCTCGTTTTAAAAGATTTCAAGCCTTTTCTGTCATGTTTGCCAAACTTTGTTGATACAGCCTGTATTCTATTCTGTAAGTCTACAAGGTTCAGTGAAGCTTTGTCTTTTTAATATGTTGCTCTTCTTTTAAGCATGCAGACGCTTAACAATATATATATATGTTTTTATACAGGATAACTTATGCTTGTATGCACGTTAATATTTTTTACTGACTGTGCAAAGGCTTGTATATGAAACCAAAGTATTAACTGCATTTCATCAGAAAAATATCCATGTATAAACCCATGAGCATTTGTGTGATCATACATGGCAGAAAGGGGTATGTGTACTGCAATATATGCTCCTATAATCTCTGGAATATAAATGGCTTGAAACTGGTAATGACCCTGAATACATAAATACAAAAACTACAAGGTTACACAAACTAAGCCTTATCTACTAGTACCAATGGGTTATGGCTAATAAAAGGAAAAGCTAACAGTTGGAGTGCATTGATCCTTTCTTTAAAAAGGGTGGGCTGTTACACTCCTGTGCAAGGAGATAAAGTGACAGTATTCTGTAAGTTAATACATCGTGTGTAGGGCGTCTCTTGTTGTATAAGAGATCTCATCTCATGCAGTTTGGGTGAGGGGATCATGAAGCAGTTCTGGCTATTCAAACTGTGCGAAATTACGTCTCTATACAGCGAGAATCATCCTACACATGACATTTATTTATCAAAAAATAACACAAAATGAAGATTGCACTCAAGAATAGCTTTACAACACACAAACTATTTTATTTGTAAAAAATTTATCCTCCCCCAGTCACGAATATGGTTCAGTCCATAATCAACTGCCACAGTCCCTGCATATAGGCCTACAGGTGCTGTGTCATGGTGAGACATGACAAAAAAAAAAAGTGCAGCATTAAAAAATTAAACATATTTTACTTTGTTCAGATTGTAACGATTTCATTTCTTGCTTTTCTAATTCTGAAGTTTTGATAATATTTTCTTGAAAGGTACCCATTTTGATTTCTTAACACTGGGTTTAGGTGGGGTATTCTATACATTTTGGAATATACTTGATTGGTTGACTTCAGGCATGTGTTTTATAAAGTATACAGGCAGTGTAAAAGAGCTACTGTGAACTAAAGTCAACTTCTGATAAGTCAGTCAGGCTACAGCACAGCAGGTCACTGAACTAGAAAGCTTCCCCCAATCTGTCAATACTGCTTTCCAGAGCTTGATAAACAAGACCTCATTCACACTTGCGATTTAAGGCGGCCAGGCCGGCCTTTACATATATATATATATGAACACAAAGCAGACTTACACCTTTTCGTATCACATGACCAATTTGGTTACATCGCTCAGTACTCCCACACGCGCACAATGTTCATAGAAAGGTGAATGCTCTGCTAGCCAAGACGGCAGTGGATCAATATTGAATGGTAATTATCTACATCATAGGTAGGCAACCCTGGTCCTAGGGTGCCACAGACACTTCTGGTTTTTGTTTTACCCAAGACCTAACTGATTCAGTGATTGACTTAATTGGTCAGAATTACCATGTGTTCCAGGCATTTAGCAATTGATGATTAAGAGATACCTACAAAACCTGCAGGATTGTGGCACTCCAGGACCAGGGTTGCCTACCCCTGATCTACATCATACACCTTTAATTATAAAAATATTAAATACAAATCTAGCGGGTTAACATTCAGGTTGTTTCTTTCACATGATGTATTAGCTGCATTGCATTCATAATTAAGCTTCATTTGTCACAATTATTTTTTCTTCCTGTTATTTAGTAACTAAGCAATAAATATAAAAACTGCAGGATTGTGGATCTCAATAATGCAGCGACTTGGAATATTCAGCCACCATTGTTTATTTTGCACGCAACGATATACTTAGCTACAGAAGTGTGTGTTGTTACATTAAAATGCCGCTCATTTCTTTTAGTTGCTTGCGTTAAAACACACATTAAATACTGCTCTCATTCACAAATATTGAGATCATTGATGCACAATAACATTAAGTCAAAATAGCCAACAATATATATATATATATATATATATATATATATATATATATACATATGTGCAAAAGTTTTAGGCAGGTGTGAAAAAATGCTGTAAAGTAAGAATGCTTTCAAAAATAGACATGTTAATAGTTTATATTTATCAATTAACAAAATGCAAAGTGAGTGAACAGAAGAAAATCTACATCAAATCAATATTTGGTGTGACCACCCTTGCCTTCAAAACAGCATCAATTCTTCTAGGTACACTTGCACACAGTTTTTGAAGGAACTTCGGCAGGTAGGTTGGCCCAAACATCTTGGAGAACTAACCACAGTTCTTCCTTGGATTTAGGCAGCCTCAGTTGCTTCTCTCTCTTCATGTAATCCCAGACAGACTTCGATGATGCTGAGATCAGGGGCTCTGTGGGGCCATACCATCACTTCCAGGACTCCTTGTTCTTCTTTACGCTGAAGATAGTTCTTAATGACTTCTGCTGTATGTTTGGGGTCGTTGTCATGCTGCAGAATAAATTTGGGGCCAATCAGATGCCTCCCTGATGGTATTGCATGATGGATAAGTATCTGCCTGTACTTCTCAGCATTGAGGAGACCATTAATTCTGACCAAATCCCCAACTCCATTTGCAGAAATGCAGCCCCAAACTTGCAAGGAACCTCCACCATGCTTCACTGTTGCCTGCAGACACTCATTAGTGCACGCTCTCCAGCCCTTCGTGAACAAACTGCCTTCTGCTACAGCCAAATATTTCAAATTTTGACTCATCAGTCCAGAGCACCTGCTGCCATTTTTCTGCACCCCAGTTCCTGTGTTTTCGTGCATAGTTGAGTCGCTTGGCCTTGTTTCCACGATGGAGGTATGGCTTTTTGGCGCAAGTCTTCCATGAAGGCCACTTCTGACCAGACTTCTCTGGACAGTAGATGGGTGTACCAGGGTCCCACTGTTTTCTGCCAGTTCTGAGCTGATGGCACTGCTGGACATCTTCCGATTGCAAAGGGAAGTAAGCATGATGTGTCTTTCATCTGCTGCAGTAGGTTTCCTTGGCCGACCACTGCGTCAACAGTCCTCGACGTTGCCCGTTTCTTTGTGCTTCTTCAAAAGAGCTTGGACAGCACATCTGGAAACCCCTGTCTGCCTTGAAATTTCTGCCTGGGAGAGACCTTGCTGATGCAGTATAACTACCTTGTGTCTTGTTGCTGTGCTCAGTCTTGCCATGGTGTATGACTTTTGACAGTAAACTGTCTTCAGCAACCTCACCTTGTTAGCTGAGTTTGGCTGTTCCTCACCCAGTTTTATTCCTCCTACACAGCTGTTTCTGTTTCAGTTAATGATTGTGTTTCAACCTACATATTGATTTGATGATCATTAGCACCTGTTTGGTATAATTGTTTAATCATACACCTGACTATATGCCTACAAAATCCTGACTTTGTGCAAGTGTACCTAGAAGAATTGATGCTGTTTTGAAGGCAAAGGGTGGTCACACCAAATATGGATTTGATTTAGATTTTTCTTCTGTTCACTCACTTTGCATTTAGTTAATTGATAAATATAATCTATTAACATGTCTATTTTTGAAAGCATTCTTACTTTACAGCATTTTTTCACACCTGCCTAAAACTTTTGCACAGTACTGTGTATATATATATATATATATATATATATATATATATATATTCTGATTGACATTGACTGGTGTCTTTAAAAGGAGACTAGAACTTACTGAAGCTTTACATCCCATGATATAGGGATAAATACATAAATAAATAGACCAAAGTTATCTCCAGTCCATAATGGATCAAAATTGCATTATTACTATTTATTTTATTTTTTAAACCAAGCATGAAAAAGGATTTTGAAGTATGATTATATGCACTCAGTATGCTGCTAAACTCTTAAAAAAAGGTTTTTCCAGTAGGCATGTTGGTTTCCAGATTTGTTGGGTTTTCTCCAATAGTCCTGTGGCCTAGTTGCTTGAAGCACAGCAAGAAATGCCAGCTAAGGGATTTTTAAACCTGTTTTACTGTGAAAAAAATATGTTTAAACAACGCGTCTAAAATAAACTGTGTGTGAAAATAAATTGGACCCAACGCGCCTGAGACACGCTGAATAAATCGACCGCAAAGGGTTAAAAGGCACTGCATATCAACAGGACACTCAGTGCTGTATTTTTCACATACCTCTACATAGTAGTGCATACCAATTAAATCATCTCCTGATCACTCGTTTTATCACCAAACTCCTCAATAATGCGATCCAAGTCATTATTTTATTACTATAACAACTAAAAAAAGCTCTGCAAATGTCTGTGATATTCTTTGCGCGCTGGATGCAGAAGCAGCTATCTTGTTTGTTTATGTCCGTGTTATCTATGTGGTGTCGGGGCTATCTGTATTCATGAGATACGGCTCTTTTTTTTCGGATTCTCAGCGCCTATCGGTCTCACTCGGCCATTGAATGGTTTTCTCGGCTTTTTCCGGAGAAAAAACGACTAGAGGTCTGTTTTTTTACGTCTTTTTGATGATGTCGGACAGGGTCCGACGTTGGACCGGAAAGGGATAATTGCGGTCCGACATAGGACCGCAAAGGGTTAAACCTGTTTTACTGTGAAAAAAGATTATTTTAAACAGCGTGTCTAAAATAAACTGCGCATGTGAAAATTAATTGGACCTGACGCCCCTGAGACGCGCTGAATAAATGGACCGCTAATGGTTAATATTATTGCCACCTTATTATATTAGTAGTGAAATTGCTATGCCCTACTTGGGCACATCTTTAATACTTCTCAAATCCTGTCACGCTAACATTAGAAAAAAAAAAAACACACACACAGGTTAGTTCAGTATGGCAGACATTTGCGTGCGGGTATGCATGTTAAAACAATGCGTGTACGGGTGAGATACAAATCAATACTCACACTTAGACTGACGTATAGCATTGCTCCAAGGCACAGAATCTACAGCCAAAGCTGCAACAAACAGATGCAATATTTAGCAAAAAACACAGAATTGCAGGGAGTTATGCAAAGCACCTAAAAGGAAAAGTGTATGCCTCTTGACATGATCGACAGCAGTGGATTTACAACAACGTTTAAAAACAGATACTGACACTGGACTTTTAGATAGAGATGCTTCATCTGCAATAGTGATGGCTTATGTTTTCTCTCCGATCAGTATTTGATTGGAAAAAGGTTCTCATCAATGCTTTAAAATTTTTTTTTTTTTTATCTATTAGCTATAGTATATTAAAGGCCACCTTTTATTGTGCTCAGAATATTTGGGTTATCTCCTTGTTTTACTCTTAATATGCAAACATTAGGCACCTTTTCATCTACGGACCTGCGTACTTGAAGTATAAAATACAAGCAAAGCAGCAAAAGATCTTCAACAGAAGAAACGGGGACCAATGAAAACACTGCTAGTACTGCATTAATAAGAGGTGCAAATTAATTTGAAATCCTTGGCTAGCAGGCTTTAAAACCTGCCCATAATAATACTGTACACACCTTTATAGAACGGGGCCTTCTGAGCTTGCAGTCTTATCTTTACCACATCCAATGGAGTTACTAATAAAAAAAAATGAAGACAAGTTAAATTCATCAAAAGCATAAAAAAAATAAATAAAATAAAAATAAAAACACCCCGTTTATGGAAAAAGATACTTTTTTGAATATAAATAAAACAGTGGTTTATTGTGAATTTAAAAAGGGGTGTGTGGATACAATCTCTCACCAAACAGGGAGGTGAGGAGAGCCCCGGTGCCAGAGGCCAGCATCTGCTGCACTGGAGTGATCCCTCTTGAGGGGCTCAGACCCTGCTTGTCCCCCATCCTGTTTACCTGCGAAAGCAAACACAGCCAACATATCAGCCCTCAAAACCAAGCCAGAAGCATTCAAGGGTGCTTTCCTTTAGAACGTCGTAGTTAGGAGACGCATTTAAGACACTGTACGGCTTGGGATTAAGCTTGAATGCAAATAGTTGTGGATTGGCGTGGAGAAAGGGATCTGTAGTGTGTGTGTGTCATGGGTGTGGCACCTACACCCTTAACGCTCCAACTTGAACACCAGAAATTCATTACAGATAGAGCTGCATGGCCGCTAAGCGATAGCATGTCAAAGATGTGTGTTATTTTATGTAAAAAAAAAAAAAAAAAAAAAAAGTGCCATGCAGCTACTCAAGCCAGGACACAAAGACAAGAAGTTATAAAATCAACAAGATAATCAGGCTAGGACACGAACAAAGGTATGTGTTTCAATTAACTTAGTAAATGTTTTTTTAAATTATATATACACACACACACACACATTTACCAAGTTAATTGAACGTAAAAAAAAAAAAGTGATATCTTGTAACAATTGTAAGTCGCCCTGGATAAGGGCATCTGCTAAGAAATAAATAAATAATAATATTATTAATATTATTATTATTAGTATTATTTATAATAATAATAATAATAATAATAATAATAATAATAATAATAATAATAATAATAATAATAATAATAATATATTCAACAAAAACAAACAGGTATTGTTTACTTGTTGCATTTACTTCAGAAAATGAATACAAAGAACAACGTAATATTATATTGTGTGCTTGTTAGCAATTTATACATTTGTTTAACAGTCACACAAAAATAACACTTTGCATTTGTACTAGTAAAAACACTTCTGTAGAAAAAAAAAACAATGTGACATTTTTTATAGCAACTTGCTGTCAAACATTGTGTATTATAACTTCGACCTATACAGTACAGTAGAAAAAAAAAAAAAATTAGCCTACGCAATGTTTGTTAAATCCTTATTTTAAGCATACACTGCTTAAAAATGCAGCCCAACTTCAATTGTTCACTTAATCAAAAAGATTAAGAAAATATCCGGTTACAAAATTCAGTCAAACTTGAATTTGTTACTAAACAAGACGGCACAGTAATAAATTCCAGCTTCAAAATGCCGCCTAATACACCCGCAACCAATGCAGGTTAAGGCCCTGTCCACACTATGTCTTTAAACCATATTAGTTGCATTTAAGCGGGCTTAAAAGTGCTAAATACGGTTTGCGTTCACACTACGCAGCATTTAATACCGTACTCGAGACCACCTCAGGAGGTAGTGTCAAGTCCGGTTCTAATTAGATCGCATCAGGTAGTGCGGTTTATCAGAAGTGTGGATGCTGTAATACCAAAATACATTTTTTTGTGTATCCTCCAATATCCCAAGATGCTTTGTGGTATGTTTGGCGAAATACTCAGAGCAGGCGCCTGAAGGACTTGCTATCAGTGTACACTCCGCACTAGGTATTCATTTTTGTGCTTCAAAAAATCTGTCAGGACATCTCTGTTAAACTAGTGGGGAAAATAACAAAAACACAACGTTAAATTAGGCGACTGCAAAAATGAACTGCAAGTTAAAAGTAGGATCGGGGATGAACAAATTACGTAATTTGTCAGCTCTGTTTGAAATAAAATTAAGAGGACCAGAATTAGGCTCAGGCAAGATGTGAAGGTAAAAACAAAGACTGTTTTGTAATTAACAGCTCTTTCTGAGATTAATTATAAAACAGAATCAGCTCAATTTGTTTAAAGGGACTTCACCTGATTAAAAATAAAACCTGAAAACTTCAAGCCCTACTTGTGTGTGTGTGTTCGGATTTACTTTTTCCACAATACTTGTTATATTTCTTTTTAGCAATATGCACCTCTGTTAATATGGGGCATAACACATTATTTTAAAATAAAATACAGTGCATGGTGGGATACTATCGTATTCATTTCCACGGTTCGTTGCGCTGCTGGGAATTGTAACTGAACTATTCTAATGGTGTGTGGACGCATTACACCTGACTAAACATGAAACGGTACTTCAGTGTGGACGTTTTGAGCTGTATTAATTAGAGCGATTTCGAGTACGGTTCTCGAGATTGGTTATGTAGTGTGGACAGGGCCTAAGATAAACAAACAGAGCAAGATAAGGCAATTCCCACTTAACGTTAAGAGAGCCACAATTGCTTGAAAGTTAGGGAGACTGTTGTCGTTGTTGCTGCTGCTGCTGTTGGTTTAAAAAAAGTGCTTTTCAGCTAAACTGTTTACATTCAAGGATTTGATCAAGTGAGCTGCGGAGGAGGACCTGAGGTGATGCCAAGCTGCCAAAGAGACAGACGGAGCAGAGACATCGCAGAGGCAGTTTTGTAACTTACCGCGCATCGATGCTGCATTTGAACAATAATTTGCCTGGTTAATACTATTTTCTTACGAACAATAAATACCCCTATATTTATTACAGTTTTGTCAGCCTGAAATCAACTACAAAGCATTACATAGGGTATTTGTTAGTCTGGTAACTGTATAGGCTACATGTACTCTAAACTATGAATAATAATAATAATAATAATAATAATAATAATAATAATAATAATAATAATTTCAGTTATTTATGATTCAACCTATTTTTTTTTTTTTAAGCATATTCTACTAGCAGTTTATCGTTGGATTTAATGTGGCATCAAGACTGTTCTGCACACAACTCGCTAGCCTACTGTTGTCTTCAGATATTTAAAAAGAAAATCCAAAACACAGTTCTTTTGAGACGTTGACAGAAATACAATGATTCTTGGTTGTAAGTCTCCCTCCCGACCTGTGAGGGCACTAAGCAGCGAGAAGAGTTCCCTGGACGGGCTAGCCTGACAGTTCTTTTTCAGGGTTCAAAGTAAGTCAGCCAGCTAGAAAGGGGGCGGGACTCCACTGCAATAATGCATTGACCTGGAAGGGAAATGACGTGACAGCCGCAGATTGTAGAGGCGGTTGCACTCATTTACCAAGGGGTCATGTGTGACCGCATAAAAGGGGATGGAGAATAGCAATCTGTTCCTTTGCTTGGTTTGTGTTTTGAACTTAGAAGGACTGTGATAGACCCTGTATAGAGAGACCAGTATCGTGAGTGTTTTGTTTGTTTGTCTGTGTGTAATTTTTCTTGTTTGTAAATTACTAGACTGTTAACACGATTCCGGAGCTGTCGCCAAGGGCCAGCACTAAGATGGAACAGCACTGCACTACTGTCACAAAATAATCACCCACCATGAGCACTACTGCAAGCACCCAGGACTGGTGACTGTGTTGGTATTATTGTGGGGCAGATACTTTTTGTTTTTTCTTTGGGTCTACAAGCCCGTTACTGTTTACCCCGTGCAGTACACATTGTTGTGTATTGCCGGGGGGAATATTGTTTCTGGTCACCACACCTGGATAAAAATAAAAGCCTTTCCAAACAGGATTACAGATCTCTCTGTCTGTTTCATTACTGCACTGCATCACCTTGTGTTATATTTTTCTGTGTTTTGGAAGACTTCGATATCATCGATATCGAAATACGTGCACAATATTTATATACAATTTTCATATCAATGCCCACCCCTAGAAATTACTGTACATGATCCTCTGCAGTAATTATTGTAGATTTTTGGTATTCATTTTGTTCACTCACTTAACAGTATCAGTAGATCTCCTAGGATACTAAACCCACCCAGGATGCCCATATCTACCAATCAGTGAGGAGAGCCCAGAGTGGTTATTGGCTGCTGTTAAGTGTCAATCAATAAATTCTGTCCAGTTTTCTTTTTGAAATTGAAACAAGCTTATAATCACATCAGGAACCTGGACCGATACACATAACTTAATTAGATTTAAGTGCAGGGTAAAAGTACACAAAAGACAGTTTTCACGGTGAAGAATGAATTTCACGCTCCGTGTCACATTTTTCACAGCCGTGAAATAGGTAGGGCTTTAGTAATGTACTGTGGAAGTGTAATTTAATCGCTTCTCTTAGCACTCCAGTATGTGACGCATTTTTAGTTGCGACGTGGTACGTAGACTGACTAGGCCTATACATGTATGAAAGAGATAATATACATATCTTGGTTGCGATGAGGGCAGTAAGTCAATTAATAATAAATAAATCCACACACGTATGAAAGAGATATTTCACATATTCAAGTATGAAGACGCAAAATAAAATTATCAACCGGAGCTGTTGCTGTCAAAAGTTCTGTTGCAGGAAAAGGTAGGCCACCTCTAATGTACTGTTTGAAAAAATGACAATATAGTTATATTCACTGAAGATAATGCAAATCTAAGCAACTGTGTCAAGTCATGTAAAGCTTTGATTAAAATGACAAAAAAAAAAGTGAACTGCATCTCTGTAGCCGTGGCACACTGGAAGGGACTGATGCTTTCACTAGCAGATGCTGGGCCACGTAATTCATAAATTGTAACCAACAGCAAATTAAAAACAAATAAAGATCGAATTATTTCCATGTGAACAGGCCATAATGTTAATGTAGTTTTCAAACCTTTTTTTTTTTTTTTTCTCCTTTGGGCAGTGGGGTTGATTTTTTTTTTTTTTTCCTTAATTCACTTGGGATATTCTCCACATCTCCTTGCACACCGTTATCTGTGTATTATCCCCAAACACAATCTGTTTTCCTTCCATAACGGTCTCCTGTGGCTCTTATGCTCAGCACTGAAAAAAAATGTTTACTGTGTGTTTGTGGCATTTACCCAGAAGAGGTCTACAATCTCCAAAAAGGAAAACCTAGATCAGTGCCTTCCAAGACCAAATTATTTCTCATTTACGGGAGGAAGGATAGTAACTGTACTTCCTCCTCTCCAGAAAAACAGACTAAAGTAGGTCATGACCATATCAATGTAGACAGTAGACTGAAATAAGAGATGCTAAATCCACATGCTATAATGAAAAATCACTGTCTAGCATTTCATTTTCTATCGTCTAATATAACCTGCAATCTGTTAATTTATAGTGCACAGGGAATATTTATTTATTTTAATGACAATTAAATATGGTGTCTAAGATCACTTTTTGCAAACATAATCAGTGTACAGTAGCTGCTAAGCTTTTGTGTGTTTTTAACCAAAATGTGATCGCTCAGATATATGCAGAAACTGCAGCTGGTGATCCAGGATATGCTGCAAGCCATGTTTCTATACAAACCAACACCCATCTGTAATGTAGAGCCTTTGTCTGCAGATCAGGTCCTCCTTGCTTAGGTTCAACATAAACAACACAGCTTAAAGTGGCAGTGTACACTAAAGTCCTAACCAAGCAGTTACCAAAACAACTTTACTGTATAGGACCTGCGCTCAAAATCAATTGCACAACATGAACCACGTTTTTCATGTATGATAAAGCTGAACAATTAGACTGGTTATTTTGAATTTTTCCATCTTAATAATCGTTTTCCTTAAACATTAACCCCATTCTTCCAAAACCCTTTACAAAGAGATAGAACTATTTTTTACACTTGATATACTTTCTCTTGACAAATGTTGTAAAGTTGGCTCTTTCAGTCAAACTTTGCGTGAACCTTTTCCATTATATATAACACACACACACACACACACATTAAGCCTATTTGTTCGGCAAACCTGTGCTGATGATAGACTATATTTTACACAAAGCCTTTCCGTTCTAGGGAGACACATATCCCGTATGTGCAAGAAGAGTGTCGCATTTTATAAAACGGCGGTTTCTCGGTTACTGAAATTTAAAACATTATTTCAATTTTAACGAAATAAATACCACATTGGGCACATGTATCACGTCATGTGCCAGGACCATACATACTAACTTACTAAAAGACACATTGTTTGGCAGTTTAAGAAATCGATTTAATGGCATAATTCGCACGTACAACTCGAATATTGAGATGTTGTGTTACAGAAATTGCAGTTAAGCATTTTTTGTGCAGAAACCAAACATTCCGCCGGCCAAAATATTGACTGTTTTTACGTTACATATGGCAAACTTTGAGAAAAAAACTTAATTATTATGTTTCATATATATATATATATATATATATATATATATATATATATATATATATACACACACACACACACACACACACACATTTTCACTTCCAAATAGATTAAGTTTTGACTGTTAGGCGATAAAACCCGTTGTGCAAAAAACAACTCGATTTTCTATAGCATCGGTATCACAGGCCACACGAAAAAAAATCAAACTGGTAATTATTTTAATATACGATTTAGCTCCTTACCATTGTTTGATCAGCCTAAGCAGAGATTGTTCCTATTTTGTAATTCTCGCCCTTCATAGTATAAAAACGTAATGTCTGTTCATGCTCCTGGATCCCAATGCCGAGACCCCATTCTGCTCTACAGCCACTCTTTCCAATACTGACTGTTAAGTTACAAAAGAACAAAAACATGTCAATTATAAAACATGACGTACGAGCAAAACCTTACCCGGAGTTTTACATAAGGTGTACGTTCACGGAGATCATTCTGTGCAGAATCTGACCAATTTAGCCAATGGCCTTCTAAGAATGATCTCCGTGAACGCACCCATTGGTTAAATTGGTCAAATTATGCACAGATTCTGCGCAGAATGATCTCCTTGAACGCACCCGAGGCAATGGCTGAGATCCTCTGGTCTGTTTTTTTTCAGCAGCCTCGTGGTGAGGGTAATGCATCGCACGCTGTTCACACAAACCCAGGGATGGTTTATTTTGTCCTAAATTTGGATTTAGGTCTGAAACAATACTGACAAAAAATGGTAGTGGCAGCCAGCCTATTTGGCAATCACAGCATGTACATAACTATACTGTGCAGTACGAGTAATATCGCTACATTTTAAATGCATTATCTCTCCCGTTGTACTGTAGTAGTATAAAGTAGTTGTCTACTATGATGCACGTTAAAACGTACAGTTCGCTTTAGGGGACATGATGAACTCGGACTATGGCATTTTGTTTTTCTCCAAAACGTATATATTTTTTATACAATGAATAATGTTTTCCATACAGTTGAAAAGCTCGACATCATCTTTTGGGGAAATTAGGGCTGTCGTTAACAAGCCAGAATTTCCAAATCACTGCATAAGCCCTGGGCCTTGTTACTAGGCAAAACAGTGGTGGGGTATTTCATCATTATATAGTTAAGCTCCACCTCCAGGCAGAGTCCACTGAAATTGCCTTATCATACTGTTTAGTTGTTTATACTTTAATAATAATGTGTTATGTAAGAGGTTTGATTTCTTCTAAAAAAAAAAAAAAAAAAATCTTCAGATAAAGTCAAATAGTTTATTCAGGAATCAAAATGCAAACAGGAACAAATCAAATCAAATGCGATACTTCAGGTCTCTCACATACAAGTCTCAGTTGATGGTGTTCTGAGCTTGCATCAGTGTAGATGTTTCTGAACTGAACCAAGAAATTACTTCGTACAGTACTTTATAATGCTCTCCACAAATTAGCAGCCATTCATTTCCTAAAAATATAATAGAATATAGTTATAGGAATAATCAGATTTATGTCATTATACATAGTGCTTGGCTTTTTTTATTTTTATTTTTTTTATAGGGAATGTAAATGTTGGCCAGTTTGTTATGGAGCATAGCATACAAAAACAGCCATTTCCCCACAATGGGCATATGCATGTGTGATTCCTGAAAAACTAAGGATTGTGCCCAAGTGAAAGTGGGGTGACATGCACTCTATAGACATCTACTGAATAGAATATAACCTTGAATCCACCAGATTTACGTCATTGCAAATGTTGCTGGGCTTTTAATGGGGCTTGGGGTAGCAAAAACAGCCATTTCCCCTTAGTTCTCGTTTAACTGGCATATACCACCTACAGAATAAAGCAGGACAATTTATAATTTTATTAGTATTTTATTTAAATAAACAACCAAATGAATCCTATGAGTTGCACAGCACTGTAGGAAACCTCTGGGACTTCACAGCTACTAGCTGCCCTCCTCCAGGGCTACCTATTGGAGATCTGGAAAGGTGCTGGCAAACTTATTTTTTGCTTAATACACCTGTGGGGAAAAAAAAAATGTGTTAGATTTCTGAGAGAGTTAATGGTCAAGAAACTGAATAAAAAATGCAATAACAGCTCCTTTAAAGGAAATAACTAACATTTTGACTTAACTATTTACATTGTAAGCATATTTCTGGTTGAAGCTGTTTCTCTCTATAAGAGACTTCTTTTGTCAATAGCATTAAGTTATTGATTAATAAGCAAGGGAGACTGACGCTAGCAAAAAGAGAAGACGGTTTGTGTAATGGGCTTGCAACACAACTATCAACCAGTATAAAGAAAAAGGAGCTCCTCTGGTGTGCAGTGCCTTTTTTTTCGGTACTGACTTGTTTGCAAAGCTACAAGGGTTACATCAGCAGTAGCACATTCAGTAGCATCAGAGTGAGAGCAACCACACCCAGGCGGACGAGGTGAATCGACAAGAAGAAACAATAAGCTTACAACATTTTGACATGAAGATGTACTTGTTAGATAGTCAAGGTCTAAATAGTTTTTACTTTAAAGATTCTGAATATCTCAAGTTAATAATTCAAATAAAATAATTTCCCTCATTTTTTGGGGAGAATTATTAAAGTGGTTACCTCCAAGCAATATATTTTTTAGCAAAAAAAAAAGAGACATAAAGTCCACAACTGCTGCCATCATTTTGCATTGGAACTATTTCCCCTTTTAAACATAAACATTGAAAAGTAAGATACCTTTGTAGAGAGGAAAGTATCGTTTTAAGACTTCCCTCATACCTCTTTAGGGAACCCATAACACTAATTTTTAGTTTTATATTATTGGTTTGTTTGTCTTCCCTAGCCATATTGATTAAAATCAACACCCAATGTGATGAATGTATATTCATTGGAATAATAATTTTATTGAAACACTGCCAATTCCTTTCAACTTTTGTAGGGTAACAATTCAGAATCCTCACAATAAAGATTATTTAGTCTTTGACTTATAAAAGTTGAGGGAATTAGTAATGTATTTGTATGAGGGGACTTTACCATTTAAAAGAGTTAAATAAACATCAATTATTTTGAGAAGGTGGCTTTTGAAAGGAACGTTTAAGATTTTTTGGAATGGGTTTCTTTTTGTTCCACTGTTCTTCAGCTTCTAAAGGAAGAGTTAAACAACTTTTAATGGACAGCATTCATTTCAATAATATTCATAGAAGTGGCACAAAAAAGTGTGATCTAGTGATTTAATCTATGAACCACAAAGAGAAGGTGCAGTTTCCCTGCTCAGTGGACTACCCTGAAGGCATAGGACTGCAGGGCCAAGTACCACCACATGATTCTGGCGTTGTTATCCTTCATCCGATGAAGCCATGCTAAGGGGACATGAGCTGTAATCAGGGTGAAGTGTCACCCCAGGAGGTAGTACCGGAGTGACTCAACTGCCCATTTTACTGTGAGACACCTTCTCGATGGTACTATAGTTTTTCTCGCGGAGAAGGACCATCCTGCTGATATGCAGGACCGGGTGCTCGCTTCCCCGCACCTCCAGAGACAACACTGCCCCAAGACCTGTCTCTGACGCATCTGTCTGCAGGGTGAACCTCCTAGTAAAATCAGGACTGCACAGCACTGGCTTGCTACACAGCCTTCACTTCAAAGCGAGAAAGGCTCTCTGGCACAGCTCCGTCCACCAGCGCCCGAGCCTGACATTTCTGTGTTGGTGTCAGATTATCTGCAATCTGTACCGACCCCTTTTTTGCCAACACAGAAAGATCAGGTCCCCTGTGACGTCATCTGCTTGCGCCACTAACAAAGCCTCCTGCTGCAACCAAGGCTTCAACAGGTTTACATGATAAATGTGCTTTTCTCTCCGTCGCAGTCTGGGGGCGAAAGACCGAGGTCTTTCACCGAGGTCAGTATTTCCTTGGGTATCCCCACCCAGGAGAAAACCTTCACAAGCTTGTTGGCAACAGATTTAGCAGACGCAGATCGGAGCGGAATGGCCTCTGGATAACGCGTAGCATAATCCAAAATGACCAATAGGTGTGTGTATCCTGCCGCACTCCTTTCTAACAGTCCCACTATATCTAATGGAGCTTCCACTATGGGCAATGGCACCAGTGGAGCTCGTGGGACGGCTCTAGGGCTAGCTTTCTGACATTATTATTATTATTTATTTCTTAGCAGACGCCCTTAACCAAGATATTACATTATTTTTACATACAATATAATGAGTTTTGGTTGTAAACCTCCCTCCCGACCTGTGAGGCGCTAAGCTTATTTAGGAGTGTCATAGCAAAGGGGGTGAATACTTATCTAATGAAGACTTTCCAGGTTTTTATTTTTAATTGGTTTGTTCCCCCCCCCCATTTTATCACACATTTAAAGCGTTGAGTAGGTTGTGTAAGTCAAAAGAAAAAAAATCCCATTTAAATGCATCAAGATTTCAGGTTGTAACACAAACTGTGAAAACATCCAAGGGGGGTGAATACTTACTATAGGAACTGTACTGTAGACTGAAGTTGTTTGAAAATGATAAGGTGCTATATATAAATCAAAGTTGTTGTTGAAGATGGGACATTAATAAACTGATACAAAGTAGGAAAAGGTACACAACATTAAACAAGTAGGTCTACATAGGATAGATACATGGGGGGGGGGGGGATATTCAAATACATTTCTGCAAACATGGTAGTTACAACTTGCAAAGTATATATTGTCATTTGTAGGCAAAGTCACCATCTTACAGATCCTTTACCTATTGATGGTTTTCATAATAGTGAGGTGTTATTGTGAAAAAATGATTCATACACACACTTTTTTTTGTTAAATGATTTAATCAGCTTTGTAATATTAATGTTAATAAGAACAAGCAGAAAATACTGGACCAAAAGGATCTGAAAAGGGTAAAACTGGTGTCAGTCAGTCAAGCATACAGTACACTTCAGTTTGAGACCACTTCATGAATAAATCGCCAATGAAAGAAAAACATCAAGCTTTCAATACTCAACGACATATAAATGGTTTTGCCACACATTGAATATATATCAAAAAAGAAAAATATACAACCAAAATACAGCCTTCACAGAACATTAGAGCATTCAGTCCAGCAAGATACTTGTTCTGCTGCTTGCAGAACATGGTTGATATAACTGTCTAACAAAATGCTGCCAACTTGGGGTGAAATTAAACCACTTTTATAGACATTGTCTGTTCAACTTCACCAGTCCATGTTTTTTACTGATCACTAGAACCTTTGCCTTTTTGGAGTCTGTGAGAACCAACCCAGAAACGTATTTATTTTGTCTTATCAACACATCGGTGTGTTTGTCAGTCTTTTTCAAACGCTTTATATGGCCCATGATGACTCATGAACAGGTTAATGGAATATAATGTGCTTTTAATGCTCAAGACCCCTATTGATTTTTGATAGCTTTATAGATTAGATTTTAATCCTTATGGATAGTACAGGTAACACAGCATAAGAAATATCAAGAGGTGGTGCTCTGCTCACTCATGCCGTACAGATTATCCAATCTGTAATTGGATGAAAACAGCAAGACACAGGCATAGAGTAAGTGTTCTAGTTATTGTTTTTTTTATATTTTATTTTAGAAAAGTCATACAGGTAAGTACCTTTTTTTTCGTTTTAACATTGCATTTGTCTTTTTTTTTTAGCTATTTAGCCTGTCATATGTTTTCAGTCAGAGCAATATGCATTCATAAACTTCTTATCCCACAATTTATATAATATATTGATTTATTTTAAAGGTGAAGCCCTTTAAAGAACTTTTTACATTCCTGAAGGGATTGCCAAATACAAGGTCTTCATATATGGGCACAGTTAGAGCACATGCATGCACGCGTAAAAGAAAATGGCATTCAAACAATTTATCGAGGCAATACAAATTATTTTATATATAGTCAAGCATCTTACCTTAGTCACATCTAATTTTTCCTTTGTCAGGGCCACTCCCAGTTTCCCTGACAAACTGTATAAAATTCATTATTGCGAGTTGCATGTACAGTCAATTTGCTGACTTTCACAAATCCAGTTTTTAGTAAATGTTATTAAATAAATAACCAATTAAAATGTCAAATAACTATTATTGTAAATTACTAGGGATACAGACCTTGTAGAGAGTAGCATGTTACTGCTCTATTCAAGCCTACATCAGCTTCAATGGTTACCAAGGTTGGTGTATCAGATTAGAAACCAAAGATGCTATGGGTAAAATAATGGTAAGGATGGAGGTCAGTGGTCTGGAACAAAGACACAAATAGCCACCAATACGCTGGCAGCATTTCTTTTGAAGTCAAAGTTTTGGTTCAAATTTTGGGTGTTCAAACTGTAAACAGGCAATTTCAAGACCTCAAGCTACTTTTCAAGAACTGTACTTGCTGCACACGTGTGTGGACTAAAACTGAAGCTATTACCAAGACAACCCCTTAGAACTAGTAGACCATCTTATACCCACGTGCCCTGCGTTAATTGTCCAAATACATTAAGGGTTGCTCCTTGACATCAAAAGCTATCAATGATGAGAATAGGCAAAAGGTTACTACTTCACAAACCAGCTTTGTAATCATCACAGCACTTGAAGACAGCAAATGGATACAAAACAGAAACTTGAAAAATAACTACCCCTCTGAGGCCTACACAAACTCTTGAGGATGTCAGTTAACACACGTGGCCGTACGTACAGCTGAACAGAGCAATGCAATGGTGTAGGCCAGACATTTTGCTTCTCAGATTGCTGTCCAATAGGCAGGTCATGTTACATGTTTTTTTTTTAGATTGCTACGAATAAAGATCACTGCTATGTGTTCCAACTAGGTTCTCAAACATTGAGTTTTAAATTGGAGGCATACTAAACATAATAAAACTAACATTTGTTAAGGAGATGGGGCATTGAAATATGTTTTGCTACTTACGAGCAATTGACTATATATATGTCAGAGCTTGGAAATTCTGGCCTGTGATTGGTTAAATCCTCATCATAGGAGCAATAGTTTCCCTCCGACATGTGATTGGTTTACATCACTGTCAGTCCTGTCCCTTTTCAAAGGAACGCCCTCCACCTCCACTCCTAACAACAAGATAAAATGCCTGAACTGCTTAACGGTGATTCTGTGACATAACAGAAAATTAATTACAAAACATACTACAAAAGAAAGAAAAAAAACTTGCGGTATTTACTTCAAAAACATTTTCTGTTATTTATTAAACTACTGTAAATCCAGAAATATTTGTGGCCAAAATATATGGCAAATCACACCCGTAAAACCTATTTTGCTCCAGAAATGTTGGCGACCTGCTGCACTGGTAGTAGTATTTTACATATTTATATGTACAGCACTAAGTTTATTTTTTTTTCCATACGTGAGAAATGCATAATAAAAGTCTCACAAATATTTATGGCTTTACAGTATATAGTCATATTTACTTTCCTCTTATTTTGACTGACTCATATATTAAATATGTACTGCAGACTCAGCTCATAGTGCAAAATTAAATGCCCCTCGGGAAGACTATTGTTACCAGCAAGGTGCAGGGTGTTACCTGCGGCTTCAGGCATTATAGCCCCCTGCCGGTAACAATAGTCTTCCCGAGGGGCAATCATTTTCCACTATAGCCCTCCTCTCCAGTGTGTATGTATGTATATATATATATATGTATATATATATATATATATATATATATATATATATATATATATATATATATATATATATATATATATATATATATACACACATATACGACATTCCATTGTAGTTACACACAGCCCCAGTATAGCTGGAAGCTTTGCAGCCACAAGTGTCTGTCAGATTCTGGCTACCTTATTTAAACATAACTGTACACTATGGTGGCTACTTGGTAATGGTGCAGCGTATAGTTGACAGTTGGTCTCTAAGGCAGTGTGCTGGTATTCATTTGGGCTTTGTTGTTGGTCTACTCGGAATAAGGGGCTCTCCTAGTATCAGCTGGTTTTCTGTTAAATCCATTACAGTTGGCACATATCCATTGGTTATATGGGTTTTTGAGATTGGCTCAAGTGGTACGTTTAATGTACAAGTAGCTCAAGTCCCTTAGGCATCCTCCTCCACTACCTAATTTAATCAGGAGCAGTGTGGTGTGTTTAATATCTCCCCGTAACATCGATGACATTTCATTGCTGTGACCATGGTCTCCAATTTGCCTGAGGTTGAAATGAAAGTAATTCCAGTCTATACATTAATACCACGCAGCATTAAAGGATACAGTGTTCTTGCTCTTTGAAATTGATTTGCTTTACATTGTTATATTTCATCTCAAAATAATAGCAAAGAAATTAACTTAAATCTGTGCAGCGCAATTCACTATGCTTGTGTTAAATTATTGTTTATAAAAGAACAACATACATTCAAGGTAAGACTTATTCTTTAACAATACCCTAAGATTGATTTAATTTACTTTGTGCACTTTAATGTTAGGTTGGAGTTTAACTGCATCACCCTAAATATTTTTTTTCTGGAATCGTCTTTATTTTTTTAAATAAAATCAGTTGCTTAGTTGGTTTGGTTTGTAAATGTGTTTCATAGTTGTGTGTGGCATTTTTATTGGCACCTTAATAAATCCTATCATAACCTCTCTTACAATGTAAATATAAAAATGTTGGCCTACAGTTTGAGTCTTACAAAAGCGCTAAAATGAATTCACTGATTCTGAAAAAAACCGTGTATGGGAAAAACAGCATTCACAGCTGAATAAATGATAAATATATCTGGTTCTACAACGCTCTGTAAATTGTGGACAAATGAATTCCGATACTTTTTTTTTGGGGAGAGCACACAATTACAGTACACTTTCTCAAAACATACAAAATAATGAATGTTAACCTCAAATAAATGATACAAAATGTGCTATAGTCAATTCAGATTAGTATCTGTTGTGGTTATTGTGGTACTGTTTGTAACCCAGATTGACAAACATGACAATTTATACCCTATAAAGCGTAGCAAACTTTTCTATCAAATATCGACCTGCTTTTGCATGGTCTTTTATTCCACTCACGAATGAAGCAGTATTTTTGACACTTGTCCGTATCGCTATTCTTTTTTTTATTATTGTTTACAAAGGAATGGTATTCTGTTCTTTAAAAAAAAATACAAATAAATCATGAAATTACATTTCATTAAAATGTATAAAAGACTACACTACCGAGTGCATGCAAAATATTAATTATATATAATAGTCCTAATTGCGTATCCCTCACTTTTTTACCATGTCTGTTTTTTCATACTTTGTCTGTTTCTGTGAACAGTTTAAACCTCACAGTATTGTCTTCAGGCTATACAGTGTTGAGATTTAGTTTACAAATTTGGCACATACTTCCTCTATATGTAGCCAGTAACTGTCTCTGCATTTCTCTGAAGTACTTTTGGCTGTCTTACACATGACCTTCATTCCCAGAACTTCTATGCAAAGAAGGCACTTGGCTGGTTCTGTTTGCAATATTACAATGCTAGTTGATTAATTCACACGCTCATTTTCATTGAGGTGTGATTCAGAAAGGAAAAACACGCTCAATAAAATTATCAAACCAGATATAAACAACTCAGACGTGTAATGTCAGAGCTTGCAAGTAGACTAAAGCTGTTTTTGTTTGTTATTGTAATTGGTGTTTCTTTCCATACCTTTGGAGTAAATAGCTTTGTGTATCTAGCCCATTGTCTTAAAACCAAGGGCCTGTGTTTTTCAGTGTATATTACTTCCTTCCTTTATTTAGATGTAATCTAAAGTAAACAGTTGCATCCTTGCGTGGTCATTTTAGTTTTGTTTTAAATTAAACCATGTTTGGTTGGTAGGTATGGTAGTTTACATAAATACATCCTATATAAGAAACACCAGAGAAGGAAGTACAGTGTTAGTAAAAGACACAATGCTCTCCAGCTTTGTACCTGCACTACACAGACATTTACAGCAAGGGTAAGCAGCCTGTCCGTACACAGACACGAATGTCCGTGGCAGTGAATACGTCTAACACACACACGCACGGAATTGTAGCCAAGATGTTGGTTTTTGGGGCTGACCCTACAAGCTGGGTCATAAAGTGGATTCAGCCTCATTAAAAAGTGGATTTCTCACCACAAATGGGTCACTTCATGTCCGGGGTGGGCTTCCCCATTTAAGGGGTGAAAGGTTAGACTTCTTTGTACCTCTGAGAGACTGCTGGGAAGTTTATTCTGGATTTTGCAGTTGCTCATAATATCTTGTATGCAGCGGTCTTCCGGGGTAAATAAACAGTCACGGCAACTAGTGAAACCCTGCCACATCCACAAGGTATTATGGGCAAAGGTCAGTAACAGTGGTATTTTGATCATTTGAATGTTATGGCAGCATGGTAAACTGTTGCTGTCTAGTCATAGTACAGGTGCATCATGGGAAGATTTACATTATTATTTATGCTTCTACAGGATAGGAAGTTTTTACTCTTTAGAATAAGACTGTACCTTTTGCCTTAGATGATAGTTTGGTGCTATACATAATGCTCCCTGGAAAAAAAAAAACAATACACTAAGTAGCTGTTATAGCTGTACCACTCAGGCCTCTCATTTTACAGACTGCATTACCGTATGTATGCCCAGAAAAACATGTTAATGAAACGCTTCTCAATGGCACTTATTGAAGGATAAATATTGATATTGAGCTTTGTCAGGGTTGTGCCATCGAGCACAGCAACCTTTAGGTTTAGTTTTTTCTTTAAAAAAAGATTGTAATAAGTAAGTCCAATATAGGTTAAATTCAGTCCACAGGTTAGAAAATAAAAACAACAAAATAACAAACCCACAAAGTTCATTTGGCAGCATGAGGAAAAAAAACACAGTCCCCCCCTCCCCCACCCCTTTAAAAAGAGTTTTAAACGTTCTTCAATTGTGTACCTTCAGTTCAGTCCGGGGGCTACACAACACAGTTACTTACAGGAAGAGAAGCAGATTCTAGAAAGTGTAGTCTTACAGAAGGTGAAAAGCAGTTCATTTTTTCTTAGAGGGATTTGCCTGTGAAAAGTACTATCTTGGGCTGGTTTACTTTTTTTCATGTAATTGCTACAGCATTTTATTCTGATCTTGCCAAGTAAACATCCAGTAACAAAGTATAACGTAGTAAAAATTCCCACACTGGTAACTCCATTATCCATGCCAGGCTGTAGAGTCTTGGTGTGGGAACACATAAACTTAATTATTTTCAATATCCACATCCCTCTATCCTGCCTCAGGTGGATCACTTATGCTTTTTTCCATAGGAAGAAAACAGTTCAATAAAGCTAGCTGGTTTGTTCCAAAATTCTATATAAAATGGCTCATCATAGACGGTTCTGTTAACAGGGATGACAGAACACCATTACGACGGTTGTGGACTATGATTCACCGCTCAGGGGAAGGTTTAAAAAAACAAAAGTCATGGATCATTTGGCTCCAAACAGTCGCAATTCCCTTCTCACTTTCATTTTCCTATAAGCCAAATGGTTTTGGGTTGTCAGCTCCAGATTCTCTATGATATTTCTGTTTGGCTCCTGTCCCACATTCATGGGTATTTTCTCCTAATTTTACTGCAAAGATCAACACCTGCTGTAAAAAACAAAAGCTAGGAAACTAAAATGAAACCTAGGACACTAAAAAGTAGAAGCAATCACTTTGAAATTATGAGTATAAACATAATAGGGTACAAATCGTGCTCCTTTTTATGTGGTCTTGGTTGTACTTGTGCTTTTTAGTGTCAGACCCCCTGCAAGGTAGAACAACAGCAGTTTAGGATGAAACGAAGAAATGTGACAACAGAATGACAGCCCTATTAAAAGTGATCACGTTCTACGTCAACGTTTACTTGACGTTAAAGACCATCAGGGGCCGTTCCTCTCGTTTCTGCCATGGACTCTTCTTGTCCCCTTGATCGTCCCCCCCTTCTGACGGGTCATTCATTTCATCTTCGGGGCTGGTCATAGAATCCCGTCGGATTTCACTGTTGCTGCTCCTGGAGCTATTACCTCGGCTCCGTCCTCTTCTGGGAATAGTAGCCCCTCGGTTTTCCAAACTTTCATCCAGCAGTGGGGTCAGGGAATTATCCTCCGGGGAGCAAACGGCCGTTCTGCTTTCGCTGCTGCTCTGCTCTGTGTCATCCATGTAAGCCAGCTTGGAGTACGCCATGGTTCCATAGCCATGTTTTTCCCGTTCCTCCTTTATTCTCCGGGGAATCTTGGATTCATTCACATCTACTCCTGAATCCAAACTGGCATCGTTACTACGGCTCCTCTCGTTCCCTTGGAGGTCAATGTATGAATGCCTGATGTGGGAGTTGGACCGTCCATCTAGAGACACAAACCAGGCCCTTGGGTGCGGCTTGACCCCCAGCTCTAGTAGCTTCTTCTCCGTCAACGTTTGGAGTTCTCCATTCATCTGAGCTACGGTGGAGTCGTTGAACAGCACAGGGATGCGGACCGGGCCTGTGGAGGGGTGGGGGCCCCACCCTCTGCCTTCCGGGTCTTCAGTCTGCTGGTTGGCCTGCTGTTGCTGCTGCTGTTGTTGGTTTAGCTGGTGAACTTGCATCTGGATCCCTTCCATTTCCTGCTGCTGCTGCTCCAGGGTCATCCCCATGGCTTGCTCCATCTCCTGGTATTCCGAAGCCAGTCTCATGTAATGAGCCGGTATGACCAAAGTCGGCATCATTTTTCTATACATATTGTCCTTCATGTGGTCTATGGAGCCGCAGAAGATCAGCTGCCCAGGCTGGGACAAAGATGTCGGTCTGGCCAAATGGTCGACAGATTGAGACATCATGAAATCATGAGGAGGTGGCAGGGGCGGGGGAGAGGGAGGATCTTGAGTGTAGCCCTTGTTGTCATTGATGATGTGTCTTCTATTGATTTCAGTGCTCTTATCTTCCATGGTTTGCTGGGACTTCATGGAGTTGTAGCTTCTTCGGTAGTCGTCCAACAAGGGCGGATCCACTGTATTAGAAGGGTCTATGGAACGAGCGACTTTCATTTGGAAGCTCTCCATTGTTCCCCCCCGGCGAGTGATAGTATCTGTATTAACTTTACTGTGCCTCATCTTCTGGGAGGGGATCTGCTTGAAGAACTCTTCACGGGAACTTTCAAATTCCCGTGAGGACGAGAATGCGGATTTCAGGATGGGAGTGTGGGCGTCCATGTCTCCATTAGAAGAGGCCGACTCGATGTGGCTGCTGCTGATCAGGTTGAGGTGGGAGGTGGACGTTCCCTGGTCCTTCTTGGAGCTGTCGAGTGTGCAGGAGATCTGCAGTTTGCGGTGCTGCTGCTGCTGCCTTGGTTTCAGACACCTCCTCCTGAAAGATAACCACAGTAAAGAGAAACCTAGTTACAGCTGTAGCAAGAGCTCCTTGGCTTCTGAAACATGACCACTTATTATTTAATAAATGGGAATGTACTCCATTTCAATTATGACTCATAATTGCTAATATTTGTTGTCTCTATTTCTTTGTGAAATGAGGCAAAGTGGAACACATTTAGATATGTGTGGTGCATAGTCAACACGGTGTGGCGAACTGACTAAACAAAGAACTAATCGATATTATAAATGTTATGACCTATGATGCCTGAGGAATGGGACACCCTGTATATAAATCTTTGTTCCCTGTGCAAATATATCATTAAGTACCTGCAATAGTAAAGCAGTAAGCAGAGTAGAATTAGGACCAGGAGAGCCATAGACCCCAGGATAGTGAGCAGGAAGATGGTGTGATAGGTGGTGATGTCACGCAGTCCTGAAGGATTCATCGCCATCCCTGCAAAACAACAAAACCAATCAAGCACAGGTTCAACATCATCTTTATATGTCCATCACTGCGGAAGTGTTTATTATAAAGAACCCCAGCTCACCTCAGCAGAATAAGCATGTCTCTCATATATGTATACAGTATATTTCTGTAGAAAGAGAACACTCTCCTACACACTCTCTCCAAACACACACTTTTTTTTCCCTTTTATACCATGTGGCCAGGGGCTTGATTGAGTCTATCAATCATCTAATCACCACCTGGCCACATTCCACACTTTTCCATTCAAACTTCAATCACACAATTAATCAAATAATCAAACAAGTAAACCTTGCCGTGTGGCTGTGCAAAGGTCTGGTTCGTTCACCAAGATGGCCACCAGCCACCAAACTCTCCCACACACCCATGTATAGAGCCTATGCTCTGTCACACTGTAACAAGGCGAGCAGCCCTGTACAGTATTTGTTTGTTTTATTTTAGAACGGGGTCCCCCTCCGCCCGTGCTATTTTGTGTTTGTTTGTTTGTGTGTTTATTTATTGTGTTTTAGGACGGCGGCCAGCGATATTATTATTTATGTATTTGTGACGGCGTAGCCGTTAATTAATAAACTTGTGCAGATTCTGGCCGAGGGGTAATAGAATAATTAATTGCATGCTAGTTAAACCCCTCGGCCACGATATAAAAAGCCTGCAGCACTCTCAGTTTGGGGTGGGAGTTCAGAGGAGGAATGAGAACGGAGAGTGGAGAAAATAAGAATTAAAAGAAACACAAAATAGCATGGGCGGAGGGGGACCCCGTTCTAAAATAAAACAAACAAATACTGTACAGGGCTGCTCGCCCTGTTACACACACCCACTTACAAGGCTTTCATATAGTTTTTTATCTTTGAGCACCATTCAAACTGAACCATGCTTTTGTAAAGCATAAAACATCTTTGCGTGGAACAAAATGCAAAAATGCAAAAAAGTGCAAAAATGCCGTATTTTACTTTAATACATGTTTTATAATTAGGGCTTCTGTTTCTAATTTAGTTTTTCGGTGCTTAGTTTTTAGCTATTTTCGAGATAACCCTGAAATAATTAGTTTTTTCGGGGCTTTTGCTTTTTATATACTGTATGAAATTATTGTTTTTGGTTACTTTCCAAAATGTTTAGGCATTTTTTTTCTATCACAATATGTATAGTAACTCGACAATACTCTGCAAATAATTAGTTTGTGTTTGTAATTGAAGACACATGTACTGTGTGCCCCTACTCGTTGGCTGAAATCTGTGCTGCTGGTTGAATCAACATCTAAATAGGTAAGTGGATTGCAGTTAATTTGATAGTTAAAATCATTGTTTGCTAAGGTAACTACCCAGCACTTAATAATTGTAATTACGTTTTAACTGTGCTGGGCTGTGTCGAATTGTGAGGTTGATTAGAATATTGTGTTAAGTATACGGCTGTAGGCCTACAGGATAGTATAACTTGGTAAACAGTGTCTTAGAACGCCAGCCGTTCTAAGCGCCAGACAGTCGAAGGGCCACACGTCCAAGGGCAGCCTGAGCTGTGGCAGTCAGAGCGAGGACTTTTTCCAAACCTCTCCCAATGGCTACTAGAGGCCTCATTCCTACACTGACACCAAACGTCTGGATCCCCTGGACAAAACATGCTCACTCTTTCTCCCCTCCGGTCAAGAGTCCAGAGCCCTAACCACTACTCCACACTGTACTACTCCACACTACATCTATCCACACCAAATGGCTACTTGCTCTTTGACAAGCCACGCCTCAATGGTAGAGGTGGGGGCACTGCTGTTATTGCTAACTCTGTGCTTGCCGCTTCAACTATCTCTTTGCCAGCCTTCTCTTCGTTTGAGCATCTCGCTATCAAGCTCCCCTCTCCTATGTCCCTCACCCTTGCTGTTATCTATCATCCACCAAAGAATAACTTTTAGCTTTTATTGCAGAGTTCTCGCAATTCCTCTCCCTTATCTGCTACTTCTGATACTGTTATTTCCTTCCGTCCCAAAAATCATCTAAATCCTATAATACTCTCGGAATGTGTCTCTTCTTCCCCTCTGACTGGTACTCTCCCATCTTCGGTCGATGAAGTGGTGACCCGCTACAACGCCACCCTTACTCAAATCATTGACACAGTTGCCCCACTTACAATCAGAACAGTGAAGAAACATTGCAACTGTCCATGGTATACCCTCGAACTTCGACTGCTTAAGTCTGCCTGCCGCAAGTCTGAGTGCAAATGGAGGTCGTCTCGACTAACAGTTCACAGAGAGATCTGGACCGATCACCTCAGTAGCTACAGGCGTGCGTTCGCTGCTGCCAGGGTGAAGTGCTCAAAACCCTCCCTTGACCCGGCTGCTTTATCTAACTTCTGTCCCATAGCCAATCTTCCTTTTCTCTCCAAAATTCTCGAAAAGTGCTGTAGCCAGCCAGCTGATGAAACACCTCATAGATAACAATCTCTTGAATCTCTGCAGTCTGGCTTCTGCATGACAGTACTGAAACTGCTCTGCTCCGGATTTTAAATTATCTTCTGCTTAATGCTGATGCTGCTGCTCCTTCTGTCCTTGTCCTCCTTGACCTAACTGCTGCTTTTGATACCATAGATCATAGCATTCTTCTTGATCACCTTCAGAAGTATGCTGGGATCTCTGGAACCTGTCTCTCCTGGCTGTCTTACCTATCTGGACGCATGCAGTCTGTTTTCTACGATGGAAGCAGTGGTGACACAAATCCGGTCACCTGCAGTGTCCCTCAAGTGTCTGTTCTTGGATCTCTTCTCTTCAACACCTACATGAATCCCTTGGGTCACCTCATCCGACAACATAACCTCATGTTTCACTCCTATGCAGATGACACCCAGCTCTACCTAAAACTCGACCCTGGATGTCCCTCTGCCATGGTCCGGCCCTCAGCTTGCATCCAAGACATCGAGGCCTGGATGTCTGCCAATTTTCTTCAGCTCAACACTAACAAATCTGAACTTCTTCTAGTAGAATTGAAAACTCAACTCAAGAATCTCAATATTACTGCCTTGAACCTCAGAAACTATCTGCTGCTGCCTTCCCCCCACTGTATGAAGTCTTGGTATACTTCTGGATAGTAACCTCTCCTTTGATGCCCAAATCTACCACCTCCAAAACAGAGATAATCTGTCATGCATTCATCTCCTCTCGACTTGACTACTGCAACTCTCTCTATGGTGGTCTTCTGTCACGCGCCATAAACAGATTGCAGCTGGTTTAAAATGCTGCTGCTAGGATCCTTACCAGATGTAAAAAACATGATCACATTACCCCGTCTTGCTCAGCTGCACCGGCTACCTGTAAAGTTCAGGATTACTTTCAGAATTCTCCTGCTTGCCTACAAGGCCCATCATCACACAGGTCCAAAGTATCTCTCCAACCTGCTGACCCGCTATGTTCCTGAATGCAAGCTGAGTTCTTCTGACTCTGGCTTGCTTGTTATACCCAAGCAAAAGTGCACCACACTCGGAAAGCACTCTTTTAGCTTTATGTCCCCGACTCTCTGGAAGACTCTCCCAGCTTTAGTGCGTGTAGCTCCTACAGTTGCTCACTTCAAACCAATCAAGACCCACTTGTTCTCTCTTGCTTGCAGTGCTCTTCAAGCTTGACATCTGTTATTAGCTATATGTCTAAATTGCTATTTCAGGTTTTTCGCTCCATCTTATTCGCATGATTCTGCATGACACACACATCCACATTGTTTAGAATTCACATCCTAGCCCTGCATTTAATGTATTATGCCTGTATTTAATGTATTTGCATTGTTCCTCACTATCTTGTAAAGTGCTTTGTGATGGTGGTCCACTATGAAAGACGCAATATAAAATAAATATTGACTGACTAATTGATTGATTGATTGAAGTTGTACCTTTTTTTCCTTTGATGGCTTCCTCAACAAAATCTTTATGATCATTGACACAATCTTCTGCGTTTTTTGTGTGTCTTGACACAATCTTCTGCGTTTTTTGTGTGTCTAGGCATTTTATTTACATTTCACCACAATTTGCAATTTTATTTTAAATCCTCCCTATCTAACTGTAATATAACTTTAAATCCTGCGAACAAGTCTCTGTTCCTAATTGTAATCTCGTTTTAAATCTCGTAAGCGGAGTCTCCAATAGAAATATAGGAATGTGCTGCCACTCAGTAGTTGGGTGGATTTTCAGATCGAATCAATGACAGATATGAGTCAGGAAGGAGGGACATTGCCCAACTGCACTTGGAAAGGTAGTTTGTGTTTGTATTTTTTTTGGTGTTTTTTTTGTTAAATGGGGAAAGGGATTACGTCAATAGGAATTGAGTAGCCCTTTCCAGTGTTTTTCCGGTGCTTATTGGTTATACACTGATTTAATTTGTTTTGTATTGGGGGTGTTCTATCGTTTTTTATCGGTTAAAACCAAAAATCAGAAGCCATATTTATAATATATGATTTCAGTCTTTATACTGTCCTTAGGAAATAATCTTTTTGGCTGACATGCAGATTTCCCAGAGTATAAAATTCTCTTTTAGCAGATGAGGATAACGAGGAGTCTGCAACCAGCCTAATCCGAGAAAACTGAACCAAGAAGGCTCCAAATACTTGTTGCACTTGTAGTAAATGCATTTTATGGAAACACTGCTGCAGTAACTTTTGTCTGTCAATTATTTTTATACAAGATCTCCATACCATGCACATTTAAAGTAAAATCACTCTAGATGTTTACTTCAAGGTACATAGCATGTCAGAACAAAGCACTCTGTACTATAACTTGTCAAGACATTATTATTATTATTATTATTATTATTATTATTATTATTATTATTATTATTAGTATTATTATTATTATTATTATTATTAATTATCAGAAACAGCCATTTACAGCCCTATACATTCTGTAAGAACTCTCAAGAGTTTACAGCCTTTATGTAGGCTACCTAGTAAGATTAGAAGGTTTATTATCCTGAAACTGCAAGAGAAAGGGAAAGGAGGAAACACACAAACATGCAGTTTCAACCTAAAAATACAGTAATTGTAATCAGTAAAAAATTTACAAAAACCTCTCGTTTCAGTACAAAAGATACTAATGAGCAATAATATCACTCCAGTCAGAGTAAAATTGCAGCAGGGAGAAGCGTAACAATTTCCAAACTGGAAAACGATAATAAAGAGAAAGCATAATACTTCTCTTTTTTCTATAATTCATACAAGTGTTCTACAGTACTTTTTCAAGCTTTTGTAAATGGCTACAACTGATAATAAAGTACATTCTGTTATACTAGTATCTGGGCTTCAGGGTGACATTGACCTTCGGTCTCGTCATTTATCTTGACCACTTTCATGTATCTAAACGATGATGCCGGCCTTTGCTGTGTGATATTTCTTCTTGTTGTGAGCAAATATTGTTGGCATCGCATCAGGTTTTAACCTCATCTTGTATTCATACCTCAGATGCTCTGCCTGCAAGTTCCTTTTGTAGGTTCAAAGTGGTCCTCACACATGAAAGAATGCTGACCGAACGGAAAGGTTTTCAGTGTCTCAAATTATGTAGTAATTTTTTGCTACGATCGCCATTTTGAATTAATAGGTTTTGGCACACAAAATAACTTTTTCTAATCTTGTTTTTATGCTTATTATTCACACACTCAAAAGATCTGCACTCCCCATGTCACACGCTATGTGTTTTCACCGATGTATCCCATAAACCCATGCGTGCAACTTTTGGCCTATCAGGGAAATCAACGACTTGACGTCATGTCGCTGCCTGAAAGGCTCCAATATGTCATCTCCCTCAAGTGTTACTTGACCCAGAAAGGGGACAAAGAAATTGAAAACATCGCTAAACACGAGACTTGTTGACCAAATCGGTGCAGCAAGAAGCATTTATTGGATATGGAGAGCACAAAGAGAGCTTTGTTATTTTTGGGTACAGATACCCTTTAACCAATATGTGTCACTTGTGACACACTGCAGACCCAAGAACCTCTGAATGTGTCTCTGAATGTGTCCTTTTGGTAACCTAGCCAGTTTTCCTACAAGAATCAATATCACAGTTACTAGGTTGGGAGGAGATAGGGAAAGGAGGAGTGATCACTTCTCCACTGCTTGATGTACAGTACGTTTTTAGCTGTTCATTTTACAGCGAGTTGAATACATCATTTTAAAAAGTGTCATTTGGTAGAAATCTGGCAGAATTCAATTTCATGTACAATAAACTGTACAATTCCTCTGTGGAAGTAAACAGTAGCATTGACAAATAACAAACAAGGCTTACAATGTTGCAAAAAACATTTCACAAACCTATTGCAAAAGATTTATAACGCAGTTCATATTATAAGTGAAAAATAGCCATGTTGACTGAAAGACTCTGAAGAGCATCTTGTTTATCTCTTTTTTTATCCATTTTATTAAATTCATAAATTCATGATACTGTAACCAGACTGACAAAAATGCACCACACATGGATGTTTCTATGTATGGACTTAAAGAAAACAACATTTAAGCCTGAATATAACACCGCCATAATTTAAACTGAATCCAGACCTTTTTTGTAAGAATTTGTTTTTTTAACCCTAAATAAAAGAATTACTGAAAAATATCGCCAAAGTACCTTGCAAACCCATATAGAAAAAAATGTAAATACCATCCAAAAGCATACAGTAATTAGAGTATAGTGTTGTACATACTATAGTAAACTATAGGATAATATAGTGTTTTTGGATGGTACTAGAGTATATTTTATACAGGTGTTGAAACATTTATCTAATTTTATTTTTAAAAAATGTAATACTGTACTACTGAATATGTTTGAGTGGTGTTACTAAGTACTGCTGGCTTTAATTATTATTAGGGCTGTGCTTTTTTTTTTTTTTTTAAATGGCCCTATATAAACTTATTGTCTTATTCCACAGCATGTACAGTGTAATAGATTGCACCCCACTCCCCCCGCCCTTACCTCCTGTACCTGAAGATATGGCTGCTACCCAGTATCCAAGCTGAGGGGCGATGAAATTCCATGTTAAATGAGCTCCTTCCTTCTTTACGTAGCCCGTTCCATTCCTAATCCAAACCCCTGCAAGACACAAGACCCCATCAAAACCCATAAGTCAACCAGCTTCCCGTTACTCCCACCTATCAAGAGCTAAGCAATCAATACCCTTTACAAAAAGATCTTCAGTAGCAATGCAACGGCACTTCAACCACTATGCAGTCCATCTGTACAAAGATCAGTTGCTAATAAACACAATGTTAACCCGTTGCAGTGTGCTACCGTATCAGGACCATGATGTAATCAATAGATTCTTCAAATGCATTCCATTGCCAATGCTGTTAATGCTATGGTCTGCTTGTGGTGCAGTTACTTGAGAGTAAATCCTACAAAAAAAAAAATATATAGAATACGAAAATAAAATGATGGTGTGGTCTTGGAGTCTGCACTAAAAAGCTTGTCCTTGAGATAAGTAAGCCATATTTCTGAAGCAAATTAAATAATCAATAACCTAGTACTACTTGTTTATTACAAAACAGTGCAAAACCATTAAGGATTTGCTGTATATCAACATACAGATTCGGGATCATTGATGATCTATCATTATCAGAATCCAACATCTGCTGCACTGCGTAGACAATAGTCTTGAGTTGAGAAAGGTTCTTGGAAATCTTGGAAAAAGTAAAGAAACTTAAACCAAAGAGGAAATATGCATTTCCTGTCTCCTACTTATACCCACAGGCCTGACAGCACAAGTCAGCGCACTATCAGCCCCTTGCAAGTGTCCACTAGACTCCACAGGCGCCTGGCGTGTAGGGGTCTCTGCAGTGCAGTGAGGTGTCTCATTCCCTTCCAAACACTGTACTGCACCTGAAGGAGTGCCAGAGTCAATGCACAGCAATGACTCGCCTGACTGTATGACTCACCCTTAACACCACGTGGTTGTGTAACTTTTATTTTCTTTTACAGAAAAGGGTGAAAAACTAAGAATCTTAACTAGGCTCATTCTAATAAAGCTGGTTATGGTAATTTCCCCATGTAGCAAATGCACTGGGCTTCTTGTGTCAGCAAAACCTTTCCTTAGTTACTATCTCGACCTAGCAACAGGATGGATAGGAAACACGGAAAAAATACAGACAACAACAATCAATGGCTGAAATACACAAGATACTGCCAGTTTCTTTTAGAGGTTCTGCTGAAATGTGAAAGGAAATTATTGTAGAGAAAGTTAATTATGTTTGCCCTTCAAGTGGCACAAAAGGGTATTGTGCAATTATAGAACTCATTAGGAGTAAAGAATCTGATGCCAGAGGCAACCAAACCTGTCAGAGAGCTCATCTGAGCTCATAGCGTTTAGTTCTACTAATTGCTCAGAGTCTCACCCAGTATATCAAAGATGAAGTCAGGCCCAGTATTCTATGCTTAAATAAAAGAGCTCTGTGATCAGATCTTTTGAAGTAGATCAGACAAGTAGATTCTTTGTTGCATCAGACTTACAATGTAATGTAGGTGAACCAGCAATGTGGGTAGAGGGAGATTAAAAGAGAAAACACAGGTATCAAAGGGTGTAGAAATAATGCAGATATTATTATTATTATCATTATTATTATTATTATTATTATTATTATTATTATTATTATTATAATAGTAGTAAGTAGTAGTAGTAGTAGTATCTAAATCAATAATAAGTTACATAAGCATTATTAGTTTTCAGAGGGTTTGTTTAAAAAAAAAAAAACCTGTTTGTTCAGCATGTTTGTCTTATTAGAGAGGTAAATTAACAGAGGTTTGATATGTTTATGGACTGAGGTAGCCATTAAACAAGGTTTTATTGGATTTAAAACAGGCCTGTAGATTGAATATTCCCTATATTCAGAAATATTCAGAAATCCAGAACTCCGCTGCTCGCCTGGTGTTCTCTCTGCCTCGCTTCTCCCACGCAACTCCACTGCTCCGCTCACTCCACTGGCTCCCGATCACCGCTCGCATCCAGTTCAAGACTCTTGTACTCGCCTACAGATGCCTTGACCAGACTGCACCCAGCTACCTCCAGACCCGCATCTCTCTCTACACCCCCACTCGACCTCTCCGCTCCTCCTGCACTAGAAGACTGGCTGTACCTTCTCTACGCTCCCCTGCCTCCACAGCCCGCTCCTTCTCCACCCTCGCCCCGCAGTGGTGCAATGACCATCCTACACATGTCAGGACTGCCCAGTCCCTGACCACCTTCTGGCGCCTCCTCAAGACTCACCTCTTCAGACAGCACCTGTAGAACTCCTCTTTTCCCTCTGGACACTTTATCACTCTTTCTTAATGCGCTATACTTGCTCTTATCTGCTCCGTATTTTACTGCATTTAATCCTGTACTTTAGAGTACTGTAATCTGTCACAAGTGTTATTTAATCTGTAGTATTTTGTATTAAATTATATCCTGATGTAACTATCACTGACACTGTTATCTGCTCCGTTATTGAATCGTATTTTGTCATATACTTGTACTTGCTAGAACCGAAGTCATTGTATTTTATCTTGCTCTTAATTGTATTAATACTTGTACTGTGATTTTTTAAATGTATTTTTGTTTACGACTCTAAGTCGCCCTGGATAAGGGCGTCTGCTAAGTAATAAATAATAATAATAATAATAATAATAATAATAATAATAATAATAATAATAATAATAATAATAATAATAATAATAAAATAGACAATAGAACACTGGCTTCTATAACTCGTAGGTTTGTTATCAGGATGTATTTGTAGCTGTCTAAGCCTTTTAATTCAAACAAAAACTTGGGAATATAGAAAACAGAAAAAAAAAAGTTATATCCAGACTTTTTTTATAAAGCGAGAAAGGCATCAAATTCTAGAACATCAACAAAACCAGACAATACATTGTGGTCTCCAGTACCCTCTCTTTGAACTGTTTATTTACTTATGAATGGTGAGCTAAGTGAGACAACATAATGTCACTCCCAGAAGCTCCCAATCGGCAGCACCATCACCATCACTGTGACATAGGGAAACAGAATCCTGCAGCATTCTCCCATCGAGAACAGCTTGTTTGCTTTTTTGTAACCTGATTTAAAGAGCCCTGAGTCTTTTTTTTTTTTTTTAAAAACACATCAAATTGCAGGAGGCTGCAGTGGTATAATAAACTAGCCAGCTCCAGGAAGTGTAATCAGCACACAGTTTCCTGAGTGAATATTGGACAGGTAATAACCAGCACTAAATTGATTGAAAATACTTTATAATTCAAAAGCAAGGGGCAATAAAACATGTAGACTCTTCACAAGTCTTCAAATACAACTGAAAGCATGTATGTGCATATAATTATACATACGTAGCAATATAATGTATGCATTGAGAAGACAGGGATGGAAATAAGACTCCCATTGCAAGGCAGTTTGAGCCACTCCTGGTTTTACTATGAGTTTAATAAGACACACCTATACACTGTGGCTAATCAAGCTCCTAGTAAAACCTGGAATGGGGGAACTGCTATGCAATAAGTGTTATTTCCATCCCTGGAAAATGTTACCCATAAAAAGCAATAAGCAAGAAAAATTGAAAGTTGAAATGATCACAATAGTGATTCTGGTCATCCTTTAAGGTTTGCGGTCCATTTATTAATTCTGCGTCAGGCTCGCCAGGTCTAATTAATTTTTACATGCGCATTTAATTTTAGGCAGCTGTTTAAAAGTATTTTTTCACAGTCAAACGGGTTTAAATGGCCCTGCAGATCAACAAAGCACTCACTAGGCATCCCCAGCCCTGCCCCACCCTTTCGTTTGCTATCGCTTTCACATATGCTACCAAATAAAAAATAATAATAATAATAGTCGTACATACCGATCAATCGTCTCCTGATGACTCGTTTTATCACCAAACTCCTCAATAATGCAATCCAAGTCATTATTTTATTGCTATAACATCTCAAAAAAGCTCTGCAAATGTCCGTGATAGTCTCTGTGCACTGATACTGTACTCCCAGCTTGTTTCCATACGACCGCCCCATCTGAAGAAGGGGCTACTATGACTATCCATGAGATACGCCTTTTTTTTTTTTTTTTTTTTTTTATCGGCTTGTCTCGGCGCCTTCGTTCCCACTCGGCCACTGAATGGTTTTCTCGGCTTTTCCGTTGAAAAACCGACTTTTTCGTTTTTCGTTTTTAAAATGATGTCGGACAGGGTCCGACAAAGGACCTGGTGGGAATAATTGCAATGTCGGACCCAGTCCGACAATGGACCGCAAAGGGTTAAGAAGCTGGCATCTGATATTGGGGTTTCCTTCCCAGCTTTTCGGCAATATCAGTGGCAAGCCTGGCTTTTTATTAGACGGTATGCTGCTCACATCCTCACATCTCATCATACATTACTGTGGAATTAAACGAAGCCTGCAATCTCAGGCAGCATTGCTATGTCATTTATCATATTAACTACCTCTAAACCAAGCTCCCCTATTAGATATTAACTGCCTCCAAACCAAGCTCCCCTATTAGAGTGGGTAGATTAGTCATAGCTGACAGCTCTGTTCTCCTGAGAATCCCAGCCCGGTCTAAAAGAGTCAGGATCTGCCAGCAATGATGTTTCTGGACTGTGACGATATACTGAACACAGCAGGGGCCAGTCCCATTTAAAAAGCAGGCCAACATGACCTATATCCAAGTCACAGCCACTTCAACATTGACTATCAGAAGTTCACCAGTAACCTGTCAAAATCAGCCTTACAACACAATAAATGTGCCGGTTTTGCGGTGAAGTCAAATATAGTACTAGGTAATGCATTAATAACAATTTTTTAATGTTTATTAAAAACCCTTATTTTCAATATACAGTATTACACTATATACATACTATATAATATAGACCTTACTTTATATTCAAAATATTCTGTACAGCAACTTACTTAAATGTAAACCTTCTTATCTAATGCTTATAAATCCCAAAATAATATAAAATAAAGCAGGGTGGAAATCAGTATGAATGTTAAAATGTGAGTGATATTAACCAGAATGTGATAATTACCAATGATATTGTAGGAGCTGTCCCCTTTGGCTCCCATTACATTCATTTCATTTCTATGCTGTGATAATAAGTGGAGGGTGACAATAACTGGAGCGATTCAATACAAATTACCCATAGCACTAATATTGCAGGTGGAATCGCAAGACATCGATGAAGGCTTTAGTCAAAATGGCAGTTTGACTCTCATATACTAATATATATATATACAAATATATACAATATATATATATATATATATATATATATATATATATATATATGAAACATCAGATATACTGCGTAGTGAATTGCTACTGTTACTGTGCTCAAGATACTGCTTATACATAAAGAAGTATGATCCTGCAAGTGTTGCACCATGATTTAGGAACTGACTGTGTTAAAAAATATCCTGTAAATTGCAGTTTAAGAACAGTTACACTAGAGGGTGGTGTGAATCCACTTAACTGGAGCCTGGCATTTTGCTGCAGTTGCTTCTCTGACCCCAGTATTTCCTGGATTGGTCTCCTTCACTATTTACAGTAAGTAACATTTGCCATTTGCCAAGAAAAGCCAAGAAAAGCCATTTCCATGTCTAACATTTATTTAAATAGCAGCAGGCTACTGCATTTATGTTAAAATACAAATCAAAAAAGGACTGACCAGGAAACAAAACATAAATTGCATGTTGTTTTGCTTTTCTTCAGAATACAATTTGGTTATATTCATATGCTGTGTCCATCCAACGATAGAAAAACAAAGGTTATTGGATCATGAAAAGCCACTACCCTACATTGAAATATAGCTCAGCCAACCTAGTACCAGAATCATAACGTTTCATCTGTCAACTGAGCTGCAACTATGAGCCATCAGTCAAAGTCTGTCAAATCGAATCCTGCCAGTCCTGACTAACAGGGAAATGCATCAAGCGAGGGGCAAACCGAAAAATGACTCTTTCTTCTATCACATTACTATCAAGTAGTTATCAAAAGGAAACAACAGCTGTTGCTTCGAGATATGTGCTTTCTTTCACAATGGTCTTTTCTCATAACCTTGGCTTGTTTGTGAAGCTCCCTCTGGTCTTGCTTCTTAATTTAACAACATCTTCTGGTGTTTGTGTGTGTGTGTATTGAGGAATATCTTCTGGTGTGTGTTTGTGTGTACTGAGAAATATCTTCTGGTGTGTGTGTGTGTGTGTGTGTGTGTGCTGAGGAATATCTTCTGGTGTGTGTGTGTGTACTGAGAAATATCTTCTGGTGTGTGTGTGTGTGTGTGTGTACTGAGGAATATCTTCGGTGTGTGTGTGTGTGTGTGTGTGTGTGTGTGTGTGTGTACTGAGGAATATCTTCCGGTGTGTGTGTGTGTGTGTGTGTGTGTGTGTGTGTGTGTACTGAGGAATATCTTCCGGTGTGTGTGTGTGTGTGTGTGTGTGTGTGTACTGAGGAATATCTTCTGGTGTGTGTGTGTGTGTGTGTGTGTGTGTACTGAGGAATATCTTCTGGTGTGTGTGTGTGTGTGTGTGTACTGAGGAATATCTTCCTGTGTGTGTGTGTGTGTGTGTGTGTGTGTGTGTGTACTGAGGAATATCTTCTGGTGTGTGTGTGTGTGTGTGTGTGTGTGTGTGTACTGAGGAATATCTTCTGGTGTGTGTGTGTGTGTGTGTGTGTGTGTACTGAGGAATATCTTCTTGTGTGTGTGTGTGTGTGTGTGTGTGTGTACTGAGGAATATCTTCTGGTGTGTGTGTGTGTGTGTGTGTGTACTGAGGAATATCTTCTGGTGTGTGTGTGTGTGTGTGTACTGAGGAATATCTTCTGGTGTGTGTGTGTGTGTGTGTGTGTGTGTGTACTGAGGAATATCTTCTGTGTGTGTGTGTGTATGAGGAATATCTTCTGGTGTGTGTGTGTGTGTGTGTACTGAGGAATATCTTCTGGTGTGTGTGTGTTGAGGAATTCCACAGATCTCCGAAGCCCATGACAGCTGCATCCAGGAAATACGACCAACAGCAATGAAGACAGCCCTGGTAATTCCATTAATCACATGGCACCCAGGAGCACAAGGCCTGTCCCTCTACCCCCTGCGATTTAAATTCATGGCAGGCATCGTTCCGTGTGCAGTTCTCCATAAAAGAAACCCTGCAGGACCCAACTCTTGTACTCCCTCTTCACTATTCTTTTTCTCCTTCCTTTCTTTCTTTCCCCTTTCTTGTAGGGTTGGAACAATAATCGCTTGTCTTGATATTATTGCTAATTTGTTTAGTTTTGATTATTGTACTGAAAAACTATGAATCGTATGCTAACAGTATGAATTGGCAATAAAGATGGTTTTTCACTCCTGTTCTGTTCTATCCTTTCCATCTTCTCCTTTCTAATCCTGCCCCCTCTCCATACCTTCGTTCCTCCTTTGGTTCACCCCTATTTCCATCACTATCCTCTATCTTCCATATTTATTCTCTCTCAAGCACAAATAGTTCACACCCTCCACCTGGTTTTAACAACCCCCTTCATGGAAAACAGCCACTGTCATCAAATCTGAAGGACACCAGCAGTTGTGTTTAATTAAAGGGCAATATGTTAATACAATGTGTTTCACTTAATTGCATAATCTGCCAAAAACTGCAAAGCACATTTCTAATAAAATGTAATGTCTGTTCTTGATAATTGAATTTTCTGTTTAATTGCTTACATATGTTTGTCAACCAAGCTAAGCAATTAATAGGAATTTCCTGTACAACTATGGCAAAACGGTTTTGCATCACCCTATATCGTCAATTATTTTTCTTATTTTCTCCCCAATTTGGTAAGCCCAATTATTGTTTATTTCAACCCGGCCCACTGCTGCCACCCCCGCGCTGTCTCGGGAGGGATGAAAGCGGACACACGCGCCTCCTCCGAAACGTGTGCCATCAGCCGTCCACTTCTTTTCACTTTGCAGGCCCGTCATGCTGTCACCTCAGAGCTATTGTGTCGGAGGACAACGCAGCTCTGGGCAACTTACATGCAGGCCCGCAGGCGCCTGGCCAGTCTCACGGGTCGCACGGTGAGCCTAGGACACCCTGGCCGACCTAAGCTCCCCCACCCCCCCAGGCGGCACTCGGCCAATTGTGCGCCACCCCCTGGGAACTCCCATCTACGGTTGGCAGAGGAATAGAGTAAAATTCTTGGTGATAGAAAAAAATCAAGCTAGTGGTGTTTTTTGTTGTTGTTTTTTTTTCCTTGTTATTATTATTTGTTTATTTAGCAGATGCCTTTATCAAGGCGACTTACAGAGACTAGGGTGTGTGAACTATGCATCAGCTGCAGAGTCACTTACAACTACGTCTCACCCGAAAGACGGAGCACAAGGAGGTTAAGTGACTTGCTCAGGGTCACACAATGAGGCAGTGCCGGAGGTGGAATTTGAACTGAGGACCTCCTGGTTAGAAGCCAGTTTCCTTAACCATTGGACCACACAGCCTCCTAGTTGTTGAACTACACCATGATCCTGCTCTGCAGAGTCACAAACAGCATTAAGAAATGCATATTGCTGATGTGAGCAGATGTCAAAAGATCTAAAATTGCTCATGCTCTTTTTGAGAATATGTGTGGCTGGCGACGCAGCACATCACAGGGAAACCAAGCCACTATCCCCCTCCCCTCCTCTCCTCAATTCAATGCCACTCATCCTCTCAGGACTGGTAGTCATGGCAACAGAAACCTAGCTGAAAAGTCTGCACAACGTTTCCTGAGTTCAGGGAAGAGAATGTTTAGTTCAGTCTTCCAAATGCTTCAGAGACTCTTTCTCTTAACATATGAAATACTTGAAATGCTCAGCAGAATCAATCAGCTGCATTTACCAGTATACCTACAGCAGTTTTATTGGGGGGAAACCATAATTCCCTTTATGGCTGTGTGAATTATGTCACTTCCTCGGTTAAGATTGGTGAACGCTGCAAATGCTGTCTCAGAAAAGCTGCTGTACAATAGCCTTTACAAATAAATTGAAAAATAAGGTTTGGCTGTGAAACAGGCTGCTTTCTTCCCTACATATTGGCTTATATCTTATAAGACATGTCTGGTAAGATAAACCGTATCCAGCAAAACAGGATGGTGTTCTACTTTGCTAAATGTCACAAGTTTTTACCAGCTGGAGCTTGTGAATGGGTCTCCCCATGACTCTTGTAACACGTACAGACTGTACTCTTCTCTGATGAAGCCCAAAGACTTTAGATACTGTAGTAATATCAGATTTTTTTCTTCCTTAGGCAGATTTATGTAAATAGATGTAGGGTGAGAGTAATACAAATGTTTAGTACAAATTGTGTTTCCTGTAGCAAAGCCTAATTTAAAGCCACAGCACTGTTACATAACAGAGCTTTAACCCTTCAAAACACAGCCTTACTCCCCCAGGTTAACTCTTTAGATCAAGATAAACTGAACAAGATGTGCCTTAAAATGGAAGAACAAACACAATGTTTAGCAGGGTATTTCTGCACGGTACTTTTGCAGTTTCCCCATGCCTTTCACATGGTTATAATATGCAGTTACCTTCCCGTGTTTTTTTTTTTTTTTTTAATATGCTTTACCGTACCTCCCAGGGCTTCACAATGCTTATGCTTTACCATGATTTCACTATGCTTTATTACACTTTGCTATGCTTTTCCTATGGTCAACTTTTATAAGAGAAGATACATCAAGTATTTCTATTTCAAATCATACAATATTATGTATTTTCTCTTTTCTGTAATATGCTGTTTCTTTTACCATATACTGTAGGTTAACACTTTCTGTTCATGGCAAAATGAAAATTTTGTAGTTTATTTGATTACATGATGTTAAATAAAATATCATAATTAATGTTCATATAAATATGTCCTTCATTAACTAAATGGTGACTGAATTCTGAATTGCTGTGTTGTCCTTTGAAAAAGTTAGTGTCAGTGCCAAAGCTGAAGGACAAAGATGCTCAACACATCTCTGCTGGTCTGAATTGTGCCAAACTGTGGGGCAGTTCGTAATGTGTACAAATGTCCAATCATTCTAGTCGTGGCCTGAGCTGAATTTGAGGTAAAGGTCATGGAAGGCCTCTGCTGTGAACCATACAGTTTGCAGTCCTTGTGCTTAACTCACCAGTCTTGGCGTCAAACCTCCAGGCGGGGATGCTGGTTGCAGCCCTCACAGGAGTGTCCCCAGGCAGGGGGATGGAGATGTGGATCGGGCCGGACACCTGGACCATTGTCCCATTCCTGGTGAAAAGGTGCGTGCTCACCGCTGCAACCGGGGTCAGCTCCAACCAGCTGCTGTTCACTCCTAAACACGTGGAGCACAGCACCACACGGGTCAGGGCTCATATTGCATCGAGCCTAATTAAACAAGCTGCCATTTTGAATATTAATTTTAATTCATATACTACAAAGGTCTGCAGTTTTGACTGAAGTTATCTTTCCTCAACCTCTATACATGTCTGCAAGAATTCACTTCTACAAAACCTTAAACTTTTAGGTTCCCCTTCAGACAAAAGTGTAAAATAAGTAAACGAGGCCCATCCAAGATACAACGTCTTACCCAAACACACAATTGTTTTAAAGTATATTACAATATAACTAAAGCATATACCACTGTGGTGATATCAACACATAATTCCATAGTTCAATGCATTATAGATATACATTAAAAAAAAAAAAAATCCTTAATTGAAACTCTTAAGAAAAATATTGTTTTTGTCTTTCAAAGCAGCTCTGGAGAGCTCCAATTTTAACATTTGGAGAGTTTGCCTTGTCTTTACATTCATTGTTCTGAAAACACACAGCACTTCCTGTCAGCAGCCAGTCTAACACTTCAGAAGCCAGATTACTGAATCATTTAATTATGACCGCCAAAGGTAAGGAGTTCTGGGAATACTCTTCTGTTGATTCAGGATATGCAAATATTTCGAAGTGCCACGCAATTCAACTGGGCACTGGACACTTGAATTCAATCATTCAATCCCTCCTCTATTTTGGTGCTAGAATAGTGGAAAGACTTTTAAAGCCAACAAGCGAAAAGCAGACCAAGGAAAATAAAAAGAAAGAGCGTGGGAAGGAGTAGGAACTACTAACTCTCACTAAATGAAAGTTAAACATTATTTACGAAAACTTGATCAATTTTAGCCTAAATCAGCAACTGAAAATTGCATTATTGTTCCAAGCTGAAGCCCATGACATATTCTCTGTATCTTCTTTCAGGACCGTGCTGGCTGCTGGACGCTCACCTGTTCCATTGCTCTCCAGTCCGATGAGGTAGGGGAAGCCCCCGATCTCATACTCGCTCTTGGCTGCTGTGAGGACTGCAGACAGCTCAGTGTAGGTGGAGTTGGGTGGCAGTCGAACGGCCTTTCTCTGGAACTGAACCCATGGCTGGTTCCTGACACCTGAGGAGAAACACCACAAGCTTCAAGCCCTTGCTAGCAGATGCAATAGACATTTACTTCTGTCTGTCTAAACAGGATTTATTGACTTGCATTAGGATTTAGTAAGGGAACACAGGGTTGACGTCGCCATGGCTACCATTGTTGTTATTTTTGTTTTCTGACATCTGCTTTTACAAACAAATAAAAAATTAGACACAGGGTGCATTTTACTAATCCTAATGGCAACATGCATCTTTCCTGTCATTTTATCTAATGGTATTTCAATAGAATCAGAGACAGTAAATGGAAAATATCTATAGAGTGTACATAATTTACAGCTTGTGACAAAAGTCCTTCTTTTGTGGTGATTCTGCCACTTTTTGGGATCTTGACCGCTGTTTAAATACTCTTTTTAATTAGCATCAGGTGTGCCGCATTAACCAACTCTGGGTTCGATTTTACTCGGCCATGTTTAAAAACCCCAGTTGTTTCTGGGACATGTATTCCCCCTTGACCCTTTTAAAACTTCAAGGACAAGATTTATCCTTTGCTCTGTTATAGAGGGTATAAACTGCACACTATTTAGGGACCAACATACCGCCCCTCTATAACTTTTCCCCAAACTCTACCACAAGCTGCACATCCAAAGTGACCATTTTTCAAACCAGCTCTTCATAAACTCAGCAAGACCCAGTGGCTGAAAAAGGATATTTCTGCTGTTGCAGTTAGTAAGCCTGTTAATAATACTGAACTTAGGAAATTCAACAATAGAGATGATAGACAACACACAACATGAAATATAAGACAGGTAAATACATTCAATTTTATGAACATGTACATACTTTAGAAAATGTAGAATTAATTTGTTTTGAAAAGCTTTACCATTGCAGTCTGACAGGAGAATTAACCCTGCAGTTTAAATAGCAACTTGATATGGGTGTGAGTTCAATATATTATTTTTGTTTAGTATCACCTTTTCTGTTTTATTTACCCTGGTGCCTTTTTAAAAGTCAGAGGTTTAAACCAACCCTCAATAGAGTTCTCTGAATCATGTCTAACCTAAATATGATACACTTTGTAAATGCTTCCTGAAATAGCGTCAATTCCTTAAACCTTCACAGCACATTCCTTTAAGCCCTGGGATTAACGTGGTTGCTCTTTGCTGAACTCCTCTGTGGGCTACATAGAGTTCTCAAACATGTCTACTCTCTCAGCTGGTACATCAGAGTGTAACCATTAACCTGTTCTCCTGCAATACTATGTAGTGGATGTAAGAAATACACATTGAACAAATGTGGTATATCTTACTTCCACTAGGGGCAGAGTATGAAAAATAAAAAATAAGCACTACTTAGATATGCTGGTGTTCAAATCAATTAGACTCCTACATCTTTCATAGTACTTCCTATTCCAGTACCAATTTAGTACCACCTATACAGACCGGATTACACAACCATTTTAGTTAATTTCATTTTCTTAGTTTTATTTTAACTGTCCTGTTGCAATGTATGAAGTTAGCAATCATTATTGCAATTACTCAAATGTTAAAAATATGTGTATAAAAATCGAGAGTGCAATCCCTTCGTGAAGATGGACAGACAGATGGACACGATTAACGCATAAGGGGACACATCATTTGAATAACGAATACAGTTTAATTTGAAGCGTGTTCCTCTTTAAGCAAAGCAGTTTATCACAGCACAGTACCACATTTCTGCAGTGAGACCTTGTTTTAAGTATCTTTTTAGCACTAGAGCTTAGCCCTGGCCCAAAATGTTAAAATCCCCAAGCGATTCTGAAGGCTTAAATCACATCTGGGTTGATCCTTTATAAACCTGATACCACAGAAGTGATTACCCTTTTAAAACACTGGGTTAGCTCAGACACACTTTGCATTTAGCAAACTCTCTCCATCAAATTCCCAGCCCCCTGCCCAACCCCACACATGAAGAAAGCTGGAATAATACACATTCTACAGCTGTCAGATGTCTCCCGTGGGGTTATGCTTTAAAGAGTACGACTGTAAAAGATACTTTTTCCATTCGAGTGCCAGCCAGTATGTAATACGGTACATATGTGATTCTGCTAAACTCGCTTGTGACATGGCCTAAAAAAGAAGCACACTTTAAAGGAATATTGTATGACAAAAGCTGTATTCTCAAAGCGCTTCATTGGGTTGTACAATTTGTCATGTGTAAGGATACCAAAGCAGCAACTAATAATGCAGACATTTCATTTAGTGGTGTTACTTGTAAGCATTCTTAAGTTGTTATGTGTTTTGGCCTTGTATCTGGTGTTTGTTTTCCATGGGAGAATCACATTACCTCATACAAATACATTTTTTGTAAAGTATGCTAAGAGATAAAGAGTTCTCAAAAGCTCCATCTCTCAGCAGCCTTTGGAGCTTTCAATCGCTGTGTCTTCTATGAGTGACATGAATAAGGGTATAAGAGAGAAATAAAGGGTTGCACTGTATACAGTATGCAATGGATAAACAGTTAAAGCTTTGTAGATTACATCATGGAAACCTGATCTGATCACTTCAAACTGTACCCTCTCTGTCCCAAGTACTTTTGAGTTCAATCTTTTTCACTCAAGTGCCCCAGAACAGTGACTCTCCTGTCCACTGCAGGGAACCGCTGGAGCAAAGCCAGTGCCACTGTCAGGATTACTGGCACACTGTTTAAAGACGTGCTGTGGGTAAAAGTCTCATAGAATAAAACTGGGATTCTAGCATTTAAAGTGGTTGCAGCTAACAAAATAATAACAGAAATCTTACCTGTTGCGTACTTCCATTAGCGGCATAGCTCTCAGTTTTAAAATGTTATAGCAAACATGTATTTTAATTTTTAATTTTCATGATATCTGATACTACATGAGGCTAAAAAAAGTAATCAGATTCCATGCCTTACTCTCAGGAAATATGTTACACATCCCAGAGGTGGGGAAGTGACCAAGGAAGTGCAACACTATATGATTTGCAAACAGCAATGTTTTTAACCTAGAGCAGTACTAGATACAATTCCAGAACATGCACGTGTGTGACCTGCATACTGAAAGTGCACAATAAGTTAGAGTTATGGAATAATTGTTTGCTCCTATCACTTTTAGTCTTCAATACTGTAAACACGGTGCTCTGCTAGTTATCCTGGCATAACACCTTTGCTATCATGTTGAGCCACACTGCTGCTTCTCGAACTGACCCCGAGTCAAAGGTCAAAGTGCCCCATTATTAACTGCATGACCTCGACAATATGCCTGGAATACGAAAAGCACTTTCCTAATCTCGGTTTCTCTCCAATTACAGCAACGAAAACCTTGTGCAGCTGTTTGCTGAGTCTTTTTGAATTTGTAATGCTGTTTTTTTCTTCTTTTGGTTCCCAGACATTTGTTTTGAATATTGCAGGAGATGGCTGGCTTGATTCCAAGCCCCTCTAATCATGGGTACACAGGTTTTAATATGCTGCAAGCATCGCTCCACTTGACATCATGTCGTACTCAATGATAGTATTGTTTTTGTATGGTACACTGCTGCCGTTTTGATCTACAATCCAGTATGAACACCACACAAGATCTGCAAATAAAATATTCTACTGCAACAGCTTTGTATTAATTCAGCACAGAAGTCACTTCTGCCATGTAAAGCTACATTGAACTGGATTCAGTCTTACAATTATTTAGAAGCCTCAAAGCTATACAAAAAAACTGCTTAATTCAATAAATATAAGAATGTGTTATTATTATTATTTATTTCTCAGCAGATACCCTTATCCAGGGAGACTTACAATTGTTACAAGATATAACATTATTTTTTACATACAATTACATTATTTTTTACATACAATTACCCATTTATACAGTTGGGTTTTTACTGGAGCAATCTAGGTAAAGTACCTTGCTCAAGGGTACAGCAGCAGTGTCCCCCACCTGGGATTGAACCAACGACCCTCCGGTCAGGAGTCCATAGCCCTAACCACTACTCCACACTGCTGCCCACATTGCTGTTCTTTAAGTCTAAAGTCTATTACATCTACAATTTCATAATCATGAGGCAGACACACAGCATTGAGTGTTTTAATTAACACAAGTGCTGACGCTAGGGTACCAGCAATGGTAGCTCTTGTGTTACATTTAATAAACAAAACAAATCTAAAAATAAAGGTTCGCCACAAGGCGAGCGCTAGCCTCACTAAAAGAGAAGCTCTGCCCCAGGAGCCTACTACACTACGAAAACACTATCTATACACTGCTTGGGATCAACCTCCCTAAACTAATCTACTACTGGACTCAAGGTGACTCCTGCCTCTTCAAACAGCCTCAGCTGAGCAATGCTTTCATGAGCATCGTCTTGTGGTTGAAGGATTCAATAATAGTTAATCCTGCGGAACGGACGCTCTCCTCCGCGATGTTAACAAGCTTTAAGCTCAGCCAGCCCGTCTGTATAGCAATAGCCATATGGTAGCTTCGAGCTGTGGCACAGATGCTTTTTGAGTTCTGGGCAGCCTCACTGGGGCGAGCCTAACTGCTCATTTAGTTGCTCAGCAATGCGTCTCCTGCTCCACGTCCCAGCTGCACACATTTGCGCAGGAATCAGTGATAGGGCGCACCCTGTCATAGGGGATAATAACCAGGCTATTTTCTCAACTCTCATTAAGACAACAACAACAGTCCCATAACCCATATAGCTTTCCAGATTGTACATTTAGGTGCAGGCATTATATCTAGCCACCACACTACAGATTCCCTTCTTGTGTGACAGACTGGAATCAGGACCCCACCTGCCCTGCAAGGCTCAGCATATAGGGTCCTAATACCATATGCACAATAATGTATATTAATATAAATTAGGTTAAAAAAAAAGTGTTTATAATGTTTTACTTCACCATATAGGTTAGTTTACACTGTTCCCAGCACAGAGGCAAGGCATATTTTTTTTTAATTTCTTTTTTATAATGATGTATTAAGGTTTTAGGATCCATTCATTACTGTGTTCAAAAGTCTTTTCAAACTCATTCCACTCAAGATGGAGGGTAAAGATTGGGTTTCGCACCATCCAAGTGGAGAAAAGCAGAATTAATATTTATTTAAACCCAGACAGCAAAACGGTCTCCTGGCATTATTACCATGACAACTGCTGTACAGTATATTTTCAAAAACGAATTACCATCAATCCTTTTAGTCTGTCTTTGACCAGTTCAAGCCCAGACAAAATATAGTACAGTATATTTTCAATGCCTTCAATGAAGCTTAGGGCATGGAGTCCATGCTGAAAAAAAAAATAGTGATCCTCAAAATGCATTTATTTGTTATTGGTTCCTTTGGAGGTACATATACACACACACACAGTATGCTTGTCACATGCATTTGCTTTACATCTAGAGAACTGTTTATTCATAACTTCAGAATACCTAGAATTTGGTCAAGGTTGATTATGGTTAGGACATAAAACTTCTAAGAAACAAGTATTTTGGCTTGTGCCTTTGTTAGCTTGCTTGACAAATGTGACACTGTGAATCGGAGAATATACTCTAGCTGGGTATTATCCCAGTGTGTGGTCTCCATCATCTCAAAGCCAAAAAAGTCACATGACCACAATATGGTAGCCAGATTAGGCCAGAGGTCAAGGTCACTGGGAGAGCTGCCTTTCTATTTTCTTGTTACTAAAAAGAGTTCTCATAGACATACTATGCTGTGAATGTTACATCAACCAAAGTGGTTTGTGAAGTGGTCAAGTGAATGCCATTTAGTGCTTGGCTTTATTGAGAGACATTAAAAAAAAAAAAAAAATCATAAAGCTTTCAACTTTAAGGTTGTATTATTTCACACTGCCTTGTGCTTGTTATATGCTGTGAATACTCTGAATTTTCTCCAAAATCCAATTAAAAATAATTAAAACAAACTGTTTTGTTTATGGCTTTGAAAAAATAATTTCCACATGTATGAAGTCACAACAACATGGAGTTAACCCAAGGCACCATACTTTTAATGGAAGTGAATTACACAACTTCAGCAGTTATTGAGCCTAAAGTTAGTAGAATCAAATACAGCTAGAGTTTGTATTTATTTATTTTTGTGTAACTTATACAGTACATTAACAATTAAGTAGTATATCATAGAATTATAGGACTGTGAACGCCTGTGTATGGGTTATAATGACATTTATAGTGTTCAATCAGACCTCAGCATTTGTTCTTCATTTTACTCAAATGAATGTATTTTTTTGGTGGGGTTGGCAATGGTGACTGAAAAAAAGCCTCTGTTATCCACAATGACAGCACAGTTTTTGTGTTCAAGTCTTTTTCACTCAAAAGTAAATTCAATGTTAAATGCTAACAAGGCCAGTTACCTTGTCTTCTCTTCCAGCATTGAATGGAAACAGGCAGAAGCTGAGGGTTGAGAACATAGGCCACACAACTAATGCATTATGCCCTTGAATACAGACAGAAGTGGGCAGGAGACCTTTTGCATAGTCCACCCTACATAAATGGGACAGTGTCCCGTAATGTAACAATATTAACCAATTTAAAAGTGTTTTAGATAATAATGAATGGGTGTAATTGTAGAGGCTGACACACTGGTGTCTTTAAAAAATATAATTAGATGATGCCCTGGGGGAAATGGTGTACAAATAGAACATGCCTCAAACAATCTCTTCTCATTCAATACAAGATGATTAGCAATTGTAATAATTTCTAATGCTGTCTGTTGATGTAGTTTAATACCTTTATATTATGGTTAAAATGATCTCCCATACAACAGCCTGCCATAAAGCTATGAACCAACGCCAACTGGTGATGCTTTGAAGTACAATGGTACCATGTGTTGTCATTGCTGTTGTCTGCTATTAGTACTGATAGTGGTTTCTTCTTGGTAAATCAAAGGGACAACAATGGATCGTTCAACCTTTTCTGTCAGGGTAGTTTCCTAAGCCCATAGTTGACAAATTTGCTGTTTGAATGATACAAGGCTCATGCACGAAGCAGTATTCATATGGAGTGGACTACTATCCACTGAACATTTAAACTAATGCAAACATACATTTCAGAGTACTTCAAAATAAATTGATAATTGATGGATTAGGATTGCAGATATTCAATGGTGACCTGGTGCCTTATTTGGAAACTTATAGTTGACGGCTTTTGTGAAATATCTACATTTTTTGCTTCTTGTCTTTTAATTAGGCAGTTTTCTCAATGCACATATTATATTCCCGTGTATAATAATATGCACATGCATGTTTTCAGTTGTACTTGAAGGCTTATGTGAAGAGATTACACATTTTTGTTGCTTCTTGCTTTTGCATACTGAAGTTTTCTCAATGCATTGTTTGCCGATTACCTGGCAGATATTCAGTTAGGTAATTGGTTGAGGACTACTAACCAGGTTAAAAACAATAATAACAAGGATATCCATATCAATCCAGTTTGATACCCATTTCTGAAACCTCACAAAAACACATCCTGAAGCACTCACATTCTTGACAGAATGCTGCTGCATGGCTGCTTGGAGATGTACATTATTTTGGCAGGACATTGTGCGAGCAATGCCCTTGTGCTGTGTCCCAGCAGCGGGTCATATTCAGCTTTGTTTTTGTATCCCCTGCAGGCCTAAGCCATGTATTCCCGTCTGTCAACAAGTCTGCCATTGATTACCAGCAGACAGAGAGAGGGGGAGAGAGAGAGAGAGAGAGAGAGAGGCAAAACTGGGGCATAAGTCAGGCTTTTAACACCCTTTCTCAAGCTATATTACAGGCACAACAAAATAATAGGTTTAGATTCTGACATGTTAATAGTAGTTATGAATATATTTAATAGGTATTCTGGCTTTTTACCTGGCTACCTATAGGGGTTAGACAATATAATTGTAAAAAGTAAACATGGTTATAACCAAGGCTTTAAAAACAAACGCAATATTCTGTCACCTATAATTAGCTTATCATTTTTCTGTAGCTTGTTTCTTTGTATCAGGGTCATTTATCCTGCAACAACAGTGTAGATTCCCTCCCTGTGCAGCAGGTAATAGGATCCCACCTCATGCCACCCAAAGGCAGTCTCTAGTCTAGTGGAAGATTAAATTAATTCAACAGTAAGTATTTAAAAAAAAAAAAAAAAATCAAAAATAACCATTTAGGTTGTCAAACATTATTATTTGAGAACATGAATGTCTTTTGAGAAATCAGATTAAATCAACACTGATTCTGATACAGATAGTTTTGTATTTCTAAATTATTGATTGTTATGGAGGAATTTTCAAATACATACTAATACACATTTATATTCATTTTCCATATGAATTCCAGTGTTACAAACAGTTAATAAACAAGGCATTTTTAAGAAGATAATACATTTGACTGACTAGCCAGGCTGCCGACTGCCTGAGCTGCCTCTCTCTGTAGCCGTCAGGATCTGATGGAATGAACAGGTCTGTCCTCGTTGCTGCCGGGGCAGTGGGAGCATTCAAACAGAGCTGAGGTTTAAACTCTGTCTAGACTGACTAAGGCACTGTGCCACAGTGATCTGTCAGTAATAAGGGGAAAGCAAATCTGTTGATGAATAAGCCATGGATCTCTCTAAAGAGGATGCCAACATGGTTTTACAAAGGGACAAAATAAAAGGGGAGGTTTAAGATGAGTACAATACCTTATACAACCGTTTGCTATTATTTAATTTGTATACAAAGCTCAGGGTTGTTTTACCAATTTATTATGCAGCAACAGCACAGATCCAGCCCAAGCCATGTAAATATGTCTACAGTATGTACAGTCGTGCAATAAGACAGTTAAGAAACCTACCAGGTGATCCCAGGAGAACTTGAACAAAGTCATCATAGAGAATGAGGGTGGCTGGTCGTTGGGGAAGGAGATAGAGACTCACAGAAGCATACACTGCAAATAAGGAGAAGACGTCAGGGTACAGTGTACACATGCAAATCAAACACATTCATGGGAGTCTATAGTTAACAGCATGACTATGACTGCAGTCATTCTTTTTGTGAGCCCCACCTATATTTGTACATGTTCACATGATTTGAATGGGATGGGAAGACTATTCAGTGCAGACACTTAGGATTCTCTTGTCGAGCTCCAAGCCAGGTAAGGTTGATTTAGTGAAAAATTCTCAATATTGGATCAACAGAATCGCTCAAAATGACTGCAATCACAATAAAATACTAAGGGAAAGCATGTGGTGAAAAACAAGCAACTATATCCTTTGAAGCTACTTTCTCTTAAAAAAGACTCTATTCCCAAATGAGAGGAGCATGTTTAAAATTCACCCAGTAACTGGATGAGGACAGAATGTCTTAATAGATTCCAGTTTGTGGAAATGACACCAAATGCACATGTGCCAGTCAGCCACGTTTATCAGCTTGCTACTCAGTGTTTTACACAACTATAAGTAACTGTATCTGCTTTCTTTTGCTGCTCCACAGCTGTGTTCTTATTAAATCAATACAAACTCCCCTGGCTTTATAGCGTTTCACAAGGATTTATTGCATTGTTCATTTAACAGTCCTGTTATCCATTGCTCAAACCCCTTTTAATGTCTTTCTAGTTGATGCATATATTGTATAAGCACACTGGAATGCGGTCAATACAGCCTAATTTCAGAACACTTGACGGAAACCACAGATCATTGCAACTCTATATTTCAAACCTGAAGCTCACATATGGCAAATTTACTTTTTTTTAATCCATAACTTTAAAAACTCAACCATAAGATATTCAGAAATATTAAAATACTAAAAAATAGTTACGAGATGTCAGATTATTATGTTGGCAATGTTACATGAAAGTCTCTCTGAGCTTCATTTATGGTACCTAGGGGTTGATTTGATCAACTTACATCTTGATAAACCACAGTTAAAATTTTTAGAGCATTTTATAGCACTGGGGCATTGCATCAACCACTGTGGCTGTCCCGGGATTAATACTAAAAATAAGTACTGGTACTGTAAAATGCTCTAGATAATCCAGCTGTGGCTCATCCAGGTATAAATGTATCAAACCAGCACCTAGGCACGACTTGATTTAAAAGCCATCCTTTAACCAGCTTGTATCTACAAAATGTTAAATATTCCAGAACAAAACGCTATTTTCAATTACTGGAGTTCAAGTTCTGATTTACTTTAACTTTTAAACAGAAAGCAGATGTGGGCCTTGCGCTGCACTGTGGGTTCCAGACACCTGCTCCAGAATACCAGCTGGAGGGGTTCACAATTCTCCAAAACAATGAGTCACGCTTCCGATAAGAAAATGTTGTAAGTGCAGCCCACTCATTCCATCTGTGCACACCACTGGGGCAGGCTGATTCATTTATGTATTTATTCTCAATGTCCTTTGGTGTTTTATCTGGGAAAGCCTCTTTCTTGATAATCTTGTACAGACTACAATTTTGCTTAAAGGTCACAATAGGGGAAATACCTGTGAAATGTCACCATGACTGATTCACTTCTATGATATACTGAAGAGCAAGTAGCTTCAAATGTCATTTCCTTTATTGTACTGTTTTATGTTTTTTGCAATCATGCTGAGTGGTTCTGGATTATGTTCCTCCAATACGAGTTATTATCATTTTCCTCCTAATGCCTTTACCTGGTTTTGAGCAGCTTTGAGCTTCTGGAGTATCCTAAGTGCTGGGAATGCACAGCCTTTCCATTAAAATCATGTGACAATGTGACTTTTCAACTCTGCTAGCTCCACCTACTCTACATATACAGACACAGAGAGTAGGCGGGGCTGACAGAGTTGAAAGGTTACATTGTCACATGATTTGTATGGAACGAGGGAGGCCATTCAGTCCCGGCACTTAGGATTCTCCAGAGAAGCTCAAAGCCAGGTAAAGGCAGATTTAGAGAAAATAGTAGTAAGTCAATATTGGATCAACAGAACCACTGAGAATGACTGCAAACACCATAAAAATTATTGATATTTGAAACGAAATACATTTTAAAACAGTGCTAGATCAGAGCAGTATACAAAACTTTAAAAAATTTTAATAAAACACCAAAGGTTTATAACAGGGTGACTTTGTGGAGCTTACAGCTGTATCTAAGGAAATGTCAATTACATTACAATTTATGGCAGTCACAAGGGACCATATGTGAAATAACTGTACCAAACATCTTGAGACAAGAATGCAATCAGATGGGCTTTTAACAAATTTCTTTTAACAAAAGTCTTACAAGAGTCAAACCAATACAAACTTCAATAGAATAAAGGCTATATTTGTTCCACTCTAAAGAGCTTAAAATGTTCTTTTTATTTAAGGTGACCATAAGGCTTTGGGTTCAGCGAGACAGTTTGAGATAGTTCAGGCTTTTCAACTCACAACCCAATGCATTCTGGTAAGCGTAGTCCTGATTCTCTTAAAAGCAAGAATGGTACCTCAGACAAGTAAAACGTACCAGAATGAACTGGGTTGACATATAAAATTTACCACAATGCATAGGGTTGTGAGTTGAAAAGTCTGAACTGTCCCACTGAACACGGATCCACATGGTCACCTTATTTTTATTCTAACTGTCCACTTAATGTTATATGCATGTGAATATTTTGATGAAACACAAATGTATTACATTGACAATAGTCTTGGATGACACTGGGGGATTGCTATTTGTTTAAATTTTATGACAACATTGAAAACATTGAGAAAAATCCTATACTACAAGGCGCTCTTTCAACACTGCAGCCCCCTTGGAAAATGAGACAAATATGCAGACTGCTCATGAAGGCTAGGAAAAATAACTTTGCCTTGGCTTAGCGGCCCAAAACATTATTACAAAAAAGGGTTGGAAGAGTAAACAATTATCATGATATTCTCGTGATCCTGACTACCATGTAAAGTTAAAAAGGATCAGTGCCACTGATATCAAGATGTTTCGTTCCTCTCTTTTCTTGTAGACAAACAATTTGTCCATAATGAGATACTGAATTCAGTGCCATGCAATTAAACTGGTCATTGTAAAAATACTTTAATTCAGTTTCTCTCCATTGTAGGAGAGAACAGATGTATGTATGGCTTTATTTAAAAAAAAGCCAACAAGCAAAAAGCAGACAGAAAAACAGAAAAGTTGTAAAAAAGTCTCAATTAATGGGAGCTAGAGCATGATTTAAGGTAATCGTGATTACCCAATTACAAAACAACACAAATACGATAAAATGAATAAAAACTGATTCAATTCAATCCAAAACCCTGTTATCTAAAACCTTGATTACTGAAACAAATTCCATGTCAAATTTCAATTGGATTATCTGAAACACAATCATAAGAATAAAAATGTGTGTCGCCTTTTATCAAGATGGTAGCAATGACCAGCACCTTTACCACAAGGCTAACTGATGCCCCGTATGGTACACGTGACTTCCAGCTGTTGTTACAGACAGCTCTCAGAGAACTGCAGGGTTACTTCAATTAGCAGCATCCTCTTCAGATCAATGAGTTGAAAGTGGAATAAAAATAAACCAGCAAATGTCACGGTTGGAAATTGTGGGGCTGTGAAATAACAGAGATAGTGTCAAGCAGATGTTTTTTTCTTTATATCCTGGGTGTGTTAGCTGACAATGCACAGTCTGGGAGAGGGAGAAACGTGGGGGCTAATGAATCCGTTGCCCTTGATTAAATCAACAGCAGCTGGCAATACACAAAGTCTGCAACCTTAGGGTAAGGAAGTCTAGGATGAACTGGTTTTCCCCCAACTGGGCTGATGAACAAACGGGCGCCAACAGACAAAAACCACACTACAGCAGGACATGTTCAGAGGTCAACCACAACATAAATTCTCCAAAGAGGTGTCGTAGCAATGGGGGTGAAGTGTTATTGACTAGTATATGGAATTCCTACTAGCTTGGCTGATAGGGCTGCTCATTTATCCCACCTGGTAGAGTTGTAGCATTTGAGCCGGTAGGAGCTAGGAGTTCAAACACAGTCATTAATGGTTTAGTTGTCTGGAGTTATTGGTATTTTAGCAGTAACTACAGGATACATCTTCCGAGTGGATAAAAACCAAGACGATGTCAAGGGAGACTGTTATAATTTTATGGTTGTACAGAGATCAGTTACAAAAAAATAAATAAACTCTGGACACTTACAAGGTATCCTGTTGGCATGCCATGGTGCCGTGTTGGTCACAAATCCATGTTTCGAAGCAGTGACAAGGATCCAAGTTCCTGGCTGGTACTGAAACGTGACCGTGACCACCCCATCACTGCCTGCCACCCCTGACGCCAAGGCCGAACGATTTCCATAAACCTCCACCACCGTGTTGGCCAAAGGTGAAAGGTCGCTGTTGTCAAAAACCTGAACTCGAATCAACACCTCTGTGGAGAATAAAAGAAGAATTGGAAAAGATGGATAAATACAACTTGCATGTCAAATGTAATCCCCTTATCCCCCAACTAGTCTGAACTGAAATCATAGGTCATAAATACTTCTTCCAAAAGAAACTGTATACAGAGTAATGATATATTAGGTACAGTGGGGCAAAGGGAAAACACTTAAACGTAAATAGACAATTCTAGGTGGAAAAGAGCTTAACTCTCCATTCATAAAGCTTCAAAAATAAGACTAGCACATCAAACTCCTGTGGTCAATGCCAATTATAACTTTGAGTAAAAGGGTATTGCACGTGAAAGGGTAATATATGGAGCAGTGCGACTACAAATATCACCGCTGAACAATTAGTCTTTTTGAAGTTCTTGCCCAAAGAGAGGTGCTCAAGAAGTTAAATAATTCAAGCATTTGGTGCCCTACATAATGTAGTTCAAAATATGTATCGTGACCAATGTTTTGCTGCTTTCCCCCTCCCCCTTTCAGCTTCATGAGGTCTGCCATGTAGTCAAGTACCCAAAACTGGTAAAAATGGGTTCAAGAATGCCCTTCATCACTTCCATGTATATTCTGTTCTGCTCTATCATTCTGGTCTTTGGCGGAATCAAATATGAGCTTCCTAGCATTTTTTCCTTGATTGTCTCCATTTGTTGTAACAGAAATTCTTACTGTAATTAACATCCACTACTATCCTTCTTGCTGCCTGTGTTTTGGGTAGGATTGACTGCTTTTGTATTGCCCAGAGATCAAAACGGTTTGTTTAATGTGAAGAGGTTTGAATTTGGTATGGGAAGATTTTAAGTGTAGTCAGAACTACTCTATAAGCATACTGTAGATGGCACGCATGAACTTATGCCTGGGGCACTTCTAACATCCCCTAAATTTTTGGGGGATGTTTGCCAAGATTACAAACATTACAACAGTGTGCACTGTGTCTATTAATAGTATGAACTGTACATTGACAGATAACTAAATATCAATCTGTATACTATTGCTAGGGTGACTCAAAATCTTTAAAAAAAACTCCCGGTTTTCAGCCACTTCATGTAGTGCGACACACTCTAAATACCTTTTGTCAAAATAACGTAAAACCACTTTTAGTTTATGGCACCTGCAGTGAAAACAAAATAAAACAGAAAAACACGGTACTAGGGTAATCAACAACATGATTTTTATAAAGTGATTAACACAGGCGTATGTGCCTACTCCTCAGTGCGGTGTGTGTTTTCATTTAGTTTATATTCAATAGGAATCTACAATTGTGTGTACTACGGTAATTTTGTAGCTGTTCTGTTCTGGCTGGATTTTGCCCAGACAGAGCAGGTTAAACTACACCAACAATGTCAATAGAGCCTAACACAGTGAGTAAAAAAAGAAAGCAGCAAATATGTCAAAACATAAATGTATGTTTACTGATTTATTATTATTATTATTATTATTATTATTATTATTATTATTATTATTATTATTAATACAACTCAATATAAAAGTATGCAATACGTATAACAGAATATGGCTACTTAAACGTATTAGCCACAAATTATACAACCAGGAGTGTACTGAATTTAGCTAGCTGCTTAAAAAAAAAAAAAAAAAAAAAAAAAGATAATACTAAAGAGTGTTCTGGTTTTGAGCTTTGAAAATCTGCTCACCCTAACTATTGCCAGTCAACATATTCCAATTGACAAGTGGAACACAGGAAGTCTTTCTGCATTGATAATTAGGAGCAATGAAATGGGATGCCACACTTAGCTCAATCAAGTTGAAATCTTTTTGGCTCTGACAATGCAGAACCAATATCTTCTGTAGCCTTTTTTACTTATCCTAGGAATTTGTGTCAGATTGATTGTATATGAAGTCAGATTAAAATTAATTTAGCACAGTTCACCATTGTAAAACTTATATAAATATCACCAGCCAAGCTGTAACTGCCTGGAAGGCAAATACTCGATTTTGTGATTTTGACTTTGTGCCTGTTACCTTGGAGATGACCTCATTCACCACCGTGGAGGCCTCAGGAGAGAGACAAGACTCCTCCTAATGGACTAAGCTAACTCCCAAAGCTTTTAATTTAGTCAGCTTTCCACAGGATACATCTTTTACAAAGTAAAAATACTGGTTCAAGGCCAGGCTGACAGTATGCCACTTTTTTTCACACACTTACACACTATACAGTACTTAATGGACAACTAGGGTTGCTCCAACTGATAAATCTATGCTTTGTATAAAATATTCCAGGCCTCAGATGTAACACTTAGGCTTAAAACAGCCTCAGAGCCAAACTCTGTACTGTGTTCCTTCACCCTTAATGTGACACATTTATTTTCTCCCGAATTCAGTCACAGTGTATTGTCCTTGAAACTCTTTTGTGTTCATTTTTTTAAATGGGCCAATGTGTTGTAGGTTTCCATGGAAACTAGAAGAAGTACCTTCCAAGTAACTAGAAAAACAAGCCATACTTGTGTAGAAAGCTATAGTAATCAAAGCCAATTTCATAGATTAGGGCTCACTGGGGCCTCTATATATATATATATATATATATATATATATATATATATATATATATATATATATATACATACAGTACTGTGCAAAAGTTTTAGGCAGGTGTGAAAAAATGCTGTAAAGTAAGAATGCTTTCAAAATAGACATGTTAATAGATTATATTTATCAATTAACTAAATGCAAAGTGAGTGAACAGAAGAAAAATCTAAATCAAATCCATATTTGGTGTGACCACCCTTTGCCTTCAAAACAGCATCAAGCATCAATTCTTCTAGGTACACTTGCACACAGTTTTTGAAGGAACTCGGCAGGTAGGTTGGCCCAAACATCTTGGAGAACTAACCACAGTTCTTCTGTGGATTTAGGCAGCCTCAGTTGCTTCTCTCTCTTCATGTAATCCCAGACAGACTCAATGATGTTGAGATCAGGGCTCTGTGGGGCCATACCATCACTTCCAGGACTCCTTGTTCTTCTTTACGCTGAAGATAGTTCTTAATGACTTTTGCTGTATGTTTGGGGTCGTTGTCATGCTGCAGAATAAATTTGGGGCCAATCAGATGCCTCCCTGATGGTATTGCATGATGGATAAGTATCTGCCTGTACTTCTCAGCATTTAGGAGACCATTAATTCTGACCAAATCCCCAACTCCATTTGCAGAAATGCAGCCCCAAACTTGCAAGGAACCTCCACCATGCTTCACTGTTGCCTGCAGACACTCATTCGTGTACGCTTTCCAGCTCTTCGGCGAACAAACTGCCTTCTGCTACAGCCAAATATTTCAAATTTTGACTCATCAGTCCAGAGCACCTGCTGCCATTTTTCTGCACCCCAGTTCTTGTGTTTTCATGCATAGTTGAGTCGCTTGGCCTTGTTTCCACGCCGAGGTATGGCTTTTTGGCCGCAAGTCTTCCATGAAGGCCACTTCTGACCAGACTTCTCCGGACAGTAGATGGGTGTACCAGGGTCCCACTGTTTTCTGCCAGTTCTGATCTGATGGCACTGCTGGACATCTTCCGATTGCGAAGGGAAGTAAGCATGATGTGTCTTTCATCTGCTGCACTAAGTTTCCTTGGCCGACCACTGCGTCTACGGTCCTCAACGCTGCCCGTTTCTTTGTGCTTCTTCAAAAGAGCTTGGACAGCACATCTGGAAACCCCTGTCTGCCTTGAAATTTCTGCCTGGGAGAGACCTTGCTGATGCAGTATAACTACCTTGTGTCTTGTTGCTGTGCTCAGTCTTGCCATGGTGTATGACTTTGACAGTAAACTGTCTTCAGCAACCTCACCTTGTTAGCTGAGTTTGGCTGTTCCTCACCCAGTTTTTATTCCTCCTACACAGCTGTTTCTGTTTCAGTTAATGATTGTGTTTCAACCTACATATTGAATTGATGATCATTAGCACCTGTTTGGTATAATTGTTTAATCATACACCTGACTATATGCCTACAAAATCCCTGACTTTGTGCAAGTGTACCTAGAAGAATTGATGCTGTTTTGAAGGCAAAGGGTGGTCACAACAAATATGGATTTGATTTAGATTTTTCTTCTGTTCACTCACTTTGCATTTAGTTAATTGATAAATATAATCTATTAACATGTCTATTTTGAAAGCATTCTTACTTTACAGCATTTTTTCACACCTGCCTAAAACTTTTTATAGTATATATATATATATATATATATATATATATATATATATATATATATATATATATATATATATATATAATTTACTTGTGGAGGATAAGGTACAGTATATCCCATATTATATTATTAACATTTATAAAGTGTAGCTGTAAACAGTTTAGACCAGATTGGCCAACCAGAAGAAAAAAGGTTTGATATTCCAGGTTTTTCTAATGATATATATTAACTAACCTCTCACAGCAGCAAATTTACTATCCTCGGGAGATCCCAATCACTTCCATCTACAGCAGTAGCAATCCATTCCCCTAACTGCACTGTAATAAGACCTGTAGACAATTGGTGGTGGATAAAAAAAAAAACTACAAACATTTTCCAACCTGTGTTACAGAATATCCCTATTATTGCATGTCGCTCTAAGCTATTTAAACTCTGTGCTTTAGCTGGGCAGAAGAGGGAGTACAGTGGTCTTGCATATAACAACACCTCCTAAGAGAACACTTCTCTTAAGGGAACACCCTTGTGGTGAAACAGATTTTTCCCATTGGAAATGCTCCGGCTAAAGGACAGGAACTTCACTTAAGAACACGTACCTTCTTGGCACCGATAGTGATTCTTTCACAATGGGTACAGTACTGTTTTGTAACCTGATAACTCATCATCACCGAACTTAAAATGGTTTATTCAATCTTTTCAAAAGCGACTTGTCATCGTGAGAGTGTCTTGAGGCACACTGATTGGTTTATTAAATCTTTCCAGAACCACCGTCATATCATTGCCTCGTTTTGTATTGCATGAAATTGGAAATTGTTTGAGCGCTTGAAAAAAACCTGAATCAGACACAAGTGGCCGAGCAATTTGGTGTTTCCTGTTCTGGTGAGTTGCTTCACCATTCTGTTAAATAATGTGCATGTCTTGCATCTTGTTTCTGCATTTTTTAAACCTGTGTAGGGGTGTTGTGTTAATTTAGTTTGACAGTTTATTAACATTAGTCTGTCTGTTACTTTATTCTTATAGTTTATTAACATGCACTTGCCTATTGCTTTTCTTTTACTTATTCAGTTCATTTTATATGTTGATGCACGTGCATCATGACAAGTAATAAATACTTATTTATTTATTTATTTATTGATTTATAATCGTGTCTGATGGCTAACTCCGTCTTAGAGAACACTTTGGCTATAAGAACACTTTCGCTTCCCGAGGGATGTTATATTGTACATTGTCAAATCACCAGGTTCCTGACAATCAGAGCCTTGAGAAAAATCTTCCCAAAGCACAGGAATTTCACCAATGGCAAAAGACTGTCCTTGCGCTCTCAAAATTGTCAATCAGTCAAACAAGGTCACAATATAAAAGGGCCAGATCCTGAGGGACAGCGGCAAAGTGGGTCAGCTGCCCTTATTTGCTAAGTCTGTCAGCAGTAAAGAAAACAATAAAGGCTGTACTGCAACCACCCTCTCAAGTGCTCTGGACAGAGAGGAAAGAGGAAACTGGTGAGAAAAGTCTATAAACTGCACAGACAGCTGGTTTCTTTTTAAAAAACAAAATAGGTTTTTATTTCCAATCTACCCACAATACACTTCAAGTGGTTGCTTCACTAGTATACTATAGAACAAGGTGTCAAAAACAAGGCCCAAATTAGGCCTCCAGGGTGATTTTATCAGGCCCTCCAAAGGGTGACACTACTTCTTGGGTAGATGGGATTATTTTAATACATTTTTATGATACAGGAGGTCGAGACAAATGTTTTTTTTGTTTTTTTCTAGCTTGTTTGCAAAAGCAGAAGTAATAGCAAAGGGTTTTTTTCTGGCCAAATATCAAATTACAAATTGAATTTGACCAGTCTGATACAGTATAGTTGTATGTAAAAATAATGCACATTAGTTTGTCTTTACTGTAGTATTGTACTGCAATTTAAGATATGTATTTTCTGTTCTATTGTGCACTAGGTTACAATTTTTTAGCTTGCAATCTTCTAATATATGTTTTTCAAATGATTGTTCCACAGTAGTTTAATATACTGCAAACAATGATGAAAATGTAATAGTAAGGTGTTTTAATGAGGAAGACATCAGTTGAAATGCAAGTGCAGTTGAAATTAATGTCCCTTAAAAGGACAACAGCTGTGATCAGCTGCATTCCGAGCAAGACAGAGATCATAGTCAACTGCTGGCCTCCCCAGCCACAGAGCGATCTAACCTGAATACTATAGGGAATTAGCACAGAATACAAGGGCATTCTTCTACACTGATACATTACAAACTATACATACATATTATCTGTTTCAGTCATCACATCCTGGTGACTTTTTAAAACACAAGTTTAATGCACCCCCTGTCATCAACAGATCTCAGAAACATATCTAATATCCAAGTACAGCTGGTACAACACCATTAACTTCCAAACCTGCACCCAGGGGATTAAGCCAAGTGGAATGCTTATGTTAGAGGTGACAACTTGCTTAATCCACCTCCCATTGATTTACACACGTTTAGCTTTGTGTTCCACTGTTGACTCAGCAGTGTGATAGTGTATATAGCTTGGAACCTCAATAATTCAGTCTAGAGACATCTTTCTTGCATAGTAAATATCCCTCCCAATTAAAAGATTGCATTGATCTCTGCTTAATGAATGTTCCACAGTTGGTTTACAAAAGGAGGATATCACAGACAAAGACAAAAAGTACAGTAGGGTGCTAGTCAAGTAAACTTTTCAGCCTACTGATAAGAATTGGTATTATGGAAAACTCTTTAAATCTCCATCCAAGCACTGAAGTCTGCCATCTTTACGCTATAAAAATGTATGAACAAAATGGCTATCCTGTATCAGTTTCTGTAGTGCAAGGTACTGTTATAATATATATTGGTGGCATTTTATTTTCCTAATATAAGTCTACGTCACTTTTCAAAAGAACATTCCGGAACACAAGGTTACAAAAAAAATAAACAACACTGTCCTCCAGACTTCAGATTTCAAATTTATGAGGAAGACAAGGAGAAATTCCTGAAGAGCAGAAACTGATATCAACTTTTTAAGAAGCTGACTCAGGAAAATCAGTCAAACTAGATAACTTCACACTCCACTATCATTCTCTCAGTACAGGGCTGAAATGTGTCTTAATAGTTGTTGCCATTCTTAATCGCACTTGCCTATTGCATTACCCAACTATTTTTTTTTTTTTACCACAGTAATCATGTAGAAGGGTAACCCAGTGTCCAGACTGCAGACTGCACCTATTATCTTCATCAAGCCTCACAACAGCTGCTTGGCATCAGGTCTCCAGTCCATCATACTGAGATCCTGCAGCTCTTGCCAATGGAAACGGCTTCCACTGATTAATTCCTGCTTCTCCTCAGGCACGAATGCTATCCACCACAAGCGAGGGGGAGATAAATCACCTTCCCTTCAAGCTCGCTGGAGAATTTAAATAGGAATGTTCCTCATGTTAACAAACAAGGATCCCTGGATCTTCACATCTGGAAACTGCAATCCGCAAATCCACACAAGAACGGTTCCGGCTTCAGAAAAGGTTTATACAGAGGCAGGTTTATACAGACGCAGGCTCCGCAGACTGGGTTTACAAGAGGCTTCCAGCTGCTGCTGACATGCACCTGCTTTGTGCACGGAACACCACATCTGCTTATTTTAGACCCATTTTGTTAGTCAATTTCAATACAAACCCATAGAACAGTTAAAGCTTAGTGCACAGGGCCCATAATTTAAATAAGTACTGTGAGTGGGTGTGCCAGGACAGAAGCCCTGCACATGGAAATTGTGTATTTTTATTTAAATGCAAATTTGTGCTACATATGGCAGGGCTGGAAGTTAGAATCCCCTCCCTAATTAAGACAAGTGTGGAATGGGGCCAGGTGTTAATTAATTGATTGAGTTTCAATCAACCCTGGCCACATGCCTTTAAAAAGGAGCTGTTTAGACCAGGATAACCCAATGGTAAAATAGGGATTCATTTAAGGGATTCTAATCCCAATCAAAGTTTATTTGAGAAACAAAGACAGACAGTTCCTTGATAGTTGTGTTTTACTGTATTTTGTTTTGTATTATTGTAAATATATGTAAATAAAAACTGTACGTCTGAGTGGCGTGTCGACCACAACCTCCAGGCTCTCTCCTATAAAAAGTTAATTTATTGTACACATCCAGGTTATTGACCGAATTTACATGCCTCCTTTTATCAATAGGTTGTTTAACCACAGAAAGCACTATTTTAATTAGAGATACACACAGTATTGATAGTATTCCTATAGAAGGGGCTGGTTATGTATCACCTTATGGGTTAAAAAGGATGACTTTGAATAGCTTCACATGTTGACAAATTAGTTTTGAAGATGTTGACGGATGACTCAACAGAATGTCATTATTGTACAACAGCAGGCTGCAGCGTTCATCTTTTTATACCTTTTACATTTCTGTGCGATTATCACACTGCTCCAAAGTACAGCAATATTAAGTAGATGCAGAGCTTGATCTAAAATAAGTAATTCTCTGAATTCAGCTAAGATGAAAAAACAACCCACTTGTCTATTTGGCCATCTTTATATTTGGAATAACTACAGGATGTTCATGGAATATCCGCTATACTTAGAGAAGCTTTACAGTTCATTAAGCCCTCTACTGAACTGGCTTAAAAAACAAGACAGTAACACTTAACTTTACAAAAAGAAATTGAGGAGATGGGGGATTTCAATAAACAATATAAACCTGAAGATACATGTTATTATTATTATTTGTTTATTTAGCAGACGCCTTTATCCAAGGCGACTTACAGAGACTAGGGTGTGTGAACTATGCATCATCTGCAGAGTCACTTACAATTACGTCTCACCCGAAAGACGGAGCACAAGGAGGTGAAGTGACTTGCTCAGGGTCACACAATGAGTCAGTGGCTGAGGTGGGATTTGAACTGGGGACCTCCTGGTTACAAGCCCTTTTCTTTAACCATTGGACCACACATGTCTCAAACATATTATTTTTGCCTCTGAACTAATGAAGTATGAATATGGAAAATTGTTCCAGTGACACAACAGGCCATATTTTCTCCACACTCAAAATGTTAAAACAAACAAATGGAGTGGTTAAGAGACTTTATAAATGGTTTATAAATATTTATATTACAGTACAAATTGTTTCAGTATCTGGCTTTAGTTTTGTCAACTTTGGGGTTTATTCCCTTTCAAAAAACCGACAGAAAATGTTTTAAAAATATGCCCAAATATTTATGAAGAAACCAACAACAAAAAAAGCAAATGCCACGAACAAATGGAATAAGATGTCAGTTATTATTCTCCAGAAATGTAATTGCCGCTGACAGTAGGGGAGAGCGTGGGGGTAACAGATGAAGACCCATCTGTTACATGAGACCCCACACTAGAAAAGCCAGGTCTTTTTTCCCTAGCCTGAGAACTTTGTAACTTGTAACTAGTCAATAGAACCTCTGAACCACTTGGCATGATGGTTTCCATAAGGGAAGGGGACAAATAAACAAAATGGCTTTTGAACCCACTTAACCTTCAAAAAGCACATGCATGTTGTGCTATAACCTCTTTGAAAAGACTCTGCACAACAGCCTCAGCAAAGGACAAGGTTCTAGAAGAGGGACATTTTGCATGAAATTGATGTCCAAAAATGTAATATTTACTATGGAACTACCATATGGTACTGTGACAGGGTGGCTGTGCGGTTACGTCAGGCCAGAAGCAGGAAGGAAAAAAACTGACACCAGGCAAAGTACTGCAGTTACGGTGCAAAGGCACTTGCGCTGTTTTATTTTTAAATGACAAAAATAAAATAAAAGGTTTAACAAAAAAAACACTTGCTCACAGAGCGAAAATAAATAGTTAAACAAAATAATCACCAACACAAAATAAAATAGCCAATACAGGTCAGGCTGGGTAATCGCCTTCACTGAACCTATACGTTTTCTTTCAAATAAATTTCTCTCCTCTTGCTGTCCCATATACTCCTCTGAACCACCCACCCTAAGGGTAGAGAGCTGCAGGTTGATATACAGGTGACCATCTCCAGATTAGCAACAAATTAATCACTTAATTAACTCGGGAGATGGCCACCTTCTGCACAAGGTTTTGAATTATTCCTTGCAGAGGACAAATACTCAACGTCACCTCTGCCAGAACACATTTTAAATAAAAACAAAACAATAACAAAACACGCAGCGCTTCGCTGTCATATATAAATACAATAATAAATACAAAAACAATACCCACGGCGCTTCGCCGTCATATAAATACAGAAATCATAAAACAAACAAATACAAAACAATAACCTGCACAGGGGCAGAGGGGGAGTCCCCGTTCTAAAAATAAATAAACAAATAAACGTACAGGGCTCCTCGCCCTGTTACAGGTACATTTGCAACATCAGTTTTCAATGTGTTGTTTTACATGATGAGATGTGATCAATATTAAAATATGATATTTAAAGGATGCCGCTCACATAAAAAATATATATATATATATATATATATATATATATATATATATATATATATATATATATATATATATATATATATATTAAAAGTAGGATCAATTATCTTAAATTAGCAAAATTGCACAAGTGGGCCTACATTTTATAAATGTGGAAAAAAAAGACTGTGACAATAGACAAGTGCATTTCTGCAAATATACCCTGTGGTAGTTCCATTAAAGATTAAACAACTTCCATAGAAAATATTTCATTGCCTTTAGAATATGTCTGCTACTACATGACTTAGATCTAAATATGCATCAGCAATGCTTTAATTGGTTGTTGCTCTGTATATGTATTCATTTTCCCAGATCCCTCCCAGTCTACGCATATATTTTCTCTTTGCTTTTCTTCAAAAAGCATTCATGCCTGTTAGATTAATGGCTGACAGACACACGCAACGGATTTGGAAGTTAAAGGATTTTCCAGTTACCAGTCAGCTGTAATGATATTGCGATAAAGGAAACTGACTTGACAGTCTTCTATAAAAATAAATGAATTTGTTCGGTCACCAATGAATTAAAATTGTCAAGAAAGAATGATCTGCAAGAAGGGGGAGCGTAAAAGAAGAAAGAAAAGCAGTATTGGAACAACTGTGAAAACAATCACCAGGGGCCAGTTTGGTAACTTTGGTAATCGGATTTCCGTGTTTGATCTGGATTATATTCTGCAATTGGGTTTTTCAAAACATCAAAATGCAATCGCGATTACTGTGATCCAAATTTCGTTTTGGTAATCCAATCACACTTTTAATCATGATTAAATGTTGCAATTGGGTTTTTCAGAATTTAAAGAGGAGATCACGATTACTTTGATCCAAAATACCAGGATAATTGTGATCCTACTGCAGAGGTGGATTTAGCTTTTAGATGATCATAGAACAGCAATATTTTGTTCGAATTGTCATAGCAAAATCGAATGTTATAATATCATATTTACATATTTATTTAAGTTTTGTATCCATGCAAGCAAAAAGGAAAACACGTATTTAGTGGTAGAGCTTTAATTTAAAAAAAGCATACGCATACACCTTCATATAGGCCTCCTTAAAGCTCGTCTGAGATGCTGGACTCCTGACCGACGAGGAAGACATATACTTTTTTCAATAGTTTTATTTTTATTCAATTTAGATTTAGTTATTTAATTTCTGCTCAGTAATCATAAATAAAATAACAATTGCTTGCATACGTTATATGTGCACTGACATTAAAAGTGATTTGTGTGATTTTTGTTAAAAATATATATATAAAACAACACAAAGTTACCATGATCTTATTTACTTTGTTAAATTAGGCTATATCATAAATAATGGCCTCTTAAAAAAAAAAAAAATGCACTATGCACTATTAAGAACTAGCCTGCTTCAAAAAACTGGATTCCATAATCATGATTATTTGTTTTCTGGATAAATGTAATCCAGCAGTGACATTTTCTGAAAACCCAGATCAAAAAGTAATCTCGATCACAAAATATCGGATTACAAAATCCAGATCACTGTTACCCAGATTAAAAGTTTTGAAAAACTGGCCCCAGGGCTACTGGAATAAATAGGGTTAAATACACCCCAAGGCAAAACTGGAATGCCAAAATAAATGCATCCTCTTGTTCTGGATTTGTGTGCATGCTCTTGCAAGTGATGCAATTGAGAGACAGGGTCAGTATCGATGACGCATCATTTAAGGAGGGCTTCCCTGAGAACATATCCCGCTTTTTCATCCTGCTCTCTGTTTACAGGAGAGTCCTACATTCATCAAACAGACCCCAAGCCACCGTATTTTTATTGATCCCCTACTATATTACAAAAGGGATCCAATAAGTATGTTGGTATCCCGCATACAGATTTATATCCACATGTAAGCTATGCAATCTGAAACTCAAATGTAAAACTGCCTTTTTGCTCGGAGATGTTTATTGCTGACCTGCACTGCAAACAGATGTTTCTTCATTTATTTCGATGCCACACATTGGAAGCGGTGGTCTCTCATCCTTGGGGTCAATGCTAAATGGGCCGACCACGCACAGCTGATTGGCAGACAGAGGTGACCAATAGAAATCGGCAATTATGACCTTCACAGGAAATTGATTTATATTGCAAGCAACAGGGCAGGGACTGGGCGATGAGGATACAGAATGAAGATGAAGAACACAGCCTCAGACAACTGTACTGTACTGCAACAGTGGGAGCAAAGATGGTGCCATTACCCTCCCTTTACAATACATACTAGCATTACTGTGATGACTGGACTGTGTACTTCAGATACAGTAAATTGGTAATGCAGAATAATATATATTTTTTAAAAGAATGAGAGGTGTTAATTTGGCCCATCAGTGCTCATCTGGTTCCTTATCCCAAAACCAGCTACTGGTCGTGTCCTCAAGGACTCCAATGATTAAGCATTAACAACATGGCTGGGAGCCCATTCCATACCCTCACCACTATAAACATCTGTTCTAGGATCAGTCAACTTGGTAAAATAGATCAATTTATAAGATTTTAAAAAACTCCTTTTAAGACTTTAAATACATTATAAAGATACACAAGACTACAGTTTAAACATCTTCACTTCAAAACAAAGTGCATCCTGTTTACATGATAACATTTGTTAAGAATGACTAAACAGTGTTGTAAGATTAATGGCCAACACTGCATACCTTAGGCAGGTGAAGGTATTATATTCCCCGTGGCCTATAATTGATGGCTTTCTGAACATGAATATCTTATATAGGGGAATTGTGAGATTTTTTTAATTGCATTTCTTACTTTTACCATGGTCTTCTGTAACGGTTGCTATAAATGAGGTGCCAGGTAGACAATTTTTAGAACTACCAAAAAATAAAAATAAAATTTAGGTACAACTCATTACTAACCCAGGGTAAATGGGAAACAGAAATATCAGAACTTCAGTGCTTTTATTATTTTAAGTTAAAGATAATTCTTATAATAGAAAACAGTGTCAATGTTTACATTTTTAATCAGGCAGGCGTTCTGTTTCTCAAAGGATCAGAAACAGCAAAAAAACAACCAAACAAACAAAAACATATATATTTAAAAAAGGCGACAACAAAAACAACCAAATCACCGACACACATTTTATATAGTGACACTCAACACCCACAGCCTGCAATAATCAAGCAGTCTGTTAATAACTTTAAGTTAAATATAAAAAAAACTGGTTTAAGCTTAGGGTGGTTGGTTTAAAGTAAAAAAATAAAATTAAATAAAATTTAAAAAAAACTTAAATGAGAAGTTTATTTATGCTGAAGGCTCCCTTTCATCAGCATAAATAAACTTATGGCTGCCTTAATTATTTTAGCAAAACGCCAAATTTCTAAATACCAAAACAGGGGGATTTCAGTGTTCAAGAGTATGTTTTTAAAAGGTGTCCAAGACAATGCAGGGGAAACTTAACACTCAAAAAACAAAACAAAACAAAAAATATGTACTCTGTGCTAAATCATGGAGACCAACACTACTCAATTTCCAGTAGTTTGTAGGACAAGAACACAAATTATGACTTCCTGTTTAAACGGAGCTACACAACTGTCAAGCGAGACACATACTGGGATTTTCCAAAATGCAAAGAAGAGGAATGCAGCATATATATTCCATAGCCCTCTTAACAGTTTGTAGCAGTACAGTTCATTGCCGTCCACAGTGACTCGTCACGGTTTAGACAGTTCCTGATAATTCCTTTAAACAGAAAACCATACGACTTGCCAAAGCTTCATCTCCAGCTTACAGACGGTTAGTCCATTTACGAATCCATTTGCAGTTCAATGGAAATGTAGCTACATTTTTATGAACATGGACCATCTGCACTAAAAAATAAATACAATTTTTATTTTTATTTTAGTAACCAAACAGATTTTGTTTTCAAACAGGATATATAATATTGATGCAAAACTGGTCAAATGTAAGTGAAAGTTTAGAATATTGAAAATATGCAACTGATTCTACTGTAAGTGAAAAGACAGGACAGCTTTCTTTCAGGATAGAACAGACACTGTCTCATGTAACTAGATTATGTTTCCATAGCAACAGAAAGGGGACACTTACATCATCCTAAAAACTGCTGTACTTTTGGCTGGCCAAACAAGGACATGCAATGTTCAAAATGAGTTCACCAAAACAATGTTGCACCCTCTTCTCACGGCACTTAAACATTCAATGAAATTCAGTCCCTTTTCTTTAAGCCCACTGGTGGTGTTTATTGGTCCTTAATAAGTAAATTCAGACTAAACTTTAGAACTCCTCTGATAGAGAGCATAGCATACATCTACGTTTAATATACATGATTTACAGTACAGAGGTACAATGTTTTACACATACATCAGGGATGGAAATAAGACTCCTATTGCATAGCAGTTTCAACCATTCCAGGTTTTACTATGAGCTTCATTGGCCACAGTGTATAGGTAACAAGTTCAGGCGTGTCTTATTAAACTCATAGTAAAACCAGGAATGCATCAAACTGCTATGCAATGCAATGGAAGTCTCATTGCCATCCCTGACACACACACACACACATACAGTATCCACCACTTACACTGGCCAGGGTTATTGTGGGCAAATGTTTATATCGGGCAAATAGCAATTGCCATTCCCACTGATTTCAATAACAAAGTCAGCGTTTATACCGTGTTAAGCACGTCGGATATTTCGGGCAAACTCAGCTATGTGCCAAACAGCAGCTATGTGCCATTCACATAGATTTAAATAACAAATGCACTGCTTATGCTGTAGTAATCACTCTTACTAATCCACCAATCAGCTTTCACCTGCCATTCACACACATTTCAATAAAAAAGGCAGAACTTTACTGTAGTAAAAGCTTGACAGATTGATCAATCAGCTGTTTGCACCTTGTTACTGTGCAATTATCCCTGTACAGTACCTTGGCTATTTAATCCCTGCCTGTGGTTTACCATGCAAACAGAACCACCTGGATGTCTGTGAGTGCTGACTGTGGTGTAATGAGTATCAATCAATCAATCAAATTTATTTTGTTTAGAGCCTTTCATGCCAAGGCATCCCAAAGCACTTCCCATTACAAATAAATATACTATACAATAATATAATATACAATAAAATATTAAAAATAACCAAAAACAAATGAGAAAAAATTAAAAATTAAAAATAAACAAAAAATACCGTATTACTTTGAATTAACGTCTCACTCAGATATCAGCTTTTTAATAGACGCCCTCAATAAATAAACGTAAAGGTATTTTTTTCTACCCCTGCTCAAAAAATAAAGAAACACGCAACTCTGGCTATGTACATGACACCCCCGAAGAGACTGCAACCTCAATCCAGCATGTAATACAAACTAATGTACACCCACCTTAGTAAGCAAATGTTATTTTATAGTACAGTGCCGACAGACAACCCAAGATGAACCACTTACAGCACAGCAGTCCTTCACGTCCCTTTTTATCCCAGCAGAGTTCAGTGCCAACACAGCAGGGGATAAAACAAGGGCTGTCTGTTTACCTCGTCGTCAGCTTGGATGGTGAAAACTTAAACTCAGAGGAACTTAAGAGCTTTGTCGGTCACTCTAAGCGCTATCCGAAAGCTGGCTGAAGATATCTTCTTGTAGGGGGTTTAGTTGTTTTGTTTTTTATTCATTTGGAATTTTACTCAGTCCTGTACAATTTTATATATATATATATATATATATATATATATATGAGAAGATTTAGTTTCGGTTTCTCTTACAGAGAAATTACAAACAAGCAAGTAAATTACAGTGAGAAAAAAAAAAAACGAGTAGGATATATTTTAGTTTTAACAGAAATCAAACCGATATCCAGAGGTAATATTTTTTGTTAAGAAAAACAACTCAACTACTGTTCTCTCTCCTCTTCTTGTCCCGCCCCATAGCAACCAATACACACTCCTGATTCGCTTGTACAGTACTCCCCTCCCAACTCCCACCTAATAGGCTCTCGTTAACTGTCAGTAAATGTACTGTATTCAAGCCCCCAAAACACACAAGAGTATAGTACTGCAGATCGGAGCCTCTCATGGTGCCATTTCTAAAATGCCTTAAATAATTTAATAAAATATTGCAGCGTTTGTAAAGCATAGTATTAGTAATAAAGGCCGCCCTCGTTTAAGGGCCGCAGTCATTTTGATCAATTTAAAATAAACGCTGCAGCGCCAAATTGAAGTAATACGATACATATTAACAAAATTCTAAAATAGGCCACCCCAATCTACGAAAAGACCTCTGCATAAAGATGTGTTTTAAGCTTTGATTTAAATGCATTTATTGAGTCAGCTTTACGGATTTCAATTGGAAGATTGTTCCATAATACAGGTGCATAATGACTAAAGGCTCTTCCACCACAAGAGCTACGTTTTATCATTGTAGTCACCAGAAGCCCAGCATCAGCAGATCTCAACTGGTGCCCAAGGACATAAGGTAAAAGCATATCATTAATGTAAGCAGGGCCATTTCCAGAGACAGCCTTAAATGTCATTAATAAAATTAAAAAAAATAACTCTATACTTCACTGGAAGCCAATGCAAGCAGGCAAGAACTGGTGTAATATGTTCAAATCTTTTTGTACCTGTCAGAATTCGTGAAGCTGTATTCTGAACCTGCTGTAAGCGATTGATAAGTTTACAAGGTAGACGAGACAATAGGGCGTTACAATAGTCCAGATGGGATGAAACAAATGCATGAACTAGAGTTGCGAGCAACTTTACGGCTTCCAAGCAGTTATCGTGAAATTTAAGCACATTGGTTATTATAAATGAAGAGTTATCACAACTGTGCTAACTGTCAATTTTGGCACACATATTGGAATTATTGGTTAGTAGGCAATTTAAATTTTATTTGGATGCACACAAAATTCTAAATAGTATGCAGTCATATAGACTTTGAAAATAATGCATATAAGAGCAAAACATTGTTCTAAATTCTAGATCGCTCTTTGTTTGAGTTTGTGTGCGTGAGCGTGTGGTGCCCTATTCTTAATTTTGTTATATAAAATAAAGTATATAGCATATATTGGTTTTTGTATATTTTAATGCCACTATCATTTAATGTGCATTCTTTTTAAAGCAATAGAAAGTGATAATAGTGTAACGATTGGCTATCAGGGGTGCCTGGCAAATACACAATTCAACATATATAATTGTCAGCAAACCGCTACTAGGACATAACATGTGCACGATTCATGAGTAACACCACTCGAATCCTATGCCGAGGAATTATGAAACAGGACAGTGGAGAGAAGAAGCTGGAACAGAACCCAGAGACACAGTAGAAATGGAGCATTTATTGTGCTCTGCAGGTAATAGACCTTTTGGAGAATTGGCTCAAATACAGAACAAATTATTTCATAATAAATCACATCCAAAGTTATATTATAGCACTCAGTAGTTAACCATCTGGCCCAACAAACATAATATCCAGCTGAATCAAAAACATCATATTGCACACTTGATAAACTCATTATAGTTTGCACATATAGTAATTATTGCACATCAATAGTAGCCCAGTTATATTGCACACCTTAATCATGTATATTACACATAAGCTAGTTATATTGTACACCTTGGTTAATCATATATATTGCGATCAGTGAAAAAAAACAAAAAAAACAACAACATACGTATTTTAAATACACTGGCTGATTCGTTGCGATTTGCTGAATGTGGTTTTATCAATTTAGTCTTAAATATAACTAAGAATGTAGTAATGAAATTTTAAAAAAACAGACGCCGTATCAGTACAGTATACCTATTCACTTGAATTCCGTTTGTAGATACTACTGAATCAGACACTATTTGTAAATTATATTCATGGTAGCTTTAATAAAACGAGTTTGTTCATAAGTTTTACAAACTGTGTATAACTTTTATTTCGAGACTTTTAATTTTCCCATTGACTTGTCAACACATTGTGGAGGTAGGTTTATACTAGAAACACTTTAAAACACACAAATAACTAAACGAATATCATATTAAACATAATTTATATATTAATAAGAATAGTCTGTCAGCCTACCTCCAAGTAGATCCTGTAGCTGCCACAGTGCTTTTTTTTTTTTTCCAGTGGGTACTGTTGAACTGCAACTGAATCGGACCTGATTTATTTCTAAACACAGCCCTATAAATACAACTTAATAGTATTAAAATAAACGGTAGAACGTATCTGACATCTGCCATATATTGACCTATATTATGAATTATAAAAGTCAGTCAATCGAAATCGCTCAAGCGTACAGGTGGAAAATGTGGATGTGAAATGTGTATGTTTTCATCTGCGGTTCACGTTGAGCTGCTAAACAGCGATTAAATAATTATACACAGTGTATTAGAGAATATTTATAGTAAAATGTCCGCTTTTGGGGAGGATTCGCTGTGAATAGCCGTGTGGTCTTCTATACAATTCTATTTGATAGAGCAAGTGATTACTTACCAGACCAAATGAGCAAGATGGGCTGAATGGCCTCCTCTCGTTTGTAAACTTTCTGATGTTCTTATGTTCTTACTGTGTGTGAGTATGTGTGCAGTTGTGTGAAGCCAGTATATCTACGAGGATATTTTTAATTAAACAAACAACATTACGCAGGTTTTTTTTCTTCCAGTGGGTACTGTTGAATTGCAACTGAATCGGACCTGATTTATCTCTAAACACAGCCCTATAAATACAACTTAATATCATTAAAATAAACGGTAGAACATAACTGACATCTGCCATATATTAACACTCACAAAAATTATACTCATGGTAGCTTTAATAAAACAAATTTGTTCATAAGTATTACAAACCGTGTATAACTTTTGTCTCGAGACTTGGAATTTTGCCATTAGGTTTTTTTTTTGACTGTACCATGCTAACAGCTGTCCCCAGTGGTGGGAATGTGTCATTTCAGAGTGAAAAATTGATAAAACTGGCAGGTCACCCATATTGATTGGCTCATGGCGGTCATGTTTGTTGATGTAGGAACTTTTCCTGACTATTTTTTCTTAGAGGACAGTACAAAGATAATGTATAACCAAGATTCATATCAATCGGCCAAAGGGCTCATGAGGAGTTGTTGTTTAAGCGTTTCACGCAAAATCCAACATAGCTGCCACACCATGTGACCGATCAATTTTTCCTTAAGTAGAATCAATCGTGGACATGAGCGCACTATGTACAAATTTTTTCACAGCTGTACTATTTACCGTTCATGAGAAGAAGACTTTTGAATATTGTCCAAACTTTTCATTAAATCCAAGATGGCTGCCACACCATGTGACCAAAGGCCGTCATTGACCACGACACAACATCACATAGTCCTCAACATCCGTGTCAAATTTTGTGCGTTTTGGTGCAGCCGATAAGAAGTTATACGCAGTTTTATAGCCAGTTGCGTATGTTGATGATGTCATGCAGCGTGGACGCCATGATTTTCACAGTAGCAACTTCCCTTGAACAAGCGTAACAGATGACCATACTGAGATGTTTTATTCCAATTTTTGTTTCAATCGGATAAGCGGTTTCAGAGAAGATGATGTTTGAATTTTGATGATTTTATATTTTTATGGCAATTTTCTGTCATTAACCCTTTGCGGTCCATTATCGGACTGGGTCCGACATTGCAATTATTCCTATCAGGTCCTTTGTTGGACCCTGTCCGACATCATCCAAAAAACGCAAAAATGCAAAAGTCGTTTTTCTCCGGAAAGCCGAGAAACCATTCAATGGCCGAGTGGGAGCGAAAGGAGCCGAGACAAGCCGATAAAAAAAAAAAAGGCGTATCTCATGAATAGTCATACTTGCCCCTGGCATCAGATGGGGTGGTCATAAGGAAACAAGCTGGGTGTTACTGTATCAGCGCACAGAGACTATCACAGACATTTGCAGAGCTTTTTCGAGATGTTATAGCAATAAAATAATGACTTGGATTGCATTATTGAGGAGTTTGGTGATAAAACGAGTCATCAGGAGATGATTGATCGGTATGTATGACTATTATTATTATTATTTATTTGATAGCATATGTGAAAGCGATAGCGAACGAAAGGGTGGGGCGGGGCTGCAGATGCCTAGTGAGTGCTTTGTTGATATGCAGGGCCATTTAAACCCGTTTGACTGTGGAAAAAATACTTTTAAACAGCGGCGTCTAAAATTAACTGCGGCGTGTGAAAATAAATTAGACCTGGCGAGCCTGACGCACAATTAACCCTTTCCGGTCCATTGTCGGACTGGGTCCGACATTGCAATTATTCCTCATAGGTCCTTTGTCGGACTGGGTCCGACATCATTATAGCAACGCAAAAACGGGTTTCTAGTCGTTTTTCTCCGAAAAGCCGAGAAAACCATTCAATTGCCGAATGGGGCGACAGGAGCGAGACAAGTCGAAAAAAAAAAAGGCGTATCTCATGAATAGTCATAGTACCCCATTGGCATCAGATGGGGCGATCGTATGGAAACAAGCTGGGAGTATAGTATCAGCGCACAGAGACTATCACGGACATTTGCAGAGCTTTTTGAGATGTTATAGCAATAAAATAATGACTTGGATTGCATTATTGAGGAGTTTGGTGATAAAACGAGTCATCAGGAGACGATTGATCGGTATGTACGACTATTATTATTATTATTTTTTTTTGGTAGCATATGTGAAAGCGATAGCAAACGAAAGGGTGGGGCGGGGCTGGAGAGCCCTAGTGAGTGCTTTGTTGATATGCAGGGCCATTTAAACCCGTTTGACTGTGAAAAAAAATACTTTTAAACAGCGCGTCTAAAATTAACTGCGCGTGTGAAAATTAATTAGACCTGGCGAGCCTGACGCAGAATTAATAAATGGACCGCAAAGGGTTAATAAATGGACCGCAAAGGGTTAATCAATGTGGTTGCCAAACCACAGAACCAATCAGCTTCATATTAACAACAATTAATCATGGACTATCCCTCAACATGTATAGGAATTTTCAGAACTTTGCAGTAAGCGGTTTCCGATACATAGGCGTTTTAACAAATTCAGCAAAATCCAATATGGCTGCCAAACCATGTGACTTGCGCAAATTTGCTGAATATCATCGACTATCATCCATAGGCATCTACCAGTGTACCGAATTTCATGAGTTTTTGAGCATGTTTTGGCAGAAAAAAAATAAATTATTAATAATAATAATAATAATAATAATAATAATAATCCTAACAAAAACAATAGGCTTCCCCAGCCTACGGCTTGGAAGCCTAATAATAATAATAATAATAATAATAATCCTAACAAAAACAATAGGCTTCCCCAGCCTACGACTTGGAAGCCTAATTAAAATTTCTACGACAGATTCTGCAAGATACAAACGGACTTGAGATATATTCCGCAAATGATAATAAGCAGACTTAACTACAGTTGAAATGTGATGCTGAAAACCAAGAGTAGAATCAATTAAGACTCCAAGACTTTTCACAGCTTGGGAAGAGGTAATGGGGAGGCTGCCAAAGGTCATTGGTTGTGGGATTTTATTTAATGCTGTTTTAGAACCAATTAAAATAAATTCAGTTTTATTTACATTTAACTGCAAAAGATGTTTTGACATCCAAGTCCCTATTTTGTCAATGCAAGCTGACAGTCTGGAGTTTACGTTTACATCATCTGAACTCATTTTAAAATAAATCTGGGTGTCATCAGCATAATAGAGGAAATTAAAACCATGCTGTCTGATCACATTACACAATGGTAGCATATACAAATTAAAAAGTAAAGGACCAAGAACAGAGGTGGAACTAGCTTTATTGATAATATGAAGGCAAGAGGCTGCCACTGTGAAGAGACCTCTGTGGTTTATCTAAAGGTAGTGTGTGAACCTTTTTGTTTGTGTGTGTTTATAATGTTCTTTTTAATCGGTAAATGGCTTAACCATCCAATTTTAGTTAGGAACTGTAAAAAAAAAAAGTTTAGTTAGTACTCCGTGCTTTAAAACACCTACATTTTGTGTCTCTATTTCAAAGTTAATGAAAGATCTGTGTGTGTTGTTTGCGAATTAAACCCATCCGAACCTCAGTGTAACATCCCCAGACTGATGGGTTGGTTGAAACGTTTAATCGTACACTAAAGGGCATGTTAAAAAAAAATAATTAAAAGGGACGGGAAAAATTGGGACACCTTATTACCTTACTTAATGTTTGCCTAAGGGAAGTGCCACAATCATCAACAGGGTTTCCACCATTTGAACTTTTGTATGGTAGACAGCCTAGGGGTATTCTAAACATAGCAAAATAACTCTGGGAAAGTCAGGGTAGCCCTGATAAGAATATTATTAACCATGTTCTAGGTATGAGAGCCAGAATTAAGGAGGTATGGGAACATTTAGAAAGGCTCAAGAGAGCCAGAAAGCTAGTTATCACAAATATGCCCAAGTCAGAACCCAGGGATAGGGTTATGTTGTTGGTGCACACACCTGAGAGTACATTGTATGCACGTTGGCAGGGGCCATATGAGGTAATAGAAGCGGTCGGCCCAGTGAACTATAAAATCCTGCAACCAGATCGCAGAAAGCCAGAACAGATTTATGTTAAAACCCAGGAGAGATAGGGAGGCTGCTCTGTTGACTGGCATTGATAATCTCTCAGCTATAAAAGTGAATATAGGTCCTGAACTTAGTGAAGAACAACAAAGAGAGGGAGAAGCCGTGGTAAATAAGAAAATATATATTTACAACTCTGCTGGGAAAAACAAATATATTACAGCATGACATTATCACAGCTCTGGGGGTTAAAGTAAAAACAAGACCCTATCAAATACCGGAAGCTAAAAGAGCAGAGGTTACAGTAGAGGTGGAGAATATGTTGGAGCTCGGGGTAATAGAGGAGTCACAAAGTGAATAGACCAGCCCAATAGTGATAGTGTCTAAACCTAATGGTACGTGGCATTTCTGTAATGACGTCAGAAAATGGAATGAAGTCTCGAAGTTTGATACCGGCACTATGCCCCAGGTAGATAAAGCGAGCTATTTGACCACCCTTGACTTAACTTCAGGGTATTGGCAGATCCCACTAACACCGACAGCAAAAGAAAAAACAGCAGTTGCAACACTGAAGGGCCTTTTTCAGTATACTGTTATGCCATTTGGATTAAAATACAAAACAGATAAGAGCTTTCCTTGGAATAGTAGGCTATTATAGGGGTTTCATTCCTGAGTTTGCCACAATTGCAACTTCCCTGATGGCATTAACCACAGCAAGGGCATCCAATATGATCAGCTGGGGTGAGAACGAGGAACAAGCTTTTCAAACATTGGGGAGTAGTTTGTGTCAAGACCTTGTTTTAATGGCACATTTTAGAAAACGTTTCATTTTACAGACGGATGTGTCTCAAACTGGTCTGGGGGCCGTGCTATCTCAGGTGATTGAGGGGGAAGAACACCCCCTCAAAAAGTTGCTGCCTGAGGAAAATAGGTATGTCACAGTTGAAAAGGAATGTCTGGCAGTAAAATGGGCTGTTGAATCAGTCAGGTAGAGAGTTCACATTGGTAACAGATCATGCCCCCTTGAAATGGATGAAAATGAATAAGGAAAAGCATGCCAGGGTAACTCGTTGGTTTTTATCGTTACAGCCATTGAAGTTTCAAACAGAGTACAGAAAGGGAAAAGAAAATGGTAATGCTGACAGGTTACCAACGGGTCACTGCCTCTCGGCAAACATTGCTTCAAACCATAGGTTTGAGCTGAGGGGGGGAATGTGTGACAGAGTCAGATGCGGCAAATAGTTTGCGCATGAAAAGAGCACTGTTTCTGATGTAAAATGTAGTCCAGGAGAAAGCTGTCATGGCTGGCAAGTTAAAAAAAATACATTTCCCAACAGCCTGCAGGGCTGAAGGTCTCAGAATACCTGATGAATTAGTTAATTCAATAACTGATTGAGTGTTTGCAATTAAGCATAATTAACTCAGGTATAAAGGCACTTTGAGTTCAGGAAGTAAGAGAGTGTAGCAGGAGTTGTGTGGGAAGTTTGTGTGTGGTTTGAAAGAAGAAAACCTTCAAAAGGGGTTTTGTACAGGGAAACGGCTTACCTGTCCTGTTTTAGTTAAAGATTAATTTGAACAAGTTTAGTTTAGTTCTCCTGTGTGGAGTTAGGTTTTTTTTTGTGTTTGTTTTGATTTGTCTTGGTGAATAAAAGAGTTCAACCACACTTCACTGCAATTTCTGCCTGAGTGTCGACTTTCTCTGCCGCTGTCTGCCTTGGCCATCGGTCAATCTACCACACCACATAGAGATCCCCCCCTAAGTCTCAGAGTTCAGAACTCTGGCCTATATTTTTCTCACGGTAAAAAAAACAACAACATTTACTTCACAGTCTAAAAATTGGTATTTCAAGATATTTCACTATTAAACATAATATTTATTAAAGCAGAAAAAAATAACGTTGTCACATTCAAAAGGTATAATTTTCTTATATAACAAATCTATTATACAACAAATGTCCCTAAATATTTAAATGCTTACCTGACAACAGTCAAATTGTATAATATTTAGATTTGTTACCTTTCAGTAAATTGTCAAACAAAATAAAAACGTAAATAAATGTAAAAATAACAACAGACATGTGAAATGTCCCCTTCTTGTACGGGACAGAGTGATCTTTGATGCAGCTTGTGTCTTTTTCGTTAAAGACATTTAACCCTTTGCGGTCCATTGTCGGACTGGGTCCGACATTGCAATTATTCCCACCAGGTCCTTTGTCGGACCCTGTCCGACATCATTTTAAAAACGCAAAAACGCAAAAGTCGGTTTTTCAACGGAAAAAGCCGAGAAAACCATTCAATGGCCGAGTGGGAACGAAAGGAGCGAGACAAGCCGATAAAAAAAAAAAGGCGTATCTCATGAAGTGTCATAGTACCCCATTGGCATCAGATGGGGCGGTCGATGGAAACAAGCTGGGAGTACAGTATCAGCGCACAGAGACTATCACAGACATTTGCAGAGCTTTTTCGAGATGTTATAGCAATAAAATAATGACGTGGATTGCATTATTGAGGAGTTTGGTGATAAACGAGTCATCAGGAGACGATTGATCGGTATGTACGACTATTATTATTATTATTTTTATTTGGTAGCATATGTGAAAGCGATAGCAAACGAAAGGGTGGGGCGGGCTGGAGATCCCTAGTGAGTGCTTTGTTGATATGCAGGGCCATTTAAACCCGTTTGACTGTGGAAAAAATACTTTTAAACAGCTGCCTAAAATTAACTGCGCGTGAAAAAATTAATCAGACCTGGCGAGCCTGACGCAGAATTAATAAATGGACCGCAAAGGGTTAAAGAAAGGTGCAGCCCTATGCAGGGTTTTCAATCATTTACCGGAAGCAAACTAAACCACATGCCAGTTTCCTAAATGCAGTGTCCCAAAATGTTTGCTTTATTTATTTTTAAGTGATTCAAAATATGTGTATTTACACTGCTCTTTTAGAAAGGGGAATTTTCACGCAGAACTACATATTACATGGCAATGGGTACATTTCATGGAAATCATGAAATCCATGATAACTGTGAAGAATATGGCCAAAAGTTTTGCCACCTAGAATTTTAGGATTGAGAAATAATAATATACAAATATAATGTGAATATAATTTAGATCTTTTTATTTTACATCATGTAATCAAAGCAACTTCAAAAATGATATCGCAAAACTTTCATGTTAGATTTTCAAATGTCACATTTTTCAATTTTTTTTTTTTTTAAGCATATGGAAAACTACAAAATCAATATGTTAATGTAACATTATTCAGCAGGTTTAATTCGACTTTATGAAGCTAAATTAGTTAATTCTATAGGGTGATGCAAAACCTTTGGCCATAGCTTTAGTCTTAGACTACCTCATGTTACATTGGGTAAGGTACTGTAGTCCACGATTAGTGCTAATCAGGGTGTATGAAACCAGCTCAATATAATATATGCATAGGGAGATATTGTGTGTGTGCAATCTTTAACCATCCATACTAAAAAGGGTGCTTGGAAAATGCCTTTTGACACAGCTGTTTGTATTAACTTGTTAATACCAGTAGCCGTCCCAGGGCCTGACCAGCATATTGCGACGTAATCCAGCGTGATAACAAAGTAAGGTCAAAGCCCTTTTAACCCTTTCCATCCTATTTTTCAGGAGGTGGTGCTCACAAAATATACTGGAGGCCTTTCAATTTATCCTCAGCGTTGGGATAGCTTAAACTGTGGCAATGTGATTCTTTACCTGCATAGTGTCAACGGTGTCACCTAGCCTTCGATCTTAAAGAGCAACTTAGTGTTGTTCTTCTTGTTTCGAATCACTGTGTATATTAGTTCTGTTTAAGAGATCACATACTGATAAAAAACCCTCAATGTGGTGTCAGAGCTTTTAAAAAAAAGTTCAGCTGGTACAGTAACCATTAATGTGTACCCCTGCCCTGAGTTGTTTTGTATGCTGTATTTTTTGACTGATATTTTCTTCCAACTACAGGTGAATGGTTACACTCTGGTGTACCAGCAGTGCCTAGAGAGAAGACATGTTTGTGAGCCATGAGCCCTAATAAGGACACAGGGGTAATCATTTGAATTTCAAAAAAGACAGTGTGATCTGATGACCGACACAGTGTTTACTACCTATTTCACATGGACAGCATGTTCGGAAGTATTCTTTCTCCATCACAAGACCCAATCATCTTGTTTTGAAAGCCATCGAGTTTGAACCCTGAAATGTCATTAGGTTTTTAAATGGAGTATATACATACTTTCTACTTAACCCTATGCTGCCTACTAGGAATGACTATAAATTGTGCATGTATCCAACAACTTTCTATTTTAGCACTTGTAGTTTAAAAACCAAATTAATACCCAATATATCAACAGAAAGGTATTGAGTAGAACGTTCCAATGACATCATCTGTTTTGATGTAGGGTGTTTAATAGATTTTGTCTTATAAGCAACACCTCCAAAAAATATTGAAATATGAAATATTAATAATATTTAAAAAATGTGCAAATGTTCATAATTTCCAAACAATGTCGAAAAAAAGTTAGAGTTTATGGGAGTGGTGCAGTTTTATGAGGGTTTCAAATAGTTCATCCGAATTGAAATTGCTTGTAGAGTTGCAGAGCTACATAAGGTTTTGTAATGCAAAAAGAAATGTGCATAAAAGAACCAAAATGACGGATGTAGAACTGAAAGTGAAGCTGAAGAAACCTGGAAATATAATATAATCCCGTTTGTGATTAAAGTTAATTATTTATGTGTTGAGTTCTCGATATGTATGCCACACAAGATGTTGAGTATGTTTATTATTATGATTACTATTATTATTATTTCTTTATTTATTTATTTTTTTTTAAGAAGAAACTTGTGAATACTGTATAGGGTAAAAAAAAAAACTACCAATAATAAACAGCTAAATAATAATAAAAGTAATGACTACAGCTACATACTTATCCACCGTTTACACACACAGAAACAAAGTACACTAATAATAATAAACAAAATAACGATAAAACAACATTGACATGGCAAATATACTAAGTTAGCTAGTTACAGATCAGACAGATGTCATATTTACTTTCGTCTCCTTCCAGAGGAATAATTTTCAAAACAGGACACGAAATACAATAAAAACTCATATTATTAAAAATAACAGTAAAACATTTATAAGAGGGATATCTTAGATGTCTTTTCATTAATTAGTTTTTTGTCTCAGTTGGCATCTGATGTGCTCTGCAGCTGTGCATCATGCACACAGACACACAGCGGGCGAAAAACCTTCCGAAGTAATTTTTAAAAAGCGTATATAAAGTAATTTTTTAATAATAACATGAAAAAATAAAAAAGCGACTCGTTAGTCCCAGTTCTTAGCTTTCAGATGAGTTACAGATCAGCACTTTCGGGCTTGTAGAACGGGAAATATAGACGTTTCAAACAGGTGAGTGTCAATACAATTTTCCATTTAGTCAAAAATGAACCACAAATAAAAAAGCCACACCCACCGCAGCCCTAAACCAATTACATGGGGATATTCACTGTAGCCATGGCTATGGCCCAATGAAAAAAAACCAAAAAAACAACATAGTTGATTGGACGGCTGAGATATATCATGTTTCGTCATCATAACAAAAGTTACAAAATTAGAACGCGTCGGCAGCAAAGGGTTAATTCGGGATGTCCCGGTATGACGGTATACCACGACATTAACTCACCGCGGTATTAATACCGCTGCAAAAAATATTACCTCGATAACAGTGGGATCGCGGTATTGTGAATAAGTCAGAGTCTGGAAGGCAGACTTATGCACTGTATTGCACTGCTAGATTGCTTGACTAGTAATATTAATAAGTGAAAAAAACAATTGTTTAAATGTGATTTACACACATTATTTATTAGAAAAAATACAACTAATTATTGAGGTTCGCTTTGTGGCTTTGGCCATGATTTAAAGTAGTTAGCTTGCAGCGTCTTCACTCCACCAGATACAGTATGTGTTACACTCTGTTGAATTTTGTAATTCAGGTAGTGTTTTAACGTATTATGGATTTACACTGCTGTAAAACCACTGCTTCATTGTACAGATTCAGATAAAATGTGTCATTAATAAAGTATAATATCCATGAAATAGTCTAAACTGGGTCTAAAAATAAATTAAAAAGCTGTCAAATCAGACTCAAGTGAAATAATGTAATTCACTCAAATATCGAAGCGCATCACTGCTTGAACGATTATAAAAATTATAATTTCAGAAATACAGGGGCACCTGTAAAAACGAAAAAAAAAAAAAAGTTTGAAGCTAAATGACTACATTTTTTAAATTTGAATCAAATGTACATTTTTGGACTTAACAGCTAATATTTTACTTACCCTTGCCAATAGTTTACTAAACTCATAAATGCATATTTGTTGGCCGTGATTTGAACATTGTGGAAGTATGCGCGCCTGCGGAGTGTAGATATGAAACGTGATGCACATGGAAAAGGATACCTGAAAAAGCAACGTCAAAGAAGTGCTGCAAAATAAATAATCTAAAATCAATTTGGCCAGCAAAAATGTGAGCATTAGCTACCAGTGTACTCTCACAGTACGTTTATAGCACTAGTGGGCACATTGTAACACCTTTTTATTTCACCTCTGAATAAGCTTTTTTTTTCATACTGATTTTTGGCCAGTGGACAGCTCTTTAAGGAAATAGGAGCAAAACTCATTTTTCATGGATATTAAGCCCTATGTAGCAACTGTAAGTATGATGCTTGAGTAACATTGGCTGAATAAGACATTAGTTTGAGTATTTTAGTAGCATAAACATAAAAATAAAACTGTGGTTATATTTTTTAAACAATTAAACCCAAATTGATTATTCTGTTTCTTATTTTTGTATGCCTAATATCGTTAGAACTGCTTGCTTTTATTTTGAGGCAGGCCTGATTTCCATGAAAGTTATTTTTTTATAGAGATTAATTTATTAAGAACACTAAGGGCCCCATTTTGAAGTGAGTGCAAATTTGCCCTCATTTTTCTGAAAAGAATAAAATATCGTTAATCTTGTGACATCCATTAATATCATTAAATCAGGATCAAAATGGCAGGACCCTTAACTATTTACCCCAAGGAATTAAGCAATTGTGTGCTCACATAATTTAACGCATAATATGTTTAACTACACATAGGCACATAATATTACATACCATGGCTGCTAACCATAAGGAGATTGTAAAATGATGGATTGTGATGAGGGTAGAGGTAACAAAACACCACGACAAAGGTCTCACCTTGCAAATATATCAGCAAAAGATAGAGCAAAAGATTTTCCTGGACAGGTATTTGAAGACGGCGGCAGAATTATTATAAAGTTTGGTTCTGTGTGTCTGCTGTTTTCTTCTTGCAGTTTGCACTGAAAGGATGCAATAGCCAATTCTGTTTGTATTTGGGTGGCTATTTATTCTTTTGTCTCAGGATGGGTTCAGCATATGCCTTGAGCAAGTGTAAGGTTTCAGAAGAAAAGGTTTTTGGTTTCTACTTTCTGGGCTTCAGTTTAAAAAAAGGTATTCTGCTTCAAAGTGTTCTGATATCTGGTATGAAAGAAAGGCACTATATATCTGCACAGTAATTTAAGTACCGTCTTGCATATATTTGTACGGAGGTATTGCAAGAACTGTATATTTAAATTATTATTTCAGTCTTGGACTTTGAAAACATATGACCAAGAGCTTAAATATAGAAAAAAAGTATTTTTGGTACTGTGACGGGGATGGCTGAGTTGGTGACGTCAGGCCAGAAGCAGGAACAAAACAAAAAGCAAGTACTGCTGTGCAAAAAGGCGCTGTGGCGCAGTTTCATTTTAAACAACAAAAATAAACTAGAGTTGCGAGCAACTTTACGGCTTCCAAGCAGTTATCGTGAAATTTAAGCGCATTGGTTATTATAAATGAAACGTTATCATCACAACTGGAACGTATACCCAAGATTCACATCAATCGGCCAAAGGGTTCATGAGGAGTTGTCGTTTAAGCGTTTTACACAAAATCCAACATAACTGCCACACCATGTGACTGATCCATTTTTCCTGAAGTAGACTCAGTTGTGGACACTATGTACAAACATTTTCACAGCTGTACTATTTACCGTTCATGAGAAGACTTTTGAATACTGTCCAAACTTTTCATTAAATCCAAGATGGCTGCCACACCATGTGACCAAAGGCCGCCATATTGACCACGACACAACATCCCATAGTTGTTTTATTCCAATTTTTGTTTCAATTGGATAAGCGGTTTCAGAGAAGAAGATGTTTGAATTTTCATGATTTTATATTTTTATGGCAATTTTACGACTCTGCAGTAAGCGGTTTCCGATACACAGGCGTTTTAACAAATTCCGCAAAAAAAATTGCTGAATATCACCGACTATCATCCATACCAGTGTACCGAATTTCGTGAGTTTTTGAGCATGTTTTGGCAGAAAAAAAATAAAATAATAATAATAATCCTAACAAAAACAATAGGCTTCCCCAGCCTGCAGCTTGGAAGCCTAAAAAAATATTTAAACAAAACACACTGCTCACAGAGCGATAATAAAAGTTTAAACAAAAACAAATCATTAACACAAAATATAACAAAACCCAGGTCAGGCTGGGCAATCGCCTTCGCTGATCCTATACTGTTTTGTTCTTACTTTTGTTTCTTTTTCTCCTCTCTCTCTCTCTCTCTCGCTCTCTCACACACGTTCCTCCTCCGACCCAGAGCGCAGAAAGATGCAGGCTTTTATACAGGTGTCCATCTGCCGATTAGCAACAGTTAATCAATAAATGAACTCGAGAGATGGTCACCGTTCTGCACAAGGTTTTTATCTGGATGGGGCTTCCCCATCCATGCTGCCAAACAATAACAGAACTTGGCTTTTCACGGTCATTTAAAATACACAAATCAATACAAATACAAAATAATAGATTTTATAGCATGGCTTTGCCTTGCCCCTTCTATTTGTGTGCAGGGCTCTTTCCTGCCGCCCTGCTACAGGTACTAATTCATAATATCAGGTTATTTAAGTAGTCATTATTTAACAAGTATATTTAATTTTATAAATCGCACATGCTGAGTGACTTCAGTGTATTTTGTTTTAAGTGATAAAGCAATTTGATATCTTCTGTGGTACAATGTGCTAAATTCATGAAAACTGGCCTCCATATATTTCTAAAAATTATACAGTGTGTTATCCTTTAAATATATATATATATATATATATATATTATATATATATATATATATATATATATATATATACACACTGTATATATATATACACTGTATATATATATACACACACACACACACACACTACTCTGCAAAAGTCTTGGAGATGTTGCATTTTTCTACTCTTATGCATTATGAGCATCAACAATTTACTCAAAGCCTCCATTAGTGTTTTCTACTATTATATATCAACCTTGACTTGCATAAAGAAGGAAGAAAAATGGAGTGGAATAGCTCGCATCACTCGATTTTCACGGTGTGGTATCTGAAGCATAATCAACAAGTACAGAGAAACATCATCTGTAATTGACAAACCCAGGACTGGAAGACCCAAAAGTTGTTTAACAAGGATGAGCAATACTTGAAGATAATATCCTTAAGGAATAGAAAGAAGACAAGCGTTGAATTGACAACAGAACTGGCAGAAGGCACAGGTGTCGCTGTCCATCAAATCAACAGTATGAAGGTCACTCTTGAAATCAGGACTTAAATGATGTGTTGCAGTAAGAATACCTCTGTTAAGAAAGGGGAACAAGACTAAAAGGCTAGAATATGCACAAGAACACAGAAATTGGACTATGAAACAATGGTCAAAAGTGCATTTGGACTGTTGATGGATGGACAACAAATTGTAAAATTCCCTGGGGTGTAACTATTTTCTGGAAAGTTAAAAAAAATACTATTGTATCACCCTGAATAGCAAACCACAGCCTTACCAGCAATGGCTCTGGATTTGGAACACATATTATATAAGTGGTGGATTATCAGCTAAGTATAATACCATTGTAAAAAAAATGCATACATCACCACTGTGATACCATGGCAACATCAGTGCAGTCGCTGCTTTGTCTTACCATTTATGAACCTGATGACATTTGAAAATGAGTAAGGAACTGCAACAAACAAAAAGGCCCCAATCACCCCCTGAAGAGAAGACCACTGAAACAGGCCTACATTTTCTCTATAGGCCTCAAGACGCTTCACAGAGTTAAAATCAGTGTGTCGCATAACTGCAGTGTTTTAAAGATGAAGCTAGTAACGGTCAGTCAGTTCATATTAAGCTTCAACACAATGGTTTTTACAGAATGTCTTCACCAAATAAAGGGAGGGCTCAGAGTCTGTCCGCTTGATTTGTGTGCAGAACCAAAAAGAGAGGCCATCTCGTTTTTTTTTAGTGTGGAATCCTCACGGGAATACATTGTGAAGCCAGCTCAGAACAAACCATTTAAATATTTATAAAAACAAATAGCTCTTTCTGACATTGATATCCTTTTAAAACTACAGCAATGCTCTTGAATGCCATAAAATCAAAAGAGCGATTACCATATTCCTTTGACCATAAAACTAAGCTATCACAGTCATGTATTAGAATCAGGATTTACTACACTCATGCACAGACTATTTGGGTTGCTTTTCTCTTTAGATTGTGCCTGAGGTAGTTACAGGGATGACTACACCACCCTTTTTAGTAGCATAACACGATTTTCTGAAAAAAGAATATATATCTATGTCAGAATTACTTTTCCAAAAAGCTTTTTTTCGTCACCAACAAATTAAAAGCCTCTCTATATTTTTTCAGTTTTCAAAGATTTACAAGTGCTCTAAAGTCATAATGGTTTTGGGATGCGTGTTTACGACTGTGGTTAATTGATCCTGCACCTATAATAGCATTATTTACTCTTTAAAATATCCTAATTCTTTTTTGATGTATGTTGAGGTGCCTTATGAATGGTTCTCTATACTGTAAGTATACTGTAAGTTACTAATGTATTTGATGAAGTATGTAGCTGAAATGGAAGATGAAAATGTATTTAAAAAGTAAATCAGTAATTTCTACAGGCAGATTGCTAATGCAGTCAAATGCTTGTAATTCTGCATGTGGGAGGTGAAATAAAAATGAGAAACCTTAATCTCTCAGAACTGGCGCTCGCTTTCAGGATCTATTTCCCTTGTGTGAACTTTTATAGCGAAATGTCTTTCTCACTCTCTAAGAACAAAGCCTTGATCCAACCACACAGCCCTTCATTTAACTGGAATAAAATGTGTCCTGTAAAAAACAATACGAACATTAAAAAATGTAATACTTTAATAAACTTTGAGGCAGGTTTTATATATATATATATATATATATATATATATATATATATATATATATATATACATATATACATATATATATACAGTACTGTGCAAAAGTTTTAGGCAGGTGTGAACAAATGCTGTAAAAGTAAGAATGCTTTCAAAAATAGACATGTTAATAGTTTATATTTATCAATTAACAAAATGCAAAGTGAGTGAACAGAAGAAAAATCTACATCAAATCAATATTTGGTGTGACCACCCTTTGCCTTTAAAACAGCATCAATTCTTCTAGGTACACTTGCACACAGTTTTGAAGGAACTTCGGCAGGTAGGTTGGCCCAAACATCTTGGAGAACTAACCACAGTTCTTCTGTGGATTTAGGCAGCCTCAGTTGCTTCTCTCTCTTCATGTAATCCCAGACAGACTCGATGATGTTGAGATAAGGGCTCTGTGGGGGCCATACCATCACTTCCAGGACTCCTTGTTCTTCTTTACGTTGAAGATAGTTCTTAATGACTTTCGCTGTATGTTTGGGGTCGTTGTCATGCTGCAGAATAAATTTGGGGCCAATCAGATGCCTCCCTGATGGTATTGCATGATGGATAAGTATCTGCCTGTACTTCTCAGCATTGAGGAGACCATTAATTCTGACCAAATCCCATTTGCAGAAATGCAGGCCTAAACTTGCAAGGAACCTCCACCATGCTTCACTGTTGCCTGCAGACACTCATTCGTGTACCGCTCTCCAGCCCTTCGGCGAACAAACTGCCTTCTGCTACAGCCAAATATTTCAAATTTTGACTCATCAGTCCAGAGCACCTGCTGCCATTTTTCTGCACCCCAGTTCCTGTGTCTTCGTGCATAGTTGAGTCGCTTGGCCTTGTTTCCATGTCGGAGGTATGGCTTTTTGGGCGCAAGTCTTCCATGAAGGCCACTTCTGACCAGACTTCTCCGGACAGTAGATGGGTGTACCAGGGTCCCACTGTTTTCTGCCAATTCTGAGCTGATGGCACTGCTGGACATCTTCCGATTGCGAAGGGAAGTAAGCATGATGTGTCTTTCATCTGCTGCAGTAAGTTTCCTTGGCCGACCACTCGTCTACGGTCCTCAACGTTGCCGTTTCTTTGTGCTTCTTCAAAAGAGCTTGGACAGCACATCTGGAAACCCCTGTCTGCCTTGAAATTTCTGCCTGGGAGAGACCTTGCTGATGCAGTATAACTACCTTGTGTCTTGTTGCTGTGCTCAGTCTTGCCATGGTGTATGACTTTTGACAGTAAACTGTCTTCAGCAACCTCACCTTGTTAGCTGAGTTTGGCTGTTCCTCACCCAGTTTTATTCCTCCTACACAGCTGTTTCTGTTTCAGTTAATGATTGTGTTTCAACCTACATATTGAATTGATGATCATTAGCACCTGTTTGGTATAATTGTTTAATCATACACCTGACTATATGCATACAAAATCCCTGACTTTGTGCAAGTGTACCTAGAAGAATTGATGCTGTTTTGAAGGCAAAGGGTGGTCACACCAAATATGGATTTGATTTAGATTTTTCTTCTGTTCACTCACTTTGCATTTAGTGAATTGATAAATATAATCTATTAACATGTCTATTTTTGAAAGCATTCTTACTTTACAGCATTTGTTCACACCTGCCTAAAACTTTTGCACAGTACTGTATATATATATATACCGGCACCACTCACGGTTTTTTGCCCCTTTAAAATCAGACCCAGGACGCAGGAATGGATTTTTTACACACTGACGCGGTAATTTTTAATAAACAAAATAAACAAAACACAAAATAAACAAAACAAACACCTAGCTCCTTTTAGAGCACTAGCTAAACAGGCAGGTTCACCCTAACTACCAAACCGGACGGCTAAGCTGCTTACCGGTAAACACACAACTGTACACACAGTACTTACAAAGGAGACTGCGCGGAAACAGCACACACGGCCTTCTGCTTCCTTCTGCTCAGCAGCCCCTTTAATTTACAATTACTATCCAGGTGCAGGGGATAATTAAACAATAAAACAATTAACAGAAATAATTAATCAATAAACAAAAACAATTAAATTAAACTACTGTGCATTCGCACATGTTTTCCATGCAGGGAGGATTAACCCTCTCCCTACTGTGTTACAAAATATATATATATATGAACATTTATTTTACAAATCAAAATAAGAAAATGTAAATAAATAAACATCTGAACAGACATCGGTTTTTACAACGTACATATTTATAAAACTGAAACGATAGCAATACATTTATAACTCTTTAACAGCAACCAGTTTATTATCAGATGATCAAAAGCAACTGAACAACGTAGATAAATAAACTTAGAAGAAAACATTTTACAGAAGCGCACAGCACAACAAGTTATAAAAAAAGTCTAATTTATTTGTCTTTTTTTCGACAAAATGGTATTCCTTTACCTTGAGTCTAAGGCTGTTCACAATCAACAGAGATAATACGCTTCTCCACACCGCCTTTCTGCACAGGGCACAGATTTCCGAAGTTTTATTTTTATTGCACTTGCCAACCTGGCATTAGCGTCTCTTGCGGCTCTCAGAGGGGTTGGCAGCTTCAGCTGTGGGTACATGCTTGGCAGTTTCACTCTGTTCTAAATGTTTCTTGCAAAGTTCCTGTGCTAACTGTAAAATATATTCTCTCCTTGGTAAATTCTTCTCCATGCATTCTTTGTAAAGTACCCAGGAGTTGATGGCTGCTAGGTCCAATACATTGTAAAACACCTGAACAGGGCACCGTCGGGAGTCAGCTTTCACAGAATACTTCCATGTCATCTGATCCAAAACATCAACTCCATATTTTGTTGCGTTGTAAAACTCCACGGTCTCCAGTATTTATTTTCACTAGTTCCGATGCTAATTGACTGATTGAAAAACAATAGACTGCCAGTCATTCACACAAGACAGAGAGTTGAGACTAATCTAATTGCAGCTAAACACATTGCGGGCTGGTAAATAAAAATAATAAAATAGAATACTGTTCTGTATAATCAAAATACAATTGTTTTCTGTTTGGCCGTCAATGTGACTGCTCTCAGGGCTTTTAGGTAATATATCTCCTTTATTTCTGCACTCCCGCGTTTCATGCTTTGTGAGAATATTTAATACATACGGACAGAAAGGTACATGAACGCGCAGCCCCATATGTGTTACACGACTGGAGAAAATTACATTTTAAACCGAAAAAACGCCAAAATGACTGCCGCAGGGCTTCTAGTGTTAAATACATTATTATTATTATTATTATTATTATTATTATTATTATGCCTGTCATCTTTTATTTGTTACTATTATAAAACAGTACCTGATTTTAATCTTTTTTCCTTTATTTTGTGTGTTTTGTGCAGAATCACAGCCAGATTAAAAATTCCAATTAAAAATGTAACCCTAAAAAAAAAAAAAAAAAAGTTGGAAATGGAGAAAAAACAACAGACACCAAAACAGGGATGCTTAGAGAACGAACCCTTACTGCACAAACAGAAACACTCACTGTATACTGTTGTAGGAGACCAAGCAGATGCATTCTGGCTGGCATTCTTAAAAAAGCGCTGCCATTCCTTATATGGGGAGCACCTTGGTGTTTTTGCCCATGGAGCACATGCCCGACGATATTGTTGTTCAAACAATATTATGCTTCAGTAGTTACAATTTGTGAAATAAATTGGTTACACAAAGTTTAATAAACAACATTTTTTTTTTCAATAAAAAGAAAGGAATCAATGGAATACTGTATGTTGGGTTTGATTTATTCTTATTTTAACCATTTGTAACCTTCCAGAACATTTGTCGTATTGCTACAGTGACTACCAATAAATTATCAATGCAACTGTAGCCTATTTTAATTCTGCATACGTACATTATATGACAGCTGTACTGTAAATTTTATTTGAATTATACAACTGAAATCTTGGCATGGAAAACGGCATATAAGATATTACAATAAAGTTTCCTTAGGTGATTGCAGATTTGCTTTTAACACCTGTGTCTTATCCACATAAGAACAAAGAACAGGCATCAAGGACACACAGCGATGCACTAGGAATGTGATCGAGAAAAATCATTGACATAGATTTTGCCTAGACATATTTGTAATGTTGTCAGACTCCCCCCACACTTTATGTACAATGTACACTTTTACCTTCACACGTTTATATGCATAAAAAATGTTTATATATTACTGTAAGTGTTTTGTGGCTAATCATGTTGAGTTCATGTTGAGTTCATTTATCGCGGAGGCAAAGACTAACAGAGAAAATGCATGATTAGAGCAATTCACCAAACAATTAATTATAAACAAAATGTGTATTGGGTTAGGGAGTTCTATCGTAATTTAAAAAATGTAATAACTATATAATGAAGTGTTACATACATGGTATACATGTATAATAACTAATAACTACAAACACCAATGGCACTTGAAACGTATGTATTTATATATAGCCTACAAACGTACATACTAAAATACTGTAGCGATCCTGAGGGGAGGGGAGAGAATTAGGACAGTGTGTGTATATGTGTGTGTGTGTGTGTGCAGGGGTTGCTTTATGTGTGTGTGCATACAGGGGAAAGGGGTTCCAGGAAAGAAGTGGGGAGCGGGGGGTCTGTGTAAGGGGTGGGGGGAGCGATGGCATATATGGGGGTGCGTGGAAAAGACCAGGAGATTCAGGAAAGACAAGAGTGAGACAGAAGGGTGTGTGTGTGGAGGTAGAGAGATAGACAGATAGAGGGGGGAAAGTGTATAGGGAAAAGCAAAAAATACATACACAAGTATGTCATCAGAAAATAAATTCCAAACAATATACATAGATGGCTTACGGTATTTTTTTCTTTTTAATAAAAAAAAGATTGCACAATGAACGTTAAAAGAGTTGTATATAGTAAACTGTGGCAAAATATCCCCCCGAATGAGGGTAAGTGACAAATGGGGTTTAATTACATTTTTTTTTTTAAATATCCGTGCCATCTGATTTTTACCCACACGCCAGATAGCCGTAAATCAGCATTTCATATGTGAAGTGTTGTAAATAAATGTCTATTCTGCATGACAAAATGCACAACTTTAAATGAAGTTTAGAAATTACACACAAAATAGATATTCCCATTATTTTTATTTCCATTTGGCTGGTGGGAGAGCCGTCTCCCTGTACACTAGTTGTTTCCATAACTGCGAATTATGCATGCTTCCATTAATTTTTCTTGTTAACATGCATTTTGATTAACAAGTTCCCCTTACAGGAATGGATGTACGTGACCTCCGACAATTAAGCTTTTTAACGAGAAATGTGTTCACTAACAACCTAATAGACTCAATTTCAAAGCATTAACGGATTGATTTAATTAACACATTTCATTTGAAAATCACTTGTTACTAAAGCTCTCATTACTACACCGCGAGTTTGATACAATAACACTGTTTTTAGAAAATCCTGCCCACAGAATCAATCAGACAGTTTCTTCTAATTCAGTTTACTTCCAATTGTATTTTAGCACAACACACAGGCCACTAGTGGCCAAGTGTTGTAACTGCAGTTCCTTTATTTGGCATGTTTAACCCATTAAGTACCAAATTCATCTTTCTGTGAAAAAAATCAGAACACAAGCTGTATTTATGTAAATACATTACATTTAAACTTAACTTTTGAGGTTAACAAAATTATAGTAAGTTATCATAACAATATAGTTAAAAGACAACATTAAAATAACAGGTAGATGCCAGTTAAAAATGTCAAAATAAATTACAAAGTAGCCTGTCCTCAAATGCGGACAATGGCATTTAATGGGTTAATAAGCCACCAATGGCTCAATGCAATAGGCGAAGAGACTGAAGAAAAGAGATTGACCATTGTGTTGTTTTGTTGACTGCTGTCCACCTGAAGACCACCAAACCAATTCACTTGTGACTTAAGCCAGAGTCTAAATGGGTAGGAATCACCTTGATGAAGAGACGTCTTAGTTTTATTTTCTTTGACCAGGAGCATTATCTTCTGTCTTGCTTGTTTTATTAAAGTAATTATTTTGTACAAGTAAAAGAGTGGCATATTTAAACAATACCACTTTTGATCTCATCTTGCAATGCTAAACAACATACTGAAATTGATTAAATGGCACTGACATTAATAAGCAGATGTGATCTCCAACCTTTCCCATGACCCAAGGCAAAATATAATCTGGAGTTACAGAAAATACTGAATGCGGAACATTCAAACCAAATATTTGAGTTTCAATGGCTATGTAGGGCCCTATGACAATTCTACCACGCTACATATTGTGGGTTAATGTTTTGAAATATCACTTATATTTTAGGTGTAATAATAATAATAATAATAATAATAATAATAATAATAATACAACTATTTGTTTACACATTATCAGCACTGTATTAGATTCCAAGCATAAATATGGCCAGTCTAACTCAGAAAGCACAGTACTGTACAGAAATATATACACTGGAACAATATAATACAGTACACCATTATCAATAAACACCATATCAACAACATTTGGCTATAACTGAAACTAAATGTCGCTATATTACTATTAATTGTTATCCGTTACATATACATGCAAACCAAGGAATGTGGATATGTATTTATGTATACCATATCAATTAAGCACTGATGTTGCCTGAGTGTACTACTAAACGCATCCCTGTATGGTTTGTTTTTATTTTATTTTTAATATCCGAAACAAATCATGGTGGACTATAATAGTACCGCATCTCGCATCTGTGCCGCTTTCCCAGTGACATGCATGATTTCTCTTACCTCCTCCTATTCTACTCTACACATCATGAATCTGCTGGGGTTTCCTTGCAGAATCCTTTTGTTTCCACGCAATACATAAAATATACCTGACGTATTCAATCAAAATGTTATTATTAAAAAACACACACACACAATGCAGTCTGTATACGTTAGAGAACCAGGCAACTGTAAAAAAAAGAAAGGGGCTGGGTTGGCAAGTCCAGGCAAACGGTGTACTTATCACCCTGCTACCTTAATAAATCTAAACACCAAACTCACCAAACGTGCCTTGATCCGGGATGGATTTTGTAAAAGCCTTCCAAACGTTGCCCAAAAAAAGAAGTAGGAGAAGAAAACGTGAGATGTGCAAAGGTGGCATTTTTAAAACAACATCACTATTCCTAGCAAGGTAGCCATGCATCCATGTTGTTTTTCTAGCGAGGTTTTGACTACCGATCGCTGCTTCGGTTGCCACCTCCCCTCCTTGCTCCCTGATCACATTACAGTTCCATTGTCTATATGGGAGGAGATGTGGAATTCTCTGTCAACACCCTCTGCTGGTAGGCCTCCTGGTAAAAGCGTGCAGAAGGGACTGTAGCTGCCGAAAAAAGGCGTTTGATCTTCACAAAGCTTTAGAAATGTGTCTGTTAACAATTAGGTGTCTTTAATCATGAAAACGCCCGTATTACACTGTTTAAGTGAAAATTAAAACTGCTTATACAACCTCACACTACATATACGTGCATACAGTACACATATTTTAAACACATGTTGACGTACCTCATACTGAAAATTTCACTATATAAAAAGCAATATATGTTACACAAATATGCTGTTATTTCTCTTCATTTGGTTTTTATGTGTACACATATATGTTCATTTATAAATTATATACGGATTAGTTATGAAATTGGCCCGATTTTATAGTATTTTCAATATAAGGATTTTATGTGTTAGTACATGTAACATATTGCTCTCCATATATGTTTTTTATACTCCAAATATGTGTTTTTATACTTCAAATAAATGTGTTTTATAACCTACGTGTGTTTGTTATACCTTATACTGTATATATTTTGTATAATCTAAATGTGTGTTTTTATACTTTAAATATATGGTTATTTTGTAATCTAAATGGTTTTTTTTTCTAAAATGAAAATATACTCCTTCATTTGGTGAATGTTTTATGCAAATGACTACATATGTTCATATATCATCCATTGTCCAATTAAGAAAAATGTGAAAATTAATATTAGAATATACACACAATGTATATAACACATGTATATACTTATACACTGTAACCAGAATATAAAATGTGACACTAACACTTTCATATAAATATAATTCCTAGGATTTGTCCTTTACAGAAAAGACAACACAAGATATATAGATAGGAGTTAATAAAGACTGGAGTAAACACTTTGAAAATATGTCCCTGTGTATTGTAGTAACAAATAGACAATCTAATATTTATTCAAGGGCTGTTCTTTGGTAAAATGTTACAATGAGATGATGTGGGTGCTAAGGTAGCTTTAATTGTGTCTTGTGTAACTAAACTATCTTGTATCTTAAATGACCTGCATGTTTGATATACGCTTTGCAGGTAAAAAGCAGCTTTAAGCAGAAAGTGATTTTATGCTATTTACAAAAATGTTTATGGTGTATGATAAATATAAATTGATAATTGTTTTAATTAATTTATTTTTTTAATAAAGAAAAAAAAATCCTGTAATTCTTATTCTCGTTATTTTGATATTTGGAATCAGTGCATTAACTCATATTTTTGTATATAAACGTGTACAACATTTTTGTGAACATTTTTAACATATTCCTTATTTACTCTATCTGTCTGTATACACACACATTCATCTATCTTTTTATGGCATACAAACCAAGTTGCATGCTATCATTAATTTTGATCATGCATGTTCCTGTTTTGCTTATATTTAAAACACATTAAGAACATACGTACATCAATATATGGATATGGGATGCATATATGTAACATATAAAACAGTATACATTGCATATATGTATAATATATTGAAAATATGTGTTCTTTTCATATGGGACAGGACGCCAAATTGTACATTTACCAAAATTCTGAGGTCAATTAAATCATTTTGTTCTAAGAACTTTACAAAAATAATCAATTAATATTTATAAAACTAAATAAAATGTATGTATTAACATTATCTGTATTCGACCTCCTAAAAAAACTCAATACAGTGCTGAGTACGAGGCCACTTAATTAGGAACATCCTCAGGACAACATGGGCACCAAATGGTACTATTCTATTGGTTTTGTGTGTTAAAAACTGTAATGTTTACCATTTATTCTATTAATCATTCACACCTGGCACATAACCATTGCAATGCCACTGTGAATCGATTTTGGAAAAGAGAGTACCTAATTTCAATTGTTTTGCAGGATATTTCTCTTACTCAGTCTTTCTCTGCAGCCCTGTTCAAAATAACAGGATACCAGTATGTGTTTTTTGTGAAGTCTGGACTGTACTTTACTTTTAACTCCCACAAAAGGCTATTTAAGGAAACCAAGACAGGGCTGAGGTCTTTAGCCTGAAAAAAAGGATTTCCTTTCGAGTAATATAAACAATATCATGATATCTTCTTTCCTAACGCAGACTTGAATTTGCACTTTCATGTTAGCCACAGTGAAAAATGGCAGAATCCATGGGATAGTGCAGATGTTCTAAGCTGTTGCACCAATTTCATCATACACATACATTATAGTCTACATTATTACACTGGGACTGTTTGTGAAAATGCAATTGGGATACCATTATAATACCAATGTAATACCCCAGCAGAACTGAGCAGGACAGGGTCATAGCAACACAATGGATGCGAAACACATATTGAGCAGTGGCTCTGATGTTGTAACACACTGTTTTGTATTGATATTGTACTGCAATGAATTAGCAGCAATGTGTATTGGTTCATAACGTTGTGGTACCATGTTGAAACATTCAACCAATATCCCATTCACCATTACAGTACAGAAGTGCTGATCGTTAAGTTCAGGGATCTGCCAAGTACAGAGAGAACTGCTAAATTGGACTCCATCTTTGCGTTACTGGTAAGTTTTGATTTTAATGCAAATACAAGCAACTATGAATGAATGACACATAACTGTGATTTTAAAAGTTCGGGAAGGATTTTTGGACAAAGCTCTTTTCAAAGCAGAGCAATAGATAAAAATATGACCCTTCCTTTTTCTTGCATGCTCTATTTTTAGTAGAAGAGAGCTTTTTAATCTTACAAAATGAGTTAAACCAACAAGTCCAAAATTTGAAAAACAAACCCCGGAGTAAGCTTTTCCATGTCACAATGAATCTTTTTCACTTCATGTTATCCACAGCAAGTTCGGAATGAAAGACCAGACAGCCGTAAAAAGCATTTAATCTCAACTAAGAAGAAAAAGGGCTTTTGTAGTCACAAAGACACGCAGCACAAAGAGCTTAGCCTACTGTAACTTCTCTGATGTCTACAGAGCCAACTATTGTCACCCTATTTGACTTTTAGTTTTACCTCAGAATTCTGTTGTTTGCAGTTATTGATGAATAACTGGTTTTTCATTTTGACTTTTTAAAATACATTAACCTCGAAACTGCCTTTGCAGAGTAGCCCCTTGTTTGTTTTTGCAAGGAACACACACCTCTTTCTGCGAGACTTCAGGAAGATTAAAGGGCTAACTTTCTGTGCTTTTGCATGTCTGATTACATTTCCGTGGTCCCGACCTTGGTATGTGCTGCTGGCATATTGAATGAACTTCCAATTTCATGTGGAACAACATTGTATGTTTCGTACATATCTATAAAACATTTATTTGGTCAAATGGTGTTAATTCTCAGATATTTTTCATTCATAAACTGTAAGTTCTGTGACAGCTGACCTGGGTCTGTTTTCTTTTAATAATTTCCATGGTAACAAGAACTGCATTTACTCCTTAACCCAGAATAATCAATCTCTGTGGGCCTCCAGCCAAGATAGTCAAGGGGACAGGATATGAACTAGTTTGTATGCTACATACTGGCATACCTTTTCCAGTATGTTTTCATTGTAGTGGCCTTAAGCACATGTCTACTGCAATTGCATGCCCTTTGCCCAATGATAGTGCCATGGGAAGTTTAAAACAGTAATAATGCCTATTCAGGTCACTGGCCATTGAAATGCTCAGTCAGTGAGGTTGTGCAAAGAGGCATGACAAGCAGAGAGATAAGACAGAGACGGTATTGTCCGGGTACGTTTTGTTCAAAAACGTGATCATTGTTTTAGCCAGCAGTTCAGAAAGATAGCAACAGTTTGTATTTGCAAAGGGGTCTTGCATGCAAAAGTTTAGCCTACGTGGAGGTGTCAAATGTCAGGACATTGAGGTGGTTTGCATAATGTTTGTATTGACTGATGTTTAACATTACTAAGTGTAAATCCTCGTTTAAGTTAATTAGCATGTCAAAACCCATTTAACAATGAACCAGGATCTAGATTAAAAAGTAAGTAGCTTCAGGTGTCATTTTAAATATCTCTATGTCTGCTTTACCTGTCACATGATTTCAATAGAATGAGGAAGGCTGTTCACTCCTGGCAATTAGGATAATCTAGACAAGTCTGTCAGATTTAGAGAAAACGATAATAATTCAATTTTTCAGCAGCAAAACCATTTAGAATAATGCAAACACCATAACATAGTAAGGGAAATGTAACAAAGCGAGCAGTTTTGTGTCCCAATGTCTTGAGCTCACCATATCAATAACATTGTTATTGGTTAAAACTCTTATCTGCTGTGCCGTGAGACACACATTAACATAGTGTGTCTCACGGCACAGCAGATAAGAGTTTTAACCAATAACAAGCTATGGTATTAATTTACTAGCAATACGAAATCACTGGTTAAGTTAAACTTACATAATAGATTTTTACAGTTCTGGCTGTGAAGACTGCATTATATGGAAGCACGCTCAAGTGAATATAGATTAGTGACAAGATCTTGTCTTCTGTATAATTAGTCCATGATATTGCTTGCAACTACAAAACCATCACATTCACCCTAAAAACTTGCAGCATACCAGCAAATCATTTACCATTTGCTCAATATGCAGAGTGTATTTCAGTTGACCAGTAGAAATATTTCAAAAGTACTACTGTACTTGGGTAATATTCTCAATAAGCAGATATATAATGTTGGTTTATCAAGGTCAGTCTCTCACACACGTTTAAGAACACTCCCAATTGTCTCATTCTAGAATGCTGTGAATTCTCACAGGCTTTCTCCAATCCATCAACACAGTAGAAGTAGGATTAATATCAGTGCTAAACAGCATGCAGCAAGGATGGCTATTGACAATCTCTTGTGCCTTAATTAGCACTTACCATTCTAAACAAATTGTGACCACAGGGGTTTAATAGTAAGTACAATCAACTGTTTTGCCTGTTCAAATGTGTTAAAGCCTTATTTGTGCTGTACACACCGACCAGCTGCATAGTGACTAAATGACTTCTAGCATATTTAGGATAGGACATGATGTAAAACTGTAAGTCAATAGAAAATGTGTTAGATAAAGTGGAGCCCAAGTCTAAACAATCAATATACAGTAAAAATAATAGTGATGGAAGTGACTATTGTATAATTTCATGTTAAAATATTTTAATATAATTTAGAATGCATCTTTAATTATCTATCAGTTCAGAAGATTATTACATATTTTGTATTGCTAATATGTGAGTGCAATTGCAATGCCAGTTTGCACTAAAGATTAGTAGTAATATCAACCTACTAGATTATTTAAAAAAAATATAAACAACACTTTAAACCAGCTGATATTTAATGAGAATAATAATAAAAAAAAACTAAACAAGGTTATTTATTTTGAACAGGTGGTGAAATCACCTCCAATTTGACATAATTCGTATCGCAGATAAAGTCTAGTAATTACCTAATTGTTGTGGAGCATCACCACAACACACACATATATATATATATATATATATATATATATATATATATATATATATATATATATATATATATATATATGACTTAATGTGTGTTATCATTGGGTATAGAATCTCTGTATTTCCATTGAAGATCATACAGGTAGGGGAGTTAAAATTCAAAAGTGTAAGGGAACAAGCTTGACCATGGGTGCTTTAATTTTCAGATGTACACTGCATCTCTGCATACTCTCAATTACCCTCCGGATTGAGTTCTTCACTATTATCATTCGGAGGTCGTGTTCGTTCAAAGAACCCAATCTGAAAAAAAATGATAACAAAATGTGTTATACTTTCTCTCTCATATGTAGTTTCCAGCTTCCCGCTTTTGGAATCACAAGTACAAACTACAGTTCCCACAATCCTTGGCAGCATATAGGTTTTCTTAGGAGAACACCAGTTAGACAGCTGGCTGGGGTATGTTTTTTGCCGTTCAGAATGCAATGAAATGGTTGATGTAGTGACTCAGAGCTTAAACAGACCCAGTTCAGCTGTCACAGAACTTACAGTGTTCCATAAATAGCAATGGCATTCTTACCATATACATGGATAATGGCAGCAATGGTTTGAATTCAAACAGACGCCAAGTTGTTATGTAAACACAGGAATTTAGTAGACTATACTGGAGAAGATAGTCAAAATACTAGTAGTTTTACAAATAGCTTACAAGAGTTACTTTTAAAAAGTCTGTTAGTTACAAGTTACTTGAACATAATTATAACTATAGTAATTACAGCAACTTGTTACTTTTAAAAAGTCAGTTACAGTTTATATTTTACAGATGTAGTTATTGATTGATTTATTTTTTCGGTTTGATCAGGCTGCAGCTTGAAATATTCCAGCTATCAAACCCTCCTCTGACACCATTTCCTAGCATGGTGATATGTAAAGCATGTTCATGTGACACGTAAGGTTTGACTTGCACTGCTGAAGCACTTTGTCTACCATGTTATACATTAGCCAAAGTCCTTTTAATTGTTTCACATAAAATGTAATCCGTTACCACATTTCGTTACTTGTCTAAAAAAGGAACAATTACTGAAAAATATAAATCAGATTATAGTAACTCCCCAACACTGTCCAGTAGTGCTCCTAATTCTAAGGATGCTGTGTTCTCTAAATACTGTTATAGCTAGGATCCAGATTAAAATTTGGTATTTTTCCCAAAGCATACATTCATCACATTCTTTAAAATTACACCATTGACAAACAAGTTGGCTGTCAGATGTCTATCATGGGATTTGAATCATCAAATGAAAGCACTAACTCTGTAAATGCCCCAGTAAAAACAGCAGCATGTAACAGTGTACAGGTACAACAATTTTAGTGCATTGTAACTGTACATTATGAAGAGTAAAAGAAAATGTAATTGACTATGGGCAGTGGCCCATGCAGCTTGCGCACACCTGGATTCTGATGTTAAGAATAAAATAGTTAATCTCGATATTACTGCCCGGAGGATTAGACTTTCAGATGACCGGGTAATGTTTAAGCAAACCACACGAAAGAATACGTGAGAAGGTTGATCAATGTCTCATTGAAGAAGAACTAAAGGAATCATATAAATAAAAACCTTTAAAAGGACTGGATAATAATTGTTAAACTGTCCAGCTTCTGTAATTCCTTCCATAACTACTTCAAAACCGCTACCCTTACTGGGCACAGGGGATTCTGGGTAACAGCGAAAAGGTCTATTCAATAGTAAAAGTGTCCAAAACTGGGGTTAATATTTTATAAGTGTTCATACCCACACCTTTCACAGGAACTTCAGTAAATACAGTACCTTCCACAAGATGAAGATGAGGAGAGACAGCAGGATGAGGCCTGCAATAATAGCTACAATAATCCACCAGAGAGGCACTTCCTTTTCACCATCTGGAGAGATCCACACAATCTCAGTATGGGTCTGCAAGACAGCCATCAGTTAGAGTAGCTTTTACCGTGGTACTGGAGGGGGGTGTTTACAGCTTTACAATGTTCTTTTCATGAGACTGAAATGTTACATCATTGTAGTCACTTTGTCACATGATAAAAAAAAGTAGAATGCCACAAATGTCACAGCACTAAGAAGATAATTTGTGGAAAATGCTTCATCTTTTGAATTCCTTTTTTCACATTTTCTTTACACTGCTTTTTAATGATGTTTGTAATCATTCTGAGTTGTTCTGGGTTCTGTTGTTCCAGTATTGAGTTGATTATATAAATATTGATAATTTTTCTTCTCTAAATCTGCCTTTGGATTACATAGCTGAGATTGTCTGGAGAATCATAGATGCGGAGACAAAACACTCTTCCTAAGTCCCATCAAATCATGTGACAGTGTGACCTTTCAACTCTTCCAGCCCCACCTATCTGTCTATATAAATGCAAAGTGGCAGCGGCGGGGGTGGGGGGATGAATTGAAAAGTGACACTGTCACATGATTGGAATAAAATGAGGAAGGCTGTTCAGTCCGGTACCTCTTCAAACTCAAAGCAGGTGAAGGCAGATTTACAAAGAATTCCCCACATTGATTAGATGAAGACATTTCCAAGTCAACATAAACTCCTAGGTCTTTTTCATAGATTCCTTCTTCAATTTCAGTATCTCCCATATGATATTTATAATGCACATTTTTATTGCCTGCAGGCAATACTATACACTTGTCTCTATTAAATGTAATTTGCCATGTGTCTGCCCAGTTCTGAATGCTGTCTAGATCATTTTGAATGACCTTTGCTGCTGCAACATTGAAGGAAACATAATTAATTCAGGAACTTACTGATGTCTTACACCTGGCATTCCTAAAATGTGCAACTGTGGAGGAAGTACCCCTACACACGACCAGTACTATAAGACAGGACTATATCTTCAATCTTACCTCTGCACTTCCACTTGGGAGCACCTCAGGCTTGATCTTGTATGGCATGCTGATCACGCTGTACGAAGCCATGGACTGCAGGATGAAATCTTCAAAGGGTCTCTTAGGTAAAACACATACGAAAAATGCAATTCTCTTCAATTATATATAAATATAATTTATGAAATGATAAGTATAATCCCGGTAAACTGTTAGCACCGATGCAGTACAGTACATGTATAGTTTTGAAAACTGTTTTTGATGCAGATCTACGTCAACATGTTGGTCATTCTTGCACATGTTTATATTCACAAGTGAGTGTTGTTAAGGCCATGTTTGCAACGTGTCGGTATTGTGAATGGTGGTTCACATGAATACATTGTCAACAGAAACAATGGCAGAGTGTTCATTGTGTTTAGTTTATTAAATTGGGGTTGTGAATGTACACGTTTGGTGCCCGCATCACATTTTTCTTACCTTCAAGAAGCTTTTGACCCAGAGTCGAGACATTACCCTGATGACAGCACTCTTGCCACGCTCCAGGTTAGTCACCTGACACCTGAAACTCACACACACCGCATGGCTGCAGTTCTAGAATATGAACGGAAACAGAAATAGAGACCATTTCTGATGCTTACATTTGAACTGCCAACCACAAGCAGCCTGTTTCTTTTTTTTTTGTGAACACTAAAGAACTAGACTGGATGACATAAAGCTTATACAGCTTTCTAATTCTGTCACAAAAATTATTATTTGTTTATTTAGCAGACGCCTTTAACCAAGGCGACTTACAGAGTCTAGGGTGTGTGAACTATGCATCAGCTGCAGAGTCACTTACAACTACATCTCACCCGAAAGACGGAGCACAAGGAGGTTAAATGACTTGCTCAGGGTCACACAATGAGTCAGTGGCTGAGGTGGGATTTGAACCAGGGAACTCCTGGTTACAAGCCCTTTTCTTTAACCACTGGACCACACAGCCTCCTATACATATATTTGTCATAATGGCATATATATATTTAGCTGTTGATAATGCATGTATACTATATCTCATGTTATAGTCCAAGTACTTCAACCATGTCAACAGTAAATTGTCATCTACTATGCTTCAATGTATAATGGTTTTGTTAATTTACTATTAGGGCAGCAGTGTGGAGTAGTGGTTAGGGCTCTGGACTCTTCACCGGAGGGTCGTGGGTTCAATCCCAGGTGGGGGACACTGCTGCTGTACCCTTAAGCAAGGTATTTTACCGAGATTGCTCCAGTAAAAACCCAACTGTATAAATGGGTAATTGTATGTAAAAATAATGTGTAAAAAAAAAAAAAAAAAAAATGTAATTGTATGTAAAAATAATGGGATATCTTCTAACAATTGTACGTTGCCCTGGATAAGGGTGTCTGCTAACAAATAAATAATAATAATTTTCAATGTTTCACAGTTGTTTGATGTGTAAGTCAAATGGTACAAAAAAAGAAGCACTGTACAGTACATTCAAATGTTTGTTAAACTAAGCTATGCAATGACAGTGGTTACATTGTTTCATGCTCTGTCACCCTCTTGTGGTCTATCTGAGACATCACATTAAAATATGTTGAAAATAAGTGCTGTGTCAAATGTATTTGAAATACTAAAATACAAAGATATTTAACATATGTAATAGGAAAAAGGTGATCCGTTTTTTAAATATGTGTTTGAGACTTGAGGCTTAAAGTTGTCCTCCATGACATCCCACTGTTATAAACAGTAGCAGCATCATATCTATTTACAGTGGCTTGCATGTTTCATTCACTATGATGTTGGTGGGATGCCACTTATCTCTTCAGTTTTGGTTGCAGCAACATGCTTTTCAAGAAATATATATATATGATACAAACTTAAAAATGATCCAGCAGTAAAAAAAAAAGCTTGTGACTTTTGTGTTCTGAACGAAATCAGTTCTGATTGTAGTGCCCAGTACCCCTTATAATAGTTTTTTTTTTGTTTGTTTTGCTATTTTACCATGTCTATACTATGCATTTACCATACTTTACCAGGGTTTGCTATGTTTACTAATATGCTTTACGATCCCTCACTATTCCTTACAATGCTTACCTATGCTTTGTTACACTTTGCTGTGGTACACTTTTATAAGGTATCATTAAGAGCTACAGGATACAGAGCTACAGTACCACATGAGTCGGTTCTTTGTGCAGTTGCTCTGGTTGGTCCACTTCTCGTTTATCAATATTGTGAGGGTTGAAAGCTATGGATTGGTTCAAAGCAGTGTCTGAAGGCTTCACAAGCTAAATTTAAGAAAGAAACAAAACACAAGGTTAGTCTGCAAGTCACTGGGGCTGGAGTGCATGAATATATCTTATTCCAAGTTAACCGCAGTAAAGTAATTGACGAAAACCTGTTCCAGGACCACTTGCACTCCCACCCTTTTCTTTTTTAAACTTTTACCTTTTTTACCGTGCTGCACTCGACTGTTTTTAACATGATCTCAAAAATGGACCACCTTCTGAAAACCAATGGTGCCCATACCATTAACTTTAGCTGTGGGTTACAGCACACTCTATGGCGGGAGTCCTACAATCTTGTTACCTTTCATTTGGAGCCTCCCTTTACAAAGTGTCATTACTTTGCGGTGATTGATACAGTGATGAATGCACTAACCGAAACATTTGTCTACTTGATTCAGTTTTTTTATTTACCTTATATTTTGAGTGTTTTGAAGTGGGTGAAAGTTTTTTCTACAACAGTGCCACCAAGTGGACATGTGACTTTATAATCACCCTCTACATATATAATATCACTTGCAGACTTGGATTTTTAAATGACGGCTTTTGTTAGAAAAAAAAGTTCATACTTTGTAATGATCAATGGCAGACAAGTTTGTTTCACACTTCAAGTTCTCCTCCACAGCATTGCTAAAGACATAGAGAAAGATATCTTCACGGAGATGGGTGGGAAAGTCCACCTCCATCCTGGCATTCACTGTCCCTGGGCCTTTGTTGTGCAGCTTTAAAATCAAAAAGACAGTTTTATATACAAGTTTACACACATACCATTTTAGGGAGTACAATTAAATAAGAAGTTGAAATTATCTAGGGAAAAGTGAGGTAGAATTGAGTAAAGATAAATTTAACAACAAGCACAATTTGAGTCCCCTATACCACTTTTTAATACAGATTGCAGTGGTTAAATAAGTCTGTGTGAAGGCGCTACCCTAAGTTCAAAAGCTGTTTTTCAATGATATAACAGGTAGATCAGCCAAAGTGGCTTTTCAGATAGAAGCAAGAGCCAGAGCTATCTAGTGATCTTTGGATCAAGTTTCCTTTTGTTTTGCTGACAATACAATGCAATAAAAAAACACAAATAAATGCAAACATCACAAATAAAACTAAGAACATGCAATATGTGCCTACTTACTCTAAGTTAATTAAGAAAACTGATTTTACAATTGAATATATTAGTAAAGATGTTTGTCTGACTTTACACTATTATTAATCGTGTTTATAGTGTGTACAGACCATTCTATACCATGGTTGACTTTGGTCTTTTTACCCAGTGCTTTACCATACTGACTATATGCCTTATTGTATTTAGGTTATCATGTTTTACTGCCCCATGCTATAATTTCACCATTTGTAATCCAGCAGACATGTAGTTTTCCAGTTTTTTTTCTTTTAAACTCACTTCATAGATATGTTCAATTTGTGGACCAATGTCCTCAATTGTTTTAAGGTTTGATTTTGGCTGCCATTCCGTTATTGGTAGAACACACTCAACAGGAGAAGAGCCCCTGAAAAGAAAAATAAACACCGTAACAATTCGGTATTTCCCAGCACCCTTATAAGTCACACATGTTTGGGGTTTTTAATTTTTAAAAAAAAAAATTAAAGCTGCTTACATATAAAGACATATAAAGATACAAAGACAAAACTGTCCTTAAACACCATTACACGGTACATGCTTTGAACTTAAGTCTCATTACTACCACTCTACAAGCTGCGCCAGTGTTTTACCATGTCCAGATTGCCTAAAAAAACAACTTACACATCAGACTGAACTGCAAATACAGTGGGGGTGCATTAGCTCAATACAGTATTTCATAGAGCTGGAGAGATGCAGACGTAGAGTGTGCCGATGAAAATATGGATCCGTATCAAATTGCTATTTCATGGTTTACAATAAACGATAAACTCTTACCCACGCATTTCCAGTGAAGCCACAGCACTAACATTAATCTTCAAATTCACCACATTGCTGTCTGGGCTGTGGCTGTTTTTACTAAAAAAAATAAAATAAATAAATAAATAAAATCAGGCACATCTACTATACAAGCTCATCATCTTCTTATACTGACTGCTTTTGTTTTTTCTCAGACTTTATTTTCACTTCGTCTCAGGCGAAGACCACATATTCTTCCCCACTGCTACGCCCCCTCATTCACTTCCTGTGCTGTAGGTAACATGACTCTTCCTGCCCCCCTGAATGGACCCAGGCTAGTTTTTCACATTGTTGCAGTATAGAATACATTAAGTATCTTTCATCATTTTCTTTACATTTACCTTACTATTTACAATGTTGTCTGTGGCTGATTGGCACTAGGTTTCTCCAATATCGAGTTATTTTCATTGTCCTTTATATCAGTCTTTGACTGGCTTTGAACTTTGAAGTGAGCTTGTCAGGGGAATCCTAATTGCTGGGCACTCAACAGACCTCCTCTTTCCACTCAAATCATGTGACAATGTAACATTCCGCTCTGCCCGCTTCACCTACTCTATCTGTCTATAATGTAAATAACATTATTTGCATGAAATTAGGTCTGTTTAGTCCTGGATTCTCCAGACAAGCTCAAAGCCAGGTAAAGTCAAATTTAAAGAAAAATTTGAATTACTTAATATTGAAGCAACAGAAGCCAGAATCATGCAGAATGGTTGCAAACACATTAAAATAGTAAGAGGAATGTAAAAAGCAATTAAAATGCCATTTTTAAAATGGATACAGTTCCTATTGAATTGAAATATAGTAGCTCCATTCTGACTGATAATGATACATTTTAAGCTAAGGAAAGTAGAAGAAAACTTACCTTTTAACCTGCAGTTCAAACAAAACACTGCTTTCCACCTCATCTAAATAGCTGACACTGAAGTTGAGACCCGCCTTTAACTAGAGAAGGTAACAGATATTACTTGTTAGAATAAAGTGATCAACACTATTGCTAAATGTATATCACTGTGTAATGTCCTATATTAGGCACATAACACTAATTCAAGATATTTCAAGAAATGTTTGCCACTATAAACAAGGCTTTCAAATAAATGTTTGCCGTTTGAAACATTATTGCTGGTCTCTAATAAGTCTTCAGCATAAAAATGGTGGGAAACATTAAATAGACATTGAAGTTAAAGACTTTGGTTATTACTTACCTGGTCCCCCTGTTTCATTGGGTTCCCCAAGTCACAGATCACAACTACAGTTTCATTCTCCTTCTTCTTGGTGCAGGTCAGCTTCGTGAACCCCTAATGGACAGAGTACTTATTAAATCTTTGGCACTATGAAACAAACCTGCATGTGTCATAAAAGAAAGATCCTTAGCAAGCAGGTACCTCTCTGTTCCTCAGAACTCCCTGGAAGTGTGTATGTGGGGGAGGTTGAACACGGAGTTCCGTCTCATAGGCTCCCTCTCCCTGGTTCTCTGCACTGACAACCAGCAGTAATGGGTTCTCATTACCTATGAGCAGACGGGTCTTGTCCCTGGAAGCAAAACAGGGAATCATGTTTACTGCAGTGTGCCAAAAAAGAAGGTAAATCCTGTCTCATAACTTATTGTAAATACATCTTATGCTTCATGAAATTGTACTGTAAAAATAATTTCGATATCAAGTTGAGTCCTATGATGGTTCTATCTGCAGTCTACAGCTATTGCCAAATTTGCATCACCCAATAGAATTAACAAATTTTGCTTCATAAAGTCGAATGAAACCTGCTCAATAATGTAACATTATCAAATTGAATTACATACCGCGTAAAAATTAAAAATAAATGACATTTCAAATTCTGAAATACTGTACTACTAATATGGCTTCCGGTAGACTTTTGTGATATCATTTTGTAGTTTCTTTGATGCTATGTAATAAAATATCTAAATTATGTAAAAAAAAAATAAAAAAAAATTCTAGGTGATGCAAAACTTTTGCCCATAGCTGTAACTTTCTGCTTTCATACATTTTCTTTACATGTTTTGTCCATCACATTTAATTCACCGATGAGAGCACAAGAGCTTTCTGGACGACTGCTGAACTACTTTGAAGAATTGTGCTTTAGGGTACTGATGCGATACTCACAGATAAACTAAATTGTGCTCGAGAGGACCGATGTGATACTCGCATATAAACCGAATTGTGCTCGAGAGGGAACGATATGATACTCACAGATATGCAAAAAGTTTCATTGAATTGTGCTCGAGAGGATCGATGTGGTACTCACAGATGTGCAGAGAGTTTCAGATCTGGAATGCAGATATTGTCAGTGCCACAGTCCAAAATGATCCGAGTCTGAAACACAGAATTAGGTTAAAAGCGTAAAAGAACTGTAAGATTGTATTAATTGTGACAATTTTACAACTCTCTTTAGATGTCAGAAAAGGGAGATCATTAAATCTCTCTCTCTGTAGTTTCCCACCCAGCAAATGCTGCCTGCTTGACTTTTAAACAAGCAGACAAACTGGTTATTTTATGATCTAGAGACCGGTTGTTACCTCGGGCTGAGAACTCCTTGGCTAATTGTGATCACAGGTACAAGCCAGAGACAGGATAAGATTGGGTTCTTTTTGTAGTTCAAAAGTCCCTTTGTTTTCTAAGTGTTTTGGATTTTGAACATAGGTGTTACCTGACAGAAACCAGGTTCTCACAACAGACAGCTTGGGCTGGTGCCTGTATATTTATGCCGGTCACACTCACAACCAACACTCTAACATTGGAGGTAGCTTGCTGCTCTTCAGAAAAAGTAACTTATAGGCAGTTACTGACTCTTTATCAAACCTCATAGACGGGCATTGAAGTTTTTTCAATCGATAGAGTCCTGTAGGATTAGACCTACAGTTTTTGTTTTGTTTCAAGATATGTACGTGCAGTTCGCATGTGGTTACGTTTTGTACTGTTTGTGTTGGATTTTCTCTTGTTCTGGAATTAAACTGTTTTTAATGAAAATCACCTGCAAGACTGAAGTTATTGAAGATCTGATAGGACATATTGTCACAGGATTTTAAAGGCATGATTGTATCTTCAGTGCCATGCAGTTAGAATTCCCTGAGCAAGCTCAAAGACAGGTAAAGACAGATACAAAGAACGTTCTAATGACTCAGAACAATTTATAGACCCTAATTAGATTTGTTGTAGAGTGATGGCTTCATATCCAGTGAAGACTATTCACCTGTACAGCTCCTGCCTTCTGTCCATGCAGCACTGCCAAGGGAGTCTTCGACCCTTGTGGGGACGACTCATTGAGGGTGTAATTCAAGCTGATGATAATAGGACTCAGCTTGTCTTTAAACTCTGATTTATCCTGAAACAAAAAGATGAACACTTTGCTGAAGTTCAATCAGCGATAACCAACAGGATCTGTTAGACTGATGTTAGGCTAAGGAAAACTTTGGTTATAATATCCTCTTTAGATAGCTTGGTTGAATGTTAGCCAAGGGTATTAGTAGATATATTTTAAAAAGAAAATGTGTATGCTGCAATATGTGATTCTTTCAAAACTGCACACTTCAGATGTTAGAGTAATAAGGGTCCAGTGGTTAAAGAAACGGGCTTGTAACCAGGAGGTCCCCGGTTCAAATCCCACCTCAGCCAGTGACTCATTGTGTGACCCTGAGCAAGTCACTTAACCTCCTTGTGCTCCGTCTTTCGGGTGAGATGTAATTGTAAGTGACTCTGCAGCTGATGCATAGTTCACACACCCTAGTCTCTGTAAGTCGCCTTGGATAAAGGCGTCTGCTAAATAAACAAATAATAATACACACCAACGCTGTTTCTATTATTTGGGCATCTCTATATTCTTTAAGTGAGGGGTTATAATGTGGATGTTTATAATTTTTTTCTATTAAAAGTTCCTCGAAGTCTTGCTCCAAGATGGTACATTACAGGTAGCTACACGTGGGGACACGTAACGTTATATTTTTTGGAACCCCACTACTTACTCTTTAAAGTCAATGGAAGCGCTACAGGATTCATTGAAATATTTTGTGAGCTACAATCCCTTTCAGCCCTTTTAAACACGCTTATCTAGCCTCACCCGGAGATATACAGTGAAGTTCTTGCAGGCAAACCCCTTGTCTCTGTCGATGAAGAGAGAGAACACGTCTTTGGGCTGGTTTGAGTCCAGAAAGAGCGTTCGTCTCATTCTCCTCTGTTTCATCCGGTCTAGCTGGAGTTCGGAATTCAGGACTGGGGATGTGAAGGAAAGAGGAACACACTAACTATGAATTTGTTTTGAATTCCAATGGAGTAATAATCAATTGAGTAGAAATTCCACTCTCACTTGTATGAAAATAGTGATGTCTAATTACGGTACCTATTTGTTTTGGAATGCTCCGGCCGGACACAGCGACACATGACATGATGGTAAAACTGCAAAGAAAAAGGTTTATCAAAATGATATTATTCCACTAAGAAACAGCAGGCTCAGTAAAATCTAAATAAAAATACCACTTCTAATACTAGTACTACTACGACTACTACGACTACTACGACTACTACGACTACTACTACGACTAGTACTACTACTACTACTACTATTATTCTGAGCGGTTCTACCAGCAATTACTCAAATACTCTCCCCATAAGGCTGTGTTAAAGTGCTTTCATCTGAGTTAGGGAGCTGTCCTTTAGTTCTAGTTGCTTGCCATAGATATACAGTATGTAACGTAGGCCTTTTAGTGATGGCTTTGCTAGCAATAAACTGCTTTACACCAGATGGTGCTGGTGCTTACTAGTATACAGCCACCATGATCTCCTTAACTCCTTTACACAGACTTATCAAACAGTCTTACCAGGAGACTGGAGTGTTGGATTGTGGTAGTTTACAGGTCTTGGTGTCAGGATTCAGAACATCAGGGTAAAGAGTGATTTTGGCTTTTGCTAGGATAACAGGCTGTGATCTGCAAAGAAGGGAAGTGCATATTAACGCAGGGTTTATAACAGCATTAACAGACCCATGTATGTGTTTATTATTTGACAAGTGGAATCGTTCTGCCATTCACTCTCATTGCCTTAAGTACAGTATTAATAAACAAACATCACAAACGCCCCCATTCACAGCACAGCACAACCAACCACTACTTAACCATCTCCCTTGCTTAAAAGGATCTACTCCGAAGACTGTTATAAAATGCATTCCTACCTGTACACAGCAACTTTGCTGACCCCCCAAGCGCCGACGAGCAAATCTACAAGAGTAAAGTAAAGTTTCACTTACAAGTAATTTAATATAGAAATGATCATTGCACATTTAGCACCCTGGTTATCTGTAATATAATCATGTAACTGAAACAAAACAATATGTGAAACTGATGATTGAATTTTTTTTTCCTGATCAAGTCCAACATTTTTCTAATAGTATATAACTTTTGCAGCCACTGCCCTACAGAATCACCTTGAAAATGCACCGTGCAACATGTCAAAGGAAAACCCAAGATCTTAAGACTGGATATCCGCTGTAGTGCTAGGACATAAATCCAAAAGGGTTTTAAAACTACAACTGCAGCACACTTCCATTTATTGTACTTGTCAGTTAACAGTTATTTCCCCATAAAAGTTGGACTTTCTCCAATAATTTGACTTTTAGAGTTTATCATATGTCAAATGACTGAAGTGTATAAGTGTACCCATTTTTTGAATGAGGACCCAAAAGATACAAAGTGAATCTAAACAACAACAAGAACAATACATTTATTATTATTTGTTTATTTAGTAGACGCCTTTACCCAAGGCGACTTATAGAGTCTATGTTATATGCATCAGCTGCAGAGTCACTTACAATTAAGTCTCACCTGAAAGACGGAGCACAAGGAGGTTAAGTGACTTGCTCAGGGTCACACAATGAGTCAGTGGCTGAGGTGGGATTTGAACCGGGGACCTTGTGGTTACAAGCCCTTTTCTTTAACCACTGGACCACACAGCCTAACATAATCACGATGATTCACGCCTGCGTCGAGTTGCTTTTTAATTACTGAACTGAGCAGGGTTTTTTTTCCACAACAGATTTAATTGTTCAATTGATTCTAGGTGCTTAATTAAGTAATTGGATTGGAATGGATTGCTGTAGTTTACAAAGAGGTTATTTTAAAATGGCTTTACCTGGGTAGCCATTGGAGTCAATATCTGACCCCCCTCTAAGGGAAAACCCAAAGGCCGCTGAGGTGCTTTGTTTGGGGAATGGGCTTTCCAGGACCTGGGTGTACTGAGGCTTCACTCCATCACTTTGACCAGTGAAAATGAACACTCTTCCTTCACTGCCAGAATAGGGAGCTCCCACTGCAATGTCTAACAAAAACAAAATAAAATACATGCTACTTATACTAATAGATCATTCACCCTTGTGCTGGAAGCAGTTTTTCCACGAGAATAAAATGCTCAATAGTGCTAAACTTAAAAAAATACTAAAAGAAACTTAATAGTCATAACATTTGTTTTAGTATTTCTCAGTTTACAGGTTAAACCGTTTAATAATACGTTTTCAATATTAAGTAGCCTTCTTTTACCAATCGTATTTATGTTTTACTTTTGTGTTTCAAATTATGAATTCATTATCACACATAGAATTAGAGTGGTTTACAAAACATCAAGATAATATGAATGTTGAAATTTATAATATATAATATGATAAACTGAATGTTTGAGGAAATATGAAAATCAATGCGAAATCCTCGTAACACAAGACATTTTGGGTTAAACATTTAAAATCCTGAGTCGTTTATTTTCTCTTATCATATTTAATTTTTTTACAGCTTGAAATGATATACTAATCATGGAGAATATATGACTAGAAGTATAACAATAGCAATAACAACAACAATCAACTTACAAGGCACAAATAATATTTTATTTGTGTGACTTCTAGGACACACAGCGATTACTTGTTGCTATCTCAGTGAGAAAAAATATATTAATGGTATAAACCAAAAAAGCTAGTTAAGATTCAACTTAATTTATTATCTTTAAGTGCGTAAGTGCCAGTGACAACAAATTGTCCCCACAGCAAATTTAACATATTACCATTATAACCGTCTTGATCTATGTCTCCAAGTGTGGCTATAGCGCTGCCAAACCTTCCATAGACATCCCTCCCGGTGAGAGTCAGGTCTGGTTTGGAAGAAAAGGCTGAGCCCTCCCTCTGCAGGAACAGATACACCTGTCCCACCTGGTGCAGCTTGTTGTCAGGCCATCGTTCCATGAAGAGGGGTGCACCAATCAAAACGTCATCCTTGCTGGTAAAAAAAAAAGAGTGGAAAAAGCTTTCCGTTTTCCACCATGACTGGCCTCTAATCACTTGTGACTCCAAATTGTCACTGTGTGTTTTTCAGAAAGGACAAATGCAATCAATAAAGTTTCTGAGTGTATTGTTCCTTTTTAGAACTGTGGTGCGGGTTTCAAGGAAAGTTAAATTGTGGATTTGCCACCACCTTGCACTGTAAACAAGCCTGCTTTTAATTCACAATTTAGAAGGTCCAATTATGTTCACACACCACAGCAATCCCCACAACAGCTCAGAAGAACTGTACAGTTATGGCCAAAGATTTTGCATTACCTAGAATAGGTGAATAGAGACCTATTAATATAATAAAAATAAAAAAATAAAAATACTGCATTAGTTAATTCTCACGATGCTTTATAACTTTAACCCTTAGCGGTCCATTTATTCAGCTGCTTCAGGCATCAGGTCCAATTTATTTTCACACGCGCTGTTTATTTTCCAGTCTATCTCCAGTCCAGCCCCACCCCTTGTTCGTTGTATTTTTCCACATACCTCTTCATAGTAGTACATACAGATAAATCATCTCCTGGTCACTTGTTTTATCACCAAACTCCTAAATAATGCTATCCAAGTCATTATTTTATTACTATAACATCTAAAACAAGCTCTGCAAATGTCTGTGATATTCTTTGAGCGCTGGATGCAGAAGCAGCTATCTTGTTTGTTTATGTCCGTGTTATCTATGTGGTGCTGCGGCTATCTGTATTCATAAGATACGCCTTTTTTCGGCTTCTCTTGGCTCCTATCGGTCTCACTCGCCATTGAGTGGTTTTCTCGCTCGAAAAATGACTAGAGACCTGTTTTTTACGTCTTTTTGATGATGTCGAACAGGACCGGAAAGGGAAAATTGCAATGTCGGACCAGGTCAGACATAGGACCGGAAAGGGTTAAGCACCATAGTTACCATGACCCTATCTACACACTGTAAGGAGTGATAAGCTAGTTTTACATTTTTACTTAAGGAGAGGTTAAAGGTCGCAGGTAATTTTTGGATAGAGCACATATGGTTTCCTATATGTGTTCCATAGTAACCGTTAACGTATCTGCCTTTTGTAAGGAGTTATAAGCTAGTTTCACATTTTACCAAAGATTTTGAAAGGTTTTTAAAGAAATGCGTCAGGCGGCCATCTTGCTTTACGCACATACACCATTTTAGAAAAAGTCAATTGTATTGACACAGGGATGATGCTTGTCAACTTTGGAGTTAATCAACTAAACCGTGTTCAACTAAAGCGGTTTTAAATTTAAGAACGAAACGTAGGTCTGGCCGCCATCTTGTTTTACGAAAGAACACCATTTTGCCATATTTGAATTCTATTGTTCCCAGGATGATGCCTACCAAGTTAGGAGTTAATTGGTTAAAAGGTTTGCAAACCGAAGCAGTTTGATGTTTGGACACGTTTTGGTGAATTTGGTGGCAGCCATTTTGATAGTAAAATTTATCGCAGCAACTTCTGCTTTGCAAACTTGAAGCGGGTTTGGTTGCTGATGACATATGCAAAGTCAACTGAGATCAATTGGTTCACCGGTTCCCAAGAAGGTTGATGCAGGAGCGCAATTTTTTTGCATCTGAACTGTAATCTACACGGGATGATACCTGCTAAGTTTCATGTTGCTTGGTTACACTGTATGTGAATAGGAGCAGTTTGAAGGATGGAATAATAATTTCTGTTTTGCAAACTTGAAGTGGGTTTGGTTGCTGATGACGTATGCCAAGATTCAGATCAATCGGTTCACTAGTTCACAAGAAGAAGATTTTGAAAGGTTTTTCCAAAAAATGCGTCAGTCCGCCATCTTGGTTGACGCAGGCGTGCAATTTTTTTTTAACTGAATCTACACAGGATGATACCTGCCAAGTTTCATGTTGATTGGTTACACTGTGTGCGAACAGGAGCAATTTAAAGTTTTGGGAAAAACATTTTTAAAATCCTTAACAATAATAGGCTTCCCAGCCATTCTGGCTTGGAAGCCTAAAAACAAAAAAACAAAAATGAAAAATGAAAATATATATATAATTATAGATAATTTAGATATTTTATTTAACATCATGTAATCAAAGAAACTATAAAATTATATTGCAAAAGTCTACCAGAAGCCATAATAGTACAGAATTCCATGTTAGATTTCGAAATGTCACATTTTTCAGTTTGTCAGTTTTTTCTTAAGTATATGGAAAAATACAAAGCCATGTGTAATTCAATATGATAATGTAACATTATTCAGCAGGTTTCATTCGAAGCAAAATTAGTTACTTCTATAGGGTGATGCAAAATATTCGGCCATAGCTGTCAGTCAATTAGCCATCTAAATTATGTTCAGTTTACTACATAGTTTACTTACATAGTTTAGACTTCTGGGCTCTGCACCTTAACCTAAAGAAGGCCTTGATAAGAGCATAATGCAGCTTAAGCAGTAGAAAATACATATAGCCCTGATGATATTCTAAAAAAAGTTCTAAATTTAAATTAGTGAATCTTAAAAGAAGTAATGTAACTTATAACAAAATATTTCTCACCCATCATTGTTGATGTCAGTTACAGCCACTGTATGCCCAAAGTAGGCTGTTACCTGAATGAAGAACAACATAGATAAGGTTTGGTCTAGTAGTTTAGATATTTATTTTGTGGGTGGAAGTGTAAAACAATTATTAGACAATATTACATATTACTATCCTAAATTTGCAATCCAATGGCTTACCTGTGTTCCATAGAAACTATGGACTAATGATAATATGTATGTTGATTGTCCATTATAGATTATGACCTGTAAACACAAAACACATGAAATACAAATAGTGTGATATATAAATGTCTTAGCAGTCACCATTGAAAAAACATGAATATATTTTTAGGTCAAAGCCTGGTAAAGGCAGATTTAGACCCTGTCCACACTACATAACCGATCTCGAGAACTGTACTCAAAAATGTTTTAATTAATCCAGCCCAAAACGTCCACACTAAAGTAAAGTTTCATGTTTAGTCTGGCTTAATGCGTACAAACAATATTAAAATAGTTCCTAGCAGCGCAGTGGACTGTGGGACTTAATATGACATTATCCCACCCAGTGGCAATGTTTGTCCCATGATGGCCCCATGCAAAGCTTGATTCCGGGGCTCCTATTCCCTATTCTTACCAGTAATACTATCATACCATGACTTTCAAACAGAGTAACAACTCTTAAATGTATTGCATTTTACTACAGCAATCGCAAAAAAAAAAAAACACACTCAGAGACAGTTTTCGGCAAATGTGGTGCTCCATCGATATCTGCCCTAGTCCAGTCAAACGGCCCTGCGACATTTTAGAAAGTAAATACATTTTTTGGTATTAATTTCATGTTTAGGCAAGAAAAGCGTCTCTTCCCTGATGCTACTGTGACAGGCTCAGTCAAAAGCAAACGCAAGTCAATAATACTGAGCAAATTTCCCTTGTAGGTGTAGTCGAGCATCACAAGAAGCGATGACGATACATTGCGCATTTATTGTAATTTGCTTCAAGGTTCATTCAAACTCGCAGCCCTACATGTGAGACACTATACATGTATTTCCCTCAAGTTTGCAGCACTGATGGCACATGCAAGCAAACTTTGTTTGCAGTGTCTTGAAATGAGTTCATTTTTAAATGTCTTATCATTTTTAGCTTAAATCGTGGGTGGTACGCAATAACTGAGTGACTAAAACAGCTACTGATCCCACCATGAACTGTATTTTTATCTGTACAACCCGGCAAATATGGAGCCCGTGCCTATGGAACACAGAGCTTCTCCGCATGAACTTTATGGCCTTTGTTTCTTAAAAATACAAGGTACATTTTATCATAATGTGTGCGTTTTGTTTTGAATTCTGAATTTCTTCTTGACCGATTTCATCACTTCAGATATCAATGTGCCTTGATTTCACCATCTGATCGCGTTGCTCCATGATCCACCATTTTGCAACAAGCCTCAGAAATTGTATGTTACAGCAGTATTGATAATCATTCTCAACTCCTTCAGGTGTCTGTTCTGAGTACTGTATATGTGTAAGGACTACCACCCTGAGGTGGTCTCGAGTCCGGTTCTTGATTACGGTATTAAACGCTGAGTAGTGTGGACGCTAACCATAGTTAGCACTTTTACGGTTTAAAGTCAGTGTGTACAGGGCCTTTGAGACAAATGGCAACAACTTAATCCTGGAGCAACACAACCCAGAACCACTCAGATTCCAAACACCATAAATAGTAAAATATTACATTGATAAAAAACAATCTAATATTATGATCCATCCATTTTGAATAGATTGAAACACCAATGCTATGGAAAACAAAGGTACTGTTCAAAAGGTGCATACTTACAGTGCCAAATGTGTTTCTTCCATTAGGGATTCCTACCACATAGTCTGTGAAAGATGAGCAGTGGTATGATTATGAAAGAGAACATACATCATATATTTAGTTAATTTGATTAAAAAATATTATTATTGTTATTTAGGCCTGCTTGTTATACCCAAGCAAAAGTGCACCACACTCGGAAGCTTCATGGCCCTGACTCTCTGGAACTCTCTCCCAGCTTCAGTGCGTGTAGCTCCCACAATCGCTCGCTTCAAATCAACTCTCAAGACCCACTTGTTCTCTCCTGCTTTCAATGCTCTTTAAGCCTGATATCTGTTATTAGCTGTTGTCTAAACTGCTATATCAGGTTTGACACATAAATCCACAATGTTTAGAATTCACATCCTAGCCTTTTACTTAATGTATTATGCCTGTATATTATGTATTTGCATTGTTTTTTACTGTTTGTATTTAATGTGCTATGCCCTGTACCTCACTGTATTTAATGTATTATGCATTGTTCCTCACTATCTTGTAAAGCGCTTTGTGATGGTGGTCCGCTATGAAAGGCACTATATACAATAAAGATTGATTGAATGACCCACATAGCTCAGTATATTATTCATATGCAATTATCTTTTTAATTGAATTTCAATTACATGTTAATAAACTGTAAATGTATACATATATATATATATTTTTATGGCTGATACCTTACAGCGACTTTCCCATTAACTTTGCAATTTAAAACCAATTCACCCCTACTTATAATTACAAATGCTAAGCCTTTAACTATGTCTATGGGCCATATATGTAATCATATGAAAATGACAAAGCATCAGTATTGTTTGAAAACCTAATATTTAATGGTTTACACAATCTTTTTATGTCTTAAATAATTGAAGCAACGTCTAAATAAATGTCCTCTCTTCAACATACATATTAAATATGAGCAAAGGCGTGAAGGGCACTATATATTATTTTGTGTATTAACATGGAACTGAACTTCAATTAAAAGGGTAATTGTGTATCATATTTAATAAAGCGATAATGCATTACCTGGTACAGAGTCTCCTGTAAACTCCCCCACAGCGACAGAATAACCTGCAGGAGAAGTAAACAAACACCAAAAAATAAACCACATTATAGTGACTCAGACTTTGAAATGATATTAATATTAGCTATTTTCTCACACAAAATATATAAGTTAAAACTAATTTCTGCATTAAAAGCTCAATTGATTAATCATTAATCACACAAGTTAGCCGTAAATCAGTAAATTAGCTTTATAGTCAATTAAATCTTTAAATAATTAAAGCATAATAAACACCACCGAAGATACAAGATTAAATCGTAAGTTCACATGCTGCTATTAATCAATTAAAATAGATTTACCGATATATAGCATATTTTAAATATTGTCTTTAAACTATAAGTATGTCTTACCTCGGTAACCATCATATTCATTGTACGGATCTTCAGCAGTTATAGTTTCTCCAGCTACATTAACTATTGGCCTCTTGTGGATTTTGCTTTCAAAGACTTTTGGTATGTTTGCTGCCATGGTCTGGCCTATGGAAATATACAGTGTGTTTATATTTAATTATTTTAGAAAAGGTTTAAATGCATACAGTGTGTAAAAGTATGCTTGCGGGATTACACGGGTCTTGATAGATGTTCAAAATAGACCCACAGGCTAATATTTTTAGGCCTCAAGCATACACTTTCCACTACAAACTGTTGCTATGAGTAGACAGGCTTGGATGTCATGTTTTATTGCCTAGTAACCTACATGAAATAGTCTATGGTACTAAGGCTCAATAAAGCATTAAGATAGTGCTGATGTTTGAACACAAGAGGGTACTGTGCACATGTATTTGCAGCAGTTAACAAGCAACCCATCTGAAAATGTAATACAGTGCATAAAAACAATACTGTTTCATCACAGATTTCCTGTTGTGTTAGAATAAACTAGGCCTACTTTATAGAGGTTTAGCTTGTAAGGGTGCTAGGTGGTACAGAAACCACCACTCAATCTGGTACAATCGGCACCTTTGTCAGATTGATCTGCTCCCACAGCACCTAAGATGGGAAAAACACATAATTTGCTATACTTTCAATGGAACAAAAAAGTTGTATTTACCCATAAAGTAAAATGCTCCTGGTGCACCAAGAACGATCTTCCCATCCTAAAAAAATATAAACAATACCAAAAGGATTGTACAGCAAATTCAGATCTGACTTGAAATTATTATTGGTGCAACTACAATACTTCTCACCAAGTGGCACCAGTCAGCAGAGTCTGTTTAATACAAAATTACGCTCAATGACACTGAGAAAACCTTACGTTCTCTTAGTATTTTTAAATGTTTGATAAACTACCTTGGTTATGTCAGAGCTAAATCCAGTTTCACAGAACCGCCGGTCCCCATCTGAAAATATAGAAATAAAAGCATTGACAAGTGCTGACCGATGGCTCATTTCTTTTGTAAACAGATAACATAACAGCAATCTCTACAGCTAAACAGGCTTTCTTTTGCCACTACCAACTAGAGCATGAATATCATTTAAAACATTTGTTTAAAAGACAACAACATTCATAAAATGTAACCATTTTTTCACACTTAATAGTATTATCACTGATCCCCTTTTTCTTTGGTTCTTGTATTTTACACTTTGGAATGTGTAGATATTTCAAAGACAATAATATAGATGAAAAGTTGTTGCTGCTGCTCTTAGGGTTCCCAGACATCCTGAGAAAACTTGGATTGCCCCAGCTTTCAGTCAGAATTTTTTGTCCCGGTCGGAAACAGTAAAATTGTTAAATTGTCCCAGTTTTATAATTTGGATTCACATTTTTACAAAACTGTGATGGAGGGGGATGCTAATGATAATACATCTAATAAGAGATAACACCATTTAGTTTTTGGTCTTTTACCCAGGAGCAAAATGGCTCAGCTTGTGTAAGAAGGAAACGGACACTTCAGGTTGTTACTTACTGTAATTGCGACTTCTGTAGAACTGCTCAGTTTTGTATGAACGGCAAGGGGAATATTCTGTATAGGTGCCAAAAGACATGGCTGCAATATGGCAGTTTCCAACTGGGGTTATTCCCGACTCATCCTGACCCTCAACAGCGTTCCACTTGAAGTAGGGAGCACAAGCCTGCAAAAAAAAATACTCTTGGAAATTGTTTTTGGGAGTGCAATTTTTCCACCATGCCCCCCAGAACAACACACTTGTATTTATATTGCATTGTAAGTTCTTTCTGTGCAGTCAAACACGTCGAATATAATTCATGTCAATGTCACCCTCTGAATTTTACCACCACATTGAATTGTCCCAGCTTGGATTAAATGGGAGTCAGTGAGGATAATATCCTGAATACCCCTTTAGTTATTGTCACATTACGGTTAGCTCACGTTTATCAGTCATACAATTGATTTTTGCTTCATATTGTTTTGGGAAATAAAAGCATACCATTATAAGGGTTTTACATGTAAGTAGGTTGTGATATAATTATAAAGATAGCATAAAGAACAATGTGTATGCTTACAGCTTATGTTTAATTTTAATAATGAACACTATTGTAGTCAATGCCGTACTATTTTTCAAGTTCCACAGTAAAGCAGGCATGTTTCTTGTATCAAGACTTCTACTACTTACCACAATGTAATTATTGTCTGACCTGACTGTCGCCCCCAACCATTGGTTTGATTTGTTAGTCTTCAGATTCACAATGCCATCTGCATACACATATTCCTGGTCACCTGGGGAATGGGGTATTTATTGTTATTGAATAGTTATTAATTAACTAAAGACTATTCAGATATTATTATTATTATTTACTTATTTATTTATTTGGCAGATGCCTTTATCCAAGACGACTTACAGGTTTTACAGGGCAGTACAGGGTTACAATGCAAGATTAATATTTAAAAACAGTATAGTTTACAATAATTGCAATAATACTACTAGAATAAAATATGAACTAGGATGCAACAAGTCAGGATTACAACATTTATATCTAAAATGACACAGTAGTGCAATAGTGCATAGCTGAGGATCCAGTGAAGTGGTGCCAGGTTAGCAGTTCAGTGCAAAGTAGGAGGGGTAGATCATGAGATCTACAAGTACAGTCTATACAGGTGGGTCTTGAGGAGGCGGTGGAAGGCAGTGAGAGACTGAGCAGTTCTGAAGTTCTCCAGTAGATCATGTAGTAGTTTATAAATGTATACAAATCCCATGACCGTGTAGTGGCACTTTGCAGTCATGAATTTAAACAGTCCTATATGTATAATAGTATTAAGATGCTCTTTAATATAATTAAAGTGATCATTTATTAGCACATAATTTAATCATGAAGTGTTTTATACTAAATGTACATGTTTCTAATTTAATGAACAGTATTTGTTTTATATCATTCCTAATATAATTATTATGCAGCAGTCAATTTGGTTTTGTTATTTATTAAGTTCATAACTTCAAACAATCAACAAACAAATAAATAAAATCAAAGGTTTTGAATACTATTGAATAATATTGAAGGTATTTACTGAAACATTTGCTTTCAATAACAGTTGTATCTTGTGATGTATTTAAGACAGGCTATCATCTATGGCATACCAGCATATTTTAGCCTGTATGAGATTTAAATGCCATTCTTTAGTTATTAAAATGTTACGTGTTAAAGTTTGAAAAGTGTTCAAATGACTTAAGCATATTCTCCTTTTGGATGTGAAAAAAACAGTACACTGAGCAGAGATGGAACCAAATAATGGACCTATTTTGAAGAAAATACAAAAGGTAAGGAACTATTCAGAACAATCATTTCCTGTTTATTCCTTCCAGGAAACATTTACTTACTTTTGCTTCAAAATAGGACCACAAATATGTCACAAATACGTCCTTCACATCTTTCATCCCTGCTAGCACGAGCCATATTCATAGAAATGTAAAGACTTTAAGGACTGTTTTAAAAACTATTCTCTTACAGTAACCAGTGTTTTAAAAATACTAACCCTCTCTTAAGCAAAACATATGTCATGATCTGCAAATGTATTTAATCCAAATGATTAAGAAAAAAAACAACAGTTCTGAACGAAACGTTCCTGTAAAGATTATGAATAAGGTTCCTTTGTTTTAGGGTTCTCCTTACTTTTGGTATCGAATGGCATGATGTCACACTGACCCCCGTTCTCTGACCAGGGGCAGAGGAACACGGCTCCACTTTCAGTCACACCAGGCTGGCTTGTGTTTGTCTTGGGAGCCCCCACGACAATATTGGCACTTATGAAAAAGAAGATACAGAAATGCATAAGAAAACAACAGACGAAAAAAGTAAAAAAAGATTGAAAATAATAACACTTACTTCCCTGTGGCTGGTAGATAAAAATCCATAGAAAATCCAAAATAACTTCCTTCAGGTCCTGAATATACAGTAGGCTTTTTTACATCTAAGTTTATAGCACATGACTTGCTGAGGAGAGCTGTGTATAACATAAGGTGTAAAACATTTATTTGACAAACAAACCGTTCTCCAATTGTTCCTGCCATCTGTGAAACATTAGCGAGTGTCCTACACACAGCTTAAGTTTAAAGTGCTTGGAAGACAGTCTATCCTGAACTCCCACTCTTCTTGATTACAGGGTTCTGGGGTTTATCAGCAGGATTTCCGTATTAAACAGACCAGCAAAATTATAAATATGCTCAACACTGATACCCTACCACAGTGACTGGCAGTACTTATCTATCTAACCTGCCATTGACAAGTCAGTGTGTTGCATGCGTGCCACATGGTTCTAATGCAACCAATCAGTGTTAATGTAGGCTGGTGAGTTGGTCATTTTCACTAAGCAATTGATACAGAATTCTTTAGTTAAACCTGAAGCAGAGCAAGTGAAAGAACACCTGTCTTTGTTTTGTAACCATTTCATGAATGCCCATTTAATTCTGTTGTTTTTGTAAGTGTAGCTGTTAAGAAAGTCCAACATATATATATATATATATATATATATATATATATATATATATATATATATATATATATATACAGTATATATATTTACATTTTCACTGTGACGGATAATCAAATAAATTGTAACATTGAAGAGATGGGCCTTGTATCAGAAAACTGCTATAATGGGAATTGATTTGTTTCTTAATACAAGGACGGTAAAACGCGACTGACGTGTATTTGAGTGTCATATATCCGAATGCTGACTGTATATGAATCAGTCCTTAGAAATTCTGGCAAGTGATTAGTTAAAACCTCATCACATGATCAAAAATAGATCCAACTATTGCCCCGGTGAAGCTGCTTTCGGTCATTAGTTTTTTTTACCTGCATCTCACTGGACAATGATATTTTGACTTTACAGAAAATGAATGACAAAATATACTACAAAACAAAGATTTTGCAAACACTAAAATCGTCATAAAAACTTTGCTTTCAGTGTTTTCCGACTTCCTAAAATTCAAATAAATCTAACTCGATGATGTATAACTACTTCATTCACAAACTCAATGGACTCCTCCAAGAATTCTATGCCACAGTTAGAATGTTATTTATTTGTTGTAACAGCTATATTTAAACAAAATATATAAAATCATATTTAGTACACAACCTTATCTCACTTACTTTCTTGACTAATTCATAAAACAAATATGGACTGCAGACGTCAGCTTACAGTGGGAAACTAAGGACCCCTTGGGAAGAACTATAGTTACTTCCAGGGGACAATGCCAGCCTGCGGCTTCGGGCATATGAGCCTCCTCGCCAGTCCATATCTACTATATATATATACACACACACACACACACACACACACACACACACACACACACACACACACACACACACACACACACACACACACACACACACACACACACACACACACACACACACACACACACACACACACACACACACACACACACACACACATACACAGTAGATACCGGTTACTAGCAACCCTGATAAAGACAACTTCCGGTTATTAACAACATTTTCCCAGGAACCAATCCCGTCACATAGACTATAATATTAATGGAATTCTGATATTAGCAACTGCACGCCGCTTATTGACAACTTTATTACTAGCTGCCAGCGCTATAGCGCGCACTTGCATGATTTATGCACATACTTCATGCAGCTTTTATAACATAAGAACATAAGAACATAAGAAAGTTTACAAACGAGAGGAGACCATTCAGCCCATCTTGCTTGTTTGGTTGTTAGAAGCTTATTGATCCCAGAATCTCATCAAGCAGCTTCTTGAAGGATCCCAGGGTGTCAGCTTCAAAAACATTACTGGGGAGTTGGTTCCGGACCCTCATAATTCTCTGTGTAAAAAAGTGCCTCCTATTTTCTGTTCTGAATACCCCTTTATCTAATCTCCATTTGTGACCCCTGGTCCTTGCTTCGCAACTGTGTATTTCTGGTAGACTGAGACAGAATTGTGGCTTTGAAACTGGTTAAATAAACAATACAAACACCAAAACACCACATTTTATGGTAGAGCTTTGCCTTGCCCCCTTTTCATGTGCAGGGCTTCTAGCCCTGTCAGAATACAACACATATTTTTTATGTTTGCTTTACTCATTGTAAGGACAATTGTAGTACATTGTTGTGTAGTACTATTTAAGCCTACTCCATTTTTTTTTTTGTTTTACACACGCGTGAAGTAAACAGTTCTATGTTTGGGTAGTTCATGTTTCTCATGTTAATTTTTTAACACTGTAACATTTAAAACACATGTATTTCAGTGCCATATTTGTACAACTACAGTATATATCGTTGTTCCATATAAATACACTTGAAAACAGGGCTTTTCGCTTATTGGCAATTTTTGGTTAATGAAAACTTTTTGCTGGGAACCGAGAGGTTGTTAATTGGCAGCATCTACTGTATAGATAACATATATGCAGAATATATGCAGAATAGAATGTTCTCTCTAAAATGTGATGGCCACACCCAGTTGACTAGCTACATCACAGATCAAATTAATCCAATTTAATTCTTTGCTTAAAGACATGAGAGACAGACAATATTAACAATTGCACTTAAGCTGTCTGACTTGTGGGACAGCTTGTGTATATGCAGGATTTAAAAATAGAAAGCAGAACTATCTCATATTTATTTCAGATCAGACATAACTGATAAACATTAACAATGAAGAGTTATTTATACTTTAAAGGAAATATACTATGTGTGTCTAATGATCTTTACAATTATAGTTTCACAGAGAAATACTATATTAGTTCATTAATTACTGGAGCAATTAATCACAACAAAGAATTTAATACCCATCAACAAGGCTTCTGTCTAGATCAGGATGAAATGAGCTCATTAGAATTATGCTCCATGTGAAAGAGGAAAATTCAAATGCAATTATTTATTTTTTTTACTGCAAAAGAAAAAAGAGAGTTTGGTATAACTGACAAGCCCCTTGGTAGATTTTCTGAAACAGGAAATCGTGAAGTTAATTAGGGACGCTGGAAGTATCCTGATAACACGCTGGAATTATAAACAGAGCCTGGCACAGGATATAATACAGAAATGAACCCCCTATCCCACATATTGTGATAGGCTTTCCTTGCATGCTGCTTTGCTAGAGATAGTGATTGTTCATACTTCCTGCCTGAGTCAATCATTGCATAAATGTTCAGAAGTGGTGCCTTAATTAAATGGAATCAGCCCTAGGCATGCAACAAACAGCACATAATTTAGACTGTGCATGGGGAAATGTTATTAAAATAATACAGAACATTTTGTAACAGTGCGCTGTTTTATCTTTGCTCTTTTGTTTTCTTTGTTCATTGTGAAAAGAACATGTTTGTTACTGATTTTTGTTAATGATTTTTTCAATCATTCTTAGTTGGTCCTACTACAATTACTCCAATTGTTTAAATATATATATATATATATATATATATATATATATATATATATATATATATATATATATATATATATATCAGTGCCGTGAAAAAGTATTTGCCCTGTCTGATTTTCTGCATTTTTGCATATTTTTGACACTGAATGTTATCAGATCTTCAACCAAAATCTTATATTACATAAAAGGGACCCTGAGTGAACAAATAACACAAAAATTTGATACATATTTCATTTATTTATTAAAGAAAGTTATGCAACACCCAATGCCCCCGTGTGAAAAAGTAATCGCCCCCTTCGACTCAATAACTGGTTACGCCACCTTAAGCAGCAATAACTGCAACTAAACGCTTCCTGTAGTTATTGATTAGTCTCTCACAGCGCCGTGGAGGAATTTTGGCCCACTCCTTCATGCAGAACTGCTTCAACTCAGTGACATTTGTGGGTTTTCACCAAACCATGACACTGCCACCACCATGCTTGACCGTTGCTATGAGGTTCTTACTGTGGAATGCAGTGCTTGGTTTTCGCCAGACATAACGGGGCCCATGTTGGCCAAAAAGATCCACTTTTGACTCATCTGTCCATAGAATATTGTTCCAGAACTCTTGAGGATCATCCAGGTGCTTTTTGGCAAACTTGAGACGAGCATTCATGTTCTTCTTAGTGAGCAATGGTTTCCGCCTTGCTACTCTGCCATGAATCCCATTTTTGCCCAGTGTCTTTCTGATGCTGGAGTCATGAACACTGACCTTAGCCGAGGTGAGAGAGGCCTGCAGATCCCTGGATGTTGTTCTAAGGTTCTTTGTGACTTCCTGGACGATTTTACCCCTTGCTCTTGGAGAGATTTTGGCAGGACGGCCACTCCTGGGAAGATTCACTACTGTCCCAAACTTTCTCCATTTGGACAATATGACTCTGACTGTGGTTCGGTGGAGCCCCAGAGCCTTAGAAATGGCTTTGTAACCCTTTCCAGACTGATAGGCATCAACAACTTTTTTCCGTTGGTCTTCAGGAATTTCTTTTGTTCGTGGCATGATGTGCCTCTACAACCTGTGTGCTGACAACTTCACTCTGATGGTAAGGGCCAAAGTTAGTCAGATTTATATTGGGCAGGACTGGCCCAAATCAGGCCTGGTTGTTAACCAAAGTACTCAAACAGCTGACCCTAATTATCCCTTTAATTGGGTTGAGTTAACTAGGGGGGCAATAACTTTTTCACACCTGAAGATTGCATGTTTGATTACCTTGCACACCAAACAAATGAAAGACGCACCAAACTTTGGTGTCATTTTTTTCTCAGACTCCCTCTATATGCTACTACAACCCACAAAAAAATCTGACCAAATACAATGTGAAAAATGTGCAGAAAGAAATCAGACAGGGGGCTTGGGCCACTTATTTCAAAGCTGATTCTCACACAGGGAGAACCCCTCTATGTCATCCTGTGATCAGGACAGCTGCAGTGGTGACCAGACCAGAAACACAAACCAAAACAAGGAATGGCGGGGCAAACTGAGACGCTACGGCGCTCAGGGTTTTATAAAAGAACAAACAAAAGATTCAAACAAAACACAACTGCACAAAAGAAAATGGCATGTTGGCCAAACAAACAAACAGACGGAACAAAACAAGTATCGTGCTGGTGTAGACCCAGCACACTTAGCAATTGTTTTACATTTACTTAAAGCTTTACTTTACTCAACACTGTGCAGCCAAAGCTGCAGGTCTTTTATATTGGTTACCGAGGGATTAACTGGCTAACGATTATTTCATTATCCCTCAGTCACATTTTGCACAGGTTTAATAAGATGCGTGACTGTCAGCTAATTATATACTTAGTAGCTGATCAGTCACACAACTTCACAAGGTATTCTAAAACATTAAAGCAATAACGAATAATGGCTGCGTTTTTCATCCGCGCCACAAACAATAATAATACAATAAATCATAATAAAATATACAAAGGGGTGGGACACTCCGCCACACACCCATTTATCCTGGCAAAAACAATAACCCGGGATGTCATAATTTGCAAAGACTGTAACTCAGAAAGAGTTTCTGCGCTCATCCAGTCTGCAGTAATGAGGTGTGAACTCAAAAACATGTCATATAGTAAGAAAAATAAAATCAAATAACCTTGTGTACTTTTATTTAATATATATTATTATTTGTTTATTTAGCAGACGCCTTTATCCAAGGTGACTTACAGAGACTAGGGTGTGTGAACTATGCATCAGCTGCAGAGTCACTTACAATTACGTCTCACCCGAAAGATAAGAGTACAAGGAGGTTAAGTGACTTGCTCAGGGTCACACAATGAGTCAGTGGCTGAGGTGGGATTTGAACCGGGGACCTGCTGGTTACAAGCCGTTTTCTTTAACCACTGAACCACACAGCCTCCTATATAACAAACAAAAGAGCCGGGAGTCTAGCTGTGGGAGTCCAGCATGGGGAGGTCTGTGCCGAGACGCTGTTGGAATAGATCAGAACCTAGCAGCGCTCTGGAAGACGCCATCTACTAGTCAGGTCTGTACCCCCCCTCACTGCTCCCAATCCCACTGTGCCTATTTGTCTCGCCTATCCTGCTATGGCTGTATCTCACATCCCTGTTCTATCCTCGCGCTCTCATCCTCTGCCCTCTCTCCAACGCTGCTCCTCCAGCCCCTCTAACCTCATCCCTCTGCCTCTCCCCCCTACTCACCCCTCGCACTCTCTCTGGTGCACTCTGGAACTGTCACTCTTCTGCTAACAAAGCTGATTTCATCTCTGCCTTTGCCTCCCACCTCTCTCTCGATTTCCTTGCTCTCACTGAAACCTGGCTGTCCCCTGATAACACTGTAACTCCTGCCGCCCTGTCCTCTCTCTACGTCCTGTCCCATACCCCGCGTCTCACTGGATGGGGAGGTGGGACTGGTCTTCTCCTCTCTCCCTCCTTACTCTTTTCTGTCCCGACAACCTCCACACCACGCCCTCTCTCAACAGGAGTCCCCCAAGGGTCAGTCTTGGGTCCTCTCCTGTTCTCTCTCTACACCCACTCCCTGGGCCCTCTCATCGCATCCTATGGTTTCTCATACCATTTCTATGCTGATGATGATCAGATTTTCCTCTCCTTCCCCACCTCTGACTCCACCATCCCCTCGTATCTCTACCTGTCTGTCTGCTATCTCCACCTGGATGCACCCGCATCACCTCAAACTCAGCCTCTCTAAATCTGATCTCCTTTTCTTTCCCTCCTCCTCCTCCTCTGATCTCTCTATCTCCATTCCTTTGGAATCTACCACACTCTCTCCCTCCTCCTCAGCTAAGAACCTCAGAGTCACCCTGGACCCCTGCCTCTCTTATTCCCAGCACATTTCCACTCTGGCAAGCACTTGCCGATTCTTCCTGAGCAATATACGAAGAATCCGACCCTTCCTCACCAACTACGCCACCCAGCTCCTGGTCCAGGCCCTGGTACTCTCCCGCCTAGACTACTGCAACTCCCTCCTGGCTGGCCTCCCTGCATCCGCCACCCGTCAGCTCCAGCTCATCCAGAACTCCGCTGCTCACTTGGTGTTCTCTCTGCCTCGCTTCTCCCACGCAACTCCACTGCTCCACTCACTCCACTGGCTCCCGATCACCGCTCGCATCCAGTTCAAGACTACTTGCTTACAGATGCCTTGACCAGACTTAATCCTGTACTTTAGAGTACTGTAATCTGTCACAAGTGTTATTTAATCTGTAGTATTTTGTATTTAATTATATCCTGATGTAACTATCACTGACACTGTTATCTGCTCCGTTATTGAATCGTATTTTGTCATACTTGTACTTGCTAGAACCGAAGTCATTGTATTTTATCTTGCTCTTAATTGTATTAATACTTGTACTGTGATTCTTGAAACGTATTTTTGTTTACGACTGTAAGTCGCCCTGGATAAGGGCGTCTGCTAAGAAATAAATAAATAAATAAATAAATAAATAAATAATAATAATAATAATAATAAGGCATTCTAAAAACAATGACCTTTTGAACACAAGTTCTTCTTCTGATTAAGTTGAAGTCAAAGGGTTTTGAGTTTTCTTTCAATGAAAACTTTTCCTCACCTCGGTTTAATAATATTTTATGCGTAGCTCTAGTTGTTGTTCACCATTTTATTCTATATATCTGATCTCCCATATAAAATACCTAATGTAAATAAAAAAGATAAAAAGCAAGTAGGTTAGTTAGACACGATCTCCCTTTCCTAAAACAATGCTGACTGTCTCCCAGGATATTGTTACCATATAGGTAATTTTCCATTTTGGATCTTATTATAGTTTCCATAAGTTTACATATAATAGAAGTCAGGCTTATTGGTCTGTAGTTACCTGGTTCGGTTTTGTCTCCCTTTTTGTGGATCGGTATTACGTTTGCTATTTTCCAGTCTGTCGGTACAACCCCTGTGTCAAGAGACTGTTGCATGATCTTGGTTAGCGGTTTCTAAATAACTTCTTTCATTTCTTTGAGTACTATTGGGAGGATCTCATCTGGCCCAGGGGATTTGTTTATTTTAAGAGCTCCTAGTCCCTTTAACACTTCTGCCTCTGTTATGCTAAAGTTATTTAAAATTGGATAGGAACAGGTCGACATGTGGGGCATGTTGTCCGTGTCCTCCTTTGTAAAAACCTGTGAAAAGTAATCATTTAATATATTTGCCATTTTCTTTTCTTCGTCTATGATTTTGTCATTTGTGTCTCTTAGACATTTAACCTCCTCTTTGAATGTTCTCTTGCTGTTGTAATATTGGAAAAACATTTTGGAATTGGTTTTAGCCCCCTTAGCAATATTGATTTCTATCTCTCTCTTGGCCTTTCTAACTTCCTTTTTGACTTGTGTTTGCAATTCCAAGTACTCTTTCTGTGTACTTTGTTTTTGGTCCCTTTTAAATGCTCTGTAAAGTGCCTTTTTTCGCTGAATATTTTTTTAATTGATCTATTAAACCATTTTGACCATTTTGTTTTAGATTTAGATTTGTCTACTTTTGGGATGTAATTGTTTTGCGCCTCTAGTACTACATTTTTAAAAACACAGCCTTCCTTTTTCTGTGGATGTTTTCTCTATTTTACTCCAATCTACTTCTGTTAGTCTCTGTTTCATACCTTCATAGTTTGCGTTTCTAAAATTGTAAACCTTAGCTTTAGTCATTACTTTTGGGGTTTGTCAGTATAGAAGGGAAAATGAATGGAGCAAAGTACAGGGAAGTACTTGAGGAAAACCTGTTGCCCTCTGCAAGAAAGCTGAAACTGGGATGGAAGTTCACCTTTCAATATGACAACGACCCAAAGCAAACAGCCAAAGCTACACTGGAGTGGCCCAGTCACAGCCCCGACTTAAATCCAATCGAAAATTTGTGGCATGACTTGAAGATTGCTGTCCATCAACGTTCCCCAAGGAACTTGAAAGAGCTTGAACAGTTTTGAAAAGAAAAATGTACAAATATTGCCAAATGTAGGTGCAAAGTTGAGACCTATCCCAACAGACTCACAGCTGTAATTGCTGCTAAAGGTGCTTCCACCAAGTATTAACTCAGGGGGGTGGAGACTTATCCAATTATGATCTTTCAGTTTTGTATTTTTAATATATCATTTTTTTCTCAATAAAATCTTTTTTCTCATTAACAGTGTGGAGTATGGTGTCTAGATAAGTGGAAAACATCATTTAAATGCATGAAAATAAAGCACTGACACAACAAAATGTGAAAAAAGTTCAAGGAGGTGTACACTTTCTATAGGCACTGTATATATATATAATTGCGCTGAAATAACACTAATGTGTTTTGGGTACGCTACATATTACATTATGTAAAAATATAAATCTGTACAGTAGGCCTAGATACAGTATACAGTACAGTAGTAAAATCAAATGAATACCTAGTGCATTTTCTTTTTACTTTAGCCTACAATGCGAATAAAAGATTATTTAAAATGGAAACTAAATGATTTTAAGTTTTTATTTCATTTTATTTGAATTATTATTATTTTTAACTTGTCCTACTTAGTAGCCCAGATAATTAACACACAGTAGATCATGGTTCTATACAGATGCTCAGAATGAGCTGGAGGGGTTAGTGGCACATGTGTGCAGTCTATTGCTCCCAACATGCTGGGAAAACCAGAAATGTTACAGAAATGTGTTTTCAAGGCTTGTAAGTACACCCTGACTTTTTAGTGAAAATTAGGTACTGAAAAATGTATATATATATATATATATATATATATATATAGCAAGAACACTTATTAATACCCATGACACTGGCGTTTATGAAAAACGGGACAACGAGCCAAAAACTGGATATTAAACTTAAATATTGTACTTTATATTATAATAAAGGTTTGTACTGACTCCCTCGCCATTCTCGTATAATCCTCATGCAGCTGTTTTTTTCTTTTCATGCGATGCAGTTTGCCTATCTCGAGCACCTTTTTTAAAGCATAAGTGGGTTTTTGTTGTTGTTTTTTCAGACAAAAATACATAACTACGGTAATGCATTTATTTAAAAAAACAAAGTAATCTAAATAATGTCCTCTTTAAGTCTAGTACTTCACACTCGTTCCAGTGTCTAGCTGGATTTACCGGCAGTTGAAACAAGAGCGGGTCAGCTCAACAAACTAGACCGCGATAGGCTACAGACAGTAGAATGTCAGTGCAAAGAAACTGATACCTCGTTTCCACGACACTGCAACACCATGCTGGCATGGTGCTGTCACTGTTGTGAAAACGTGTAGAGTTGTTTCCACGATGTTTGTACAAATCCATACCGTGCCCTGCCATGTCAGCACCGTGCCATGCCAGCATCCTTTCATATCTCATACTGGCACGGCACGGTACTGACTGTTGTGCGCGAGACTATGCAACGGCACAAGAACGAAGAGTAAAAAAAATGTCGTTAAACAAGCTCCGTGGGAGGATTACGAAATTAAAATATAACATCCAAAAACAGCTAAACACCGCAGTCAGGAACATGAAGGTATATAGGCCTAACCAAATATCCCAGATATTAAGAAGCGCAGGAATTGAATGAAATGATGTCCAGTGTTGTGACAAAATTAAAAAATTGAAAGTTGACTATTGTAAATATAAGGGATTTTTCTAAGAGTTGCTGACCTAAACGATGCAGTCCCAAATAGAGCAAGCTAGAAAGTATAAGCATAGAATAAAGGTTGGGGTTATTTTTTCTGTCTAGTCTAGCCTATTTCTTCGTTTCGTTTCTTTTTTTTTATTGATTTATAAAAAGAAATACTGTCCTAAATAAGTTATTGACATCGACTATCATTACAACAATTAATCTATATATTGAATGCTTATATCCATGGGGAGACACACACACACACCTCATTTAACTAGGGTGGTTCATTATAAAATAGCCTTTTAATGCATGCATACACCTTCCTCAGGTTACAGCTGCGATCTCCGGCGCTACCAGTTCTGGACTGCGATCATTTAAAATCCATGCCAACCAAGGTGAGCGTAGAGTTGGATTTAAGTAGGACTGTATTGCACCCTTGAAAATCCACCTGAAAGTATCTAGCTAAAGATGAAAAGTAAAATCCTCCGTCTTCTGTAGCAGGCTTTACGTTGTCTTTTTTATTTCTTCTGTAATTGTTTTATGTATAATAAAGTTGAACACCATCGCTAAAATAAACAACATCGCATTTAAAAACTCCATCTTAACACGTCTGCGTTTAGGTATTGCGTCATTACACGGAATTACACTTTTCGTGAGGACAGCCTGGCATGCTTTCATTGCCATTTGAATACCATGCTGACACAGTATGGAAATAAAATACGTGGAAACGAGATATGAGTGGTAGGAATTTCTGTCAATCATCTCACTGTACCTTTTTTTTGGATTGTCAGCTAAAACTCAAAACCTGATTGGTTACTACGAATGTCAGTGATGAATCAAGAAAGCGGTTGGATGTAATTTAATGATAGAAACATGGATATTTCTCTCTAACGCATTTGTATGACATTAGACCAATGCGAGAAATTAATAGTAAGTTTATCCGGGACGAAGCCGTGAACTGGGGACCATTCCGGGGACATTGTTTGCCCGGGGACACGATATCTCATTCGGGGACGTATGGTCACCCTACAAACAACCGCAGCGAGTGCCGTTTGTAAATACGGTTGTCGAGCCAACTGCAGTGCGTGTGTACGTAGCCTTGGTGTCGCAATTGTCTGCAGCTTTAGTTGTGAACCCTTATTTGCACTATCTCCGCCCCCTTTTTTGCGAATTTATACAGGAACGCGCATAATTATATATTCATCTAAGGTTAAACCGCAAAGAAAACTGCTGCCGCAAAGCATTCTCTAAGAAGTCACAAATAGCTTTGCACATGTTTAGTACATTTCACTCTAGACTTCCGACTCGTTTGCAACTGCAACTGTTGCGACCCTTAGTGAGCAAAGTGTCTAAGGTAAATGGGGCAAAACAAGCAGGTAATCTATGTATGGGGTATGTATGTATCATAGTATGGGGTGCTGATATTTTTTCTTGAAAGAGGGATCGGTTATCTTTTAAATAGTAGCAATATATTAATTGGCAAGATATGTAAGTGAGTTAAAACACACAGATAAAGCCGGTAACACTGCTTAGTCAACTATACCGCGAATAAGGAACTGGGAGTAAGTAACCAATTTCCAGGTGGTCATAGTTAATAACATTATTTAAGTATATCAACGAAAATGCACCGAACTCCCTGCCTTCCTATTTATAGTATTTGTGCCTAACAAGCAATGGGCGTGCTCTTTTCCGGCTCATTTTTTACTAGCATCTGATTTGCTGGTTCCATCCTGCCAGCGAATCAGTTTTGAAAATGCTTGTAAGTACGCCCCTCTGTGTATTCAAAACAAATCTTCTTAGTTTACAAATTAACTGTAATGAATATTTAACAATATTCAATAACGTTGAAATAAATAAAAAATGATCAGTGATGTATGCATGTTGTGGTAAGTAAATCAGATAGTGAAGGTTAGGTGGTACAATATTAACAAGATACAATACGTGATGCTGCAGCTGTCACTGAATAAAAAAAAGACACGAGTTTTCATAAACTCGTGTCTTTTCTCACTGCAATGCTATTAAAATAATCACGTCGGGGGAGAGGAATGGAGCGAAAATGTATGTTGGCGGTACAATCATCACTATTTATTCGAACGATTCGATTTTGTGTGCCCAATTAATCGATTGCCATTTGGAGGCTTAACTGACAGCCATAATGTTCAGAGATTTTCTTTTTAATTATGTTTCAATCCTAAAATTGTAGGTGATGCAAAAAAAAAAAAAGGCCATAGCTGTATGTATGTATATATATATATATGAAGAATGACACTTAGGAAGAATTTGTTTTTGTTTTTATTGCCAACATCTTAAAAACCTGTGACTTCAAGCCTGGGATTTAGAGAAAATGAATCACAATGTTGTAACCTGTTCACAAACAGTTAAAACTCTACATATTATATAGTCTGTGTTCTGGTGCTTCCACTATGAGTTCAAGTACACTTCAGATCCTCTTGCCTGCCATACACCATACCATCCAAAGCACTTCTGTGCTTTGCAAGCCAAACAAAAGGAAACAGACTAAAGTGGTAGATCACTAGATGGTGCTGGTTCTTGCTTTTATAAAGGCACTGACTGGTCTAGTCTAAGTTACGTTTATCTATGGCAGGCAACTAGAACTGAAAAGCAGCTTCTGAACTCAAGATAAAGCACATAAAACATACAGTATCTGTGCATTTCTAACGAGAACCACTCAGAATGATAAGAATAGTAAGGGTTCAAATATAAACGTAATGTCCCTAATGTTTTTTTTTAATAACATTGAAAGTAGCATATTTTAGCAAGACAGCAGTACCAGTTTTATTAAAGACAATTATCTACTGTACTTAATCAACAACACACAGATTCTTCCAGAAAGTATTAAAAATACATCTTTAATATGTTGAATAGTAGCTACATCACGATTAATATGGTATACAGCAGATATCCCAAGAAACAAAAGCACGCTATACAATACATTAGCAGGAAGACTATAGTTAAGGGATGCAAAGCAAGACTGGTAATGCTTGGGAAAAACAACATGGTAAATGTTTAACAACCAAGAGTAAACTGCAAAACTACAGGACCACAGTAAACGATTCAGGACATACCCATGGCTTTGCAATTCCTTATGAATGATTTATTGTGTGAACAGCTGTTTTTTCATTCAACATCAACTCGAATACTATACAATATCCGTTTGATTATTTTCATGTTTCGTTGGTGTTGTTTGTGCTTGTGTTGTCTGGCGTTGTGTCAGAGTCTGTCAGGAAGGCCTCTCTCATTCCTGTCAGCCATTCAGTCAAGCTGCTCCATCTTGGCACCAGCATGAAGTCGTACACCAAAGCTGCCAGAATTGCTCCTCCCAATGGACCGACCCAGAACACCTGCAAAACAGAGTGATGAGTAACCGGAATGTATTAGCTTGTGGAAACAAGTGTACTGTGTAGGACTGAGACATAATTAAAAAAAAAAAAACACAAAAAAAACTATGAGTATAATTCAGATATTTTATTTAACATCATGTAACCAAGAAACTTCAAAATGATATCACAAGTATACCAGAAGTCATACTAGTAGTACAGTATTTCATATTAGATTTCGAAATGTCAAATAGTTCAATATATGGAAAACTACAGAGCAGTATGTAATTCAATATGTTAACTTAACATTATGCAGCAGGTTTGATTTGACTTTATGAAGCAAAATTTGTGAATTATATAGGGTAATGCAAAACTTTTGGCCATAGCTATACAAGGCTGACAATTTGTCAATTTGGTACTCCGAATATGAATGTCACTTACTGATCAAGGGACTGGAGATCAATGGACGGCCTCAACCAGTGTATAAAGACAAGCGCTTACCCAGTGGTTTTTGAAACTTGCAGTAACGACAGCAGGACCAAAGGATCGTGCAGGATTCATACTACAACTCGTGAAGCCAATCTAGAGATGAAAAGTGAAAACTGAATCAGAAAGTTAATCTGCAGGAAAACACGCTACACTGCAAGAACAAGTGTGCCTTTGTAAGAAATAATAACACACTATACAAATGGAATACGTACGCTTTTTCTGATAAACACGCACCCTGCGCGGGGCAGTGTACACGTTTGTGGTCAGGTTAAATTGCACAAGCTCTTATAGTTTCATCAACCGTTTGTTCCTTTCCATTATGCAACACTTGTTTATGTGCCCCTGTAAATGGTGTGAGAAATTATTGAAAGCCTGTCTCTAAACATTGTGTGATTTTCCTGTGTTTAATGTAAGGCTTTTTTGAACTACTGCTTAACTAGCCCAAACCTGTGAACCATGCAACTCTGCACATAGACACTTTACACCCATGCTGTTTTTAATAAGACCAAGATGAACTGATATAACCCTGGGTCCCATCTTTGTTTCTATGTTACTGCTTCAATGACTGTTTCTTCATTTCTATTGAAAAACCACAAGCCTGTCTGATAAACCCAGACTTGCAACTTGTACCCCTGCTCAAAAAGCTATTTGTGATGATATGTGCAAACCACAAACTTCTGTTTAAATGACGCAATAGAATCATATAACTCCACCTCCTATCGGAGGGGCGTTGGCTCTGCTATTGGTAAGAATTACTAGGTTTACACATGTTTTGGGTTGGAACCCCACATCCTGTGGGACGTAACCTGCCCAGTATATCAATGGCTGTAAATATTGTTTAGGGGATCGAAAATCAGCTGTTGAGACCTGTAAATTTATCTGTAGCTGTGTTGCGCAGAAACACCATCTGTGTCGCCATGGCAGCTCAGAATACCATCTACTGACACCTTGTGTATGGTGTATGTATTACACTTGATTTGCTTTGCACCTGTTTCACTTTATTCCTAAATACACTATTTTGATTGATTGAAGTTAACAGAAGAAGACTGACATTATTTTTAAGAAGTAAATGAACCTTACACCTTACTAACTGCAAACCAATTGCACATGTCTGATGTAGAGAGCAAAATACAAGCACTAGATTACTGTATTCGTGTTTCCATTTTATAAAATATACATATTCCCAAATACAGCACTTTTGTTATTTCCCAATTTATTCAACATGTGTACAGTATTTTACATTAAGGGCTAATTGGATGCTCAGTTTTGTCTGTTTAAATTAGCCTATACAATCACATTTCCCCTCTACTGTCTTCTGGTTGCCATGTAACAGAAAGGTTCATCAATCTTGTGAGATGGATAGATGGACAGACATATAGACTGATAGATTAAGCATATTTCATAGGTAATGAACACAAATATATAAAATAATGTCTTACAGCCACAAGATGTCCCAAGGTAACTGATAGACCGATGATAACAGGTGCAAACTTGTTCAGGGATGAGTTTTTGTCTGAAGTGGCAAAGACACAAAGAATGAGCTGAGAGGTGATCACCATCTCTACACCCAGGGCTTGAAACTCGCTGACTCCTGGGGAAAGCTACAAAAATGCAACAAAAAAAAAGAACCAAAATATCTTGAATAGTACAAAAACAGGACTTGTGATAATTCTGCTAAAGCTAATAAGAGGTAAGAAAGTTGATCATTAACAAAAAAAGAACCAGTTCTAACTGTTGTACCAACTGAATGTGTTTTAGTTTAATGTTATGAAAACTGCTATTATACAGGGTAGAATCAACATTTTCCAAACACAGAATATTACAAATAATATAATGACCTTAAACAGACTATGTAATTCCAAATGTTTGTGTTATACAGTACTTTGTACAAAGGTCTGGATAAATAGATCTAATATGTTCTAAACCTTGCATGTTATAACGTTTTGAAAAGCATAATAAACTACAAACAAACAAAACAAAACAACCTGCAAATGTACTACGATAAACTTTAAATGGGTTGAGATTATACATTTTTACAACAATACATTATATGCCACCCTATTTATCTCATCTCATCCATCAGTCTGTCACATTACCAAACATAACACTCATTTTCATCAATAAAAGCAAAAACAGTATGGTACCAATTTATTTTTGTATGCATTTTACTCACCGTATTCAATCCAAGGTCTCCACGAACCCCAGCCGGTGTGACTCCATGAAGAAAAGCTGAAGCCGTGATGGATCCCAGAAGCTGAGCAATGACATATAGAACTGCTCGCATGGGGCTTACTCGAAAACCAGCAAGAAGAGCCAGAGTCACTGCTGGGTTCAAGTGGACACCACCGGCTGATCCCAAACACAAAGACACGATGGCCACCGAAATCCCAAAGGTCAGTGACACGTGAACGGGATCTGGAGAAGCCTGCATCACTGAAGCTGTGGAGTGTTGAGGGGCTCCAACTGAAAGGTCATGGGTCAGATCAGTGGCCAAAGAATGAGACTGAGGACCACTGGAGGACCCTCCTGCTTCAGCTGTAGGCTGATGCCACATGATGGTGGAAGCCAAGCTAGCAAACACAAAGACGGCAGTCCCAACAAATTCAGAAAAAATGCATCTCAGGAAGGACAAAGTCCATGTTTCCTTTAAGATTTGGACCAGCCTCATCTCTTCCAGCATTTTGGATGCCAAGAGGATTTCAACAAGAAAAATAATTGCTACAGCAGTCATCTCAATATTAATACGCTAGGAGAAAAATGACGTAGTCAGCTGGGAGGAGATTTAGACTTTTTCTTTTTCAAAAGGGATAGTGTTGTAATCTTTGTCATGTTATGTTTGTTAAATCCAATCTAATATTCTCCTGTTTCACCTTGTAAGTTATTTCCAGTATTTTCTTTCCTGTCGATTGGTTTATCAAGTGTTGAGTGGACACTTTAAAGACACCTCTCAACAGCTCACCTTCCTGTTTTGACATTTAAGGCTTGACTGCTCATGTGCCGATGGTGTCTGTTTTCTGCAAGTTGTGTTCTTTGAACAGGGTTTCTTCTGTTATTCTACCAAACCTGAGCCTTCTCAAAAGTAGTTCTGGAGGATTTGGATGGATCAGTATGATGATTTAACATCTTAAGTCCTATAGGATCTTAAAAAAATGTCTTCAATAAAACACTTCTATTCAAAAAATAAAACAAAATAGACGTATCCTTAATAAGCCATCGCTATCATTATTTAACTATTTGTTGCATTATATAGTTCATATGGGGTATTTTTTCAGATAACTATATTAAAGTGTTTATAGTCAGAGGTTTATATTCTTATTTTATCTTTGTATTATTTTATCTTTCCATTCAAATATTATTTATCCATGGATGGACTAGAAAATAGAAAGGACTTATGTTTGGTTTGAGTGATATTTAGCATTTTTAAGATTTAGGGAAAGAAATGCAGATATTTTAAATCCATTTTTTGAAGAAAGAACAGTTTGGTTTTCACGAAACTCTTGTAGACTTTCCTGTTTAACAGCTGGAATTTGAATGAATATTACAATGTAATCAGTACTCTTATGAGTTAAAGCTTTGTGAATGAGGACCATTGCACTGAAATTCAAACAGCACTCACATTTTTAAACTCTATGGGGTACTGCATTCTAAACCTTGTCTTCTTAGGAAGAAACAATGGCCGTAGTCAGTAATATATAGATATACATTATCCTCGGGATAGCATTGTAACAAATCTTATTTCAATATATTATTTTAAATAAGATAATATATGCAAAGATATGAATTGAAGACATGCACATCTTTAATTGAATAGATTTAAAAATGCATTAATTATTTTATTTTACAGATTATGTAAAAACTATGCACATTTCAATATAACATTTACTCTCTTGAGCTGTGCTTTATCATTGTTAAAGTTCCATATCCTGCTCTTTTAATAATACATAATTACAAATTTTAGTTTGAAAGGTACATTTGGCACTTAATTCCACCCACTATCTACTGGGAAACAGCAGTTAGTGTATCCATGGAAACTAGTTATAAATTAATATAGTATTTCTGACTGTAATTGTTAAACTCTGTCCTACAGAGGCCATCGTGTTACCCAAACTTGGCCTTAAGAATAGTTTCACAGTCTGTTTTAATAAAGAAAAGCTTCTTAACTGCTAATTATTTATTGATAGTAATTACTGCCTCAAAGCAACTTGCTAGACAATCTTACACAGTACCTGCATTCTAATCTAGTCCAGATGACATCTCTAAACCACAGCACTAAACACATAAAACCAAAATTCTATATTAGTCCTAGTCATCTACTGGAAACTTGACATGTTACACCTTGTGAACAATAATTTGATAACATGGGGAAGTTTATAGAATGATGACACTGTCCATTCTTACTGTAGGGTGTTTTTGAGGATTACTGGTCCCCATTGCCTCCTCTTTCAACAATTCCATTCCCCTAGAAGGCTGGTAAAAAAAACCCAAGATAAAATGAAAGAAAAATTGTACTGTTGACTTGTTTTTATACTGAATATACTTAAAAGGTGTTCCTTCTTTTCAGTGGAAAGTTACCATAACTGCTCAGCTTCAGATATAATGGGTTAACTGGGGAACTAAAAAGGTGTGTGCCGGGGGGGGGCATATATGATGAGCAATCAGTCAGCAGTGCATAAGATGAACAGTCAATTTTCTTTGACAACCCCTTAGGAAAACACTGAACCATTGAGATACTTTACAGAAGGTCAAATGTAACAATAAGTGTACAGTTGTAGGGGGTAGATACTACTCTGATAGCACTGAAGGACATGGAAACGCACAAGCTGTTGAAAATGTAAAATATTTTAATCAAAATGATTAAGTTTCCACAGGCTGAAAAGTTGTTGCTCAGTGTGGATGAAAGAAAGTCAACAGAAGGGCATTTGTGACTATAGTAGATTCCTCTAAAGCTTTGAAGAAGTGCTATTAAATAATATTTATGTGTTTAATTGAATTTGACACTTTGTAGCATTAATAACACCTCCATAATGGCTATATAGTACTGTAGAACTATGTACATAATCCTTTTTTCAAATGCATTGTCATAAAAAGTAACAATGTAATAAGCAGTATCATTTTACGAATTTATATTTTCGCTAAATTTAATTAATTTTATACGTCATACCTTTAAACTGTACAACGGCTGTGCCAACAAATACATAGAATGAAAATAAACAGCAACTGTTTTTCCTGCCTGACGTCACAGTACAACTGTGTATAATTTGTGGGTAATTTGTTTAATTTGCCATATGGTGTAATATATGTATTGCTAGTTTTATATTTAGTTTATTATTATTAGGCTTCCAAACTGGCTTATTTATTATTATTTTTATAATTATTATTATTATTATTATTATTATTATTATTATTATTATTTTATTATTGTCGTTTTTCCTCCCAAAACTTTAAACTGCTCCTGTTCGCATGCGGTGTAACCAATCAACATGAAACTTAGCAGGTATCATCCCGTGTAGATTACAGTTCAGATGCAAAAAAATTGCGCTCCTGCATTAACCTTCTTGGGAACCGGTGAACCAATTGATCTCAGTTGACTTTGCATAAGTCATCAGCAACCAAATCCGCTTCAAGTTTGCAAAGCAGAAGTTGCTGCGATAAATTTTACTATCAAAATGGCTGCCACCAAATTCACCAAAACGTGTCCAGACATCAAACTGCTTCTGTTTGCAAACCGTTTAACCAATTAACTCCTAACTTGGTAGGCATCATCCTGGGAACAATGGAATTCAAATATGGCAAAATGGTGTTCTTTCGTAAAACAAGATGACGGCCAGACCTACGTTTCATTCTTAAATTTAAAACCGCTTTAGTTTGACACGGTTTAGTTGATTAACTCCAAAGTTGACAAGCATCATCCCTGTGTCAATACAATTGACTTTTTCAAAAATGGTGTATGTGCGTAAAGCAAGATGGCCGCCTGACACATTTCTTTAAAAACCTTTCAAAATCTTTGGTCAAATGTGAAACTAGCTTATAACTCCTTACAAAGTGCAGATAGGTTAATGGTTACTATGGAACACATATAGGAAGCCATATGTGCTCTATCCAAAAATCACATTGCCTGTGACCTTTGACCTCTCTAAGGTCAAATGTAAAACTAGCTTATAACTCCTTACAGTGCGCATAGGGTTATGGTTACTATATAACACATTTACAAAGCCATATATGATCTATTCAAACCATAACCATAACCTTTGATCTCTCCTTAAGGTTAAATGTAAAATTAACTTATAACTCCTTACAGTATGTAGATAGGGTCATGGTTACTATGGTGTTTAAAGTTATAAAGCATCATGAGATAATGAACTAATGTAGTATTTTGAATTGAAACTGCTCCATAAAACTGATCTGTTACTGACACTTGTGAGCTTGGAAGCCATAAAACTGCCAGGCAGTTCTAGTTGTTATTATTATTAATACTATTACTACGACTACTACTAATAATACTAATACATTAAATCATTAAAAAATACATTAGGTTTTGGCATTTTCGTTTTTTCTTTATTCACTGCGCCAGGCTCTATTTATTGATGTTGTTGATGTGCTTGCAACCTCTCGCTGCTCTGCTTACTGTTTGGGCTAAATCCCGCCAGAACTAAACAGCTACGCAATTACTGTATTACACACATTTGTAGATTCACATTGAAGAAATAAACTGAACGAAAACGCATGGCGCACTGTGTTAATCACTTTATAAAAATGTTGTTCTTGATTACCCTAGTACCTTGCATTTTATTTTATTATCACTGCAGGTGCCTGTGGCAAAGTGGCTGCAGTGTACAGGTGCAGGAGTGATGCGGTGCATAATCAAGAGACAGACAATTGAAATCCACAATAAACAGGTTTTTAATTATAATCCGGGTCTGGTGACCAAACAATAATTCCAGGCAATACACAGCAATGAATAATAAATAAATGTGTTGCAGTCCCAAATAGTAAACACAGTCAATAGTACATGGACAATACACAAACACAGTCACCAGTCCTGGGTGTGTGCTGTAGTGCTCGTGGTGCAAATACAATAATTATCGTGACACAGGTGTAGTGATGTCCGGGTTCGTGCTGGCCGTGTTAGCCATCTACTAATAACAACAATCAACAATTAGACATGAGACAAAACAAACAAAACACTCATGTACGACATCACAACAATGGTCCTTCCGGGTCGTTTTCGTAACCATAAATAAAGGAACAGATTGCGTCTCTCCGTCCCCTTTTATGCCATCGCACATGACCCCTTGGTAAACCAGTGCAGCCGCCCCTCCAGTCCGCGACTGCCACATAGTTTCCCTTCCAGGTCGATGAGTTAATGCACGGAGTTCCGCCCCCTTTCTAGCTGGCCGACTTCCCTTGAACCCTGGGAAAGAACTGCTGGGCCAACCCGTCCAAGGTACTCTGTTCTCACTACTTAGAGCCCTCACAGGTCGGGAGGGAGATTTACCACCAAGAATCACTGTATTTCTGTCACAGTGCCATAAACTAAAAGCTGTTGTTTACATTATTTTGCCAAAAGGTATTTAAAGGGTGTTGTTTCGCGCTACAGGAAGTGGCTGAAACCTGGACTGTTTAAATATTTTGATCAGAATGTCGGGACCTTTGATAGAAAACCGGGACTGTCCTGGCTAAACCAGGACTGTCTCGGCTAAACTGGGACGTTGGTCACCCTAGTAAAATGCCACCTTACTGTTAATGCTATTTTTTAGGGGTGTACTAATGTTCATACTTTCCTAGTAATTACCTTTAAGAAGTATTTGTTGGCAGGTATTAAAAAAATCATATATTTATTAACATGTTTAAAACCAAGAAAAGTTGCCCTTCCCTCACCTTTACAATTGCGTACCAATTAAAGGCTATTAATGGCAATAACCTGACAATGAAAATATGTTGCAGAACTAGAAAATGCAAATGATTCATCACATAAACATTAACTTTTGTTAAACCTAACTTGAATTTCTGTTGTGAAACTGGGACATGTGGAGGCTGTGTGGTCCAGTGGTTAAAGAAAAGGGCTTGTAACCAGGAGGTTCCCAGTAAAAATCCCTGCTCAGCCACTGACTCATTGTGTGACACTGGGCAAGTCACTTAACCTCCTTGTGCTCCGTCTTTCGGGTGAGACGCTGTTGTAAGTGACTCTGCAGCTGATGCATAGTTCACACACCGTTGTCTCTGTAAGTTGTCTTGGATAAAGGCGTCTGCTCAATAAACAAATAATAATAAAATAATGTATTTCTTTGTTGACTTTAATCAGAGTTAACACCTTGCCCAGGACTACAATCCCACAATTCATTGCAGAAATGACGCCTAAGGAAACTAAAGAAAGATTTTATATAAAAAAAGGATAAAAGAAAGTTAAGGTAACTGAGTTTTAGTTAGTGTGATCACGACAGTTTCTAGATTAAAAAACAGTGTCAGCTTGTTATTGATTGATACTCAATTGTGTAAACAAGGGAAACCGAGGGACCGCATTAGTGTTGAGTAATTAACACATTTTATTCCATTTAATTAATACCTAACAACTTCACATTTTTCAAGGCAATTACTGGCAAAATGAGTTTCGGCACACCCCTACTATTTTGTGCTTTGCTGTACTTTAGATCATTACAATATGACCGATTAACAACAAAACAATGACTTACCCCGAGTAAAATAGGGAGCAGCTTTTCCCACCATCTCTATAAATCAAACTGAGAAATGGTTAATGATTGAGATTGCATACATTTCTTATTGAAAGCTTTCGCCTCAGATGCAATTTAAATCCGCTCATGTCAGCATTAGTTAGAGAAATGTTTAGAATCTCATTAAAAATCTCATTGTAAGTAAAGGAAATGAGTATGAAGCTCCAAAATGTCAATCAGAGTACCTGAACAGAATACGTTAAAGCAAGACAATGGGGATACAACAGATTTGGGTTTAAATGTGCCAAATATGAATAAACATTGTTTACTGCAATTTACAATTATTTCTTAAGCCTTTATAATACACTTTTAGTGGATTTTATATTTATATTTAATAGATTTAAATCACATTGTATGATGTTTGAAATCATTCTGTATTTATTCATAATAAGAGACATTCAGTCCAGGATAATGCATTCAGTAAATTAACCAATAGTTAATCACAAGAAACAGACACACCATGGATGACTTAAAGTTTGTGGTTTTAGAAAAAATAAAATAAGAATGTACAGAATAAAAGAATAAAAGAAAATAAATGGAAAAATAGACTAGATACCATGATGCCTGAAGGTTTAAATAGAAAGGAACAGTAGATTGTTACATCATTAGCTACATAGTGAATGACATCACAAAGACATTAGATTTAAAGAGAAATAAATGTGTGGTTACCATGCCTTCAAAAGCCGATAAATACCTCTGTTTGTTTTCAAACACACTTTCCTTTGACAAAGGTATGTTAAACATACCGACAAGTTGGGAAGTTGGCTCTTTTATACTTATAATATATATATATATATATATATATATATATATATATATATATATATATATATATATATATTATAGTGCGAAAGCTGCTCTCACTACCGTTCGTTTGACCCTTTAATAACGCAGACCCGACACAGAGGGCAGCAGTGTGGAGTAGTGGTTAGGGCTCTGGACTCTTGACCGGAGGGTCGTGGGTTCAATCCCAGGTCAGGGACGCTGCTGCTGTACCCTTGAGCAAGGTACTTTACCTGAATTGCTCCAGTAAAAACCACACTGTATAAATGGGTAATTGTATGTAAAAAAAAAGAAGTGATATCTTGTAACAATTGTAAGTTGCCCTGGATAAGGGCATCTGCTAAGAAATAAATAATAATAAGAGACTGACAGTTAAGTGCTTTTAGACGCACTTTTAATAATACAAAAATAAACAAAACAAAATCCTAACTCCTAACTTTTCGGAGCACTGACTAAACATTTACAAAAAAAAAAATATCCCTATTCAATCGCTATAAGCCGTTTATCAGTAACAAAATAAAAACAATATTTTCACACACAGTTTTACATAGTATTCACTATTGACTGCTCATCAGCAGGACACACACCTTCCTGCTTCCTTCTGCTCAGCAGTCATGAATGAATTAGCTGTGGAGTTTATATTCCCCACCAAAACAGGTATAGGCAGCTGGCACTGATTTACAATAATCACCAACTGCTAAAACAATTATCAATTAAACTATACAAAACAAATTAACAAAACAATTAACACACGTTTGCACATGTGTTTTTGGTAGGGAGGGTTTTAACCCCCTCCCTGCTCTGCTACAATATATAATGCTTTATCGTGGATTGAATGTCTCTTATTAGAAAAATGCATCAAAATGCATCTACATATATCTCTGTCTGATTTTCTGCATTTTTGCATATTTTTGACACTGAATGTTATCAGATCTTCAACCAAAACCTAATATTAGATAAAAGGGACCCTGAGTGAACAAATAACACAAAAATGTGAAACATATTTCATTTATTTATTAAAGAAAGTTATGCAACACCCAATGCCCCCGTGTGAAAAAGTAATCGCCCCCTTCGACTCAATAACTGGTTACGCCACCTTAAGCAGCAATAACTGCAACTAAACGCTTCCTGTAGTTATTGATTAGTCTCTCACAGCACCGTGGAGGAATTTTGGCCCACTCCTCCACACAGAACTGCTTCAACTCAGTGACATTTGTGGGTTTTCACCAAACCATGACACTGCCACCACCATGCTTGACCGTTGCTATGAGGTTCTTACTGTGGAATGCAGTGCTTGGTTTTCGCCAGACATAACAGGGCCCATGTTGGCCAAAAAGTTCCACTTTTGACTCACCTGTCCATAGAATATTGTTCCAGAACTCTTGAGGATCATCCAGGTGCTTTTTGGCAAACTTGAGACGAGCATTCATGTTCTTCTTAGTGAGCAATGGTTTCCGCCTTGCTACTCTGCCATGAATCCCATTTTTGCCCAGTGTCTTTCTGATGCTGGAGTCATGAACACTGACCTTAGCCGAGGCGAGAGAGGCCTGCAGATCCCTGGATGTTGTTCAAAGGTTCTTTGTGACTTCCTGGACAATTTTACCCCTTGCTCTTGGAGAGATTTTGGCAGGACGGCCACTCCTGGAGAGATTCACTACTGTCCCAAACTTTCTCCATTTGGACAATATGGCTCTGACTGTGGTTCGGTGGAGCCCCAGAGCCTTAGAAATGGCTTTGTAACCCTTTCCAGACTGATAGGCATCAACAACTTTTTTCCGTTGGTCTTCAGGAATTTCTTTTGTTCGTGGCATGATGTGCCTCTACAACCTGTGTGCTGACAACTTCACTCTGATGGTAAGGGCCAAAGTTAGTCATATTTATATTGGGCAGGGCTGGCCCAAATCAGGCCTGGTTGTTAAACAAAGTACTCAAACAGCTGACCCTAATTATCCCTTTAATTGGGTTGAGTTAACTGGGGGGCAATAACTTTTTCACACCTGAAGATTGCATGTTTGATTACCTTGCACACCAAACAAATGAAAGAAGCACCACACTATATATATATATATATATATATATATATATATATATATATATATATATATATATATATATATATATATATATATACTGTACTGTATGTTTGAAATATATATTGTTTGGTTTCCAACATTTTCTTAAATTTAAACCACCCTATATTTTATTCTAAGAAGAATTATTATTAAGAAGTTATTATTAAACAAGCACTATATTATTACTTTAAGAAACCTGAAATATGAAAAAATCACAAAATCACAAAAACCTATGACACGTGCGGCAGATAGGTAAGTTTGCACATGAAAAGAGCACTGTTTCTGGTGTAAAATGTAGTCCAGAGGAAAACTGTCATGGCCGCCTGTAGTGCTGAAGGTCTCAGAATACCTGATGAATGAGTTAATTCAATAACTGTTTGAGTGTTTGCAATTAAGCATAATTAACTCAGGTATAAAGGCACTTTGAGTTCAGGGAGTAAAAGAGTGTAGTAGGAGTTGTGTGGGAAGTTTGTGTGTGGTTTGAAAGAAGAAGAAAACCTTCAAAAAGGGTTTTGTACAGGGAAACGGCTTACCTGTCCTGTTTTAGTTAAAGATTAATTTGAACAAGTTTAGTTTAGTTCTCCTGTGTGGAGTTAGGTTTTTCTTTGTGTTTGTTTTGATTTGTCTTGGTGAATAAAAGTGTGCAACCACACTTCACTGCAATTTTTGCCTGAGTGTCGGCTTTCTCTGCTGCGGTCTGCCTTGGCCATCGGTTACACTACCACACACCCTATGAGTTATTTAATATACAGTACTGTGCAAAAGTTTTAGGCAGGTGTGAAAAAATGCTGTAAAGTAAGAATGCTTTCAAAAATAGACATGTTAATAGATTACATTTATCAATTAACTAAATGCAAAGTGAGTGAACAGAAGAAAAATCTAAATCAAATCCATATTTGGTGTGACCACCCTTGCCTTCAAAACAGCATCAATTCTTCTAGGTACACTTGCACACAGTTTTTGAAGGAACTCGGCAGGTAGGTTGGCCCAAACATCTTGGAGAACTAACCACAGTTCTTCTGTGGATTTAGGCAGCCTCAGTTGCTTCTCTCTCTTCATGTAATCCCAGACAGACTCGATGATGTTGAGATCAGGGCTCTGTGGGGGCCATACCATCACTTCCAGGACTCCTTGTTCTTCTTTACACTGAAGATAGTTCTTAATGACTTTCACTGTATGTTTGGGGTCGTTGTCATGCTGCAGAATAAATTTGGGGCCAATCAGATGCCTCCCTGATGGTATTGCATGATGGATAAGTATCTGCCTGTACTTCTCAGCATTGAGGAGACCATTAATTCTGACCAAATCCCCAACTCCATTTGCAGAAATGCAGCCCCAAACTTGCAAGGAACCTCCACCATGCTTCACTGTTGCCTGCAGACACTCATTCGTGTACGCTCTCCAGCCCTTCGCGAACAAACTGCCTTCTGCTACAGCCAAATATTTCAAATTTTGACTCATCAGTCCAGAGCACCTGCTGCCATTTTTCTGCACCCCAGTTCCTGTATTTTTGTGCATAGTTGAGTCGCTTGGCCTTGTTTCCACGTCGAGGGTATGGCTTTTGGCCTAAGTCTTCCATGAAGGCCACTTCTGACCAGACTTCTCCGGACAGTAGATGGGTGTACCAGGGTCCCACTGTTTTCTGCCAGTTCTGAGCTGATGGCACTGCTGGACATCTTCCGATTGCGAAGAAAGTAAGCATGATGTGTCTTTCATCTGCTGCAGTAAGTTTCCTTGGCCGACCACTCGTCTCACGGTCCTCAACGTTGCCCGTTTCTTTGTGCTTCTTCAAAGAGCTTGGACAGCACATCTGGAAACCACTGTCTGCCTTGAAATTTCTGCCTGGGAGAGACCTTGCTGATGCAGTATAACTACCTTGTGTCTTGTTGCTGTGCTCAGTCTTGCCATGGTGTATGACTTTTGACAGTAAACTGTCTTCAGCAACCTCACCTTGTTAGCTGAGTTTGGCTGTTCCTCACCCAGTTTTATTCCTCCTACACAGCTGTTTCTGTTTCAGTTAATGATTGTGTTTCAACCTACATATTGAATTGATGATCATTAGCACCTGTTTGGTATAAATGTTTAATCATACACCTGACTATATGCCTACAAAATCCCTGACTTTGTGCAAGTGTACCTAGAAGAATTGATGCTGTTTTGAAGGCAAAGGGTGGTCACACCAAATATGGATCTGATTTAGATTTTTCTTCTGTTCACTCACTTTGCATTTAGTTAATTGATAAACATAATCTATTAACATGTCTATTTTTGAAAGCATTCTTACTTTACAGCATTTTTTCACACCTGCCTAAAACTTTTGCACAGTACTGTATATGTTTTTTTTTTCTTTCTATTTGATGATGTATATGGGCTCTCCCTGGCACATTTATCACTCTGAATGATTGCAAACATCATAAAAAGCCATGGGGACAGGTTTACCAACTGATAACGTATTACATGTAAATTAATACTCTCTGATGTGGAACTGGAAAAATTGTGTGAGATTTACTGGATGGAGTATTTAAAGACCAGAACTGTTCCAATAAACTCAGTCATTTTGGAAAGATAATACCCAGTCACCGATCTACTGTGTTGGCAGCACTTACAAGCTGCTGGCACATACCATTCTATTTGGGATTGTTTATCTCTGCTAGTGACCTAAATCGGGTTTAAGAAAAACATTTTGAATTTGTGATCCAGTTCTTAGCTTCGCCCAATTGGAAGTCATGCTGACAGTATTTTAATGCTGCGTGTAAAATAGCTGATAAACATTGGTTAAAAATTATTTTTTAATATAAAGCTTGCAAGGTTTTCAGGCATCATTAATACAGTTCCTAGTATATTGTATTTATTCATTGTGCAATCTACAACCCAGTTACTGGCATGTTCCCATCAACCTATTAGGTATATATACCTAGTTCGCAAACGCAGTCCTGCCATGCTTCGAATTACCACCTCCTACCCAACCACCACCACCTCACTCCCAGCCTTATCTGGAGGGGGGGGTGGCTGAGTATGTGTTCACCGGGATGAACATGTTGCATAGATGTATCATGCACTGAAGGATGAGGCTGTGTACCAACCATTTTTATTCTACTTAACTTTTCTTCAACTATTGTTTGGGTTCAGTGTTTTGGAAATCTATAAGATTTGTATTAATAAAGGTGGTTATTTAACACAAGATTGTCCTGAGAGAAATGACATTTATTATTTTTTATGGCAAAGTCACATCTTTCTTGAGTTTGAAGGCCTTTATATAATCAAGTACATGTCTTTAACCAAAGTTAACATAAAGACTTACTCAAACAGGTGCATGCATGAAATACGATCGTAAGGCAACTGGGGACTTGTGGCAGAGTGCCCCGCCCCTGTGGGTATTGTTGTGTTTTATGTTGTATGTGGTGTGTTATTGTTGGTGTGGATATAATGGTGCACGGGGTATAAATTGGGATATGTAGCATGAGTGTTGTTAAAATGTATATTTGTATTTAGGCACGGGGATTGCACAATCACTTCACGTGCAGATAAAATGTGCATTAAGATGTGGGCATGGGGATTGCACAATTGGTTCACGTGCTGGGATTCAAGTAAATGATTAATTAGTAATTGAATCCCAGCACAGCTGTATATATAGATGCACGAGTCACTCACTAGGGGTTGGGTGTTCGGTAAGTGGAGAACGGGAGAGAGAGGGAGAGTAAAGTAAAAACTAAAAACTAACAATTGCTACTCGCGCTGACATAGCTCAGCACGGTACTTGTTTATTTCGTGTTCATTTCACTGTTTGTTTGTTTGTATAGTTGTTTTGTTTAAACTTTTTATTTTGTTAATAAACGCTCAAGCAGCGCATTCACATTCACTCGCAGTGCTGTGTGTGTGTTTCTTCCGGGCCTGACGTCACTGCTCGAGCCAGCTTGCCACATATGGTGTCAGAGAAGTGGGATAGCAATGCCTCCAGAAGCTAGGAACAGTACTGCAGGTACATTTTTTAAATTTATTTATTTTTTTAATTCTTTTTTTTTTTGTAAAAAGAATGGAAGGCAAGTTGGAGTCAGGCCAGTTGTGGGACTGGATAATGGAAAATCCTGGGCTGGAGGACCAGTCCATGCTGATGGTGACTGATGCCCTGCAGCATAGGGATGGGGAATGATGGACGGCCTTGCAGCAAGGACACCGCCCATGGTCACTGGAGGAGGTTCTGGAGTTGGTCCTTGTTTTGGCCAACGCGCCGTTTTATTTTTGTTTTGTTTAAACTTTTAATTTATTAAATACGAGCGCAGCAGCGCCATTTTGCCCATACTGGTTTTATCGTTTAATTTCCTGGTCTGACAATTGGAGATAAAAAAGAAATCATGGAATCGTTTTGTTTAACAAAATTTAATCTAAATTTTTGACTCATCAAAGTAGCCACCTTTTGCAGATATAACAGCCGAACACACTCGTGGCATTCTTTCTACAATGGAAATCAAATATTGTTCGGAAAGTTCTTCCCAACACTGTTGCAGAAGTTCCCACAAATGTGTTGCACTTGTAGATTGCTTTGCTTTCACCCTTCTGTCCAGTTCATCCCAAACCAGCTCGATGGGGTTTAAGTCTGGAGACTGTGCTGGCCATTCCATGATTTGAAGCCTACCGTCTTGTTCTTTTCTTCTAAGGTAGTTCTGACATAGCCTGGAGGTATGTTTTGGGTCATTATCTTGCTGTAGGATGAACCCCTGACCAACTAGGGCGTATACCAGAGGGTATTGCATGGCGCTGCAAAATGCTGTGGTAGCCGTTTTGGTTCAGGGTGCCACTCACTCTGTGCAAGTCACCGACTCTGGATCCAGCAAAGAGCCCCAGACCATCACGCTTCCTCCTCCATGTTTGACAGTTGGTGTCACACACCGAGGAACCATCCTTTCGCCTACTCGACGGCGCATAAAACCCTTCGTGATGAACCGAAGATTTCAAATTTTGATTCATCGGTCCATAAGACCTTCTTCCAGTCTTCAGTAGTCCACTGGCGGTGCTTCATGGCCCAGGCAAGCCTCTTTTTCTTATTTTGCCATCTTAGCAATGGCTTTCTTACTGCCACTCAACCTGTCAAACCTGCAGCTCGAAGTCTTCTCTTCACAGTTGAAACTGAGACTTGCTTACTTTGACCAGTGTTAAGCTGTGCTTGAAGCTGTTGTCCTGTGAGCCGCCTATCACGCAAGCTGTTGACTCACAGAAACTTGTCTTCTGATTTTGTTGTGGCTTTGGGTCTGCCAGACCTCTTCCTGTCAGAGTTTCCTCCAGTTTCCAAGTGCCTTTTGATGGTGTAGGAAACTGTACTCACTGACACCTTGGCTTTCTTTGCAATTTCTCTAAAGGAAAGACCTACACTTTTAAGGGTTATAATGGTCTGTCTGTATTTTTTTGTTAATTGACTTTTTCTCGCCATTATGATAGCAATATACTACTTCCTGCAGTACAATACTGTCCAAATAATGCTTAAGAGGGTGTAGTAACACAGTCTGTTCCAACACTGCTTTTATACAGACAGAGGGTTTGTAAGTAATCAACAAAAGTTGGGACACCTGTAGGAATTGTTAGCATCAACTTTCAAGGCTTAATTTACTTCCATTGCTGCAGAACAGCTGTAAGTTGTTAACCCATTACTTGTTCCCTGAAAAAGGCCTTTTTGTATAACTCTGAAATGTACATTATTTTTCAGTTTTTGGTAACCTGAACTTTTTTTTTAACCTCTGGCAGTTTACCACTTACCTTTGTACCATTTCAGGTTACTCACTGGACTTGAACTGCTTAAATTTCAATAAAAACTGGAAAAATGGGGGTGTTCTAAAACTTTTGACCGGTAGTGTATATATATATATATATATATATATATATATATAGGGAGAGAGAGAGCTTTTCATTTTAAAGTTCATCTTTAAATTCAGCATATTGTAATCTCAAAGAAAACGAAAAGCTCAAGCTTGAAGAAGTAATTTCCTTATCATATGACTCTGCAACTTTTTGCAATTATGAAAAAAATACCAAACAATGTTGTGCCAAAAGGATCCGTAGCCAGCTCATAAACCTCTGGATGAAGGATCGGCACGGCTCTGGAATGTCTCCTCTGCTCTTTTCTTAGATTTGTTTTTGAGGTTCTTTCGTTTTCTTTATTCTATTTCTATGAACAAAGACTTTATTCAAGCCATTACCTTTCGATATTAAATAACAGCTTTGTTTTTTCAGTTCATTGATTGTTTAATCTTCCATGCTCATTATAGATACACATGAATGAATAATAATAAAAAAGATTATCTACGGAAACACCTATCAACGTTGTCAGGTCAGCTGTTTTGCACAGTTTGACTGATGCAGCTTTTCTATATTATTACAGAATAGACGTGCTGGATGTCATTTGAGTAACAAATTAATCAATCATTGGATTGTAGACTGCAGATGGAACTGGCAGCATCCCCAGTTTGATATTGGACTGAGATGAGATTGAGTTTTATTGACTGGTGTCAAGGTGCAGATGGAAATGTGGCATTATAACTTGTGAAGGACTTGCTGAATGAATAAAGAGATGTGTATTGAGTTCATAATTAGCAGGGAACGAAGCACGCACAATTGCTGATTGTTTGAACAAAACATTAACCCAAAACACCATCCGTTGGCTATTAAGCATTTGTATGTGCACATAGGTGTGATCTGCCTCATTATGCAAACCCCAGTCTAACAAAGTGATCTAATTTCTACAACGGAAAACCAAAATCAAAGAACACAGTGAAACACAACTTTATAACACAGCATGGCTGAAAATAACTGCCACTGTGTAATATAAATCTATCTGTCCTTAAATCCTTAAATCCACAACGTGATTGATTCCCCGAATTACTTCTCACACAGCTACATAATTTCCTCATCTGGACTATTCTAGTTGTTACCCCTTACCTTGTCCAGAGTGACTGCTGTCACTTCAGTTAACTAGATTCATAGCCACTAGGACTCACTTGTATTGTTCAGATAACTTGTGGGTTGATACATTGCATTCTGACAGCAGTAACAAATGGACAAACTCCACCAAATTAGCATTTGCTAGTAGTGTTTCTATAAATAATTGGCACCTAATAATATAATTTTTTTTTTTTGTCAGACTCTGAAGTTTCTATTGGTGCCAAGTTTGTGTGGTTTACGTGACATGTGACCAAAAATACAGATATTATTGTAAACAAAATGCAACTTTTTCATAAAATGTATTATATCTGCATCACATTTATTCCCTAAAATGCTAATGTTTGGTGTAAGAATGTAGAAACTTTTAAGATGCTGAATGTGCCTGTGCCGATGTGGAAATCTTTTCATTGGTTTTTGGGGGTTACATGCTCCAGACAGATACCAAGCCACTTTTAATTTGCCACTTTGAAAAACACAGCCCATGGTCTATTGTACCCACCCTAATTTCAAATGGCCACTACTCCACCAAAGAATAATCATATATAAGTATATATTTTCTGAAACTGCACAAGATAAGGATTTTATCAATGGGTAACATGACCTTGTGTGTCAATGGGTGTTACCCATAATCCTTCTGCAATTTGAGGTAATGTCACTACATATCATAAAAGTCATTTTCTTCCCTTATATTTGGACCTGTGAATCTAACAGCTTTTGTTCTACTGTTAAAAAGATAGTGTTTCTGTATTGCCCTGAGTGTCCTGAATTCAGAAATACCAAATATGTGCACCTTTCTAGGCATTTATAAGTCCTAGATTGAGACTAGATCACTTTGAACTTTCCCCTTCCACAAGGTAATGTTGCTGCATGACAACAAGTGACTTTTAGTACCTTTTGTTACATTTGTTACTGGTCATGGTGGTTTGTTCTAGCGTTTAGTCATTCTAGTATTCATGTACCGTGTGGTATCTTTCAAAACACAGAACAGAGGCCTGGCTGAGAGGGACAGTGCGCACAGTACTAACATGTATCCCTCCGCATGCCCTTGCAGGAACATACACACCACTTTTTTTGTGGCCTTGCTTTAGATGGTGGCAGCGTCCGTATAAAATGACGTTCAGTAAGTCTAGCCACTGCCTCTAATCTTACTGTTTCTGGCATTTCTTGGCTGGCAAATATGAGGCTGGAGATGACAGAAGTCTGGCTAGAAAAGTACACAACATGGCCCATCTGGACCATGTACATGGTGAGTTTTTTACACCATGCCATGGTCTTCCTTGCAGCATTGTACGGCTCCAGCATTTGGTCTGACTTCTCTACAACTCCCATGTGTCTATTGTAGTCCAGTACACAGTCAGGCTTATTTGTGCGAGTGTCCCGACCTTGCACAGGAACTGCCACTGTGGCCTCATTGTGAATGGTGGTGAGGAGGTACACATCTTTTTCATCTGTGTATTTCATTGACAGCAGTTCCTCACAGCCCAGAGCGCTGGTTTCATCACACCTCTGTTCCTCTGTTTCTTGGCTACCAATTGATGGGGAAATCCCTTCCGGTTTGGTGTTATTGTGCCACAAGCCATTGCCACAAGCCAACCATGGGGGGCAGACAGGTGGCTCAATCTGAACCGATGAGTGTACCCAGTGGAGCTCTCACACACTTTGCACAGTTTAATCCCATAACGTGCACGGTTCATGGGAATGTATCATGGGAATATACTGTTTAAAAATGAGCCTCCTCTTGAACAGAAGGAGGGACTCATCCACAGATACATTTTTGCAGGTGAATATGTCTCTTCAAATTTATTCTTTAGGTGATCGAGAAGGGGACACAATTTGAAGAGTCTGTCAAATTCAGGATGGTCCCTCAGGAGAGCATTAGAATTGTCATTATAGTGTAAACATTTTAAAATGAATTGGAACACTTTTTTGGGAACGGTAGAAAAATGAAGATCAAATAAAAAAAGTATAAATAGATAAATAGAGGGATTACAAAAATAATATTCTTAGAAAAATATGTCAAATAGATACAAATGTAAAATAGATTGTGCGAATGATCAAACTCAATAGACTACTTTGATCCCCGGAGCCAGCATCGCAGCCGTTGTGTGTGCTGATGCACTAGGGAGGCAATAAGCTGATCCCTGGAGCCAGCATTACACTTCAGCCATCAACACCAGACAGAAGGATATCTACATCATCATATGGAAGGAAGCGCAAATGGATGGAGACACATATGGATCACATTAGTTTACTGTGAAGCTACGTCTTAGTTGGTGCTTATTTTGGCGAGAGCCAAGTTCAAATCAGCATGAAGTTTTAACATCTACTCTCATGTAATGGAAATCTTTCTCGCCAATACAACAAGTCTGAGATACAAGGTTTCATGCACAATAACTATATAGCAAAAACACGTGGTTCCTAATGTTTTTTGGTTTTTTTTGTTTAGCCTGTGATGGCTGAGTTTACACCATGGGACAAAAAAAAAAAAAAGATTCGAACTGCAGTACCTCCCACACACTAGGAGCAGGAAGTATCTTCATCTACCGTCATATAAACAAAACAAGATGTAGTCAAATACAGTAGGCAGATACTGCTAATTTCATGAAACACATGGAGATAAAACAGCTACTAATCAAAGGTAAACTTTTTTATTATCAATCCACGCAGATTAATAATAAAAAAAATGTTTTAAATGCAATCGGGATGTTTCACAGTACAAGCCAAAGATAGCCACAGCTTGCGTTCACATAGGCTGGAAATTACATTTAACAACTGCGTCACATCAAATATATTTTGTCAGTGAAATATAGTGAAATTAAAGCCAACGACTGAATATGTTATGTAATAACTCCTCAATGACGACCCCGAGTGAAAAAATGGCAATCCAGATTTTTTTTTTCTTCCACAGGCATTACCACAGGCTATTCCTGTAGTACTAATCACTTGTGTTTTAAGCCATTCCTGTTGTACCATTCTTGTGGTTCTATTCCTGTCTTTCCATGCTATTTCTGTAGGTGTTGTCCTGTGGTACGTTGCTTGTATTCCTGTTGTACCATTCCTGTGGTAGTATTTCTATAGGTGTTGTCCTGTGGTACTTTTCATGTATTTAATCTCTAATGCTACTGAACCTGTGGTACATATTGCTGTTGTAATAGCCATGAGGTATTTGTTCTGATGTATCTTTGCTGCTTCTTTTAATTGCTTAATTTTTACACCCGGAAATGCAGCTTGAACCCTGGCTGTAAAACAAAAACAAAAATTACATTAAGAAATGGTCGGCTGACAGCACACACTTCAGAGAACAGCGTATGTTCGTCTTTGCCGCTCCCGAGTCAGCGCGGGGGTGGTAGCATCTAAAAATAACTGGATATGCCAAATTGGGAGAGAAAATAATTGGCGATTACTAAATTAAAAAAAGGAGGTGTCGTTATCACCAATTTTTATTACATCACAGTCCATGTGTTATAATTTTGAGGATAACTTCTTCTCTTGTTATGTAACTCACCAAAAAGCACACCCATCTTCTCCCTGTTGAGCTGGGGCCTTGGAGCAAGCCCAGTGTTTGCATTAGATGTGCCTCCAGTAAGCGAATGACTTGCCATTTCCCTTCTGGTGAATGTTGCAGTCATCAAATCCTACAACATCTTCTGGGGATTTTTAGATGCAGGATATTTTGGAGATTTGAATAGTAGGTTTTGTGATATTCCTTTGTTTTCCTGTAAAGGAAACCAATACAAAAATACCTGTGAGCAGTGTTACAAAGGCTTTTAAACTCAATAATATGTATATTTCACGGGGTGCCTTCGTGGGCTTGAGAGTGACACAAAGTCACGAGACTGGACAAATAAATAGTTTCTCCTTATGACAATGATTGTATTATTTTGCTTTTAGAACTGAATCATACTTTTATGTGCAACATACCTCATTTTTTTTCTTGAGAGCATTTACAAGATGTCCTTGCTTTCTTGTCTCGAACTTGTTGTAGCAAGTCTGGCAGCTCTGAAACAAAAGTGAGTAGCAGTTCAAACCATAGACGTAGATCTTTTTAAGAATGAACACAGACAAATATATTTACTCCCTTTAATACAATGAATGTGAAATGAAACAGCAGAAAACATTTCATACTGTACCACCACCACTGCTTAATCATTTTTGCTTTGGTAGCATATGTGTTTATGTCTAATTAAAAACTTATGCAATGGTATATTCATTCTTTAAAATATTGAATTTGAACATTTAGAATCTAATATATTGCATGATACATATTACCTGAGATATATCAACTTTGTGTACTGTTATTTTGTAGTCTGTATACTGCACAGTGGACCTACTCACAAGTTTAGTGTGAAGTAGTGGTTAGGGCTCTGGACTCTTGACCGGAGCGTCGTGGGTTCAATCCCAGGTGTGGAAAAACTGCTGCTGTACCCTTGAGCAAGGTACTTTACCTAGATTGCTCCAGTAAAAACCCAACGGTATAAATGGGTAATTGTATGTAAAAATAATGTGATAACTTGTAACAATTTAGTAAGTTGCCCTGGATAAGGGTGTCTGCTAAGAAATAAGTTTACCAAGCAATTTGCAAAGAGTAGAAACTAAAGAGCAAAAGTATAGAAAACATGGTCAATTATTTATATTTGAAAAAGACCCTATGAATAGGTACATAAACATTTTAGAATTGTTGTATTTGATGTTTGATACCTGTCAACATTGCTTTTGCCTTTCACAGCACTTCTTTCTCTTTTTTGCACCTCCAGCTGAGAGTGAAGGTCTTCCTTTACCTTCTGACCTTTCTCCAACTTCTGTTTCAGTTTCAGTAGATCATTTTTCCTCATCGTGGTTACAGCCTAAAACATGTATTTAAAAATAAAGCTGTTATTGTATGTACAGTTACTTTAATAATACAGCTGTATTCCTAAATAAGAAACTAGTGTTGCAAATGTAAAAACTGTTAATGTTCATGGAACAGCAATGGAGAAAAGGTGTTACAAACCTTGAGATACGAAATAAACAAACAGATAGGTACTTCTATACACACACACGCAACTGCTTCAACTCTAGTTATAAATTACGCTTTGTGATACAGTTCTTAACGCTAGCATGCAGTGGTGTAAGTTTGTTTTTAATAAATAGTTTCGCCATGGTCACTAGCTTGAAAAAACACTGCACAGATCGGCTACTGTAATGTCTGTACTCTGTAGCCAAGTCAGTTACGGTCTATCCTGGACCAATATCTCGTACAAATCAAATCAGTTTGCTATTTTATAGTAACGAGCTTTCAAACCTGAGAAATACCACGTATTGAGCGTTTTTTGTTTTTTTTTTGCTTGCCAATTCATCAAAACCTCTCTCTCGAAGTCCCAATCGACGTTGTTAAAATGTTTCGTTTGAATGTCGTCTCTGGGACAGATGAAATCTGTGACTCCAATCTCCACTGTCCCTTCTTCAAAGAAGTCAAACCGGACGTACTTCATATTTCTCTATCACCAGACAAATGACGGTTTTAATCAGCAGCCAGACCCAGCACAAGCGTGCCAACTTGTCTGACTGCGAGGACATTCTGCCATAAATCATTCAGGCACGACTAAATGGCGAAAATAAATGGAGGAATACAGCGCTCCAACGAGGCCTAAAAGAGGAAGGTACAAGAAATGCCTTTTTGATCCTGAAGTATCAGTTCCAAGACGGACCAAGAAAATGATTATTATTATGTTTGTTATTATATAACTGCTGTTATTGTTTTTATAATATGTATGTAACTTTTATTCTCTTTTAGACTCTTTCTGCATCAAGGCTGCAGCCTCTAGTTTCACATGTAAGTCTTTCTTACTTTTGTGTCATGTGACACACATACTATTGTGTCATAAAGTGAGAATTGTATTTGTTACAATAGGCTAGTGTTCTGTAAAAAAAAAAATGCAAGAAAAGTAATTTTGAATTGCAACAATGGTATATTTTAAACTAACAAGAAAATGATTACATTTCGTCAGAGTTTTGATGAAGATACAAATTGTGAAGCTATGCCAACCATACTTGGACTAGATTCCAGTGATGAGGTACAAGCTTTGATTATATGATTGTAGACAGCTTATTAGTATTAGTAAATTCTATTTCAAAGGTTTTATAGGGATATATATATATATATATATATATATATATATATATATATATATATATATATATATATATATATATATATATATATACAGTATATGTTTGTGGCAAAGTGGTGAGTGAATACAGGTGAGTGCAGTGTAGCGCGGATACAAAACAGACAGACAATGATTTCCAGGTGCAAGGGTGTTTATTGATTTAATTAACAATGTCTTATGGCAAACACCAAAGCCTTATGGCAAACACCTGTAAATAATAATGTTGGAGTGATACAGCGGCGTGTATCACTCGGTATTTGTAATTCCCCTGGTTTGACCCGTAACCAAAAGTCCAGTTTTACACACCAACACTAAACACAAAACACAAACACAGTTCCTAGTGATAGTGAATAAGTGCAAGTGGTGTATTACAGTTCTCCGTGAATGCAGGGGTGAAAGTGATGTCCGGGTTTATGCTGGCTTTCGCTACAGCTCCAGATCGTGCAACTGGTAGTCTATTAAAAAACAGACGCCAGTTAACAAAACACAAACAAACACAAGACAAAACTCACGGTTCACGATACAGCACACAGACTCCTTGTAGGTTTTCAACACTAACCATTTACCAAGGAACAGATCACGTATGCTAAGTCCCCTATTTATATCCTCGCTCATGACCCCTAGGTTAACGAGTGTATCCGCTCCTCCAATCCTCAGATGCCACACCCTTTACTGTCTGGGTCATTGAGTTTGGATACCGTAGCTGCGCCCCTTTCCTAAATGACCAACTTCCACCTACCCTACGGAATAAATTGTCGTGCCATTTAGAGATGAATACCACATCCAGAAAATCAGGAAGAAGACAGAATGCAAGTCATCTTTAACACTGAAGTATGTGTAATTTTTATAATATTATGTTATGATAAGCTTTTAAGATACCATAATTTTATAATAACTATAAAATATTACAGTTTGAAAAATTGCTGAAAATTGATTGCACAGCTAGCCAACATTTTAGCGCAGTGGTTTTTAACCTTTTCATCTCAAGTACCAGTGTTTTCAGCAGGGGTACCACCAGGTGTACCAGTAACTATGTGCAACCTCCTTAAATTGGTAATATAAAACCAAGACATGGCTACTGTATTCTCATTACAAATAATTTTTTTTTTTTTTTTTTGTCAGCAAGGTATCAGTAAAGATCTGGCAGTTTCCTCTAATTATTTGACACCACAAACAACACAGTGTAGCTGCTTTGGTTCTCCAGCCAGTAACTTTGAAAGTTCACAACAAATACCTCATTGTAATTTATCAGGCAGGCTTTGACTCCTGTTTTTTTTTCCCCCTTCCGGTTTTTTTTTTTTTTATCAAACTGATTGATGCATCACAAGACTTAAAAAAAAAAAACCCAAAAAACGTTGGTTAATGTATTATATGTATAATTAAATTATTCAGACACCATTGAAATTTCAAAGAATAAAAAACAAATCTTACTTGAACCATGTATATTTTAGCATGTATGATGTCTTGAGAAAATTGAGAACGTTCTTGCTATATAATGCTATATAAAGTGTTTCATTTTTTATTTTGTAGGAAGTCCACCCTATTGATTCTCCAATTTATCCAGGTGCTAATATAAACATAGATCAAGCTAATCTAATGATAACAACTTTCATCCTGCGTCACAGTTTAACTGGCACAGCACTACAAGATCTTCTTAATCCATTCAATGAACTTCTACCAGGGATAACACCAGCTACCAAATTTCTATTTCAAAAGACTTTCACAAACATTACAGGTACTATAGAGCTACATTATTACTGCCAAGATTGCTTCAGTTACATTGGATTAAGAGAAGACATAGAAAGGTGTCCTAATGACGAGTGTAATGCAGAATTCAATTTAAATGAATGTAGAATGTGACAAGCTGGCTTTAATGGTTAGGTCAGACCAGAAAGGAGTACACAGACAGACGGTGGTGAATCTGAGACGCTGTTGCGCTCAGTGAGTTTATTGTAAAATAAAAGGTTTAAACAGAAAACAGGACACGGCACTTGCGGTCAAAATAAACAGACAAACAAAACGAACAGACACTAACACACAGGGACGAACACTAAACAAACTCGTACCACGTAGCAATTGCTTCTTTTTATTTCTCTCCTCACTCTCTCCCATTCCTTCGCCCTGAACACACAACCCAGAGTGAGTGAAACGTGCATCTATATATACTGTTGTGCCGGGATTCAATTACTAATTAATTATTCCCTTGAATCCCAGCAAGTGAACTAATTCTGTGCAACCCTGTGCTCACATATTATTAAATACTTTAAATGCACATGAAGTGAAGTGCAATCCCCGTGACTAAATACAATTATACATTTTAAGTAACTCGTGCTGCACACACCCATTTATATCCCGTGCAGCCATATCTATACACCAACATTAACACACCACGCAACACATAACACAGAAATGCACACAGGGGCGGGGCACATTGCCACAAGAAAGGCAGGAAACTTTTGTCTTTTCTTACCGCTGACTTCACAACTACACAGTCTTTTGGAAAATCATAACATCTCTAGTTTGCTAATTGATAAATGTAACAGGGGAAATGTGTAAGTAATAGAAGACATTTTGATGGGAATTAAATGAAAAGGAGTATTAGTGAAAACCATCTTGGTTTACGTGATCTAACCTTACTTTGGAACTGTGATGGTGTTCCAGTTTTTGAGTCCTCAGGGTATTCAATTTGGCCTGTTCAGGTTACAGTTAATGAGCTTCCTCCAGAGGTGCACAAAAAATATTATTCAATGCTCTCTGGTTTGGCAAAAGTAGACCAGCTATCGATGCTGTCTTTACTCCAATTGTGGAGGAGGCAAGTAAGCTTGCTAATGGTTTTTTTCTGGAAAAACCCAGCTACAAATGAACTTACTCATTCAAGAGCATTTTTCCTAACAAGTGCTTGTGACTCTGTTGCACGACCACGTATAAAAAATTCAGTGCAGTTTAATGGGGAGTTTGGGTGTGACTGGTGTTTACATCCTGGGGAAATGGTAGAAAAGGGGGCAGGAAGGGTCTGCGTATACCCATACAATTAACCAGAACCAGAAATCAGAACTCAAATTCAGTGGGAAGGTGACTCCTTTGCAGCCAATCAAGGGACCCACTCAATGGTGTAAAAGGCCCCTGACAAATCCTATTTATCCCACTTTATAATATAGTAAAAGGATTTGTACCCGCAGTGTGTACTATTGGGCGTTGTAAGGCAATTCATCACACTTTGGCTTGATTCTTGCTATCATCAAAGTGAGTGGTACCTAGGTACAAACACTGCAGCCCTGGACAATCACTTACTTTACATTAAGCCTCCAAGAAAGATAAGTCGTGCCCCTTGTTCTCTTGCTGAACGCAGGTTTTGGAAGGCTACAGAATGGAAGTCTTTTCTTCTTTATTATTCCCCATTCATTTTGTCTGGTTTGCTGCCCAACCAACACTATCAACATTGGTGTCTTCTTATTTTTGCTTTGCATATACTTTTGCAACCTCAGGTTACTAGGGGCATGATATATAAATCTGAATTAGCTTTAAGTAAAATTTTGATCAAAACTGAAACACTGTACGGCAAAGCACACGTCTCCTTCAGTGTTCACCAGCTTACACATTTGGCTCAAAATGTGTCTGACTGGGGACCTCTTTGGGCAGCATCAGCATTTTCATTTGAAGCAAACACCAGAAAGCGAATTAATTTTTTTCATGGAACGCAACATGTACCAATTCAAATATCAAAAGCATTTCTTCTGTGGAGGTGTATACCGAAAGTTGCCAAAAACCTTAATGATGCACCTTCATCTGTGCAAAATTATGTACAACGTTTGTGGCATTGTAGCAGTGTCCTGCCAAAAAAGGCTTCAAAAATTGGACTCTTTTCTGGATGTGGTGAGGACAGAGATATACCAATTCGACATAGAATAGCTTTGAATCAACTTTTGGGTCACTCTCTATTCAGTCTGTACAGGCTCACTATCATGACCATGTTTTGATAGGCCAGTCTATATTGCTGTGAGTCTTACACACGTTCCAAACGTAGGCTTAACTGTGCTGTACAATTCACAAACTGAACATTTGGAATAATTACCAATATTATTGTTTTACATATTGACTGTGCATGTGTGGTAGAAACTGTTTGTCACTCTTCAAGATCCTTAGTAATTTTATACACAAGTCTAAAGGAGGAAACTAGACACCTTTTTTAAAGACCAACAGCTAGGTATAAATTCTGCTGGTCTGGTACATGAAGTGAGTTTGGAATTTGGGACCAAGGCAATATATGCAAATAACCTTAAACGAAAATGTGTATGAGTTCCTCAAGGATGAAAAACATACATAGTCCCACTAGTAAATACTGTGGAATCTGACTAACTTTCTCATTAATCCGTTATTGTTTGCGTTGTTTTCTCTCAGTTTCTTTTATTTTTTATTTAAGTTTATTTCATTTTTAAGTAATTTAGCAATACATTTTTTCATTACACTTAATGTATGAAATGTGCTGTACAGTATGTTATTGCTATTTTTTTAAATCTGATTTAAATAACTACCATGTTACAATGTGATTTAATTAGTGTATTTAGTTAAGTATTTATGTTCAATAATATGTTTCTCTGTGCCTCATCGGTTGCCTGTTTTACTTTAATCTTTTACAAATTTTTTAAGATTAAAATAGCTTCTAATGCCATTTCCCTCACAGTTTTAAAAGCTGCTTCATATTTGCGAGCACTGGGAGGTGGCTGTATGACATGATCAGCTTGTGTTGAGAAAAATTCATCTATGGCATCCTTTCTGTTTATTGTCGATACTCTTAACTGAGCTTCTCTAAGTATAGTGTCTGGAAAACCACAGTTTTTGAAAAATGCACACGTCATTTGTTTTATCCAAAAAATCCCTATCATCACTGCAAATGCGTCTCAGTCTTAGTAATTGGGAGTATGGAATGGAGTTGCGACAAGCTTTGGGATGTGAGGAGTCGTATCTTAGATATGAATGAGAGTCTGTTTCTTTGTAGAAGATTGTAGTATTGATGGTACAATTAGAAACCGTGATGGTAATGTCTAGGAAAGAAATTTGTTTAGAAATGTTCCATGTATACTTTAGAGCTGGATGAAACTGGTCAATAAAATGTATGAAATCCATTAAATCTTCATCTCTACCTTCATACGTTAAAGACTCTAACCATTTTTTGCAAATAATAGATAATTTTTCTTTAAATGGTAACAGTGAAAATGTAACTTTCTTCTCAATGGATGTCAAAAGCCTCTACACAGTTATCCCCAACAGTGACGGTTTACAAGCACTAAAATACTTCCTTGATAAACGGACAGTAAAAGAACCTGCAACCGATATTCTTTTGCAACTCGTCCTTTCTTTGAATTGTTTCTCTTTTAATGGAGACTTTTATAAACAAATTAGAGGTGTCAGCATGGGAACAAAAATGGGGCCCTCTTATGGGGTGGATCGAAAATAAAGTTTTTCAACAGTACAAAGGACATACACCAATGTTATATCTTAGATAGATTGATGACATATTTGGCATCTCCTATAACACTAATGAAGATTTAATGGATTTCATACATTTTATTGACCAGTTTCATCCAGCTCTAAAGTATACATGATTTCCATTACATGAGAGTTGATGTTAAAACTTCATGCTGATTTGATTGTGGCATAAAATATCCTCTATATACTTTGAAATCTTAGGGCAGTGGTTATCTTCACTGCCACAGGAACGGCAAAGCTGCATCTTGTGGAGTTCTCCAAATCCTCTCCTCACAAGCCCTATATTGCTTGTGTATAACAACTAATAATATGATCAGCTGTTAGCTGCTCTGCCTGCACTGCAACCACTTCAAAAAAAAAAATCTGCCATACTCGCTTTTAAAAGGGTAGTGAATTGTCTATCTTTTAAACAATAGCGACTGAAGTTACACCAAGTAGAAGCAGGTGTAACTCTGAAATTCCTAAAAGCCTAATAGACGTGTAAATGCTTCGGAAATCGCTCGTAAGGTTATGTTAGCTAATTTAACTAGCCGTGAATAACTTAAAGTAGATGGACGACTAAATGCCTGGAAGCACCTAAACTTACACGTTCAAAAATCACACATACACAAATCACCCGTCTAAGCGACTAAAAAGACTGGTTATGCGCGCTTAAACCCCTTAGTCACGCACGACAGCAGGGCCTGATGTGCTTAAAATGTATTTTGGGTGAATAAAATGCAATATTACCTTCCAGTCATGCTTTCAATAAATCCTGTACATACATTAATGTGAAGTTATGTGGTATGCATTAACTACAGCCTTACATTTTAACTACTTTGAACTGCTGTACAAAAACTTGATCTTACAATATAAACTTTCCTTTCCTTATTTTCCACCTGAAAAAAAAACAGTGTCATTTTCACAGTGATTTAGTCCTGCCTTAATAATAGTAATTATTGTCTGAGAAGTTGCTACTCTTGGTGTAGTTACAGTAGCTGCTGCATTCACTGAGTGTCCTCCCACTAATACTGGGCTGTTACGGTTTTATTGTTGTTTTCTGTAAATCTTCCTTTCTCAGTATCTTGTGTTCTCTCTTTCCAAGTTGACAGACACGCTTCCTCGGCGCAGAGGATTTTAGTACATTTTTTATTGAAAACCCCGCTACAATTAACTGTCCTGGCATTTCTACGATCCATTCTCCACCTACCGCATGCAACCAACGAAGTACAAGAAGCTTGATAACATGCAAACTCAAGCTGTGCAGCAGAATTGCAATGCGTTTTCGTTCCGCATTAAATTTAAATATCATACGCAATTCATATTTTTTCAATGTGTAAAACACCCAGTACGCAGCTTATCAGGAGCGCTAGTTTGTTGCTTTAATACTGAGTTTTTGTCATTTTTCTCTAAGTCCACTTGGTTTTGAAAAGGTTACCACTGTGGTACAGTAGCTGGGTTTCTACCATATTCCTTAAGCATAGAAGCATTGCATTGTCATTGTATTGCCACTGCTATGCCTAGGATATTGCTATGGTCCAGATACATTTTATCAATGAGCTAAACTGAATGTAAATGAGTTAAACAAATGTATCAGTCTAGTTTGTTTATTCATAACGCTGATGAAGGCTGAAAAAGAAGTTGTCAAGTTTTTACCTCAGAGTGAATGACTGAGTGCAGTTATGGATCCGATGAGCTTCTTGGTGAGGCCTGTTAGGTTTAAAGTTGCACTGTATTCAATTATTCACCATGCATTCCTGTGTAACTAATATGACTTATTTAAAATGCAGGCCCCTATAAGCCGGCTCGCGAAACTCCAGCATTTAGAGGCCTACAGTCAGCCCAGCGTGCCAAAAATCTTCTGCCCTTTGAAAGGTTTTGTTTCTAAGCTGTGCTAACACAATACTCCTTGTGCTCACTGCTCCTCAATCTATCCTCAAAGAAGCTTCTTCATTGTAACTGCATTAACTTTTATTTGATACTGCAATGCATCATTTCGTTTCTAAGTGGGTTGTTTAATGTGTATACCAGGAACATTAAAGCCAGGCTGTTCTCAAGAACAATGTAGATTCAGGGAGATACACACGGAGTAAATTGGTGGCTGAAAGGGTATAGCTAAAATTACAACAAAAAAAAAATTATATATATATATAAAATTTGTATCCTTCCCTAACTCTTTTACTGGTGAGTGCCATTTATTTTACCTCACTTCGCTAAGTCTATCACTAATTGAAATGGCTATTGATAGCTACACAACAGATGCACTTTGATGGTTTCTAATTGTGATATATTTGTTTTAATTGTTCAACAAAGAGGTTTTGTGTTTGCTTGAAGCAGTCTTCCCTTTCATTGCTCAAAAAAAAAGAAAACATAAAAAACATGTGGTCATCTTTGTGTTGGCACTAGTTAAAAAATGTTCCATGTAATAACAGATGAAATGTGAGGAACCTGATTGAAGTAAATAATTGGGTTAACTTTTATCTACTGGGATCATATCAACTTCCTTTAATTTTTCCATGGAGTGAATAAGCAAGCTGCTACTGCTACATTGAGAAGAACTTATGTGTATATATACATAAAATCGTATTACCTATATACATGTATTTTGAAAACAAAAACCCTTAAAGACACTACCTTGCTTGAGTGTGCTTGAAAATCATTTTGTCGTCCACTTGGGAGCAGTGTTTCCCAGCTTATTATATCAAGTGACCTGGTTTAAAAAAAAAAAAAAAAGCTTTGTTTTAAATTGTATTTTCAGTTTCTTTTAAAGCCATAAAAGCCATTTACATAAAATAAAATCTGATCAATATGTGGTATTGTGATCCTCCATCAAGCAGACGTTATTAGTAGCTAATGGATGGTCTATATACAAATTACTAGATATAAACACAAGCAGTACCAACCATATATTGTATGTGGTGAGTCAGATGAAGGGCCGTATTTAGGGAGAGAAAAAATAAGTGACAAGACTAAGGCTAAGATCCATAAGAACCGTAGGGGAGTTTTAGGCTCCATCTACTTGATTAAATGTTTTAGAGCCTATTAATAATGCTTGCCCAGGGGCGTTGTTCTGCATTGCATATCTGCCTTTGACTGTTTTTCTACCGGTGTGCAGTCAACCTACCCTTATCATGCTTTTGTACTGTACTGCTGTGACAGGGTAGTGTCACAGCCCAAGCTGTTACCGGTAGGAAGAGAGATAGAAGCAAGAAGCTGCAGGTTAAGCACTGTTGCACACATTTATTTAACAACAGAACAGCAAACTAGACACACAAAAATACATAAACAAATAAGCAGGTGCAGTGGCCAAAATAGGTCTACAGAAACAAAAATACATTAACAAATAAACAGGCACAGTGGCCAAAATAGAAGGTCTACAAAAACATTCGGACATAACAGCAAACCAACAGCACAGCAACACACACCTTCACCAACACTGACATTAACTTTAATATTAACACCCGTGATTACCCTTTTTATACACCTAATCATACAATTAATCGTTAATCATTCCATTATGGCCCCAGCCACATTCCCACATGTGTTTCTGGAAATCATTGAAGAATTTAACCCCCTCCTTGCCAACCCAATATTGCACACATTACACCAGCATACACACAGATTTACTTATCAAATCTGGCTGCGCTTTGAACAATCTGACAATTGAACACACTTTCAAGACAAGATTAGATGAGTAAGTTATAATTTTTCATTTTGGAGCAGTTGGCTTTTTGTGCTTTTCCCAGCTCCTTGGTGTTTGAATTTAATTGACTAGTATATAGCTGAAGTTTATGTGTACTATCCCTGTGCTAGGACATCAAGGAGCAGTTCTGCATAAATAGGGGTCCCAGTATTTCAAAATGACACTAAGTGCTGTTGCCTTTTACAGCTGATTGGCTTTATTAAAGCATGGCCTGGATTGGTTTGGCTCCATCAGTGTGTGTCACAGGCCAGATCAGATCCTGACAAATGTGTTCTGGGTGAATGGAAGAATGTTTAAGGTCAGTGGAAATCTGTCACAGTTACTCCCAGAGCAGTTCCAGTCTGGTTCTCATTTTTACGCATTCCCGACTCAATCTTGCATTGGCTGCTTCAAACATGGTGAGGAGGACAGACCACCAGCTTTTAAAGAGAGTGAGAAACATGTTTTATAAAAGCATTAGGGTCATTCCAGCGCAAGCAGATCAACTCACCTCAGCCTCTTACATCAATGACTTCTGTTAGATATATTGCCTTATTCCTGTGCTGCTGGTCTCCCTCCCTCATTCCATTGGCCCCAGCCTTACTCTGTTAGACTACACTGATCTCTAAGGCACCGACTTATATTACATACCACCTTCTTTGCATCATTACCTTGTTTGTGTTTGACTGGATGTTTTTTGTCAAGAGAAGGTCAGTTACCCCACTATGAACTCTGACAATGTTTCTCTTTGTTTCTTTTATGCTGTCAGCTTAGGGAAATGTCTGCTTAGTGTTAGCAAAAGTTCCTGGCCGGAAAGGAGAGCCAGCAATCTGAACAAAAGGTTACATCTTTGATTCTGTAAGCTGTTTCTCAGTGATCTTCAATGACTGCACCTGAAATCATTTAGGAACTCCTGCACCATTAAATTTAGAGAGGTTTAAAGAACCCCCACAGCTCCAAAACCATTCATTTATGCCATAAACCTGTTGAGAACTATAAAAGTTTACAATTGCTGAAACACATTGAAATGACACAGCTTCTCATTTGTCTTTGTAAACCAACATTCAGTTACGTCTAAGGACAGTGCTTTTGTTTTCCCAATGATAGGGCAAGAAAGACTGGAAAACATAAGAGATAAGTTTACAATAGTACCAGTACAGCTGACCAGTAGCTTGGTCCCTCTGTAAATAATAAGATATAAAATAACTGTGGTATCTCCGACATACTTTTTCCATGCTGATAAGAGTTAACATGTCTTCATAGCTCATAACATTAGGACCAGACTTAGCCTATGGTGCAACGTAGACCCAGGTTTGAATTTGTCAGTTATGTTAAGGCTGCTGAAATACCCAATCCTTAAAGTGTGTCTTGTCCAAAATAGCATGTTTGGCAGAGAACAATGTTAGTAACTGGATTCTCACTGAAGTGTATACTTGAAAAATGGATTTCAGAAAAGAAAACATAGGCAATATATATTTAAAAAAATCATTTTGATATATTTATTAACTGCATTATTTTCACAACCCATGGAACTTCTTATATCTGGTATCTGATATCTGTACATGTGAAAGAATATTGCATAAAAAAACCCAATTTGTCTTGGATCAGCCAAAGGTCAACACATTGTAATGCTGTATAAACAAAGGTCACTTTGGATCACCGCTGCTGCTCTCTGATGAATTGCTTAGCACTGACTGCACCAGAGAAAACCATGAAATATCAGCATTTAGCAAGGCTTGTTTTACCTGGCACACTTGCTTGAGACAATGTCTGTGCTGGGACATTTATCAAACCTTTACACGTTACAACTGCCAGCTAACATTATCTAGAGTGGGTCATAGTTTCTCTTAGAGACAAGAGAGAACAAACAGGAAACATTATTTATAAACCTATCATGTTGGCAAGAGAATGTCAGCTTTCCCAAACATGGGTCTTCAGAAGTTGCTGTGAGCTTTCACATACCATTACAAGAAATTGTAGACATTTGGCGCCATATTTTACTTCAGTCTTTGGTAACTCTAAATAACACTGGTCCCCATTTTCCACTTTGCTATAATGATCAAGCATTACTTGTATAATTTACTGAGTTGCTCTTAAATTATATTTATTTTATATTGCATGTCCCTTAACCTGGGAACTTAAACTTAAATTAAGGGGCATTTTCAACACTACTTAATATTTGCATTCACGTCTTTTTGTAATTGCTCTTAATTGAAATCGTTCTTATCCATTTATCGTACTTACTACATGCTCTTAATGGAATTTACTCTTTTAAGCAAATATTTTTAATATAAGTTTACTGCTCTTAGTCGAATTCGCTCTTAAATGTAATTATTTACTGTATTCTTTATTTTGCTCTTATTTGTATTTGATCTTACTATCCACTGATTTTATTGTACTTTTATTGAACTGCTCTCATCTGCAATGTGATATTTTGTAATGTGATATTGTGTAATGTGATACTTTGTATTGTGATATTTTGTAACAACTGTAAGTCGCCCTGGATAAGGGTGTCTGCTAAGAAATAAAAATTTCTTTGAAATGATCCTTTACTAATTGGTTACTGTACCTTTTAGTGCCAAATGTGCTTTTTGCTTGTACCCACAATCCATGTCTGGACTGCCTTCTGGCTGAGGTTAACATCAAACCAGCCTGCCCAGCGTTACATCTTAACACTGAGGGAGACTTTATCTTGCTGTCAATAGAAGTAGGACTGTAAAAATATTGTCCTTAATTATGCGAGTTAATTAAAGCCTGGGTAACACTTTACATTAACAGCCACATTCAGAAACAACTCTTGAGTGTAAATGTTCACAATAATAAAACCGTTAACTTGGCGCTCTTCAGAGAGCACCAATATTTTTTCTTTAGGTGTCTGTAAAGTCTTAGCCAGTGCTTAATTAACTCACACAATTAAGGCCACTCTTTAACAATACCAATTAACAATATTGCTTCTATTGATGGCAATATAAAGCTACATTTATCATTTAGGTCTCTGCTGGATACAGTATTAAGACCACTCTCTGCTGGCCCCAAAACTATCAAACCACCGTTATCGATTTAAACATTTGATCTGGGTTTAAAAAAAAAAAAAAAAAAAAAGCTATTAGAAATAGAAGAGTACGAATAGAAGAAAATTACAATAAATAACAGTAAAAGTTAATTGGGCCAACCCCATATTAAGACATTTTGCTGGTCCCTTGACCTGGACTTCAGCAAGGTTTCACTGTATACTGAATTATAGTCCTAAACTTCCTCCCTCCAGCTGTAGCCTTTGCTCTGTATAATGTTTGATGCCCCTGTCTCTTTGCAGGCTACATTATAACCATGGGCCATAAATTCCTAGATAATTGAGTCTACTTAAACTGTTTGACCGCCCCTTTCCCATCTTGCCATAGGAATAAACCTTTGGTGACCTGCTTCCATTGAAATCCACTTGAACCTTGATGTAGTACATAGGAAGGTTCTGTTGAGTCATGGCCTCCCTATTTTCAATTACTCTCTGTCAATTATTCCCCAGCTCTTTCAAATGTATCAGCATCTGTCCATAGTATCGATCATCAGATTTTATTATCTTATTTGCAGCCGAATATTAGATCTGACCTTGTATTGAACTGCTTTTAATCTCAGCTTTCTTTCAGCGACCGCAGCATACTATATGGCTGAATAATGAAATTATATAAAATCCCATGGGTACCATTTATTTTCACTATTTCTAATTTTGTGGTAAGGCTACATTTCATGATAACTGTTTCCTACATTGAACATAAGTTGATTATTTAAATCAGTTTTCATACAGGGGTTGGACAAAATAACACTCCTTAAAGTTTGTAAGGAGCCACCACGACCAACTTGCTTGCACCTGTTTTGATAAAAAAAGATTGCTATTACATTTTTTATGTCTCCTTGTTTTTATCATGCTAGCTATCATTTTGAGTAGTTCCTATTGCAATTACAGTCTGTGATTGAGTTCAGGAGCATCTCTATTCAGTTCTAATTGCCTGTCATGGATATAGGTTATGTAAGCTAGATCGGCCAAAGTTTCTTTAGATAAGTAAGCACCAACACCATCTAATGTAACGCAGTGTACGGCAAGCAAAACAAAAAATGTCCTCCAAAGTAGCAAATCCCTTTGGCACTGGCCCTTGCTTCTCTAGTGCTGTATCTACTTTATGTCAGGCAACATAAAGTCCTGGATACAGAATAACCTGTCAAAGTGTCAGATCATGCCAGTATGTCCGGTATGGTAAATAAATCCTGTGAGAGACAGTGCATTTGTGTTTTACATCTTTTAGATATCTACTGGTACTGTACTTTATTTAATCAATAAGCCACTAGTGTTTCAGAATGCTTTTGCAGTTTAAAGCCATGCAAACTGAGTGTAATTTCCTACGTTCCTACATTGGAGCTGTTCTTTAAAATAAGTGCCACCTGAAATGGCTCAAACTAATATGCAATTGGAGTCATTTATCTTTCATCTCTACAGACCAGGTTAGCGATTACCACAACGTAGGGACTACTGAAAAATATTAAAGAGAAAAAGAAACTATAGCATAAGTATCTTTCTAAATGTCCGATTGGTTTTGAATGCTTAAACAATATCAGTTTTTTTTTCTAATATCGGAGATTTCAGTTTTACTGAATGTGACAATAACAATGTGAGTATTATACATGTGAAGAATGTTGGCTGAGAGACCAGCACTCCATACCTCTCGATGGGCTGGTGGTAGGATGGCAGGTTGTAGTGTCCCTGTACCTGGCAGGCACATACTGCACATTCATTAATCCAGGCCCTGTCAAAACCATAACCTTTGGAGTACTTGGCAGTCTCTTTCACAACCTATGCAAATTTATAAACCAGAAAACCTATTACCAGAATTAAATGATATATAGACTGTACATGGATACAACCATATATGCATTTATATAACAATAACTTTTGAATGGCTAAATTTTAAGGATTTACCAATTTGAAGCATACACCATACACTGCTTTCAGAAATCTGTCTATACCTGATGTTAAAACGCATCTTTTTCTGTTTCCAGCATTACCAACAACTCCATATTAAAGTACCTTTGCTTGTGTTTAATGCATTTTATATATTTTTTAACTGAACAGATCACAGATGGACACTAGACACACACTTTTTATTTAAACATTTTCCCCCCATTCGCTCCCTGCACAGTTTATTTAGATCCGATCAGAACTGAACACAATATTCTAGATGAGGTCTTACTAATGCATTATAAAGTTTTAACATTACTTCCCTTGATTTTAAATTCAACACTTTTCACACACACACACACACACACACACACATATATATATATATATATATATATATATATATATATATATATATATATATATATATATATATATATATATTTGCTGGCCTTTTTTATAGCTTCCCCACATTTCTGAGTCAACATAAACTCCTAGATCTTTTTCATAATTCCTTCTTCAATTTCAGTATCTCCCATATGATATTTATAATGCACATTTTTATTGCCTGCGTGCAATACTTTACACTTTTCTCTATTAAATGTCATTTGCCATGTGTCTGCCCAGTTCTGAATGCTGTCTAGATCATTTTGAATGACCTTTGCTGCTGCAACGGAGTTTGCCACTTTTTTGTGTCATCTGCAAATTTAATGTTTGCTTACTATACCAGAATCTAAGTCATTAATGTAGATTTGGAATAGCAGAGGACCTAATACTGATCCCTGTGGTACACCACCGGTTACTTCGCTCCATTTTGAGGTTTCTCCTCTAATCAGTACTTTCTGTTTTCTACATGTTAACCACTCCCTAATCTACGTGCATGCATTTCCTTGAATCCCTACTGTGTTCAGTTTGAGAATTAATGTTTTATGTTGTCAAAAGCTAAATAAACCATGTCATATGCTTTGCAATTATCCATTGTCGATGTTGCATCCTCAAACAAATCAAGCAGGTTAGTTAGACACGATTTCCCTTTCCTAAAATCATGCTGCCCATGTCTCCCAGGATACTGTTACCATATAGATAATATAGATAATTTTTTGGCGCTGAGACTTGTCGGTGCCAAAAAGACTGTACCTCCTCCAGAAAATCTGGAAACACTGGGAAGGGCTGGGGGGGTGAAGCCTGCGCAGGAACTGCCTTCCAGGGAGCCTGTGCCTTCCAGGGAGCCTGTGGGAAGGAGGCACCATCCCAGGGAGCCACGATTGAAATCGCATCCTGTTCCTCCTCACTCATCGCCACGTCTTGCTCTGAGACATCTGGGGCAACCACAGGTGAGAGCGGGCTGGAGCCTGCGCAAAGGGTATGCTCTGTGAAGGGCTCGAAGGCAGATTGAGGAGGGGGGAGGATGGGGCTCTCAACGCCGCAGAGGGCTCAGCTGAGCTGGTTGAGGAAGCCACACCAGTGAACTCCGCCCTGCACAGGGTCCGTGGCTGGGACGCTGCGCAGATTGTGCAGAATGTCTCGTCCCCTAAGGCGGAGGAGGCATGCTGCATACCCAGGCACCGGACACAGAGGAGATGCTTGTCCTGTTGGGGGAGCATCCCTCCGCAGGACCTGCAAGGGTGAAATTTTGACATTATCAACGTGCCGGTGCGAACCACTCTGAGGCACCGAGGGCACCGATGCATGGAGCGTCTGAGCAAATAGACAACACAAAAAAGCAACGCTGTAGGATTAAGAAAGCAGACTACAGCCAAAAGGCGATGTAGGCTGTTGAAAAGAAAAGATTAAATGGAGTGCAGTTGCGCAGTGTTTATACCTCAGTCTTCAGAAGCTGAGTTTCTGATTCCGGGGAAGTGGCAAGCCGTCTCCCAGCAATAAAATTGCAGGGGAACTCCAGAAAACTTGTAGTGAGAGCTCTTTCACATAGACTCAATCACAGCAGTTGGAGAGGTTCATATACCTACCTTAACTACCTGATTGCGAGAAGCAAAAGAGAATGTTATCTCGCGGAGTGACTATATAATCCCTCGGTAGGCAGGACCGAGGACGTCACTCCCCGGAGGGGCCTATCGGCAGCTGTGACATAAAATGCTCTGTAAATACCTGACCTGTGGCAGGCATATCCCAAAAGTATTGGTTGTTGGTCATTTTCGAATTGAAAGGGAAATACATTTTCTGCAGTTCACATAATTAATATAAATGTTCAAAAGCATCACAATGCCTTAATTTTTTAATTTTCTTTTTTTTTGGGGGTGGGAGGGGTACAAAATGTCCTAATTTTCTGCCGGTAATGCAGTAATACCATGGAAACACAAAAACATTTTTGCTGTTGATCATTTGTACCTGAATGTTTGTCTCAAAGAGCATGATAGTAATGTGAGCAAGGAAGAACAATGGCAATACACTTAAGTTTGTTTTGCTGGAATAATCCCCTTACTGTAGGAATTATTGAGATCAGGATGTTCTTCACATAAGTGTTCCCTTATTTGGTGCTTCCCCTTCCATCAAGATTCTAAGAAGACAACCACAGACCTTTCAGTAAATACATCTATATACAGTACTGTGCAAAAGTTTTAGGCAGGTGTGAAAAAATGCTGTAAAGTAAGAATGCTTTCAAAAATAGACATATTAATAGATTATATTTATCAATTAACTAAATGCAAATTGAGTGAACAGAAGAAAAATCTAAATCAAATCCATATTTGGTGTGACCACCCTTTGCCTTCAAAACATCAAGCATCAATTCTTCTAGGTACACTTGCACACAGTTTTTGAAGGAACTCGGCAGGTAGGTTGGCCCAAACATCTTGGAGAACTAACCACAGTTCTTCTGTGGATTTAGGCAGCCTCAGTTGCTTCTCTCTCTTCATGTAATCCCAGACAGACTCGATGATGTTGAGATCAGGGCTCTGTGGGGGCCATACCATCACTTCAGGACTCCTTGTTCTTCTTTACGCTGAAGATAGTTCTTAATGACTTTAAGCTGTATGTTTGGGGTCGTTGTCATGCTGCAGAATAAATTTGGGGCCAATCAGATGCCTCCCTGATGGTATTGCATGATGGATAAGTATCTGCCTGTACTTCTCAGCATTGAGGAGACCATTAATTCTGACCAAATCCCCAACTCCATTTGCAGAAATGCAGCCCCAAACTTGCAAGGAACCTCCACCATGCTTCACTGTCACCTGCAGACACTCATTAGTATGCGCTCTCCAGCCCTTCGCGAACAAACTGCCTTCTGCTACAGCCAAATATTTCAAATTTTGACTCATCAGTCCAGAGCACCTGCTGCCATTTTTCTGCACCCCAGTTCCTGTGTTTTAGTGCATAGTTGAGTCAAGCTTGGCCTTGTTTCCACGCCGGAGGTATGGCTTTTTGGCGCAAGTCTTCCATGAAGGCCACTTCTCACCAGACTTCTCCGGACAGTAGATGGGTGTACCAGGGTCCCACTGTTTTCTGCAGGTCTGAGCTGATGGCACTGCTGGACATCTTCCGATTGCGAAGGGAAGTAAGCATGATGTGTCTTTCATCTGCTGCAGTAAGTTTCCTTGGCCGACAACTCGTCTACAGTCCTTAACATTGCCCGTTTCTTTGTGCTTCTTCAAAGAGCTTGGACAGCACATCTGGAAACCCCTGTCTACCTTGAAATTTCTGCCTGGGAGAGACCTTGCTGATGCAGTATAACTACCTTGGGTCTTGTTGCTGTGCTCAGTCTTGCCATGGTGTATGACTTTTGACAGTAAACTGTCTTCAGCAACCTCACCTTGTTAGCTGAGTTTGGCTGTTCCTCATCCAGTTTTATTCCTCCTACACAGCAGTTTCTATTTCAGTTAATGATTGTGTTTCAACCTACATATTGAATTGATGATCATTAGCACCTGTTTGGTATAATTGTTTAATCATACACCTGACTATATGCCTACAAAATCCCTGACTTTGTGCAAGTGTACCTAGAAGAATTGATGCTGTTTTGAAGGCAAAGGGTTGTCACACTAAATATGGATTTGATTTAGATTTTTCTTCTGTTCACTCACTTTGCATTTAGTTAATTGATAAATATAATCTATTAACATGTCTATTTTTGAAAGCATTCTTACTTTACAGCATTTTTTCACACCTGCCTAAAACTTTTGCACAGTACTGTATATATATATATATATAGTACGTGAGAGTTAGTTTTTTTCGTTTCATTCATTTTTGTAAAGACACAAAATACTGTAATACTCACTTTTTAGAGCAACATGTTTATTTTGACCCAGGATCTTCATTGAAACAGCATTAAAAGCTAATAATTATGGAACAGTTAGGTGGTAAAAGTGGAGGATTTTCAGCTTCATGCTTCTATTGTTGTTTTTGACCAGCTGGAGCACAGCTTACCTTGCAAAGGGGTGACATCACCCACCTTCTCTGACTTCAATCAGAAAGACACATAGGAAGCCGTCTACACCCTTATAGAAAAAGTGTGGCAATAAGGAGAGACGCTGAAGAAAATTTAAACAGTACTGTATTTCTAGTACTAAAGTTATACTTATTTTTTTAAGATTCTACATGAAAGATAAATATATTATTATTATTTTTATTATTATTATTAATTTCTTAGCAGACGCCCTTATCCAGGGCGACTTACAGTCATAAACAAAAATACATTTCAAAAATCACAGTACAAGTAATAATACAATTAAGAGCAAGATAAATACAATGACTTTGGTTCTAGCAAGAAAATTAATTATTTACATTAAAAGAATACACAAGAGTTACATATCTCATATATAAGTTATACCCAACTTCAGTAGTGTATTGCCAGCTTTATGTTTTATTAGGTCAGAGAATTACACGCTTATATAACGTGTGGGGTTTTGTAGGCTGATGTCACTGCCCATTTAAGGTTGGGATCTTTGGGGATTATTGTGGGGTTCTTGGACCCCCAGCTCCCCTCTATGAACAGAACTGCTTTATGGTATTGAATTGCACCCCCATTTCTGTGAAGATCTTCCGTACTAGATGAATCTGAAATGGAAAAGCAATGTTGTATTTATCATCTAAAACAGCCTTATTTTTTTTAAAAAGCCAACATTGTTTTTAAAATGAAGTCTCAAGTCTCTCGGAGCTGGATGTGTCGAAGGTCACTCGTGGCAGGTTCTTTTTCAGGGCTGTCAGCCTTTAATTAAAACAAGCCATTTCATCTGACCTTCATACCTGATGCTATTCGGCTGAGCCCAGCATTCTGGAGCTGTGAGAGCAGTAAATAAACTGCCAGTGCATTCAGAGAACTGTCGACATTCAATTTCCAAGAGAGAGGAGGGACAGGGGGGGTGGGGGGACTGAGCAGATTTTTGGAAAAAAGCATATTATTTAAAAAAAAAAAAATGTTTTAAGTACAGATTTCTTCTAATTGTGAAAATAAAGGTCTACAGTCCCTGGAAAACTCACCTTTGTCCACTAGAGGGAGCCATGTGATAAACCAAAACTAAAAGGTTATCGGGGCTGATTTTCAAAGCTTTTTATTAAAAAATGTAAGTTTTTACAAAAGATGAAAAAATAAAACGAAAAAGGCTGTTTCTAAGTAAGTTACTCTTTGGAGTAAAGGGCTTTAAAACCAGCCCCTATTAAATTTGGACTAGCAAGGTTGTGGGTAAAGACAAGAACACAGCAAAGTTCCTTTGAAGCACATTTACCAGAGGGATAGATTCTATAGACGTTATTGAATTGCTGCTTCAAGAAGAACCACATTTAATAGACATTTAGAACCCAGGCTGAGTCTCCTGGGTTAATAACAAACAAACAAACAAACAAACAAACAAACAAACAAACAAAAACAAAATAACCCTATTTAATATCATCTGGTAATGGTTAACAAATTAGCGGATTGACAACAGCCCAAACAAATCCCTCTAGCAATGCCCCTCTCACTGAACGATATAGAAGTACAGCTTATGTTTGTACAGTATGTACCCCATCCAGGCCTATAAAGCTTTATTCATGTGCAGCCTAAAAAAAAATTCAGTTTTTGTAGAGGTGCAATGTTACGTCAGCATGGGACAGAGACTGAAGAATGATTAGAGGAACATTTTCATATTGTCACAGCACTATACAGGCCTTCAGTTTATGTGATTCTAAATCATGTCTTGGCAGTTCCTGTTTTTCAAAATAGCATTTTCAATTAGAAAAGCCTTCCCTTTAAAATAATTGGGTAGAAGAGGAGCTCCAACAGTATACTTTTACAGGACCCTCCAATATCGACACTAAGAAAAGGCACCAGTGGTACTGCCCTCCTCCCTACAGTCTATGATTGTTACCTGCCAAGTCTTTTTAGCACATACTGGACCCCCTGGTGTATATCCATGGACTAGTCAAGTGATGTTTATATTCTACATTTAAAGCATGTATTGCTAGTGAAAGGAAATAATGATCTAAAATCTATTCTGACAGCCATGCATGAAGTCCAATAGATTCAGGATTGTTTCATGCAATAAAATAAAATAAAAATATACAACTATGGCCAAAAGTTTTGCATTACCAGAAATAAATAATTTAGCTTGATAAAATCGAATGAAACCTGCTGAATAATGTTACACTAACATATGGAATTACATACCGCTTTGTAGTTTTCCATATACTTAACAAAAAATTGACAAAAATTTTAAAATGTGACATTTCAAAATGTAACATGAAATACTGTACTACTCTTAAGGTTTCCAGTAGACTTTTGCAATGTCATTTTGTAGTTTCTTTGATTACATGACATGATTAAATAAAAGATCAAAATTATAGTAACATATTTTATTTTTAATTTGTATTAGGTTTCAATATTACATTTGCAGGTGATCCAAAACGTTTGGCCTTAGCTGTATGTATGTATTTATGTGTGTGTGTATATATATATATATATTCTATATATATATATATATATATATATATATATATATATATATATACTACTGTATATATATATATATTACGGTTCATGTGTAAAATTGGTAAATCTATACATTAACTGGTAAATGCTAAGGGCAGCAGTGTGGAGTAGTGGTTAGGGCTCTGGACTCTTGACCGGAGGGTTGTGGGGTCAATCCCAGGTGGGGGACACTGCTGCTGTACCCTTGAGCAAGGTACTTTACCTAGATTGCTCCAGTAAAAAAACAACTGTATAAATGGGTAATATGTAAAAATAATGTGTAAAAAATAAAGTAATTGTATGTAAAAATAATGTGATATCTTGTAACAATTGTAAGTTGCCCTGGATAAGGGTTATTATTTATCTAAGAAATAAATAATAATAATAAATGTGTAGATTTACCAGGTCATCAGTCAATCTATAAAATAACTAAGATGGTAGTTGCTACAGCATTTAAGGTGAATTCAGAAATAAAGTAATGACAGGGCGCTTGATGGCAAAAAAAAGAAGATTTCTGTAAGATCTGTTATGTACTTGGGTAAATTAACTAATTTATTATTTATTTTTCTTAAAATCCAGCCTTATGATTTTTTGGTGTTATTTTAACCTTTCTAAACTTCACTGTATCCTTTCTTGCATTGTTATTATTATTAAATAATAATAATAATAATAATAATAATAATAATAATAATAATAATAATAATAATAATAATAATAATAATATGTATTTATTTAGTAGAGACCATGTATTAATGTTTTGTTCCATATACAGACATATTTCTGGTTTTATTTCTAACGATTTGATCCCACTTGTCGTTTGCGTTATGTAAAAAAATGCACTTTCACGATTTCATAACTTGGAAGAATCAAGTGGGACGTCATAGGACTAATCAAAGTACAGCGAAAAGACAAAGGACTACTAGAACTCAAGAGTGGACATCTTCTCTTCTACCGAGGCACTATAAAACGGATGAACAGGAGGCGCTGGGTTCATTGTCCACAGGAGAATAAAGAATAACATAGTAGAGATTGACAGTGCATCAGAGAGGTCCTCAAGACTGGTAATGAAAGTTTCAAGGAAGTATGAACTTCAGGTCATCCAAGTATATGCACCAACAAGTCATTCGGATGAAGAAGTCGAAGATTTTTATGAAGTACAAGAACTGCACGAAAATGGGAAGAGCCACTATAAGTTCATCATCAGTGACTTCAAAGCCAAAATAGGAGCCCAGCAAGAAGACTTTTGCAGAAAATTATATCAAGATGAAAAGAGCAACATAGCAGATGATGAAGACGAGACAGAAAAAAGCAACCCGAGGAAGAAATTCCAGACGTTCTATGAAACAGCCTTTGACTCTGTTTACACAAGATCTGTATTAAGTTCTCTGAAAAAACAAGGAATTGAGAAAACGTACAGAGACTTGATCAGCACCATATACAAGAATGCAACATCCACAGTAAGACTAAAGCAGCGACAAAATTGTAAAGGAGATACAATCAAGGAGGTACAATTTCCCCAAAGCTCTTCATGGCCATCCTAGAAGACATTTTCAAACCATTGGATTGGGAAAATAAGGGGTTGAAGATCAATGGAGCCTACTTGAATCACCTATGATTTGCTGACAACACCCTCATATTTACAACATGCCCAGAAGAATTACAAACAAGAATACAAGAACGACACAAGGCTAGCATCAAAGAAGGTTTGAAAATGAACCTGAAGAAGACTCAAGTCATGTTCAATAAAAATACCACTCCACAGGCAATTGAAGTCAATGGGATCAAGCTTGAAGAAGTCAGTAACTACGTAAACTTAGGACAGTTAGATTTGGCAACAGAGAACCAAATGTGCCAATTCAACAGAAGAGCAAAAATGGGGTAGAATGCCTTTGGAAGATTAAGCATGGTTCTGAAAGGGAAACTACCCTTATGCCTCAAGAGGAAAGTATTCGACCAATGCATGCTGCCAGTGCTAACTTACGAATGTGAAACCTGTACCCTCAATGCAAATGGAAAGATCCATGCTGGGAATAACAAGAAGAGACAGGAAAAGGAAGGAAAAAACTGAAGATGGCAATGGGACAGACATGTAGCAAGAAGAACAGACCATCGCTGGACCAAGGAGATACTAGACTGGATCCCAAGAGATATAAAGCGAGAGCAACGTGGATGCCAGAGCAACGTGGATGAGGGACTGTGACAAAGCTAATGAATCCAAGTCAACAATTTCGAAAAAGAACCGTGTTTAGTGTTGTTTTGTTTTGTTGTATTAACTAATATTTGTTTGTCGTTATTAGACGGCTAAACTATCTGGGAGCTGCCGCTACAAAGCCAGTATTAAACCTGGACTGCACTGCACCATTGTTCACTATAAACTTGTATTGCACCACCTGCACAAAGAGCACTCACTACTGGATTACGTGATCGTGTCTGTATTTGTGTGTGTCTTGTTTAGTGTCTTATTATTTCGGGACTGAACCCCGTTATTTAACTGAACAATAGACATTGGTGTGTAGAGCCAGTTATTATTATTTATCAGGTAATAAAGAGCTGTTTAACCGTGAACTGTGTTGTTTCAAATCATTCCTGAGCACTGTTTCACCTCTACATCTGTGCACCACAAACCACTTTGCCACAGGGATGCAGCAGACAGGCTTTTGTGGAAGAATCTTGGGGAGGCCTTCATCCAGCAGTGGATTGAAAAAGGCTGAAGATGATGATGATGATGATGATGATGATGATGATGAGCTACCTATCCATCTATACACACCAGTACAGTCCACATATTTGTGAGATGTGCCAAACTGTGTCTGTTTTGGTGCAGAAGGACGTAATAGAGGCCGATGTCGGAAACAATACTTTTTTTTAATTGTTTTCAAAATAATATAATTCCAACGCTCACAAGTTCTTCATTGAAAATGACAATATTAATCACAATTATAATAACACAGCTCAAGACTTGATCTGCGTTTGAAATCCCTGTGGAGGTGGAACCTTCTCTTCTTGCTTTAGGTGAGAAGTTGTTGATTGCAGCCAGCTGCTCTCTGTATTGGCTTGGTACTGTGTTTTCTTTCCTCTTTTTTCCAGGTCGTCGTGAGCTTCCAGTAGATGGCGCTGCGTGGTCAGGTTTGTCAGTTAAGTCTAAAAACAGGTTTGTGCTCATGACTGCTACCGGTGGTCCTCTACAGTACATAAGAACATAAGAAAGTTTACAAACGAGAGGAGGCCATTCAGCCCATCTTGCTTGTTTGGTTGTTAGTAGCTTATTGATCCCAGAATCTCATCAAGCAGTTTTTTGAAGGATCCCAGGGTGTCAGCTTCAACAACGTTACTGGGGAGTTGGTTCCATCCCCTCACAATTCTCTGTGTAAAAAAGTGCCTCCTATCTTCTGTTCTGAATGCCCCTTTATCTAATCTCCATTTGTGACCCCTGGTCCTTGTTTCTTTTTTCAGGTCAAAAAAGTCCCCTGGGTCGACATTGTCTATACCTTTTAGGATTTTGAATGTTTGAATCAGATCGCCGCATAGTCTTCTTTGTTCAAGACTGAATAGATTCAACTGTTAGTAGCAGTCACACGCGTTGTAACAGTAGTTACTGCAGTTTTTGTAACTCCACACTCTCCTTTCTTACAGGTTCCACTTTCTGGACATGAAAATAAAAGTGTTTCCTGGTTTTAAAACCCACTTGGAGTCCCTGAGTTTTTATTATCTTAGTTACTTGCACAGTATGCACAAACACAGCTCATCTGTCTCTCTTGAAATGCCCGTACTTCATGGTTTTCTATTTGTTGTTCTTTTTTGTTCACCATTCAGAAATACAGCAGACTTGAGCAGAGTGCAGCGTCTTGCTCTCGTCTTGTACTTTAATCTCCCTGATCGTATTGCCATGTCCTGAACTTGAACTGTCCTTCTTGTCACCACCTCTATCTAAATCCAGCAGCTTTTTAAAGCTGCCGCTATTACCCATCATGCAGTGTGGTGTTTCAACGTGGCTGTTGGGAAATGTAGTCTGTAGCCGAATAGACTCCAGGGAGTGACGAGCGAATGGACGTCGCCACCGAGACTGTGCATGTGAAGAAAACGGCACATCAGAATGAAGAATCAAGCCATTGTATAATTGTTTGACACCAGAGAATCAAATGTTTCTGCTGAATGAATGTCCGAGAACCGATGGATAGGTGTAACTGTGGGGAGGCAGCTCCCTAAGGGAAGAGAAAATGATCGACGATCTGGAAGAGCCCGAGCGAGTGAGTAGTGGCCTGAGGAATAATGCAATCAATTCATCTCCTTATTAGGAGGTGTTCTAAAACATTTTTAAAAGATTTTTGAAATGGTAGGATGTTTATTTTCAGAAGCCCTGAATATAGTTGGGCTTTAATGTCCAGCACAGCAAGAGTGAGTTTCCCAGGCTGAAGGTGAAAGACGTGGTCAAACTCCAAGGGTATTACTGCGGTTATAAAGCAAACTCAGGTAATGACAGCTGCTGTGGGTATTACTGCTGTTATAAACCAAACTCGGGTAATGACCACTGCCGAGGGTATTACCGACCAAACTCAGGAATTGACCCTGATCAGGGTATTACTGCTGTTATAAATGGCAAGTACAAAGCAACAAGGTGTAGCAGAGCATCAAAACAAATTCCCCCAAAATAGAAACAAACTAACTATATGGGAAGAAGGAGACCCCTAGTGGCAGAAACCGGCAACTGCTCGACTAGTGACGGTGATAGTAAAAAGAATGATCAATCCCATGGTTCAATCATGCTATTCCAGTGCTTCAATGTGCTTATCACTATGGGCACCATTATTGGAGCCCACTCAGAGGTGGAGGGCAAAACATTGGACTGACTTTCATATAATTTCTAATTTTGTAATATCATTTATTACCAAAACTGCATAGGGAAGTATTGCAAGCCAGAATGAGAAGATGTCGTGTATCCATGCTGCCATAATTAATGTAGACAGAACAAACTCAATCATGAGTGTAGGGGTCGCGGTGGTAATGAAACACCTCAGTAAGAATGAATGTGATGCTACCAGTTCTGGAGACTGGATGGGTCAGCGGGGCTGAGGCGACAGGCTCGGGACGTTACAAACAAGTTAAAGCACAACAAAACAAGGAGCATGGCGGAACATAAGTGGGCACCGTGAAGCCGAGAGAGGCATGGCGAGCCCCTCAAACAAAATGCACGTAGACAAACCAGGGCGAATCGCTCCTACAAAGTTTCTCACAACCAAGCACAGAAAAATTGAACAATGTACGCCTGGTGACGCATGGGAAAGCACAGACAGCAGAAATAAACAACAAGTGAATTTTGAATCGGCAGCACAGTTGTAGGAATACAACTGGGATTGCAACGGCAACACCCAGGTGAGTTTACCTGAGATTTATATAGCATACGAGGAAGGAAGTGAGAGAGCAGTTATTCAATAATCCCTCCCTCGAATTTCAGCCTAAGCTTCTAAGCTTCTTTTAGGAATGAGAACAGGCCATTTAGCCCATTACACCTTGTCCCTTCATAGCATACCATTTGCCCCTTCCCTTACCTAATTTAATAGGACAGAATGGAATAGGATAGAATGGAATACATTTTTAAATGCTACCAGATCCTGCTACATCACCTGGTAGCCTGTTCCATACATGTATAACTCTATGTACAAATCTGCTTCATACCTTCCATTCTGAACTTACTTTTACTAAGCTTCCATGTAGTGCAATTGATATTTCATTTTTTTTTAATTACATTTTGTATGTGGCTGAAACAGGTACTTAAATATATATATACTAAGTCATGTTAAGTTAGTTACAGCTTCACAAAATACCACTGTAATTTCAATGGAGCTTACTTTTTGTTTTGCTGATTGTCAGTCACTCTACGCTGATTTTTTTTGAGCTTTTGAGCAAAATATGCTACAGTACAGTACATTCTGTCAAAATACTTGCTGTCTCTCAGTTCCCATCAGTAAAACTGGTACAGTTATAGGCAAGCTGTTTGCTAATGTTATGTGGTATTATGAATGCCCCTCAATCTGGTACAATTTTGACAAGGTTTCTTTCTAGCAGTCTGTGGCAAAGTGCCCCCCCTGTGTGTATTTTGTGTTACGTGTTGTGTGTAAATGTTGGTGTATAGTCATTGGTACACGGGATATAAACGGGTCTGTGTTTCACTTGTGATTTAAAAATGTAGATTTATATTTAGGCACGGAGGGCACAAATCACTTCACGTGCTAGTTAAAATGTAATGTGTGGTCACGGGAGTGCACTTAATTAATTCACGTGCAGTTGTACCGAGATTCCAATTGAATGATTGACTAGCAATCGAGTCTCGGTACAACTGCATAAAAGCAGCATGTTTTCACTCACTCGGGTTGGGTGTTCGTGAGTGGAGAACGGGTGAGAGAGAGAGAAAGGAAATATATATAACAATTGCTATCGCGTGCTGGTAGGACCAGCACGGTACTTGTTTTATTATTTACTCACCGTGTTTGTGTGTCTGTCCGTCCACCGCTTGTTTAGTGTTAGTCCGCTTTTGTTTATGTCTGTTTATTTTGGCGAAAGTGCCGTGTCCTGTGTTTTTGTTACAACCGCTTATTTTTCTGTTTGATTATTAAACGCTGAGCCGATCACGCGCTCAGCTTCACCAAAACCCCAAGTCTCTGTCTGTACTGTGTTTCCTGGCTCTGCCGTGACGCCACCGCTCAGTCGCCTTTGTGACACGTGGTGTCAGAACCGGGAGCTACAGCGCCTCCAGGACTCAGGCCAGAGCAGGAACCGCAATTTGTTAAAAAAAAAAAAAAAAAAGAAAATGGAAGGCTGGAACTGGAGAGATGGCTGCCAGGATCTGGAGGTCCTCCTCGGTGGTCTAGAGGACCAAGGCTGGTGCCTTGCCTGTGGGGAGTTCGGGCACCCGGTGGTGCGCTGCCCCTACCAAGAGGGAGAGGAGGAACTGGCCCAGGAGAGGAAGGTGAGGAGGAGGCAGAGAAGGGGAAAGGGGAAGAGGAAGGCTGAGTGTCCACAGCCCAAGCGGGAGGAGCCCGAACGCCCCACGCCTGAGTGGGAGGAGCCCGAACGCCCCACGCCTGAGTGGGAGGAGCCCGAACGTCCCACGCCTGAGTGGGAGGAGCCCGAACGTCCCACGCCTGAGTGGGAGGAGCCCGAACGTCCCCACGCCTGAATGGGAGGAGCCCGAACGCCCCACGCCTGAATGGGAGGAGTCGGTGCGCCCACAGCCCAAGAGGGAGGAGTCGGTGCGCCCACGGCCCAAGAGGGAGGAGTCGGTGCGCCCACGGCCCAAGAGGGAGGAGTCGGTGCGCCCACGGCCCAAGAGGGAGGAGTCGGTGCGTCCACGGCCCAAGAAGGGGAAGGTAGAGCGTCCACAGCCCCAGTCTCCACCAGCAGAGGGTGAATTCCTGCTGGGTCCACCTCCATTGCCATGGGAGGACTGCTTGCAGCTCCCACCTTCACCGGCAGGAGCAGAGCAGCAGGAGCTGCCTCTGCCTCCGCCACCTCCATCTGCAGGAGCAGAGCAGCAGGAGCTGCCTCTGCCTCCGCCATCTCCATCGGCAGGAGCAGAGCAGCAGGAGCTGCCTCTGCCTCCGCCACCTCCATCTGCAGGAGCAGAGCAGCAGGAGCTGCCTCTGCCTCCGCCACCTCCATCGGCAGGAGCAGAGCAGCAGGAGCTGTCTCTGCCTCCGCCACCTCCACCGCCAGGAGCAGAGCAGCAGGAGCTGCCTCTGCCTCCTCCACCAGCAGAGGGTGCATGCCTGCTGGGTCCCTGTCCACCAGCAGAGGGTGAATGCCTGCTGGGTCCCTGTCCACCAGCAGATGGTGAACGCCTGCTGATCTCCCCTTCCGAGGCAGAGCCGCACCAGTCCCCTGCAAGAGAGGGAGGGCCGCACCAGTCCCCTGAAACAAGGGTAGACTACACGCTGCTCCCACCTCCGCCGCCAGGAGACTACACGCCGCTCCCACCTCCACTGGCAGGAGCAGAGCAGCAGGAGCTGCCTCTGCCTCCGCCACTTCCATCGGGCAGAGCAGCAGGAGCTGCCTCTGCCTCCGCCACCTTCACCGGCAGGAGACTACACGCCTCCGCCACCTCCATCGGCAGGAGCAGAGCAGCAGGAGCTGCCTCTGCCTCCGCCACCTCCATCGGCAGGAGCAGAGCAGCAGGAGCTGCCTCTGCCTCCGCCACCTCCATCGGCAGGAGCAGAGCAGCAGGAGCTGCCTCTGCCTCCGCCACCTCCATCGGCAGGAGCAGAGCAGCAGGAGCTGCCTCTGCCTCCGCCAACCCCACCAGCAGAGGATGAATGCCTGCTGGTATCACTTCCCCACCAGCAGAGGATGAATGCCTGCTGGTATCACTTCCCCACCAGCAGAGGAGGAATGCCTGCTGGTATTACTTCCCCCACCAGCAGAGGAGGAATGCCTGCTGGTAACACTTCCCCCACCAGCAGAGGATGAATGCCTGCTGGTATCACTTCCCCCACCAGCAGAGGAGGAATGCCTGCTGGTAACACTTCCCCAACCAGCAGAGGATGAATGCCTGCTGGTAACACTTCCCCAACCAGCAGAGGATGAATGCCTGCTGGTATCACTTCCCCCACCGTCACGAGGAGAGGAGCAGGAGCTGCCTCTCCCTTCACCAGAAAAACCAGGACTAGATGCTGGCGGTCCTCAGCAGCCCTTGCATAGGCTGCTGAGGAAAGCATGGGGAAGAACCGCCCGGCTGCAGTGGCCGAGAAGAGGGCCAAAACCCGCACCCCAGCTTGTCCTGACTCCCTGCCTTGCTACGCCAAGGATGCCTGCCTTGCTACGCCCAAGGATGCCTGCCTTGCTTCGCCCAAGGATGCCTGCCTTGCTTCGCCCAAGGATGCCTGCCTCGCTTCGCCCAAGGATGCCTTCCTCGCTCGCCCAAGGTTGCCTGCCTCGCCGCCCAAGGATGCTTGCCTTGCATCGCCTGGGGTTGCCAGCCGCTCCGCATCGCCTGGGGTTGCCAGCCGCTCCGCATCGCCTGGGGTTGCCAGCCGCTCCGCGACGCCTGGGGTTGCCAGCCGCCCGCGTCGCCTGGGGCTGCCTGTCGCTCCGCGATCGCCTGGGGCTGCCTTTTGCTCCACACAGGGTACAGGGTACGAGGGAGAAGTGGAGCTCCCGCTGCCGCCTCTATGGCCAGGGGCTCCCCTCCCGAGTTCGCTTCCCGAGGGTCCGCTGCTGCTGCCGCCGCCTCCCGAGGGTCCGCTGCTGCTGCCGCCGCCTCCCGAGGGTCCGCTGCTGCTGCCGTCGCCTCCCGAGGGTCCGCTGCTGCTGCCGCCGCCTCCCGAGGGTCCGCTGCTGCTGCCGCCGCCTCCCGAGGGTCCGCTGCTGCTGCCGCCGCCTCCCGAGGGTCCGCTGCTGCTGCCGCCGCCTGGGGTCGCCAGGGATCCTGCTTCGCCTGGGGTCGCCAGGGATCCTGCTTCGCCTGGGGTCGCCAGGGATCCTGCTTCGCCTGGGGTCGCCGAGGATCCTGCTTCGCCTGGGGTCGCCAGGGATCCTGCTTCGCCTGGGGTCGCCAGGGATCCTGCTTCGCCTGGGGTCGCCAGGGATCCTGCTTCGCCTGGGGTCGCCAGGGATCCTGCTTCGCCTGGGGTCGCTACACTGTGGTCGGAGCCCCACGGAGGGGAGCTGCCAGCCATAAAGAAGGGGGGGGAGGTCAGGAGACCAGCTCCCCAGCCGCACTTTCGCTGCCGGAGATCGTGTGGTCGGAGCCCCACGGAGGGGAACTGCCGGCCATGAAGGGGGAGGTCAGGAGACCAGCTCCCCAGCTGCACTTTCGCGGCAGGAGATAGTGTGGCTGAAGCCCCGGAAGAGGGAGCTGCCAGCCACGAAGAATTGGGGGTGCCAGACATTCCACCATGGCCACCCCAGAAACAACTTGCTTCCCCTCTTCCGGGACTTTGGGGCTGAGGGGGAGGTGGCCATTGAGGCCATGTGTGCTTTGCACAAGGGGGGTATATGTGGCAAAGTGCCCCCTGTGTGTATTTTGTGTTACGTGTTGTGTGTAAATGTTGGTGTATAGTCATTGGTACACGGGATATAAACGGGTCTGTGTTTCACTTGTGATTTAAAATGTAGATTTATATTTAGGCACGGAGGGCACAAATCACTTCACGTGCTAGTTAAAATGTAATGTGTGGTCACGGGAGTGCACTTAATTAATTCACGTGCAGTTGTACCGAGATTCCAATTGAATGATTGACTAGCAATCGAAGTCTCGGTACAACTGCATAAAAACAGCATGTTTTCACTCACTCGGGTTGGGTGTTCGTGAGTGGAGAACGGGTGAGAGAGAGAGAAAGGAAATATATATAACAATTGCTATCGCGTGCTGGTAGGACCAGCACGGTACTTGTTTTATTATTTACTCACCGTGTTTGTGTGTCTGTCCGTCCACCGCTTGTTTAGTGTTAGTCCGCTTTTGTTTATGTCTGTTTATTTTGGCGAAAGTGCCGTGTCCTGTGTTTTTGTTACAACCGCTTATTTTTCTGTTTGATTATTAAACGCTGAGCGCGATCACGCGCACAGCTTCACCAAAAACCCCAAGTCTCTGTCTGTACTGTGTTTCCTGGCTCTGCCGTGACGTCACCGCTCAGTCGTCTTTGTGACACGGTCAGACAGAGATAACCCCATTATCTGTCAATTATAGCAGATTGGTTTTCATGTATTCATTTTTGTTCATATTCAGAGTTTTCCTCAGCTAGAGATTTAAGCAACTCATGAGGTCTGGGGCAGACTTCTAAAGATTCCTTTAAAAAAAAACTATTTCAAGACAAGACAACAGTGAAGGCTCACACTTTCAAATAAGCATGTTCATGATGAAAGGATTAGGCCATAGCTGGAGAAAACTAAATGGAAATGTTAACAGTTCAAAACGTTCTCCTTGCTGGTTCAGACATCACTGGAATATCTTGGCTGCAGAGCCATAAGGAAATAAATGCATGATAATTTCATGCATATTATGTCCTAATTGGTTTTAGGGATGATGTTACAGAGCTTAATTTAGTAACTATAAAATAGGCCTTATCTTTTCCAACTTGTTATTCACCTCCCCTCTTTTTCCTTTGCAGTATCGTTCACCAGGAATCTCAGAGCAACACCATGTGGACTTGATGACTGATTGGTCTGAAGGATGATTGTCTTGCATTACACCTGCGTTATTTCTTAGTTAACAAACTTGAGTGATTTTTATTTAGCCCTGTGAACAGGATGGCTTGGTGGTGGTTTCAGACCAGGAAGAGACAGACAATATTTCTGTGGGTTGAAGCGCTGGTTCACGTTTATTAGAAATAAAAGGTTTGAACAAAACGGAACACAAAAACACCATACAAAACAAAACGGCACAATGGCCAAAACAAATAGACAGACAAACAGCGAACAAACACACAAGTACTGTGCTGATCAAAATCCAGCATGAGTAGCAATTGCAGTTCCTGGTTTCCACTATAAGCCCCATCTCAATATTAGTAGTATTCCTTTTACATATTAGTGCTTCTCTCTTTAAGTGAACTGGAATAGTAACCGTTTATGGGGACTCCATAGAGTTGTCTGGTAATCATGTGCTTTAAAGCAGCAGATTGTGCCTTTTGAAAATAACCTCTTTAATTTGAGAATTAAACAAGAAAAAAGGCCCCAACAAAACCCTTACAAAATGTATTGATATTAAAAATGAACTAACTTACAAATTGACAGTTTGGTGCAAAAGTGTATGCTACACATTGCAGGTTTTGTCCTACTCCAGTATCACTCAATGTGTTCTTTTTCTAGTTAAAAAACTTCAAAGAACATGTGCAAATAATGTGTATCAATACTAGTACAGTAATTATATAATACAGTGCATGGTAGTGTACAGTATATTGGAACTGTACTACAATTATATAAACAAGAGCTTCAGGACAGACCTATCAAAACTGCCCAGAAAAGGCCTTCCAGAGCAAGTTCTCTCAAAGAGGTGGAGAACCACACACTATAAAATAGACAGAGGACAGATCAAATTAAAACTCTCCTCCACCAATCATGCTGTGCTACTTGGGGTGCTGGTAATTACAGGCAGCAGAAGTTTAGTTAATAATTGAAGTCTGAAACCTGTTGGGAAAATGTGTTTAGAGCTCCTGTCTTCCATAACCTTAACAGATGTTCTTTGGGAAAATTATCATTTGCTCTGTGGGGGACTGTGCCATGTTAGACTGTCATTAAGAAGTTATGTCACAATCTGATAAGAACATAAGAAAACAGATTGATACACAGATAATAGGAGTCAGAAATGTGTGATCTTGAGCACCATACAACACAGACTGCGGGCAGAAAGTGTGTGGCAATGCATTCAATCACAGTTTGTAGCCCTAAACACGCCTAGGTTAATTAATACAATACAAATATGTTTGTTATGTAAGACAGAATTATAACTTTTGACAAACCCAGGGATTTATTAAGTAAAATAAATCTATAGAGGTTCTGGAGAGTTGCCTGTTTTTCCAATGCTTTTCTTACTGTTAATTGTTTTCAATTCAATAAATTGTAATAGAATGAGAGGCTTTACATAACAGTTAATTATTAATATATGCTCAGCTCCATAGCTCTGAAAAATCAAACAATATCCTTACACTACATAATGTACATGATCTAGTTTAATACAAGATCTAAAGAAATAACAAGAGGTTTACTAGATTCTTACTTTATGACACAACACATTATATTTTTCAACCCAGTAATTGTAATGACATTATATCAGTCTCAACTGACACAAATAAACTCCCAAGGTGGCAGTTTAATTATGGTCTCTCCTTGAACTAATGACCAAGTATTTATATATATACAGCATTTGTCCAGCACTAAGGGAATTATACTGGATCCTTATTCTTTATTGTAAGAATCTATTAGCAATTAGTGGGTACCTTGTGCTACACTGGTAGGTTTTGTGATATCAATGGGTGTATCAGTATGACCCCTATTTAACCCAATACTTACAGCAAATATTCTAACCGCATAGTCACTTCCTGATGTACCCTTTATCAGAACTTTCATACAGTGCACTAAAGATTATAAAACAATTCATACAAAAGTACAATTTATAGAAAATAAATGTTTAAATGTAAATTAAATAACTGAATTGTACTTTCCATAGATCAAGCTTGTCATGTGTTTTGCAAAGCAATGTAATCTGGAAATCTGCAAAGTCTTTCTGTGGTCGGATTTGAATGAATGCAACATAGATTCCAAATTGAAAGCTAGGCGCCACCCCCACCCCACTCTTAGGCGTTGCATTCACATTCAGAAAGTTATTTAACAATAAAACACACTGGTTTTTGTAAATAATAATGACGGACATGAAAACGTATATGAAAGAGAATGTATAGCGTAAGTGAATATTTATATGAAACTTGTCTATTAACTTGAGAATATTAAATGAATGTGCATAACATATATTATACAGGCGAATATGAATAAAAAGGATTAGAAACTAAACAATGGTGTATCATAATGGATGAACCACTTCTTACCATAGTAAGAAGATTGTGTTTAGTGATATTAATAAGGGGTCAACCCCTGGAGGGAAGTCCAAATTATATGCACCGTTGTTTGGACAGCTGTATAATAGAAAACCTACGTTTATTTGAATCACATGTACTATAGTTTCCAAAACACATGACTCATCAACCAGTAAACCCATCGCATTCAAAATGACAAGAGCAATAACGTTAGAATTTTAGCTCTAAACAATTTGCATTATTTGCAGTCAGAGGGGTATTACAATGCATTTGGTTTAATGAGCACATCATGACTAATCTGTTGTAAAGATTGCAAAATGAGTTTGGGAGTCAAACATGTTTTATTAATATTGAAATCGTGCATTGGAATAACAGCATGGTACTGCATGGCACCAGAGTTATTCTAGATCATGTCAAGGAAGGTTGCTCTGCCCCTTGAGCCAATGGCTTATGTTAAATAAATATTTTTGGTGGACAGCCCTTGAAGCTAGATCATCATCAATGGCAATACACTTTTACAAGCTTTCTACTGTACATCAAAACATTCGTCTTCCAGTCTAGTTTAACCCAGAAGTTCCCAATCTGTGATCAAATCTCAGGTGGTCCTTGTAAAATCTTCACAAATCTATGGGGGGGAATACAATCATAATATGCTATTAAAATGAATTGTCAAGAGAGATGATTTTTTATCAGGTGCTTAATGTATTATTTAAAGAGTTTTGATTGAGCAATCAATCATAGGATACAATACAAAGCCGTTACTCGTATAGCAAATGTGTAGAAACGAATGGATTATTCTAACCTTCCTTTGAAAAGACAATAACGCAATAACTCACTTTGTGTTGAAAATTATTCATTCCAAATGTATTCGGTTTCCTGGCTAAGTTCATTGTTAATATTGAGTACAGAATTGATTCAGCAATATATCTTTTCTGAAATTAGACTAAAATGAATAATTATCTATAAAAGATATTATTGGAAACTGAGTGAATATAAATGACTATGAAATAAAAAATACTGCAATTTGCAAAAGGAATTTCTAATAACTTTTACTGTTTTTCGAGTTTCAACCTTTTTAAACAAGGGACTGTCTCAATGTATTCCTAAAAAACGGTGGACCAAAACAAGGACTGCTGCATTGCAAACCCCATTGGGCTATTTATTTGATTTTTTTTTTTTAAGAATTTTATCTCAGTGCAAACTTAGCAACCCACAGTTTTAAGTGCATACATTGTTTCTTATTAATTTTGTAACATTTACAGATTCTATCTTTCAGAAAATGCAACTGAATGAAAAAAACACGAGGCTCTAATGGGCCAGTCATTGAGAAACACTGGAACAGAAAGCATCCTGAAACGATCTTCATAGGCAATGACACTGTAATGGCAATACAAAGGTTCTGGACGAAGGGGCAACCCAGCTGTCTGGGTTCACTTTATCAGGTTAAAGCCTGAACATAGCTTGCAATAAGCACAGTAATATATAGTCAACGCTCGGATATCCATTACTCAGATACACATCAGTCGCGTTTTACTGCTCTTGTATTAAGAATCACATCAATCCCCATTTTATATATATATATATATATATATATATATATATATATATATATATATATATATATATATATATATATATATATATGTTAAGGGCGAAACCCGGTGGTCTGGCAAGTCTAGTTTTGCCCGGGCCAATCTAGTTTCGCCAAGGGCTTCTGGGCGAATCCTGAAGTTACCTTTTTTTTTCGGCACTCACCCGTGTCCAGTCGGGAGAATCTAGATTGGGCCAGAACTTGAAAAAGACGGCTGGATGAAACCCGTTTTTTCAACAATTTTCACTGAATTTCGGGGCTATCCTGGGCGAGTCTAGTTTTGTCCAACGCTTCAAAATCGATGCTGGGTGAACTGGATTCGCCCATGCCATTCATTTGGGCGAGTCTAGGTTCATCGAAAGCTTCAATATCGATGCTGGGCCAGTCTAGTTTTGCCTATGCCAATTATTTGGGCAAGTCTAGTTTTGCATTTCTACACTCTCCCCTGCCAGCTTCCAAGTGCGTGTCGGGGTACCTGCCTTGCCTCCACTTCTGACTACAATGTAGCGACTGTGTGCTGGGTTTCCAGCGGCGGTGCTGAAAAGGCAGGACACCAGGGCTGGTTTTAATAGTGGTTAAAACCACTCTATTAGCACTCTCTCTGAAAAGTTAAGTGTCAAAAAGTCTTGCTCCTCCATCATCATACGCGCAGAAAAACTCGCCACACACAGGTGGGTAAATCAATAACTCAATTAGTTGGTACACAATAAGGCATTACAAGAGGACTGAGTGGAGAAGCTACTAGAAAGTGATAAATCAATTGTAGAGTGCTAGTCGACAAAATATAGAAATGTGTACTAATCAAATCAAAGTGTACAGTTATAAAAATAAAACACACAAGTGACAAATAAATACATGAAATATAACAAGGGCATTACTGACCCTGTTACAATCTTAACTATCTTTTAATAAAGATGTGTTTTTTTCTCTCTGCATGCCAGATCAGTCTGTCTTCATTGTGCAGTTACACAGCACTTCCTCCAGTTTCACCTGACGAAAATGCAGCCAAAACAAAGTAAAGAGACAAGCTATGATCATGACAGTTAATCATTAAACAGTTTTAGATAGTGTGATATATTTTTTTAAATCTGTGATCTTTAGTTGTTTTTGTGCATTTTCATTTGCAAGTGAACTGTGACATTAGGGCCTTATTGAGCACTACATTCTGCAATTTTGAATAATGACTTTGGAAACTGTTTTAATTCTGAAAATTGTGTTGTTTTTTTACGTTGTACACAGTTACGCGCATGGGTAACATTTTGATTTTATTTTGCTGTTGGGTCGTTGTGGCAAAGTGGTTTGCAGTGTGCAGGTGTAGAGCAATGATGTTTTATTTATAATCCAAAGTCACTTGACAACTGTAAACAATAATAACTGACAATACACAACTATGTGTACTGCCCAGTAAAACCCACAATAATAATTATAGTAAATACACACACAGAACACAGACATGGTCACAAGTCCAAAGTGAGTGCTTTTAAGTAAGAGTGGTGAAATACATTTATTTGTGAACATTAGCAGTGTTGTCCAGGTTTGTGCTGGCCTTTAGTGACAGCTCCTGGTACGTGTTAGCTGTCTAACAGGAACAAACGTTTACAATTAGTACGACAAAACAAAACACTAAACACTCACGGTATATCACAGTCCTTCAGTGGTTCGTCCGTAACCATAAGAAAGGAGCAGTTCGCTCGGCCACATGCCCTTTTGTACCTTCAGCCATGCTCCTTTGGTTAGCGAGTGCAATCATTTACTGCCACATCGCTTCCCGTCTGGGGCGATGACTTGGTGTACTGTGGCTCCGCCCCCTTCCTGGATGCCTTCCCTTTTGGCAAGTGATATTTTCATATTTGAATTAAAATACTTCTTCTGTTGAAAATATAGTACTGTGTTCCATGAAAAGTTGGAACGGGCCAAAATGAAATAATCAGATATGCGTCACACGTGTATAACTGTCAATAAAGTCAAAATTTTATAGGGTCAGTTATGAGAGTGCTGTCTGTAGAACAATCATTCTAAGAAGCAGACATTAATTCTATGGTGACTGGTATATACACCGGAATGTACAGCTATGGCCAAATGTTTTGCATCACCTTATAGAATTGCGACAGAGAGCGAATGAATCCATCAGCAATCTCCCTCCTGACCTGTGAGGTATAACAGGAACAGTGTGCCCCGGACTGGATGGTTTAGCTGTTCATTCCAGGGTCAGTCAGAAGTCGGCCATCCAGAAAGGGGGTGGAGCCACAATACCAGAAGTCATCGCCTTAATGCGGTACGCGATGTGTCAGTCATGGATTGGAGGATACTGCACTCGGTACAGAAGGGGGTGATGACTCGTTTTATCACCAAACTCCTCAATAATGCAATCCAAGTCATTATTTTATTGCTATAACATCTCGAAAAAGCTCTGCAAATGTCCGTGATAGTCTCTGTGCGCTGATACAGTAACACCCAGCTTGTTTCCTTATGACCGCCCCTATCTGATGCCAGGGGCAAGTATGACTATTCAAAAACGACTTTTTGCGTTTTGCATGATGTCGGACAGGGTCCGACAAAGGACCTGATAGGAATAATTGCAATGTCCGACCCAGTCCGACAATGGACCGCAAAGGGTTAACAAATTTTGCTTCATAAAGTCGAAGGATGTTATGTTAACATACTGAATTACATACCGCTTTGTAGTTTCCATATACTTTATGAAAAACTGACAAAAATTGAAAAATGTGACATTTCATCTAACATAAAATACTGTGATGGTTTCCGGTAGACTTTTGCAATATTATTTTGTAGTATATTTGATTACATGATGTTAAATTAAATTAAAATTCTAGGTGATGCAAAACTTTTGGCCACAGATGTAGAATTGCATTTTAATGAGCTGCTGTAATGGTTTTAAGCAAGACTGTCCATCACAAAACTGAAAATATTCTTCTGATTAGCATGGTACTCAAAGTTGTCATGGAGGATAAAATGTAGCATAGAGGAGAGGGTAGCCCCTAAGGAATAGCTTGTCAACTATGCTAAAATGTTTGAAAACACCTGCTTAATCATGGACGCCTGGTGCTATAAATATTGTAGCTGCCGGCTATGTGCGGGGGTTCTGGCGGTCGATGAAGAGACAGACAACAGGGTGCAGTGAAAGTAGTGAAAACTGCTGTTTTATTTCAGCTCTTTTTGTCTCAATGGATCTTTTTGCGCTCTTTTTTTTATCATACAGTACTCCCAACGCAACTCTCCTCAACTGGCGCGCAGCAGTCCTTTTCATGGACGCTGACTCTGCCCACTCACCATCCATTGGCCCATCTGTCTCCACTCGCATTCACACACACACACAGAAACTGACAGATAGGCTGGCTGCTCAAGGATAGAGGGAGAGACACTATGATTGCAGTACAGTCCCAACCCCTTCCCCAGTCCATAACACAGTCCATGGGAGGTATACTGTTCATTGCGGTTGCCCTGTCAATACAATATTTTATGTATGTTTTTATGAAAAATGGATTGTGCAGATTTAAGCACTAGAGAAAAAAGGAATTCACTTTTTCACAGAAGTATGATCTCAATCAAAAACAATTCCGTTTTCCAAGAATTAATACATTCCGTAAAAACGTTGTGTAAGTCAATTTTCTAGACATTTGTGCGTGGTCCTTAAAAGGGGGGAGCGACTAATACACTGGTGCAACGTATGCGTCGGTGTGTGTAATATTAAACTACTGTACCAGCGTGACAATGGGATTACTACAGTCATGGTTATGGCTCACATAAACATAACTGTCAACAACCCGATTATTTTTTCCGGATCTACGGAATTCAGGTCATATTGCTAGGTAGAAACACAAAACCTCTGTTCTAACTAAAAGTTTTAATTTGTTACTCACAATACCCTTAGTCATTTTGAATGTTAAATGCAAGCTGGTTGAAGTTATTAATCTTCGGAATATGTAGTGTAATGACTCAAGTCAGGCTGGAGTTGCAATTTTCGGTGACTTGAGTCATTGTCATCAAATGATTTGACTCGACTCAAGTCCTTGCAAGAAAAGACTTGACTCGACTCCCAGTCCAAAAGTCTCTACTCGACTCGAAGAAGAGGTCTGTGGATTTTGTCATAGTGGGTAAACACATCAATTATTACACTGATAAAAAAAAAATGTTTTCATTTCCGCTGCTGGGGTATTTTGCATGTGTTTATGAAACAGCAGCTACAATACCAGTCTTTTACGTTAGTAGGGTTATTCTAAATACAATTGACCTCTGTAAGTTTGCGCATTAACAACATTGAACAATTTTATAAATTTTAACTAAAAACGAAAAAAACAACACTGTAAAATTATTAATGGAATAAAATGTTGCAAACACAGATTTATTTCAAAACTAAACCTGTGTATCTTTTTTATTTATCGGTGTTGAGCACGTAGGTAGAATCAATTGTAAAAATAGTATTTTAAACAAAAAAGGTGTTTATAAAATTAAAGTCTCAAAAAGGGGGGAGCGACTTTTACGTCAGTGCAACCTATACAACGACTTTTGAACATGGTTTGCGGAAATGTTTCTAGAATGGCTTACCTCACATTTTGCAGCCTATAACAAAAAAACAACATTTATTCTTGGAAAGTAATCTGGTTTGTTTATTGGAAGGTTGCTCAAAGCTTCCTGGAGAAATTGTGGCTTTTTGTGTTAAAGTTGCTGTTCAACAAAAGAGAATAAATTAGGTGAGACCAAAGACATGCCAGTGAGTTCATTAACTTCCCTGTAAAATATACTTTTATTGTAATTAATCATATCCACACTATTCCCATGTTAAGGATGTCTATATCTGGTAACATGGATAGAGTGGAGGGGCCCGTTTAGCCTCACAGCTATGGCCTTTTTGCTTCAAGTTGAAGGAAACGAGCTGAATAATGTTACGTTAACTTATTGAATTACATACCGCTTTGTAGTTCTCATATACAACGAAAAACTGACAACAATTGAAAAATGTGGCATTTCAAAGTCTATCATGAAATACTGTACTACTATTATGGCCTCCGATAGACTTTTGCAATATAATTTTGTAGTTTCTTTGATTACATGTTAAATAAGATATCTTTTAAGTTATATCTCAATCCTAAAATGTGTACCTATACCTAAATAACTGCTTATCCAATTGTAACGAAACTTACTAAGGACTTCTTTAGCATAAAAGTCTAAACGTACAGTATGTCACTCCTACATTCTTAATTGATTTCTCTCAAAAACGACCTTTAAAGAAACTGTTTTAAATTAATGTTCCTACTTTTTATTAAAACTAGCACCATTATCACTGCCCCTCTTTTCTTGTGTTGAATTTGGGCACATATTTCAAATACAAGCATTTTGGGGTCAAGACAGAAGCAGTGACACAGGGGGTGCTGAAAACCATTGAACAAAACTGTAACCTCTGTATATGATGGCTGCCAACCCCCAGCACCCCTAGTTCCAGCGCCCCTGGACAGAAGAGTAAAATATTGGCATCAAGCCACTGAATTGTCATGAAAACCACATTACTATGGCAATAAAAGAGGCCACAGAACTGAACATGCAATCACATTTATTAACCTAAAAATCTTAAAAGGATAAACCTTGGAGGGAATGGGTTCCACAGGGAAAACAAATCATAAACTTTGACTAGGATGCCAGAAATGTCAAAGTTTAAGTGGTTAAGATATTTAGGAATTTAAGGTGTAAATTAATTTGGCTAGCAAGACATGGCCCTTTAAGACTAAAGGATCATGGTCATGTGACTGCTGTCTAGAGCTTATAAGTTCAGAGCTTGGAGGAAGAGCTATTAAATGGAGAGCTGAACTGCTGTAACTGTATATAACTTGCTCCTGCAATCGTTTAATACAAATCTGCCCCTTCGAAAGACCTGAAGTGGTCTGGACAGCATTATTATTTTGCTGGAAATGGCGGTCATGTTTCACAAGGGTATCACATTAAGATCGAGCAATCTGGAATAACTGCAGGTTACAAAACTATTTACGGAAATTCCCATGAAGTGTTCGGTACATAAAACAATAGGCCTATTCACAGAGAGTAACTCATGATTTATTGAAAGGTTTTTTGTTTAAATGTGTTTCCAGGAATTTAATGAAGTTAAGAATCCAACAATAGTCTAAAACATTTTTATTGATCTCATTGTCAAATGTGAGTAAATTACAGATGGGCCTTGAAACAGTTAGGCTACTGCATCCATCCATTTCCCCTAAACTCAAACCACTAAAATGCTACTGTATTGTAACAAAAGGGGGTGGGGTGTGGGTGTCGCTTAATCAGGAGGCCTTTCAGAGAGCAAATACACTTATGGTTCAACCTTAGAAACCCAGAAGTGGTGTGATGATTATTTACTGGAGATCACACAGTATCACTGTACTATGAGACAGGAATGGCCCTAACTGAAGCTTGCTAGAGCTGTTCCTTTCAGGTCAGCACCTACTAGATCCTATTTGGCCATTCCCAGCCACTATTGACAATTTGCACTACATACTGCTAATGTGTTCAGCTTAGTGTCATTGAAAGGACCTCATAACAAAATGTAAACAGGGACTCTAGTTTAGCAATTATTAAACTGTATTCCAAAACTGATGGAGCCTGAAATTCTAGTCCCCCATTGAGAACTACAGTAGCTACGGTTGCGCTGCCCATACTGTAAACACTATAGGGATGCGACAGGCTGGCTGATGTGGTGACGTCAGGCCAGGAAGTAATGGACACAGAATGGTGCAGTGAATGAATAAATGCGCTGTTGATTATAAATAAAAGGTTTAAACAAAACACTGAACAAAACAAAAAGGCACAATTGTCAAAACAGAAAAAACAAAACATGGCAAACCCTAAACACACACGTGTCAGCACGAGTAGCAATTGCTTTTGTTTTTAGAACTTACTCTCCTTCTCTCTCCCATTCTTTCGCCATGAACACACCAACCCCATATGCGTGAAACACTGACTCTTTTATACAGCTGTACCAATCAATCATTCAACTAAATCTCAGCACAGTCTGCATATGAACTACTTTGTGCACTCCCCGTGTCCACATACAATACCCACTTTAATCTGCACATGAAGTGATTGTATTTAGGCACATGGATTGCACAACTACATTTTAAATCACCTCTGCTACATAGCCCCATATATATACACACCAACAATAACACACCACATACAACATAAAACACAAAAAACACCCAGGGGTGGGGCACCCTGCCACAAGGGGGTTCTGGTGTTTTTGGTATAAGCAGTGCACATAATTAAATAGGTGCATGTCATATACTTATAATTACAATAAGCTTGACTCCAGTTCCAGGTTTAACAATAAAGCATTTTGTTTGAGAATAAATGACAGTGAATTAAGTTGTATAAAATCTGAAACCAAACCAAAAACAAAAAAATGGCAAGTTATCAAAAGTACACAGCCATTTAAAGTGGAGCTATCAAAAACACAAGCCAAGTTTCAAGAAACCATTAGGGCAACCTTGCCCAGCACAAAGCAAATAGGCACAACTGTAAAACCGATGGGGCCAAGGTTGCCCCAATGGCCAATGCGGCTTTGGGCATTATAGCCCTCTGTCGTTAACAATAGTCTTCCCTCAGGTCAATAATTTTCCACTATAGCTCTCCTCTCCCATTCATATTTACTATAATTTACATATATATATATATATATATATATATATATATATATATATAGAGAGAGAGAGAGAGAGAGAGAGAGAGAGAGAGAGAGAGAGAGAGAGAGAGAGCCGTGAAAAAGTATTTGTCCGGTCTGATTTTCTGCATTTTTGCATATTTTTGACACTGAATGTTATCAGATCTTCAACCAAAACCTAATATTAGATAAAAGGGACCCTGAGTGAACAAATAACACAAAAATTGATACATATTTCATTTATTTATTAAAGAAAGTTATGCAACACCCAATGCCCGTGTGTGAAAAATAATCGCCCCCTTAGACTCAATAACTGGTTATGCCACCTTTAGCAGCAATAACTGCAACCAAACGCTTCCTGTAGTTATTGATTAGTCTCTCACAGCGCCGTGGAGGAATTTTGGCCCACTCCTCCATGCAGAACTGCTTCAACTCAGTGACATTTGTGGGTTTTCGAGCATGAACTGCTCGTTTCAGGTCCTGCCACAACATCTCAATGGGGTTTAGGTCTGGACTTTGACTAGGCCATTCCAAAACTTTAAATATTCTTGTTCTTCAACCATTCTGATGTAGACTTGCTTGTGTGTTTCGGATCATTGTCTTGCTGCATGACCCAGCTGCACTTCAGCTTCAGCTCACGGACGGATGGCCTGATATTCTCCCGTAGAATTCTCTGATACAGAGCAGAATTCATGGTTCCTTCAATGATGGCAAGGCGTCCAGGTCCTGATGTAGCAAAGCATCCCCAAACCAAGACACTACCACCACCATGCTTGACCGTTGGTATGAGGTTCTTACTGTGGATTGCAGTGTTTGGTTTTCGCCAGACATAACAGGGCCCATGTCTACATTAACTGCTTATACTCCAAGCAGTGAAGATTCTCTTGACTATGACAAATTAAGCATAATTGCAGATCACTATGGATCAACGGGAACCAATTTTGACAATCTTGAAGCTGCCAAGATGCACATTGTGCCCAAAAACTTGACCTCAATAACATAATTCAGATATGTTCAGAATGACTTACCAAGAGGTTATCAGTCTTTGCTTTCAGTTGTTGATATAGTGTTGCTCCTCCCAGTCTCTACAGCATCAAATGAGAGGTACTTCTCCATGCTCAAGCGAGTTAAAAACTGCTTAAGATCCACAATGGAACATGGGTGCCTAATTGATTTGGTACTCTTGGATTGTGAGTGTGAAGCAGCAAAATCCCTGGATGTCAACAAGGCTATTGACAATTTTGCCAAGATGAGACCACAGCGTTACCCATTACTTTAACTGATATCAGGATTTTATTTATTTATTTTATTTATTTACTTTCCTTTTAAACTATCGCAGAGAGGTAACTGCCATGCCCAGAGAGGGAAATGCCATTGCCATGCCCAGAGAGGGAAATGCCATTGCCATGCCCAAAGAGGGAAATGCCATTGCCATGCCCAGAGAGTGAAATGCCATTGCCATGCTCAGAGAGGGAAATGCCATTGCCATGCCCAGAGAGGGAAATGCCATTGCCATGCCCAGAGAGGGAACTGCCATTGCCATGCCCAGAGAGGGAACTGCCATTGCCATGCCCAGAGAGGGAACTGCCATTGCCGTGCCCAGAGAGGGAACTGCCATTGCCATGCCCAGAGAGGGAACTGCCATTGCCATGCCCAGAGAGAGAACTGTCATGCCCAGAGAAGGAAATGCCATTGCCATGCCCAGAGAGTGAACTGCCATTGCCATGCCCAGAGAGAGAACTGCCATGCCCAGAGAAGGAAATGCCATTGCCATGCCCAGAGAGGGAACTGCCATTGCATTGCCCAGAGGGAACTGCCATTGCCATGCCCAGAGAGGGCCCTTTCATTTTTACTCCCTCTCCCCTCGGGGTGTGTAACACTACAGTAGCCTCCAGAATTATTTAGCAAAAATAGTGGACAAGTGTACATTCAGTATTTGCTGCATAAATAAATGAAAACATGAAAATTGTAAGACTAGCAGTGTATTGGACTTCCCAAAAACATCTGTCCAAAATAATTGCATCTTTTCTAAAAACATGATCAACTTTATTCATACCCTGTAAATTAAAGTTAATTTATTTTGGACACATGTGTTTTTGCAATGTGCAATACTGTTAGTCTAGTTTAATTTTTTTATGCAACAAATAGTGAAAGTACACTTTTTGCTAAAACCAGCGTTCATTTACATTGTATCTAGGGTATGAATAATTCTGGAGGCTACTACTGTATATTATATCCTGAATAAATATGAGTGTAAAAAAGGCTTTTTTCAGTAGTGAGTCTGCTAGTTACTCATGTGCTGGTAATTCATATTGTAATTAGTTTGGTGTGATTTATATAACAAAAAATAGTACATTATCAGAGAAAATGCTTACGTAATAAACTGTTTTTCAAGTTTTTATATTTAAAAAACCAAGAGCTGAAAGTTTGCCCCCTTCTTAAATCTGAAATGGCGCCCCTGTCAGTAATCAGGGGTAATGCTGATGTTCAGTCTTTACTTGTAATTTTTAATGCCGTGTCTTTCCTTAGGAGGGAACAGTAGTATTAGGTGGTCAGTTGTGAGCTTGTCTTGTGAATGTCAGTCGTTGTATGTACAACCTGTTAATCACTTGCAATCTGAATGAAGTATCCATTACGAAAATAAATATCTATACCTGTGAACACTAGCAAGTTGCTGTTTCCTGCATTCTAAATACCTCCGTGTTCTTGAGAGAATAATGTGATTGTGGATGCGGGTAAGCTCGGATCGTCACCCCATTACACACCATAACATTAAGTCAAAATAGTAAATAATATATTTATATATACTTTTAAAAAAATATATATATATATACCATACAATTGCTAATGTGCTGCATTGAAATATATAAATAAGAAACATCTGCTACAAATCAAGGATTACTGTATATCCCGGTAGCTCTTCCATTCCAAGTGCAGGCTATAGTTCCATTTAAAATAAATAAATAAATAGGCCTGCTTTTCAGACACAAGGTGCCTTAAACCGCAAATGTGAAAGGGATTGTAGACCTAAATATGTGGTGGCCCTAGCATGCATGTGATTTGATAATAAATACTGTACCTTGTTGTGTAACTGTTGAAAAGGTCTGCAGACAGTGTCAATTTTGTTGCACCAAGGCCTTCAAACTGCTTATACCAGGAGGAACCCAGTCTTGCTGCCTAAAGAAGTCCTTACTGCTTTTAGGCGAGAGTATACTGTGATTTGTTTATTTAGCAGACTAATACTAATGACACAATGGAAATTTCATGCAAGTATTACAGGTTTAATATTAATTTAGGCTACCTAAAAGGAGAGGTAAGCCATGATGTTCAGCTGAAAGCCCGGTATGCATGTGATTTAATAACAAATATCATACCATATAGATGTTAGGTAAAAAAGCCATAACTATTCAAGTTACTTTGTTTTATTAATCAAATTGTATTTGTTTATAGCAGTAAAAAGTCCACATTGAAAGTTCATGCAACTTACAGTATTGAAAGTTAAGTACTTTAAGATAATATCTTATATAGTATGTGACATTATAGAAGTTGCCTTGAATGATTACCTGCATGTAATTATTGTGTGATTGCTTATTTAAAAAAATAACATTGCTTTGAATGGATTCCTAGTAAATCATTCCGTCTGTTTAACAAGCATGCTTTGTGAACTTTAACGCAAAGTAAGTAGCCAATTCAGTTTTCAGAGAAAGATAACAGGAAGGGTTTATATATTTAAAAAAATGCAGTTTCTCTCAGAAAGAGCCATCCTTTATAAAAGATTCCCACAGTAAAAGTATAGCAAAGTATAATGACAATGAAAGCATGGTAAAGCAGAGACCAGAATTGTAAAGCACAGAGAGGTATGGTAAAGCATAGGGAAGCATTGTAAAGCACAGAGAGGTATGGTAAAGCATAGGGAAGCATTGTAAAGCACAGAGAGGTATGGTAAAGCATATTTATTAAACTTGGGAAGCCTGGGTAAACTATGGTAAAAACACAGTATAACCATGGATAAAGCATGGTAAAACTGCAAAAATACTGTAGTAAACTTTTATAAAGGGTAGTATATATATATAAAAAAAGCATTCTGAATAGTTTTTCAATTTATAAGAACCTGAACTCCCAGAAACAGTTCACATTCTTTTGAGTGTAAAAACATATTTTCATTAATATTAATATGGTCTTTATAGAGGGCTAAATAAACACTTAGACAGAGTTTTTAGTATCTCTGAATAGTCAATTAAATGGGAGCTGAGTTGGTAATCTATTAAATCGAAATCTATTTACCATAACACTATAAATATCTGGTTGACGATACCGCATTTACAATGTTGCAAAATAAAATAACTTAAATCGTTTTTACTTCTTTATTTATATACATATTCTGTATCCATTCCCAGACTCAGATATGACTCCATTGCCTTTATTAGATATGACCCATTACCGTCATTAATAAATCACAACTGACTGCACCACCCAGTAGAACAGCAGCATTAACTTGGTAAACAGGAAACCACATTGCTTGTTTTTGCAAAGCTGCTGAAAGTTTTGCAAAGCTACTTACTCTTTAAAGTGTGTAACTATTTTACTTTTAAACATAGCACTTCGTTTCCCAATGGTACACAATGAACAGTGTGTTTTTCAGACAATATGAATAATTCAGTCTAAGTTATTGTCAGTGTTGCCATGATGACTGGAGAAAGAGACGTTACAGAACAGACTTGTGCTGCTACTACTTGCTATTGCCACACATATGTCTCTGCTGGTATCGCTTTGACAATCTTTCTCTTGTAAAAGTCCCACATGTGCAAATACGGGTGACTCTGCTATATCCACGTATCAATAAGCTTTCCAAAGATTAATAACTTTTCTGGTTTAGGAGGAGTAAGAATTCTGCATGTTAATATTTTTACAATTGACCCAACATCTTGTTTGTAAGCAGTAAGCGGTAATGGGAGTGCAGTGATATTTTTATAATTTAAGCCCCTTGGTCTCAAGTCCAATTATGTAAAAAAATAACCGGGCACGATATATTTTAGTTTTAACAGAAATCAAACCGATATTCAGAGGTAATATTTTTCGTTAAGAAAAACAACTGCATCACACTCAAATACCGTTCTCTCTCCTCTTCTTGTCCCGCCCCATAGCAGCCAATACACACTCCTGATTCGCTGGTACAGTACTCCCCTGACCTCCCAACTCCCACCTAATAGGCTCGTTAACTGTCAGTAAATGTACTGTAGTCAAGCCCCAAAAACACACAAGAGTATAGTGCTGCAGATCGGAGCAACTCATGGCGCCGTTTCTAAAATGCCTTAAATCGTTTGTAAAGCATAGTATTATTAATAAAGGCTGCCCTCGTATAATCGCCGCCCTTGTTTAAGGGCCGCAGTCATTTTGATCAATTTAAAATAAACGCTGCGGCGCAAAATTGAAGTAATGCGGTAATCAGATATGCGTCACACGCATTTAACCTTAACAGTCAAAACATATAAGCAATTATTGTAGTTACATAAACATCAAAATACCAGGGTCCTGTGAGAGGGTGTGTGGGTGGTTCACTGACAATACGGGAGTCAGAGAGTGTCTTTAAGACACCACACAGGATATATTAAACACACAGGTGCTTTTAACAGGGGACCAGCATTGACATTCCTGGATACCCTCAGGGTTGCAACCAACAATGGTATCCCCTTGAGGTACTGTACCTGCAGAAATAATAATCCATAATCAGAAAGAGAAATCAAAACAGGACAAAAACACTACAAATTAAACTACAAAGAAAGGTGCTGTTACATGCAGGGTCTCGCCTCCTCCGTTTGCCTGTGAGGCATAAGATCTAAGGACGTTCTCCTATTCCCTCAATACTTTATTGGGGTACCCAGATCCCCCCCCCGAGCTAAACTAAATTACATCCAAGGGACTGTACCAGTATGGGTACGTAGGAACTAATAGTCTGGCTGTCAACTTCAGCCATGTCCACTGCCTGTTCTTGTTCTCCACTGATGCTTGCTGCTGTGTCAAGAACACACAGCCTTTTCTTTTACTCAGTCCGTATACTTTCTTTGTCTGGGTTATTCCACTGCTCCGACCAGAGCTTCTGCTGTGCTGTATCCTGCAAGGGCTTTACAAAGGAATAGAGAACGTCATTTTTATGGGATCGACCGTCCCCCCCAGGACCTGCCCCTCAACCAATCAAAGAGGTCCACGCGACACACATCCGCTCAACTTCTTTGTGTCATAGAAATGATTGACAGGCAGGTCAAACAGGGCTTCCAACCCCCCCAAAGGATCATGCATGCGCCTGAATCACTGGCAAAAAAAGAAAAGTAGTGGTAAAATAATGCAATATTCCAATCCACAGTTATTGAAATAAGACAGAAATCCCAAAAGAAAACCTAGAGTTTTCTAGTTTTAAATGGAAGTCGAGGCAAAATGAGGTTGAATTTTACGAAAATGCAATAGAAAATAACCTCATCAAAGGTAGCCTTTGAAAAAGACCAACTAGCTTTAACAAGCAGCTATTAGTACCAAATTAACAAGGCCAATAAAATGGGGTTATTTAGAAATCCCTGGGCAGTAATTGATTGCTCCATCTCTGTTACACAGCCTCTAATTTATGCTGCTTATAACACGCTTGGGTCTGCACTGTCAGCATGGTAGCTAATTAAGTTTTCAAACAGACAAGGGCCTCACACAGCAGAACCAAATCCATAAATACATTTGTCAGATATGGCAATGTAGGTGATAGAACACTAACCAATCAGTTACAGATTTGATAAAATTCCAACTTATCCTATTCACAGAGGATACAGCATTATTCTCAACTTTTTAATAACAATTCCTGAGATGGATAGGAGCTAATAGGAGTTCCTCAGCTTTGCTTCTCCTGCCCAAACTGTACACGATGACATATTTTATACAGAGACTACTTATTAACTTAGCAGGTGACCAAAAACAATGTACGGATGAGGCTGTTGGGAATCCAGGTAAATTAACCTGATACTGAGGAAAGGAAGACAGGGATACATTGTGCGCAAGACATCTTCCCAGGCCCAGCTCCGTGTGCCCGTTTATGACTTCACCGTCACATTAACGATAAGCTCACATTAACAACTCACCCATATTCAAATTATTTTACTTAATAATCAACACATAGGTTAGTTATCTATAATCAACAGTGTCTGAAGTACAGCTATGGCCAAAAGTTTTGCATCACCTTGAATTTTGGGTGATTGCTACGGTACATAGGCACTGTCCTGATCTTTTTCAGTGTAATCACAATTGCTTTGTATTATGTAAAATGTATGTAAAAGGCAGGCGAAATAATATAGGTGAAATAATATCTGACACTATTACAGCCTAAAGGATTCAGGTCCACAGCGTAATCCTTGACACAATCAGCAGCGCATGCATCGCCTTTTTCTCTCTAGCATTCTATGTCGACCTTGCTTCTCTGGACACTAGAAACTTCTCTGACATAAGAGATCATGGGCTTCAGACACCGGCACTAACAGAATTAAGCAAACGCTTGCTCAAGTTTCATGAGAGAGACAAAGTGGAAAATGTAAGATGTAAATTAATCAGTCTAGCTTTGCATTGGGACAAGCTGAAGAGATCAGCACCAGAAGAATCAGGGTGGGTGGCAAGAGAAACATCTGGTTAAGACAAGAGTAAGGAATGTGATGATGACATAGAAATGGAACTGGTGAATAAGCCATGCTTGGCCTGTAAGAACTACAATGTTTGTTGCTATCAAGTTCTGTGGCGATACAATTTTTTAACTCCTATTGACTCTTTCACACGTTGCCTGTGAGCAAAGCTTCTCCACCTTGAAGTTCATCAAGAACCGACTGAGGAGCAGTATATCCCAAGAGCATCTGGAGTCGGTCAAGCTAATGGCAACAGAAAAATATGTTCTTATGAGCCTTGATTTGGATGGAGTAATTGACAGAATTGCGGAAAGGAGTGAACTCCTGCGAAGTCTGCTCCTTCCGTAAACCAAGTTACCAGTATTTTCTTACATTTGTGGCTGGAAAGAAAATATATTTTAAATATATATTTAACATATGGTCTTCATATATTTAAAATATATGGCTTTTACAGTACATATGTTGTACCTACATTTTACATATTGTAACAGAACCTTCTCTGCTCAGGGTCTTTTGCCCCATGCAACAGCACACCCAGACACCAGAATTGCAGGTTTCAGCACTTTCGTATATTTTTTATTCACACAGAAACAAAACACAAAACAAAAGACAAGCTCCCACATGGAGAACTAACTAAACTCTTACCCACACTATCTAGTGTGGGACCGCTAAGCAGTTTATCTGTTTCAAAACACAGTTACTGGTTTTACAACACACAGCTGAAAAACACAATACACAGTTGTATCTTCGTACACACAGTACTTACAGTAATTAACACACTCAGACTAAACACTAAAACAATAATTAACTTAAACGATCCCCAAGTGCACCCAGGTGATTCCCATTCAGCCCTGAAGGATTCTGGGACATGTATTATTTTAGGCTACGCCATGATGCCTACTCCACACACCGTGAACACACACTAAATACACAGACAGGGCTCTCACCCTGTCACACTATATTTAATATAATTTGAAAATATATTATTGTACAAGTCATGAATGCTAAATGTTTTGCCAAAATCTAGAGACATTTGTCCAATTGTGATGTCATTACCATAGATAATTGACAATGCCGATAGTTAGTTGCACTGATCAAAAAGGTCAATTATGTAATGACCCAATTAAAAATGGATCAAACATTTTTGTGTATTTAGACATTTTTAGGATTTTTAGGTTGTGTTTTAGACTGGATTGCTGCTTGAAAAAAAAAAAAGATGCAGTTTCTTGGGTGTAACCCACTTAAAATAAATACATGTTTTCTTACCGTATTCAAACCACAGAATCTACCAGATGAAAAACCTTAGATAGATAGAATCTGTAATAAGTCAGCTTATTATTATCAGTACACAGTTATGAATAGTTTATAAAAAAACATGCTATACTAGATACTTGGACTAAACCTGTTTTATTTTGTCTGAAAGCTTTTTCCCCCAGTGATATTTATATAAAAATAATATTTGACATTATATTTAAACCACACAATCTATCAAATAACAAAAAAACCTTAGATAGAGTCTTTGATAAGTGCAACTTTCAGCTTATTATCAGTACACAGTTATGAATCGTTTATATAATATATACTAAACTACAGTACATTTGGACTAAACCTGTTTTATTTAGCATGCAGTCTTACCAATAATTGTCCCACGGTAAAATCTGTATAAATCCTGTTAGAGAGCTGTACTCAATTCAAACAAAAAAAAAAACCCACAAATTTTGTTCAGCAAGAAAACAAAGTGAGCTGTAGTTTGAGAAGCATGATACGTGACTCTTAATATTTGCATGGATGATGATTTATTCATTTATTATTTTTTTTATTTATTTCATTTATATAGCACCTTACATCATAGACCCCAAATTGCTTTACAGAAAACATAAAACACAGCATAAACGAACATTAAAATAGCATAAAAAAGATTATAATAAAAAGGCTATTTTAAGTAAAAGTAAATACATTTCCAACCATGTATAATTAAAAAAAAAAACAGTAATAATAAAAAACTATAATAAAAAGGTCTGTTTATATAAAAAGTCTTCAATCTTGACTTAAAACAGCAAGACTCCTAGCTTCTCTGACAAAAAAGGCAGATAGTTCCATAATGTAGGAGCCTTATAAGAAAAGGCCCTTCTTCCCATACTATTAGTATTTACCATCGGAATATTATATTTATTTCTTAACAGATGCCCTTATCCAGGGCGACTTACAATTGTTACAAGATCTCACATTATTTTTACATACAATTACCCATTTATACAGTTGGGTTTTTACTGGAGCAATCTAGGTCAAGTACCTTGCTCAAGGGCACAGCAGCAGTGTCCCCCACCTGGGATTGAACCCATGACCCTCCGGTTGAGAGTCCAGAGCCCTAACCACTACTCCACACTGCTGCCCTGCCTGAATAACCAAGAGCCCTGCATTCTGAGATCTAAGATTCCGCTTAGAAATGTATGGGATCGACAGCTCTTGTAAATAGCTGGGTGCTAATCCATTAAGGGCTTCAAGTTAAAAATAAAATCTTAAAAACAATTCGAAACTGCACAGGAAGCCAGTGTAAGGAGGCCACGACAGGAGCAATATGTTCACCTTTTCTGGTTTTAGTTAGAATTCTTGCAGCAGCAGTCTGAATAAGCTGCAAGCGAGACACCAAATATTTTGGAATCCCAGAAAAAAAGTGCATTACAATAGTCGATTCTCGATAAAACAAAGGCATGCATTAGCCTCTCAGCATCAGATACAGAAATAATAGAACAAAGTTTAGCTATATTTCTCAAATGATGAAAAGATGATTTAGTAATTTTCCAAATATGGTACTCAAATGATAGAATAGGATCAAAAATGCCCCCCAAATTTCTTGCTTCAAGTTTTAGTTCTGAGGAAAGGCTGCTAAGATCTATTTTATGTAAATCAGCATTTTTTAATTGGTGCTGTGAACCCACAAGCATGACCTCTGTGTTATCAGAATTCAACATCAGAAAATTCTGTGACATCCAACACTTTATGTCTGCAAAGCAAGCAGCTAATAGCGACCCAGTAGAGGGATTGTCTGGATTGAAAGACAAGTACAGCTGAGTATCATCTGCGTAACAATGGAGATTCACTCCATGCCTGCAGATAATATCACCTAATGGCAACATATATAATGAAAACAACAGGGGACCTAAAATAGAACCCTGAGGAACACCACAGACAACCTCTGACAAATCAGACTTCACCTCCCCAACAGAAACGTACTGAAACCTATTGGAAAGCTAAGACCTAAACCAAGAATGGACACTGCCTGCCATCCCACTAAACTCCAAAGCCGAGCTAATAGAATGGAATGGTCCATGGTGTCAAAGGCAGTGTTAAGATCAAAAAGAATTAAAATTGAAGGAAAGCCAGAGTCAGAGCTTATCAAAAATAATTTACTACCCTAACAAGAGCCATCTCAGTGCTATGTGCAGATCGAAATCCAGACTGAAATTTCTCAAATAAAGCATTACAAGCTAAAAAATGTGAATAATTGATTGGCAACAACTTTCTCCAAGACCTTGGCTAAAAATGGAAGATTGGAAATTGGCCTATAGCTGTTAATAACTGTAGGATCCAAATTACTTTTTTTAAGCAGGAGTTTAACCACTGCAACCTTAAGTGCATAGGGAACTATACCAGATGAAAGTGACTTATTTATAATTGTTAAAATGCTTATATTAGCATGTGGCAATGTGCCCCACCCGTGTGTATTTTTGTGTTTTATGTTGTATGCTGTGTGTAAATGTTGGTGTATTGTAGTTGGTACACGGGATATAATGTGGGTAATGAGCACTAGTATTTAAAATGTATAATTGTATTTAGGCACAGGGATTGCTCTTCACTTCACATGCATTTAAAGTAGTTAATAATATGTAAGCACGGGGTTGCACAGATTTAGTTCACGTGCTGGGATTCAAGTGAATAATTAATTGGTAATTGAATCCCAGCACAATTGTATATATAGATGCACGTTTCACTCACTCGGGGTTGTGTGTTCGGTGAGTGGAGAACGGTAGTGTGGAGAAGGAGAACAATAAAGTAAACTAAAATATACTAAAAGAATAATTGTTATTTATTTATTCTTACTCATCGTGTTTGTTTGTCTGTTAGTCCACCATTTGTTTAAGTGTTAGTCCGTTTTGTTTGTCTATTTATTTTGGCTTAAAGTGCCGTGTTCTGTTTTGTTCAACCTTTTATTTATTTGTTTATTAAAACACTGAGCGCTGCCATGACTCAGTTTCATCAATACTGCCTGTGTGTGGGATTCTTTCTGGCCTGACGTCATCCACTACAGCCTGCTTGTCAGATAGCAACACTAAATACATCTTTTAATAGTTTAGTAGGAATAGGATCAAGGGCACAAGTACAGACAGTTTGCTTCTAGCTTCTACCAGTGAATACACCACAGAATGTGCAAGATATGTCCTAAGTGCCATCAAAAGTGTTTAAAATCAGTGCCCAGTTTCATTGGGAGCCAGTAAACATCTGACCATTTTCAGGAGCTGTGCTCCAATATCTTAAATCTCACAACACACACAGCAGCATTCCCAGCTGCAGCCTGTAAGCTCTTCTGAGGAAGCATGGAATGATGGTTGTCTAGTCCTAATAAAACAGGGACATGATGATGAATCTGTCCATTTGTACAGGTGGTGAAAAGATGTTTCTTTACACAGGGATCAGCCTTCTGAGTATTTATTTTTCAGGAGCACACAAGGTCCTGCACTCACCTTTATGGATTTGTTTTGAAATACCATATGCAATTGATGTTGTTGTTTTTGATCAGCTTGAAACACAGCCTGACTTGAGTATAACAGGGACGGAGACATCTTAAGATAGTTAGTAGACAAGCTGGGTGTTGATCAAGTCTTACACCTGACCTACATCGATTCACAAAGAAATAGAAAGCCCCCCCTATACGTCCTTATGGGAAAGGTGTAAATAAGAAGGGACTGTGGGGGGGAATGAATACACAAGTTAAATTTCAAGTTGACAGATATGTTTTCCATCCAACTCATTTGCTTTCCTATTGTTTGCCTGCTTGTTTACTGCATTTGTGGCAAAATCTGACTATTAATAGGTTTCAGCTAAAAACAAATACGTGATTTATTACGGTATTTTGTACATTCTCCAAAAATACATACTTAAAATAAAGAACCCAATTTAAATAGCATGTCAGTCCAGAGATGAGCCAGACAGGTCTCTCTTCACGAAAATGAAGGATTGCTTTAATATAAATGTTTTGTTTGGACTGTGTTTTTTGTAGCCCTTTTAACTAAATCAAGTTTTCTGGGCATACTTTATTCAGTTCTTTTTAAAGGGGTTTAATTTATTATGTATTTTCAGAGCACTATCTAACCTTGGAAAATATTTAGAAAAATGTTCCCCAAAACAGTTATTTTTTATTGGGCCCAATATCTAACAGGAATGTATATTTGGCATCTATTGAAAGAATACAGTCAGACCCTGGTAATACAAGCAAGCCCATACTTCTAATTTAATACACATTTTTGAAAAAATAAATACTTACACACTACCCATTCCTTCATACCAGAGTAAAAATGTAAACAAAACTTTATCAGAAACACAATCTAAAACATGTGTCATTTGAATTGAGAGAATATCTCACCATTTTCAAACCACAGGATCTGGTAAGAACTGCAAGGTTGCAACACTCAGCTTATTATCATTACACAGTTATGAATAGTTTATATAAAACATACTATACTAGAGACTTGGACTAAACCTGTTTTATTTTGTCTGAAAGCTTAATATTTAGCATGCAGTGCTACCAATAATGGTCAACTGGTAAAATCTACACAGCGACACACACCAAATATATATATACACACTGTATATATATATATATATATATATATATATATATATATATATATATATATATATATAATAAAAACATGATTTGGTATGATTTAATTCTAACATTATTAATCAGACTTGTAGTCCAGTCCTCGAACCTCAAGTCCGTTTCCCGAGTGTTGAGTCCGAGTCATCAGGGTCTGAGTCACTATCATGAGTCCAAGTCCGAGTCATGCATCCCTGAAACAAACTCAAATCAATTTTCATTAAACTAGTGGTAGTAATGGGCAAACAGTCTCATATCCCTTAGGATAAATGAACAAAAAATAAAATTACAAAAAAAATTATTTTGATTTATTTTTTCTAGCTAGATTATTCTATTTACATGCCTTTCTCAACTTGTCTGTCACAATCTTTTTTTCTTTTGGAATTGGAATACTGTTTGAATGTACCTGAAGTTTATAGATAAGCTTCAGGTTCACGTTTGTGGACGATGTTTTTCACTTTGATAAAAGCCGTGAACTGGACTATAGGCCAGTGTAGTGTTAGAAAGTGGTACATCGTCAGAAAGTGGTACGCTGTCAGATTTCTACTGGTACACTGTCAGATTTTGGTACATGTGCAATCAATTGCGATCAGATGAGTGTTTTCCTATTGTCAAAAAGAGGTACATTTATCATTAATTATACATTCTTTTTTTGCAAACTTAAACTGGAAACAGACAATCAATTTCTCTAAAAAGAAAAAAAAAAACAATTTATGAGAAGTCCATCGCAAAGTTGCACAAGTAAAAAAAAAGACCCAATGTATTGCATATGATAAATATTCACATTCTATTTTCTTATATATAACGTACAAGCGCAATGTGCTGAATACCACTACACAGGTAAGAAATTAATGTTACTTTCACCTTTGACTATAGCATCTACTTTGACTTCAATTCGGGTAAAATCTGCCAATCTGATTTCGACATTGCCGGAACTGTATATATACTGTGTTCTTAAATAGTTGTTAGTATTATTTTTATAATTTGTTTTGCAAAACAGTAACGTTAGGTTTCACTTTCAATGCATTTGCACTTTTATTAAGTCTAATGCAACAATGCATTTACGAGATTGTGCTTCAGTTCATTTTATTTCAGATAATGTATTTTTTATCTCCTCTCTTTTACACAAAAACATATTATATTTATCTATTTCCCCTTTGTGTAGGTTCATAATGGAATAAGAAAGTTCACACAGACAGATTTCTAGTTTGACACTGCACAGTGTATTGTTAATGTGTTTTTCCCACATCCATAATAAATTATTTTCATTTTGGTAAATGAAGTGGTATTAAGTTATTCTGTGTGGCAAAGTGGTTAACAGTGTACAGGTGCAGGTGATCAATAAACAGACAGACAATGATAATCCAGGTGCAATGGTGTTTTATTTCGTGTGTATTGCTCTGTTTTAATCCACGGGTTGGTCCCAAAATAATAATAGTCCTGATCTTTTTCACCCACATGTAACATTAAGGATTTACTGTTGTTTCACTGCTTTTATTTCTTTTAAGTGTTTAGTGTCCTTTTTTCAAGTTTTATGTTATTATTCTTATCCAGGGTGTCTTACAATTGTTACAAGATATTACATTATTTTTTACACATTATTTTTACATACAATTACCCATTTATACAGTTGGGTTTTTACTGGAGCAATCTAGGTAAAGTACCTTGCTCAAGGGTACAGCAGCAGTGTCCCCCACCTGGGATTGAACCCACGACCCTCTGGTCAAAAGTCCAGAGCCCTGACCACTACACTATGTTAGATGTCTTTCTGTTGTTTTATACTATATGTGAATAGCTCAATAGTCAGCGCATTTACAGATAATTATACGAGCATGCATGTGTTTATGTAAATAGCAGATGTCCTGCACAGCATAGTAATACAAAAAAATCAATACAAAATAAATAATGGGAATTTGGTGTTTTTAAAAACATTTGTATTATTATTTTTATTTTGTGAATGTAACAACTTATCACAGAACAATGTCAATCCATGAAAGAGTTTATAGCAACATATGATGCACAAGAACTGAGTATTTCATGGACATGTAGCATGGGATAAGTATCTAGGTTGGTTTTTGCATTTAAGCCCCGGTAATCAATGCAAAAGCAAGTATTACCATCCTTCTTCTTTATAAGAACTACTGGTGTGGCTCATGGCAATTGTGAAGACTGAATGATGCCTTAGTTCAGTATGTTGTTAACGTCACTTTCAATGAAATGACACTTTGCTGGACAGACCCTGTAAGCCTTCTTCTGAACAAGAAGTTATCATTGGTGGTGATCTTGTGATGTATTGACAAGGGGCTGGTTTGCCCCAGCCTGTCAGTACATACCCTTGGCCACTGATGTAAAAGAGTACGAAGTTGCTGCTTTACTGGAACCAACGTTTCAGCTTGCTTAACCAATGCTTGCATGATGGCTTCAGTGGCCGGGGATCTTTGCAAGGATGCAACCTCAGACATGAAGAAGTAAAGCCCCATGAAAGCTGCTGAGTCTTCTGTTTCTTGTTTTTCCCATCCAACAGAGTCCTGTAAAAAATGATTGAAGCCCAAGTTCATGCTTAACACTGTACATACCCTTTTTAAACTCAAGGGCATTGCCAGTTCTTCTTAGAAAATCCAGCCCCAGCACTAGAGGAAATGCCAATTGAGAGTTTCTCATGACATCACCAGGTCACCAGTTCAAAACTCTCCCTGCAGAGAGTACACAAGTTGGATACGCCTGACCACTTGATTACATTGTCCATTAGCTAGGAAAAATGTATGCAAGGTGCAAGGTCTTCTTGAGGCTTTTAAAGGTGTTTCCATAGAGACTTGCATCAAGGTATAAGAGCAGCCAGTGTCAAGTAAAGCTTGACCCTTTGCGGTCCGTTTATTAATTCTGCGTCAGGCTCGCCAGGTCCAATTTATTTTCACACGCGCAGTTAATTTTAGATGCGCTGTTTAAAAGTATTTTTTTCCACAGTCAAACGGGTTTAAATGGCCCTGCATATCAACAAAGCACTCACTAGGGATCTCCAGCTGCCCCCCACCCTTTCGTTTGCTATCGCTTTCACATATGCTACCAAATAAAAAATAATAATAATAATAGTCGTACATACCAATCAATCGTCTCCTAATGACTCGTTTTATCACCAAACTCCTCAATAATGCAATCCAAGTCATTATTTTATTGCTATAACATCTCAAAAAAGCTCTGCAAATGTCCATGATAGTCTCTGTGCCCTGATACTGCAACTCCCAGCTTGTTTCCATATGACCGCCCCATCTGATGCAAGGGGCTAGTATGACTATTCATGAGATATGCCTTTTTTTTTTTTTTTATCGGCTTGTCTCGGCTCCTTTCGTTCCCACTCGGCCATTGAATAGTTTTCTCAGCTTTTTCCGTTGAAAAACCAACTTTTTTGCGTTTTTTGGATGATGTCGGACAGGGTCCGACAAAGGACCTGATGGGAATAATTGCAATGTCGGACCCAGTCCGACAAAGAACCGCAAAGGGTTAACATCTCTCACTTCTACAGGAACAACAATCTTAGTCATCGGTGAGACAGTGCTCAGGCTGTAATAAGTTGACATTGCCTTTTCTTAGAGGCGATTTACTTCCTCCTGACGACGACAGGCCTGCTGATTTTTGACCTTTACTGGGTTCACTTAGTATTTACTTTTGCCCAAAACTGCTTTTGAACAGACCAATCATTTTCAATGAATGTTCCAATCCAGACCAACTCATCTACTGTGTGCACAGTACCTCTCAAATTACTTGCCAATTTAGGGTTGCTGTTGCAGAGAATTCGTTGTACCAACTCCTTTTCACAGAAACCGGTTTTCCAGTGGATACACAATGCACGGTTGTGAAATACAAAATCTCTCCGTGGATGCTGTCTGCTCTCCCTTGTATAGGGCCATTGTTCAGATCTTGTTCAGGTTTATTAGCATAAATTTCAGGTTCTATATCAGTAATGTACAATTTTCCTTAACTAGAGATCAGATTATACACACGATCCCTATGGGTTCCAAATTGGCTAGCTGTAAAATCTAAAGTAAAATCTGATTCATCTTAAAAATTGCCAATTGAAAGGGAGTGTAATGCCTGTAGCCATAACTGATTTTGGTTAACAGTACACTTGTTTTTGGAATATTTGCAATATCTGTCCCTGTTCAGGCGCCAATTCTATAACGATCAGGGAACTGACAATAGCATAATCGTCAGAAAAATCCAAAGGAATACAGGACACAGAAATTTCAATAAACAAACAAGCAAGTGAATTGAACCAGACAAACACAGGCATCAACACAAATCTATTATAAATCCGACCACCAGCAGACAGCACAAAAGATAACTAATTAATGTTGACTTTTCCTTATGTAACTGCATAACAGCAAACTCAATTTAAACAAAGAAACAAAAAATCCTGTATACCATATATGCAAGGAAAGTTCATTAGCAAATAGTCCAAGTTACATTGAGCCCCCTCCAAAGAACGTCCAGATTGAAGAACCAAAAAAAAAAGTCAAATACATAATAAAAATAATAATTCACAAAAGAAAGAAATATGGTACGACTGAGATACTTCCTCTGTGAATTGCCCAAAAAAAGGAAAATAAAAAAGAAATCCAAAAAGGAAAAATATACACCACAGGAAAATGTAGACAATTTTCCGATCAGGCTCTGCAAACTATTTAGCTAAATAATTCAAGTTTTTGTTTTTTACATAAAAGGCTTTTAATAAACTTTTTTTACATTTTTTCAATACATTTTTAAGAAATGAACAGAGGCCAGAAACCCCACTCTGTGTTGGATTGAAAGCTAGCTATTTACATAGCTGCCTAATGGCATTTTATAAGGTGGAAACTGGAAAAACAAGTTCTTCCCCCTAATCACCACACCTGCTATCAGATAAGAGGAGAATGCAGAAAAGTACTAGAAACCACAGGCTATCCAAACAACGTTCTCGTTCCCAACAAAATGCCTGTGATTATTAACAACAACAAAAATAATAAAGCTACCCTCTACTAACAATGGTATTGGAAGCAAAACACAGCGGTTTTTCAGTCACGAAATAATACAAGCACAAATATCACAATCCAGTTCTTTGTGCATGGAAAAGTGCTCTGTGTTTTCAAGTGAAGTGCTGTGCTGTGAATTAGTGCTGTGGGTGATTGTGCAGCGCCCTGGTTCCTAATCCTCTGTAATACACAAAAACAAAACAAAACAACAGTGCTCCGGCTTGTTAGTTCATCCAGCGTAAGGGGTAGTACTTACAAAGCAGCGTCCCCTTTGTACTACCCATCTCCTCCCTGCAATGAACTGGGCGCCATGGTTTCTTCAATCGCTGCCTGCCCCGTAGTTGATCGCAAGGGATTAATTTTGCATACATGCAGCTACGCCCTTCCTTCAAGATGGCCGACTTCCAGTTTCTGCCTACCGTCGAGTCGCCCCATCTATGGGGAAGCATGCCACCAACCTTACACAGCGCCTTTTCTGGTTGGGAGGGAGATTTGCAGCTAGGATTCTTTTTATTTTATCAAATTATTTTTTCTCTTTAACACTAGCACCGCCATAGCTGCTTTTTGAATGGCTTTTGCAATTCAAATTTAAATATCTCTGCGTATGTGAATATCTCGTGCATGTCCATTCTTAAGTGTTACTAAATATTTGAATTAAATACCCATACGTGTTTCAGCAACAGAATCGGAAAAGTTATAAGCACTTGCTTCTTCATCCGCTAGACCCGCAGTTTATGCGGCATATTAAAATCAATACAATATAGCCGACCATTTTTTTTTAATAAAATCAACGTCATTGTGAAATAACGTATTATTATCCTGTTGAGTGCTTGAAACACTGATGAAAGTCATTTATTATTATTATTATTATTATTTACACTACATTTCTCAGGAAGAACAACTGTGCCACGCTGAGTGTGACAAATATATACTGTATATATATATTTTTTTAAACGTGCGCATTCTAAGCTCTGCACAGATCAGTGACCATCGGGACTGATGCTAAATGAAAGCCAGAGACTGTTTCATTTTACAATGCAACAAAGTACGGTGTGGATATACTGGATCAAATGGCACGGCTGTATTCTGTCAAAGGTGGTACTCGCAGGTCTCATGTATCTGTTTGTTTTTTATAATGTTTTGGACCTGGCAGCCATCAACGCTTTGGTTTTGTACAAGGAGTGCACCGGCAACACAATCACTTGGAGGGACATCATTTTGCAGCTACTGGAGCTATGGCAGAAACATTTTGATAAGAGACACGAAAGCCACAAAGCACAAAAACACAAAGATAACCTTTGGAATAAAAAGCTCAGCTGTCTAAAAAGAGGTTTCAATCGGGTGCAAGACAAAAAAGCATGGAACACAGTTTCCCTCTCACCACAAAAAGGACAGCAGTCTGAAGTGTCGGGATTAATGATTAATGAATTGATGGCAATGATGGTGTGCATAATGCTCCACTAAGTCTCCCAATCTCTTTGGGGTCGGGGGTTTGTACAGAGCTCTCCATGCCGGCCGCACCTCCTCCCTCACCCCCAGGTGCTCCCTCCATGGTGTTTCTGGCACCCCCTGCAGGGCCGGGGCGTGCCTTACCCTCACACATGCACTGTACAGACTTTTCTTCTCTGCCACAGAGAAAGAAAAACTGCCAAGCCTAGCGGGGTCCAACAACGCTCCTGGTCTGACCTGAGTGCCCATTTTCGAGGACACTATTATTGAGGGGAAAGGTTCCTCTATCTCACTGACACTCAGCTCCTCCTCGTCCAGCCTCTGCTCAGCCTGTGCTGTCAATGCTGATTGGAGCTGCTCCATGAACACCCCAGCCACTTTCACTGAGCGCAGCCCTAGCCTCACTGCTACCTCCTCCGGGCTGCTCCATCCCCCCCGGGTTCCTCAGATCTCTCAGCTTCATCACTCCTGCCCTCATCAGCCTGGAGACAAAACTCTGTGAATCCATCACCTCCAGTTTTAGTGCTTAATTACCTATCAGGGGCTCCTCTAGACACCAATGCCTACTGTCTACCTCCACAGTCTTCTCTACCTTAAACTATCCCCATGCTTTCAGCATGCTACAGTAGATCTGTGGGAGCTGGGATGTATCCAGTCATTTCTCAATATCAATTAAGAGAATGTGTTTGTCATAACCAAACCCCCCCACACCCCACAGAAAAGCAAAGGCCCATGGCCTCCAGCTCAGTGGTTCTGGAGAAAACACAAGTTTCTGCAAAACCTGCAGCCTAAACGCTGCCACTCTGCTGGCCAGATCTATCAAGCCCTGCCCCCCGTCTTCCCAGGGCAGATACAATACCCCCTGCCGAAGCCAGTGCAGCCCGTCCCAAAAGAACTTCAGTAACTCACTCTGAATTTCCTTTAACAGTAATTCTGGAGGCTCCACACAGGCTACACGGTGCCACAGCATGGATGACACGAGGTTATTAATTATCAATACTCTCCCCCTATAAGAAAGCTGAGGGAGCAGCCAGCGCCACATTTGCAGCCTTTTTTAACTTTCTCCACCACCCCCTCCCAATTCTGCAGGCTAGCTGCTCTGTCTGTGCCTACAAAAACACCAAGGACCTTCACTGCGCCGAGCCTCCACTGCAAGCCCCCCGGCATTACAGGAGGCACCTGTCCCTGCCAGCGGCCCAGAAGAGTGCCACTGCTCTTTTCCCAGTTTATACAGGCAGAAGATGCACTCTGGAATGCCTTCTGACACTGGCACAGCTCCTGCACATCACGCTGCCCCGTGACAAAGATGGTAATGTCATCAGAATAAGCTGTTACTCTCATTGGTTCCATGGTGCACTGAGGAACCACCACTCCAGTTAATACAGTACGCAGTCTGTGCACTAGAGGCTCTATGGCTAGAGAATACAGAATCCCTGATAGGGGACACCCCTGATGCACCCCTCTGCACACTGGAAAGGGAGAGCTCAAAACCCCATTTACCTTCAGTATACTAATGATGTTGCTATAACAGATCGCAATATAAGATTTAAATACAGGATAAAATCCAAAAGCTCCTAGGGTTTTCTGGAGATATCCATGGTCTACCTGATCAAAGGCTTTCTCCTGATCCAGCTATATCATCCCAGCATCAAACCCAAACAACTTGGAGGCCTCCATTATATCTCTAATAAGAAACACATTATCATGTATTGACCTGTTTGGTATACAATATGTCTGGTCCTGGTGCACTATCCGCCCCATCACCTTCTTTAGTCTGTTGGCCACTACTTTTGAGAAGATTTTATAATCTGTACATAGCAAACTAACGGGCCTCCAGTTCTTTATGCAACAAAGGTCCCCCTTCTTGGGCAGCAGAGTTAACACAGCTCTACGGCAACTCCGAGGCAGCTGACCTCTGATGCTCTCCTCTAGCACCTGCCAGAGATCCTCTCCCAACTTCCCCCAAAAAGCCAATATTAAAATGCCAAAAAGGCCTGTGCGTTCTAGAATCAGGAAATACCATTTTAACCAACATAATGCTGTGGTCTGCCAGCCCATTTGGTATTATTTTACAGTTTTCAATAAAATTTATCTGATTTTTACACACATACACCCGGTCTAACCTGGCACCCGATACTATGGTGTCACCGGCTCTCATCCAAGTATACTGCCTATCTCGACCTTTTTTATTCCTCCACACATCCACCAAATCAAAACTATTCAAGACAGCAGAAAGCTCCCGAGCAGACTGGGGGTGTGGCTCTGCATGATTCCGATCTAAAACATCGTCTTCTGTACAGTTAAAATCCCCCCCCAGAAATAAATAATCTTCAGGTTGACACTCAGATAAAGTATTTTTTAAGATCTTAAAAAACTCAACTCTCTCTTTACCCTCATTGAGAGTGTAAATATTTATAAAGCAAAAACTATGTTTATCAATCCTTGCTTTAACTGTTACCATCCTCCCCACTACCACCTCCTGATAAGAGAGAACATCAGCCGCACATTTCTCTGAGAACAGGACTGCCACTCCCGCACTAAAGTTTGTACTGTGACTAAACACACCCTCTCCCTTCCACTCTTGTTTCCACTCACACTCATTATCTAAGTCACTGTGCGTTTCCTGGATAAACGACACCTCTATTTTCTTTTCTTTTAGGCTTTCTAACACACATGCCCTTTTATGTGCACTCCTAGCCCCATTAACATTAAACATGCCAATATTAGTTATCCATAAATAATAATGAAAATAGATAGAGCCCAATACACGAGAAAAACAACCGTGACAAAGATATCAAAACAAAAAAGTGTTACATCCATTTTTTATTTCTTATTTATAAACTGTTTACGTACTTTCGTGGCAATTTTTTTAATCGATAACGCTGTTGTTTGTTCAACTGGCACACAGTCGTGTCATAAACTATCGATTTCACTGTGCTTACAAATAGCTCCAAGTCTGGAAAGTAGTCCCCTACTCTCACCCCTCTTTTTCCCTTTGTGGCGTCCAAAAATTCTGCTATTTTAACTGGATCATATCCCCCCTGCCCTGACTGACTACTCGGCTCTGATAGATAGGAGGAATCCGAAACATACCCCTCCCTCTCACTCTCCTCCCCCGAGCTCTCTTGATCCACTACCGCCACTATGTTTAACCGAGCCCAACGAGCTGCCCTCTCCCCTGACCCGCTCTCCACAGCCTCCTCCAAAGGTCTCTTTGCTACATTTTTCTTTTTTTTTCCTCCCCCTGCTTCACCTTCTTTCCCCTTGGAACCTTAAAATCACTCTCATTGTTCTCATTACTATCCTCCTCTAAATGAATATTTACATTACTGATTCCACTTCAACTTCTTGCACTGTCACCTGTCCCTGCTGTTCCTCGATCACTGCTTCATTTTCCACACTCTTGCCCTTCTCTGATTGTCCTGCTGCCGCTGCTTCAACCTCCATCTCCCCACCTGCGCCCGGCTCCGTTTCTCCTTCTTCCTCAGTCCCCACACCTCTACCTGCACCTGCTGCAGCACCCGGCTCCATTTCTCCTTCTACCTCAATCTCCACCTCCCTACCTATGCCCGCTACATCGTCGGGCCCCCCCTGCTCCTCTCCTTCACCAGCCACAGCTAAACCTGCAGCCGCCTCCCATGGTGCAGGCCCTTCATCCCCGTTGTTGTTAGTAGCAGCTTCCTCTCTCTCCTGACCCTCATTATCTCTATCAGGCCCCGCTTTACCACAAACAAAACATTTCATGTCCTCAGAAGTAACAAATACATTATAACCACTGCCATTAATATTAAAATTCAAAACAGTGTTTATCACCATATTCGGTTCATTCAATATCATTGATACTTGCCTCCGAAAAGAGATAACATGCTTTATTTCCGGCGATGTAAGGCCAAGGTTTAAACGCTTTATCGGTGACATTAATTTACCATATCGCAGCAACTCTTTCTCCAGAATCACATTCCTCATAAACGGAGGAACTCTGGATATGGTGATCCTGCTTACAGGTGAAACAAGCGGCAGAACAGAGATGAAGGTGTCATTAATAACAACCCCCTCTTCTACCACTCTATTCACAAGCATTTCATTTATTAAAAAAATAACTACTGCCCGATTCATGCGAGACACGGACATAACATATCTTCCCCACCGCAAGAACACATTCTTCCACAGATACATATTGCTCTTTAACTATCTTCACCCCGTGCCTACGAGACAAAGATTCAAAAGAAAACTGGGGGGGTTCCTAAAAAGGACACCAAAACAGAACAACAAACCGTTTAAAACTATTTAAATTCAGTGCAATCCTTAAATAAAACAGTCTATAAATAACAAAATAAACAAATTCCCCTGCACCTCACCCGCAGCTCACTCAAAACTACCACACTCCCAGCATGCAACACGAGAGAGAGAGAGAGAGAGAGAAACTATAATATAGATATATAAACTTTTTTTTTTGTTTAAGTTTATAGATAAACTTAAACAATTAGAAATGTCAATTAAAAACAATCAAAATCCACCTGACATCCCAGTCACCCTGCAAGAACTAACAGAGAAGCTCCAGGGACTCAAACCCAGGAAAGCATGCGGCCCCGACAGCATCAGCGCTGAAACACAGCAACCCCAAGCTGCAAGAGGCCCTGCTGAAATTATTCAACCTGGTACTACAGGCAGGATGTTTCCCTGATATCTGGAATCAAGGGCTTATAACACCCATATATAAGAGTGGAGACAAATTCGACCCCAACAACTACCGGGGCATCTGTGTGAGCAGTAATCTGGGGAAGGTGTTCTGCAGTATCATTAACGCCCGGATACTGGCCTTCCTTACCGAACACAGTGTCCTGAGTAAGAGTCAGATTGGATTTCTACCAAATTACTGCACCTCTGACCATATTTACACCCTACACACCCTAATCAATAAACACGTTCACCAACAAAATAAAGGAAAAATATTTACATGTTTTATAGATTTAAAAAAAGCCTTCAACTCTATCTGGCATAATGGGCAGTTTTATAAACTCCTTCAAAGTGGTGTAGGGGGTAAAGTCTTTGACGTTATCAAGTCAATGTACTCAGAGAACAAATGTGGAGTGAAAATTGGCAACAAAAGAACTGAATTCTTCACTCAGGGGCGTGGAGTGAGACAGGGCTGCAGTCTGAGCCCAACACTGTTCAACATCTACATCAATGAGTTGGCTACAGTGTTGGAGCAGTCTGCAGCTCCGGGCCTTACTCTACATGACTCGGAAGTCAAGTTCCTGCTCTACACAGATGACCTGGTCCTGCTGTCACCCACTGAACAGGGGCTGCAGCAGAGCCTGTCACTGCTAGAGCAGTACTGTCAGACCTGGGCCCTGGCAGTAAACATGAATAAAACCAGAGTCATGACATCCCAGAAAAAAGCCAGATCTCCGGGAAACAAGTACTGCTTCACTAGACAACACCACCCAGCTACACCTACCTGGGTCTGACTATCAGCGCGTCAGGGAGCTTTAGCCTGGCAGTGAATGCACGAAGAAAAAAAGCCTGCAGAGCTTTTTATGCCATCAAAAGGAGGCTTTATAAAATAAATATCCTGTCAGAATCTGGCTAAAAATATTCGACAGTGTTATCCAGCCCATTGCGCTGTATGGAAGCGAGGTGTGGTGTCCACTCAGTCAACAAAACTACACAAAATGGGATAAACACCAAATCGAAACCCTGCATGCTGAATTCTTTAAAAACATACTAAAAGTACAACAAAAAACACCCAACAATGCATGCAGGGCTGAATTAGGACGATACCCATTGCTCATCAACATTCAAAAAAGAGCAGTAAAATTCTGGATGCATTTAAATAAAAATGAATCAGACTCCCTCCAGTACAAGGCCCTCCAAACCCAAGAGCTCAGCCCAGAAAAGAATCCCCTCAGCCAGCTGGTCCTGAAGCTCACTGCACTGACACACAGCCGCCAGCTTCAGGACAGCACTGCTAAAATAAAGCCAATTAGATTAAACCAAATTGTAAAACAAATGAAAAACTCCTATTTAGAACACTGGGTCAAAGAAACAGAAACATAAAATAAACTTAATTGTTATTGGGCCCTAAAACAAGACTTTTCTCTACAGAATACCTCTTTACTGTCAGAGATACAAAGCAGAGGCGGATCCTGACCAAGTACAGACTCAGTGACCACAGCCTGGCCATTGAAAAAGGTCGACACAGACAGACCTGGCTAGCCAGGGAGAACAGGCTCTGTGGTCACTGTGAGACAGGAGAGGTCGAGACAGAGATGCACTTTCTCCAACACTGTGAGAAATACAACCAAACAAGAGACAAATTCCTTAAAGAAATTATAATTTCCCTCCCACACTTCCCACAAATGACTGACCCAGAGAAACTGGCAGTCATGCTTGGAGAGGGACACACAGCCCCACTGGCTGCCCAATATGTAGCAGCCTGTCAAAACCTGAGGGACACGCAGTGAGCACTTTTAATTGCACATATTAATTGTTGTTATTATTAATTATTGTTTTTATTCATTATTATTATTATTATTATTATTATTATTATTATTATTATTATTATTATTATTATTATTATTATTATTATTATAAATAATAATTGTTACTGTTCTTATACATTGTTATATGTAAACAATATTGCTTTGGCAATACCTAAAGTCATGCCAATAAAGCACATTTTGAATTTGAGAGAGAGAGAGAGAGAGAGAGAGAGAGAGAGAGAGAGAGAGAGAGAGAGAGAGAGAGACTGCACCTGCGTTGCTAAGCAACCTCCTCAGAGTTGGCTGACTGCCAAACCAAAGTGCTACTGAAAAAAAAGGTCAGCCAGCCAGAACAGTCAACATGTAAAGCTTGTTTTATAAGGAAAAAGAAATACACAAATTAAAATATAATGGTATCAACAGCAGTACAGATTTCACCTCCAGAAAAGTTTGACTTCTCCTCTACTGGTGATTGGCCTTAGTGGATCAGGCGGTTTGAACGCTGTCGTCTTGCATCAGGCCTCAATGAAAAGCCTCAAGAGTTTCAGGAGCACTCTTTACTGTAACAATGGGGGATGATGCCGAAGACATTTTGTGTCTTGAAGACAAGAAGATGTACGAGCCAGTCAAACATGCCTTTGAACAGCATTGTGTGGGGAAGCACAATGTCATTTACGAGAGGGCAAGATTCAACATGAGATGACAAGAACCAGGTGAAAGTGTAGAAACATTTATCACAGCAGTACACACTTTGACGGAGCACTGCAAATTTGGTGTCCTTCAAGAGGAGCTGATTCGGGACAGAATAGTCGTGGGCATACAAGACAGAAAGCTCTCTGAATGCCTTCAGCTTGACCCAGACTTAATGTTAGCCAAAGCCATACTGTGCTTTTAATACAATCGACTAGCGATTGGTCATGGAGGATTGATGTGGAGTGGTTTGGAGCATAAAAGGGATCTGTGTTGATTAGCGGGGTTGGTTGTGCTTGGGGAGACTGAGCGGGGAGGATCGCTACCCAGAAGTGCTGACAATCTGCTGCTAAACCTGACATGTGTTTTTTATACCCAGGCTTCCAGCCAGGAAGAGGATGTGGATGCTATCTAAAGGTTGGTGAACCGAGCTACCATGGACTTGCCTGGAACAAGAATACAGTATTGGGGGAAATGACAGAGGGAGGAGTGGACACTTCTTTCCCGCGGTGATTATTTTCTTGTTGCACATAGTGTTGATCGGGACTGTGGGAATTATTGCGTGGAGTTTTATGTGTTGTCACTTGTGAACTTGGATGAAATACAAACTTCATTTGCAGCTGAACAAGTGACTTTGTGATTTTATCTGCACTCTACACAACACCCAGGCACAGCAAGATTTCAGTTAAATAATATTAAAGAGTAAGTAGTAGGGTTCTGAAAAATATAGCGTTACACGTCCCCACTTGCTGCTACAACTGTTTAAATAACGTACCTGTTATTTTCATTGTTAACGTCCTGACAACTTTTTACACTTATAACTTTAAAGTCTGTTTCAAGGCTCTTTTCAAAATGTCAGCTCTAGTGCACTGATAGTGTAAGGATTATTGCCCGCATTATTTCATTTAAATACAAGGTTCAATACCATATTTTTCTATGGACAGTTGGGTGCCAATACATTTTTTTTATGTTGACAGTCGAGTGGCAGCAGAGTCAACACTAACTAATACTCTAAGTGCATCACAAAAACCAGGGCCAGAGGACACAGCTGGAAATTAAGTGTAAATAGATTTAGAACAGACTTAGACCTAGGAGACACTTCTTCACACAGAGAGGGGCAAGGGTATGGAATGTTGTTGATGCTGAATCACTAGGATGCTTTAAGACCCAACGTGACACATTTTTTAGATCAATCAGCTACTAGGAACCAGATGAGCAAAGATGGGCTGAAAGGCCTCCTCTTGTTCATAAATGTTGTTCTTATGTTCTTATGAATATGTCCATCAAGCGTTCTTTCTGGTCATTAACCAACTGGCTGCCTAAGGGCTAGATTCTCATCATTAGGGCTCTGCGTTTTATGCGATCTGCTTTCTTAGGCTGCATTCCATTCCTCCCACCGCAAGGTGGTCATGTAGTCTGCTTAGTTAAACCACTTACTGATTAATAATTTCCCGATTCCTTTAATCATCTCAATTAGTCATTCTATTAACGCGCATTATTTATTTAATCATGCATCCCTTTATTACTAAGACATCTTATTCAATATTATTTCTTGGAATGTGTAAATAAATAATTTAAATGTTTCAGTTTACTAGTAGGAACACATAATTTGTCAACAAAACATAAACAAAAACAGCACTGATTCCCGGAACAATTTATATAAAATACTGAAATCATAACATCAATGCTGTAACATTTATGTATTACAAATATAACATAATAATAATAATAATAATGCAAGGTTGTTTGCAAGCAGCACATTAAGTGTCACTTAAAGTTTCATGAAATAAAATGTCTCATGCATTAAATGTTGCTATTAAACTTAAGAACCCTGCCTTCTTTCATAGATTGACGTTATTCTGCAAAAACTTGGCCATAAGAAGAAACACTTCTTTCAGCATCTACAGAATTAGTAACAACTGACAAATATATTTTAGCCTTTTGTGTTAAATTGGGAAATAATTCTTCAGCTTTAATCCAAAATTCATTCAAAGTCATTTTATTGTTGTTTTCTTTTGCATATGGTAGGTATTTGTCAATTTCTGATTTATAGTCAGCATCAAATCCTGGAATATAATATAATGGGAAGTCTTCCCGATCCAAACTACACACTTGTTGTGGGTCGAATATCCTTACTGCCATCAGAAAGTTATGAGCTGGTTGAAAAAAACATGTTTTTGCATTGATCCAGGTTGTAGTAATTTAGTCAGTTTTTCAGAAACGTCATGGAAGGTTTTTATACATAGTTTGTTTATTGCAGTGTCTGTGCTGTGTACCTCTTGTGCCATTGCTCGGTATGTATTTATTAATTCTGCAACTTTATTATATGTTTGATGGACTCTCACTTCACGGCTTTCAAACCACTGAATCAGATCCACCAGTCCCATGACATGCGTCGCAATTAGGGAGAGTTGAGATTTTAAACTTTGCACATCTCTAAGCAATTTCTGGAGGTCCTTTAACACTACAGTGTTTGGTGAAATGTGCATTTCCTTTTCCACGAACCCTGCGTAAAAAGGGATGCATTTGGAATGATATTCAGCAGCAGAATACCAAGTGCCCCATCGTGTTATGCATGGCTCAGGTGGCAACTTTATGGGTAAAGTACAGCCTTCTTGTTGGATTGCTTCTGTCAGGTGGTCTTTAAAACGTAGTTTTCTGCTTGGGCAAGGTTTAAACAATTTTTTTCAAAGTTGCAAACAGCTTGTCTGCTTTCATAAAATTATTTGCCCAGATATTGCTGGTAAGGGCTATTATGTGTACATTACAAGTCAAATGTACTGAATTTGGCAGTAAACCTTGAAGAATGTCATTGTATGCCTTGATCATGTAACTGGCATTATCAGAGACAAATCCAGTCACATTATTAAAATTAACTTCAAATGCGTTTAAACATTTCACAACCGATGAGTAATTCACAGAGTGCAGATAAACTGTATCGGCTAATATTACTTTCAGTTCGAAGTCCTTGGAGAACAAACAAAATGTGCAAAACATACTGATGTTTTGCATTTGTAAACTTATCAGTAAATACAGATACACTGTCAGACATATTTACCAGTTGTACAATTTTCATCTTGTGCAACTCAGCAATTTGGGATAGATATTCCCTTTTTAGTTGGCCTGCTGTAGGAATTGCTTCTGCATTTATTACATGTTTTGTTCAGAAATGCACATAGTTAAAAATTATAAATTTTTTCCAGGGGAATATTAGCACAAACAAATGTTTCCGTCAAATCGAAAATAACATCTCGTCGGCGTTCACAATTTTCGTTCCCCTTAAGTTTTTTCCTGGAGGACGCTGTCTCATAGCTGTCACTCAGCCTTTCGTTTTCTGTGTTTTTCTGATGATAAATATCGGTCTATTGATGACTTTCGAGTGTGGTCCAAAGATAAATTGCAAGTTGTGCAAAATCAATTATACCCATTGGTGTACAGAACACCAGGTGGATATTGTTGCGTGCGTTCGCTCAATGAAATGCTTTTTGATTGCAATGTCTTTGACTCAATGTTTAGGTCTCTCGATTTTTCTTTTAACGCCTTAATTTATACAATTACCATTTATACTCATCATAATTAGCTTTTATTTTTTTAATTAGTCAAAGCGTAATGTGTTGATTTCTTAATTGTGAATTTGATTACTATAACTGGAGTGGCTGCAGGGGATAGCAGCTGAATTATAATTGAAAAAAAAAACAGGTCGCTTAAAACACAGGACCCCACTCATCATTAGCACCTGTCTCAAGTTATTTCTTATTATTCCCAGTACTGGAATTTAGTGGAGGCTGGTGTATGAATTGTGCAATTGTGATGCAACTTATGAAAGAGTCTTAAGCATTACTGTCTGAAGCAGTGGCCATTAGCTGACAACAAGGATTGTTAGTTGTCTTCAGCAAAAAGGTCCATTATGTAATGACCCAATTATAAATTAAACAAGTGTTTAGGTATGTTTTGGACTGGATCACTGCTTGAAGTGCTTTTTTTCAGTTTAAAGCGAGTTTTAAGTCCTGTTACATTTATCATTTTATTTTATATTTAGTATATATATATATATATATATATATATATATATATATATATATATATATATATATATATATATATATATATATATATATATATATATATATATATATATATATATATATATATATCATTTAGAATAAAGTGTGTCATAACATGGGAGTATGCATTCTGAAAGAAAATACCTACACTGATTTGGAGTAAAAGAATTTGCCTAATAGGTAAGAAAACACCAATCAAGACTAAAATAAACTCATCAAAAAATATTTTACAAATATTTTGTCTAGATGTCTTTCCCGCTATCTACTTCTGAGAGGTATTGTAAGTATGTGTAGTTGCTTCTTATATAAAATGGATCTTGCCCAAGGTATTTCATCCATAACTATAACACACTCAATGGTGGTATATGTAGTTATAGCAAAAACAAACATACAGTTCTAAATGTTTGGATGTAGGTCTACCTTAATGTCTTAAACTACATTCAATCACCTAACTGAGTGAAAAAAAAAATTTGGTAAAAAAAAAAAAAGGTTAAAGGTTTTAAGAAAGTTGCTTACTTGGCAGTTCAGTATCAAGCTGGAAGAGTGCTATTTTTTTGCCATAAATGGTATCAAATCTTTGAATCATGGTTAAAACCACATTCATGCAACACTAATAAAAGCTGCCACAGAACAACCACTAGCACATTGCAAGCATGAAGCTCCTTCTTGCAGCCTACATTTTGGCCAAGCTGTTTATCTTGCCAATTCCTGGAGGTAAGCTTTATTGAGATACATGTTAAAATTAAAAAAAAAATGTTTATTTTATTGTGCAGTCATTAATGTGATCATTCAGAGCATTTTAGAATAGTGGAAATGAATTGCTGTGTAATAACATTATAATAATTATCAATAGTCCCTGTTCTTACTCAGTTACAACTGTGCAATTATATGGGAATGATTGTGTGAACAACATCTTACACCAGAAACAGACCATTTCCATGCAATTGCATACGTAACTTATTACACCAGTAGTTACCATGAAAGAAACCAAAGGTAGTTTCCAATTTTTTTATTATGTTATTAAATGGATATATACTCTAAAGAGGGTTTTAGAAATGACCACTAGGAGAATGCAATGATCCAGTAAGTGAATGCAAAATCTAATTTACAGAGGGGACATAAATTACAGCTGCCTTCAGGAATTCAGCATTTAGGAGTTATTTCAAAAGCAGACCCAGTGGTTTAAAGGGGACGTTTTTGTTGTAATAGTTAGTATTGCTAAAGTGTTTCAAGCTGTTTATAATTAATCAAACCTGTATCAAATCTGTAGCTTTTTTATTCCTGAAAGGAAATATCAGTTAGAATTCTTAAACAGATAAGAAACAATTTAAGACTACTTAGAAGGTCCTAATTGAAATGTCTGAGTTATTTATTTCTGATTTGATAACTTTATTGAATGTGTTTTTCCTTTCTGAAAAAAAAAGTGCTAATGATGATTTGGAGTAAAGAGTTTTGAGACTCTAGCCCAGGGTGTATGTCATTGAAGCATTACAAAATGCTGTACCTCAGAAATTAGGTTTGTATAGGGTAGCTTAATTACATTATTTGTATTGGACGTATGGGTCAGAAGTCTAAGTAGCAGTTTGTAAAAGGCAGTAACTAGTTTTGGTTATTAGCTTTAAGGCAAAAGTGTAACGCAAAAAAAAAAATGGTATAACAAATCTATTCTAATTTTGAATCATGCATATTCTTTGAGAAAAAATATATATTATTGACACATCTATACCAAACATCTATATAAAAAAAAAAATACAAAAACAAAATTGTATCGTAAAAGTCTACCGGAAGCCATAATAGTAGTACAGTATTTCATGTTAGATTTTGAAATGTCACATTTTTCATATTTTTCACATATATGAAAAACTACCAAGCGGTATGTAACTCAATATGTCGGATGTAGTTTTTTTTTTATTGAGTCCGTCACATAAACATCTGAACAACCGAAGCATATATATATATAATATGAACATGTATTTTACAAATCAAAACAAGAAAATATAAATAAACATCTGAACAGACATCGGTTTACAACATACATATTTATAAAACTGAAATGACAGGAATACATTTTTAACTTTTCAACAGCAATCGGTTTATTATCAGATGAGCAAAAGCAACTGAACAACGTAGATAAATAAACTTAGAAAAAAAAAACATTTTACAGAAGCGCAGCAGCACAAGTTATAAAAAAAGTCTAATTTATTTTTCTTTTTTTTCAACAAAAGGGTATTCCTTTACCTTGAGTCTAAGGCTGTTCACAATCAACACAGATAATGCGCTTCTCCACACCGCCTTTCTGCACAGGGCACAGCTGTCCAAAGTTTTATTTTTATTGCACTTGCCAACCTGGCATTGGTGTCTCTTGCGACTCTCAGCGGGGTTGTCAGCTTCAGCTGTGGGTACACGCTTGGCCGTCTCCCTCTGTTCCAAATGCTTCGCGAAGTTGCTGTGCTAACTGTAAAATATATTCTCTCCTTGGTAAATTCTTCTGCGTGCATTCTTTGTAAAGTACTCAGGAGTTGATGGCTGCTATGTCCAATATATTGTAAAACACCTGAACAGGGCACCGTCAGGAGCCAGCTTTCACGGAATACTTCCGTGCCATCTGATCCAAAACATCAACTCCATATTTTGTTGCGTTGTAAAACTCCACGGTCTCTGGTATTTATTTTCACTAGTCCCGATGCTAATCGACTGACCAAAGCAGCGCAGCTGGCAAGCAGGCGCCAGCCTTCAAAATGCTGATTGAAAACAATAGACTGTCAGTCATTCACTCAGGCAGAGAGTACAGACTAATCTGATTACAGCTAAATACATTGCGGACTGGTAAATAAAAAGTAGAATACCGTTCTGTATAATAAAAATACAATTGTTTTCTATGTGGCCGTCAATGTGACTGCTCCCAGGGCTTTTAGGTATAATGTAATATATCTTCTTTATTTCTGCACTCCCGTGTTTCATGCTTTGTGAGAATATTTAATACATACGGACAGAAAGGTACACAAACGCACAGCCCCATATGTGTTACATGACTGGAGAAAATTACATTTTAAAACCAAAAACCACCAAAATGACTGCCGCAGGGCTTCTAGTGTTAATTCTATAGGGTGATGCTAAACTTTTGGCCATAGCTGTACTTTTCCTTTGAAAACAGCAACACAGTTTCTCAGCTAAAAGTTTAAAGGGGTCCCAGAGTGGCTCACATGGTTAAGGAATGATGTGGTGTGCAGTGTGAGTCGTACAGTCAGGTGAGTGCTATCTTCATTGAGTCACCTCAGCAGGATCGGCCTTCACCAACAACCTCTGCTGAGCTCCTGGGTGTAAAGTAGGGCTGGCTAACAGTGGTATCAGAGGACTCCCACTGACCTTCAGTTCTGTTGAATATTGTGGGGAGTTGGTTCGGAGAGTAAATATAATTGGATATTCTAAATTGAGGAGAAAAACAGGGGTCAAGTTATTTAAAAAAAGACAGTCCATTAATGTTAGACTTTGTACCTTTCTTATTGTAGGTGAATCCATGAAAATCATTGGCGGGAAAGAAGCAATTCCCCATTCAAGACCTTACCTGGCCCATCTTAATGTCAATTGTGGTGGCGCTTTGATTAAACCAAACTGGGTGCTGACTGCAGCACATTGTTACAAGTAAGTATCACAGTCAAAACCTATATTTCTGGAAGCTAAAATAAGCCATGTTTACAGGTTGAGAGTCTAATCAGTAAAGGTTAATAGACAAACTTTGGAACCAAAGTAACTTGGATGATTTTGATGTGCTTAGGCTTTATATAAAATGACTGTGGTCTGTCCTTCTTGAAATATATATTGGTATCTGTTTGTCTATAAATCCATACAGTGGTAATCAGTCGAACTGATATATGTAAAATTCTTTAGCCATTATAGAATAAAGACTAGGTACAGTATAAGTATGAGATGTAGTGGAAAAATAAGCTGACAAATGGTTTTTGATTTAAAAACACTTTATATAGAAGAAAGGTATACCTCCAATACAATCATATAAGCACAAGTTACAAACTGACTTCGGACCAGGCCTCAGTGCATATGTTGTATCGGAAAAACACAGATATCTGCGGAGTCAGTTCAAAAGAGATAAAAAGAATGACAAAACTTTACAATGTTTGATATTTATACCTTTGACCCCCCTTCAACCCGACTCATTTCTGTCCAATAATCGAGGTAGTCATTCTCTTATTACACACAGCAAGCCTACCACACACTTCCTTGTGGGAAAAGGGGCAGTGCTCTCTGACCTTATGGTCCACCACATACTACATGCAGCAGGGCACATCCATCTTGTCTATTAAAATACCTCTCCCGTCTCAGGGTCAGCCACATGTAATGCGGCATGGTGCGTCCATTTTGTCTTTTAATGCACCTTCCCCCCGTCTGAGAAAATTCTAAACTTGGACAATACTGCATTAAAACAATTATAAAAACAAATTCACACACTTTAAACCTAATGATTAAAAACAACTTAACTATAAAAGGCACACACATACACATAATGTAAAACGTATAATTTATAACATAATTAATACCTCATGCAGAAAGCCATTACTACAAGATATCAGATATCTTAACTAATGTATTATTGTTCATTTTAAACTTCATTTTGGGATCACTGTCAGTTTCATTCATCACATCCTGCTTTAGTCTAACACCCATCTGATGCATATAGTACATTCACTAACCATTCCCCCTGCAACACTGTGCTCCTAGTGGATTTAAGAAATACCACCTGTGCCCTAAAAGTCCAAACCGTGCAAAAAAGAAACAAACAAATATAATATCCTACAGTCCACCACAATGCATGGCAGACTTTCAAAGAAAAATCTGCATGAAACTGTTCCTTCTGCAAGTTAGCCTACCCCTAGATCTCGCTTTATTGAAGTCTGTTCTGAAGTCTTGACTTTGATGCATCTTAATGAACTCTGATAAAGTCAACAGCTAAAAAATGTAGTTTAGTATGTAGCTTGGTATTATAATGCGTTTTTTTTTTTTCTTCCTTCATAATGGTTGTGGCAAGGTGATGACCAAGCACACTAATAATTGTATTCTATTTAGTTATTTTGGCAGATATGGGGTTAACAACCCCAGGTGCATGTGGTCAGGTTTAATTGATTAATAATTGATTACTATTAACCAGGCCACATGTACAAAAGCTGGGCTAGAACTCATTGAGAAAGGGCAGTTATCTGTGTCTCTATGGACTGCTGCTGCCAAGTGCTTATATATTTCAAGAAAGACCAGCAAAAAGATTATTTAGATTTAATTTCTTAATTTTCAATAAAAATGCACATCCCTGTGGTGAAAGTTAATTCTGCTGTTCTGGTGATCCCTGCTTGCCTGTGTGACCCCCCCCCCCCATAAAAAAAGAAAAAAGAAATCCATGAAATTCCCATATTTTCCTACAGTGGGCTTTAGACAACAGGTATGCTGACATCCATTGTTCCCTTCGACCTTTCAGGAGGACTTTATTCAAGGATGATAAAGTGGTCACTCTTGGAGCTCATTCCATTTCAAAATCTGAGAAGGAAAAGCAGAACTTTGCAGTCATGGAAGTAGTTCGTCATCCCCACTTCAATGAAAATAATTTTGATAACGACTTCATGCTGCTTAAGGTATTCTTTTTGTTTAAGATACATTTGTGGGGTTTTATTTTTGATCATGATAACCCTTTAAACTTATTTCCTAATTAAGCTCAAAAAAAGCTGTTAATTACAAAACAATGTCACTTGTTTTTACCTTCATATCTTGACTGAGCCTGATTCTGCTTTGCCTTATTTTTATTTCAAACAGACGTGATAAATTACGTTAATTGCGATGGGGGGGAAAAAAAAAATCGATCTTCTTCTCTCACAAATATTTTTTGTGTTGGTTAGAACAATTTCTTGTGAGGGTTTGGGCAATTTACTTTGTGGAGGCGTAGCCTCCCCAAGCCTCTTATACACATTGCCTATGCCTCTTTTCATGGTACTTATGTTTCATTTAGGTTAGCGGTCAGTCAATGAAACATACTTTCATGTCCGTCTGTTCTTCTTTTAATATTTGTGGTTCATAAATGTAATTTCAATACCAGTGTAATTTATTTACATTTGATGATATATTATTATATAATATAATATTCGCTCTCTCTCTCTCTCTCCAAGGAACAAATTAATACTGCTAGCCTTAATAAAACCAAAGGCTTGATAATCCCATAAATAAAATAAAAGCTGAAGCCGACATAGTTTGAACAAAGGACAAGTAGACCACAATAGAGAGCCAAGAGTTCTGTAAACAAACAAGAATCACAAAGTCAAGTGATGTGAAATATGTCGGCTAAAATTTCAAATCAGCTTTCTAAGACTATTATCTAGGGTTTATATCAATGAAGGTTAAACACTGTAAGGACAAGAAAGGAGATCACATCCTAGATCAACATTATACGAATTAACCTATGCAAATCTTCTTTACAGTTGTACAAGATCAAAATGTTAAAACTTTCTGACTTTGTTTTTGTCTTCTTAAAGCTCAAAGGTAAAGCAAAGGTGAACAAATTTGTGTCTATCTTAAACCTGCCTGTCTCTGGAGAAGATATTAAACATGGTACAAAGTGCAACGTTGCAGGATGGGGCATCACCAAACTTAACGGACAGCAATCAGATAAGCTCATGGAAGTGAATGTCAATGTCATAGATAGACAAACTTGCAACAGCCCTGAATATTACAATCATAAAATAACAAGGAACATGATTTGTGCTGGAGATATAAAAGGTGGAAAAGATTCATGTGATGTAAGTACTTATCCCCCATATTAAAGTAAAAACAAATTAAAGCAGTTGGTATTGATTTTGATGGACTGCTATATTATTTATATATATATATATATATATATATATATATATATATATATATATATATATATATATATATATATATATATATATTATTTGCAGTCTCCTTAACTTTAATATGTTTGAAATCATTCTGATTTTCTTTTATTTTTATTAACCCTGTCTGAGATGAAATCTCCTGTGAAAGGGAATATAGTGGAGGAAATCGAATGTACATTTTTGTTTATATCTGAAAAAGCTTATCCGTATGTCATGAGACTTGGTAGTAACATTAAACTAAGTTATTGAGAATATCAGATTCTGATATTAAGGGAGGGAAGGAGGGGGGTCTCTGTCTCTCCATACATCAATCCATCTGTATGTCGCACTTACATTTTAGCATCTATCTGGGGAATCGCTTATCAAATTGAGATTAAACATTTCATTGCTAATTTCTATTCTATACTATTCTGTGCACACTGTTTATATATGTCGTGGTCATCAATTTCTATATCATACTGAAAGCACTCATTTTGAAAAACCAGCTGTGGTGGGGGATGTATGTTTGTGACATTTGTTGCAATTACTCAAATACACTTTTTTTTCTTGCTCTTCTATCTAATTCTAGTTGCATGTAACTTAGGCTAGATCAGCCAAAGTGTCTTCACAGATTTAATGTTTACAGTATGTTTTTTTTTATTCCAGGGAGATTCTGGAGGCCCACTAATATGCAACAGCATCTTCAGTGGCATTGTCTCATTTGGACAAAACTGTGGGCTGCCTTACAAACCAGGGGTCTATGCTCGTCTCACAGATGAAATCCTAGACTGGATTGCAAAAGTAACACAATCTTATTAGGATGTGTTCTGTGGTTTTATTTGTTAATACAGAAATACAATTTTAATGGTAGAAATGCTCTGCTTTAGTAGATTTAAACGCTGCTCTGCTGTAATGATTTAAACACGGTTTCTTTTGAAGCTTTATATAATCATGAACATTGATTAGAATATTGATAATCAGCTTGGCAATGAAATAAAATCATATGACTCGTTAAATAATGCCTACTGCTATCTTAATAAACATTTATAAAGATAATAAATAATATTGTGGGGTTTTTTTATATTTGCAAAATTAACAGTAAATCCACCCTTGCAGTTTTCTGACTCACAGGTTCAGTCTTTTGCAACTTGTTTGGTTGTGACTAATTCTAATTCCTGTTATTATTATCTCATATATGTCATAAACAGTGCACATAAGTACAGCATCACCTATTCCTTTTAAATAATATCATGCATTAAATGTTTTGAACAGTGCAGTTTTTCAACCAATAATTCCTGTATCAAGTCAAATAACATGGTGAAAAGAACTGGGAGCAGTGGGAACTGATCTGTTAAAGTGGAATCCAAACACCTCTACCTAACTTTATGCCAAACTACTCTTTTATACATCTAAAGTTGATGAGTAGTTTTCAAATTTAGGATTAAGAAATGGTTCATTTTGAGGTTAAAAGTACATTTTTCACACTCTGGTATTTCCGTGACCAATTGGCTTGATGACATCATAGAGTGAACTGATTTTCGTACTTCTGACTGTTCCCATTGGTTTTTGCGGTATAGAGCGTGTGAGAGACCAAAGAAGGCATCAATGGTAGCGAAATCAAGACCATCTCGCAATAAATGTGTGAGCCTCTAGACAAAACACGGCGGGCTGAGCGGGTCTGATTTCAGTACCAGTGAGGGCTTGTCTGCGGGTATGCCTGCTTATATGTCATCGTTAGATTTACTGGCCTCAGCTGCCGTTTCTTTGACCCACGAAGAGGAAGACAGTAAGAACCTGGACCCCAGTTTTTCCACAGTATTCACTTCGACCCCCAAATTAAAGAAACGGTTACCAGATGGAAGATCAGCATTTCGAAAGAGAGAGAATAAAAGGCTGAGTAACAGTGTCATATTGCCCCTTGCTTTATGTATATTTATGTAATCCGTACTTTTAATATTATATATTAATTATTGTAGCCTATATTAATTTTCATTTTGTGATTTTTTTGAATATGTGTTTATTTACAATATTTGTCAGCAGACCCAGCGTGTATATTATATTTATTATTATTAAATAAGGATATCGTATGCAAAACGTTAGAAAACAAACAAGCAGAAGTACGAATTTGTATTTAAAACTAAAATAGATCTACTATTGTTAATAATAATACTAATAATACTAATAATAATAATAATAATACTACTAATAATAATAATAATAATAATAATAATAATAATAATAATAATAATTACATAAGCTATTAAAATACTTCAAAATGCTTGTGCTACAGTCAGTGCTACTCTAAGGCCCTGTCCACACTACATAACTGATCTCGAGAACCGTACTCGAAACTGTTCTAATTAATCCAGCTCAAAGCGTCCACACTGAAGTACCGTTTCATGTTTAGTCAGGCTTAATGCGTCCACACACCATTTGAATAGTTCAGTTACAATTCCCAGCAGCGCAACGAACCGTGGAAATTAATACGATAGTATCCCACCATGCACTGTATTTTATTTTAAAATAATGTGTTATGCCCCATATTAACAGAGGTCCATATTGCATAAATGAAATATAACAAGTATTGTGGAAAAAGTAAATCCGAACACACACACACACACACACACACACACACACACACACACACACACACACACACACACAAGTAGGGCTTGAAGTTTTCAGGTTTTATTTTTAATCAGGAGAAGTCCCTTTAAACAAATTGAGCTGATTCTGTTTTATCATTAAACTCAGAAAAAAGATGTTAATTACAAAACAATTTTTGTTTTTAGCTTCATTTCTTGCCTGAGCCTAATTCTGGTCCTCTTCATTTTATTTCAAACAGAGTTGACAAATTACGTAATTTGTTCATCCCCGATCCTACTTTTAACTAGCATTTAGTTTATCAACAGTCAGTAATACAGTGTGTACGATGCAAGATAACAAATATAATACTAGAATGCCAATACAGAGAAAACAGAGTTTGTTAATAAGTTATGATAATTATTCATTATTAACACTACTAGAGAATGAATCATTAAAACATTGTATTTTACAGTGTTTTTTTATTATTTTTATTTTTTTTACAGCCTCATAATACAGTCTAATCAAAATTATGTAAATTGAAAATTCAGAGACCTTTTGACTTTAAGTGGATAACAAAATAATTTCAAATAAATCTCACCTATAATGCATTTCCATTCACAACAATGTCTCATATGTGCAGTTGTGAAAGAAACACAGTTAAAGAAAACATGTATTTTCATTTTAAATCCTGTCAGTCATTAAACTTTGATGAACTTTGATAAAAAGGAAAGTGAAAGGTTATCTGAAATCTAGGCTGGAAACTACACATTTGAGACATACTGTATATAGTGAATTGATGTACATGGTGTGCAAAATGTATGTATCTCTTTAAGGCTCTCCTGTGGACTTTTTAACCGATTAACAGTTTTGGGGGAAAAAGCCAGTCAGTTAACAGATATGCCTTATAAAAGCTCATCCAAGAGAAAAGACTAAAATGAGGCATGCTAGCAGGAAGGCTTTCAGGTAGGTAGTAATGTTTAAATGTATTTAAAATAAACTCTATTTCACATGACATGAAGCACATCATATGACCTCCCTCGGAGAACAAAATGAGAACTTATTTTTAAGATAAGTATAATTATAAGTTATTATAATTATTGTAACTTGCTTTTTATAATTAAAATAATGACTTAAAATTACTTTATATAATTACTATGCATTTTTACTTAAAATTGCTTTTTAAAATTACTTTAGGCTATGCTGGAGTCAGGACAATAGCCTGTATTCAATGAACTAACCAGTCTGTCTATTATCTGTTATATCTAAAAAGATCTCAACACACTTTTTGTTTCCCTCGCTTCGGCTGAACAGACCCTTCCGAGGGTCAACGAGAATAATTTCTCTATATGTCCAATTGTCATGAAACAATTTTGGGGTTATAGGGGGTATCTGTTTGTCCCTCTATCTGTATGTCATTGTGACAGGATGCCTTGTACTGGTGTGTCAGTGAAGTAAATAAACCATCCAGCAAGCGCGATTTTGAATTAAACAAATGAGAGCTTTTATGATTTGTTGACAAAATAAAAACTTTACTGTTGTCCTTCAACAGTGGAAAAGAGTTATTTAGAAAACAGTCCATTGTCTCATTTTAAACTTCATAAGGGTTATTAGGCAACACACAAACATGTAAATACAAACACTGATTTTTAAAAAAAAAAAATTAAAATCTTTTCTCACACATCTCCTCCTCATGTTTCAAGAGCCAACCTAAACTAAGGCAAAAGTGCCTTTTTTTATACTCAGAGCCCCGCCCCTGTAGTCAGTGGAACACCAATCCCGTTGGGACAAGTATTCTTAATCTCACATGACTAGAGTGATTGGGATCTGTGTACTCACTTCGCCTTTCTTTCAGCAAGATGGTGCCCTCCTTAAGGTGACTTGCATCACGGTCATGTGATCTGGTTCAAGTTAACTCAGTGCCCTCTACTGCCGGGAGGCTGAATCACAGACTGAAACCTCTTTAGCTGATCACAGTCGTATTTACATGTTTGTAATACTGTGTGAAACAAGAGAGTTGTCTGTGCTTTTCTGCTTATTTTACAATCAATGTATTCCTTGGAGGGCAAAAATATGCTGAGCACCTAGAAACAGAGCATCACAAGGTGTGCTGCAGGTGTGTTGATGTTTTTTACAGTCAAAGACAAAAGTATTCGCCCTCCTGTATAAACTGTGTAATAAAGGTTAAAATCACATTCTTATATTCAATTTAAAGACAAATACAGCAATATAACAATACAATAATAAAGCACATTATATATTTATAATACTTTTTAACAAAACAACATTTCAAAAAACAGATATTGTGAAGTATTCACACAATTACAGTACATGGTTTACCTCTACAAACAATGGTTAAATAATTGTCAGGTAATCATTGACACAAACCACTAATTATCCAATTAATTGCCATATACAGTAAATAATGAAAAGCCAAGAAGAACCTGTGAATAACAAGCTTGTACTTTTACAGTGGACAAGACTAAAGAGTATGACACAAAACAAAAAAATCAAGTTATAAAGTCATACAAAGAAGGGGAAAATTATACAAAGTTGGCAGAAATGTTTGGTATTCTGAGAAGTATGGCATGATCAATTACTAAGTACAAGAGAACAGGTACAGAAGTCTCCGGCTAAGAGACCCCTCGGGAAGCAAGTGAAGTGGAGTTAGGCACCAGACACAATATGAATCAATAAATAAATAAATATGTATTACTTGTCATGACGCACGTGCATCAACATATGAAATGAACTGAATAAGTAAAAGAAAATCAATTGGCAAGTATATGTTAATAAACTATAAGAATAAAGTAACAGACAAACTAACGTTAATAAACTAACTGTCAAACTAAATTAACACAGCACCCCTACACACATTAAAAAATGGAGCAGCAATATACTGGTGTATATTGCTGCTGCAACTCACCAGAATGGGAAACACCAAATTGTTCTGGGACTTGTGTCTGATTCAGGTTTTTTTCAAGCGCTCAAACAATTTCCAACTTTTTGTAGCAAGGGAAACAGTGGCACATTTTTCAGCAGGCTTCATTCGACTTTAGAAGCTAAATTAGTTAATTCTATAGGATGATGCAAAACCTTTGGCAATAGCTGTAAGTGTTGATGGATTTTTCTAGACTGAAATCAGAAAACTCAGACTGTATCTACAATGTTGGTTCCTGCAAGTGCAGTTTATATAAGGTCAGGGCACATGGGGGCAGACAGCGTGCCATCTCTCAGGCTGCCCTGCCAGTGCTTCGCAGCCACGGTCCCTAGAGCTGCCTCACTGTTCAGACTGCCTCCTGAGAGTCAGTATTGCATTTAGTATTGCATTTATGCTGAGTAAGGCCCACTATCTGACTAATTTGTATTGTGAAGCCAAACATGAAGAGACAAAGTCAAAAATCATTGCCCATTCAAAGCCATTAACATACTTGAAGTTAAAGTAATGCACACTAGAGGGTACAAATGGAAGCTGAGCAGAAGGAGGTTCAGAATGGAAGTTAGGAAGCTATTTTTTTGCAAGATGAATAAATGCATGGAATACTTTAATGGTAGATAGGAGGAATCATAATGGCATGTATACATCACTGTATGGTATGTATTTAAAGATTATTAATGATATAAAATGAGTAAAAAACAACTTAAGTGCACATGAGCCTAGAATTAAACAAATAAACTTGTTTTTTGTGAAAACGCATTGGAAAAGTTTACATTTTTGAAAACAGGATAAACAGCCAAACACACACATGCACTTTACCTAAATACCTTGCCCACTGCCAGTCAGAAGCACATACAGGGATTACATAGACGCCAGTCCTAATTGCTGAGATAACTGGTGCGATTCTAACTGATCCAATGAGATTTACACATCATACTAATTCAAGTCACTGTGCAGTAAAATCATAACTCAAAAACCACAAAAAGCAAGACAAGAAGTAGATAAGTCCAATGTTGCTACATTATTTTTTTTTTAACTGTCAGAACCACTGTACCAAGTCATGCTTAATGTTTTTTTTTTCAGAATGCATACCCTTTTACAAATTTGAGGAGAATTTCTGTATATTTTATATGGGTTATGTGGTACAGGTACAGTACAGCATTGAGGTGCACTCGTGGAAATCAGAATACAAAATGAACGAGTCAATGATATGAAGGCAGTTCTGGAAAGATTTAATAAACCAATCAGTGTGCCTCAAGACACTCTCGCGATGACAAGTTCAAAACCATTTTAATTTAAGTTTGATGATGATGAGTTATCAGGTTACAAAACATTACTGTGTCCATTGTGAACAAATCACTATCAGCGCCAAGAAGGTGTTCTTTTAAGCAAAGTTCCTGTTCCTTTAGCCGGAGCATTTACAACAGGAAAAATCTGTTTCACCACAAATGTGTTCCCTTTGGCGAAGTGTTCTCTTAGGAGGTTTTCCTATATGCAGATACTACTGTACAACCAGAGCCTTGCCCAGATCTGGGAGAACAAGTTAAATATCTGTAAAAGGTTCGAGAGGTCTGTAAAAACCTTCCATAAAGATCTGGAATGTCAGTTAATAAGAGAACAGCACAACGATACCTTAACAAGCAGGGCCTCAACGGACTCTTCTCAAGAAAATACACAAAACTAAGCACATTCTGTTTGCCAAAAATTGAACTGTTTCCAAAGCAGGGACCAAAGTTAAGATATATGGGAAAAGGAGAGGCCTAAAATAAAAAGTTAATGGTAACTACGACAACTACGACAATTCATAGCCCCCTGCTCCTCAGACTATTGGGATTATTTTTAAATCTTAGTTACTTCTGTTGAGGTGTACTGTTTTAAAATGACAAATATAAATAAATGGCCAATATGTAAAAGTTTAAAGTGATGGTGCTTTTATCTGCTAAGCTTTCCCTGCCACAGTGTTTTGGAGATTGAAAACTGTTTTTGTTTTTATTATTTTGTTATTATTCCTCAAAACCTACTGATCTAATATATTTTTCACAAAAATGTGATTTCTGTCAAGAGCTTCTAATTCCAGTGATCTGGTCTTGGCAAACCTCTGTAGCCTTTTTAGGAGCATGACAGGTGTTTGAACTCCAGGACCAGATGTCTTTGTTTACTGAAGGATTAAAAAAAAAAAAAAAAAAAAAAAAAACCCTGCATGTCATAAAACTCATTTCAGGAACAGTTAATATTTCAAAATATATTGCAACATTCTTTAACAGATATTTTATTATTTAAAACAAAAATATGACATGCTGTATACTGTATTTGCTGTATATTGTTTTTATTTTTTTATCCTTTCCATGCATCCTAGTCATTTGGCTCATTCTGTACAAATATATACTGTACTGTAATACAATTAAAAAAATATTTGCATGCTGTTTATTGATGCTGCCAAAAGCCACCTTAAGTAAATATTGCAGTCCTCATCCTGCAGTATGTTTAGCTATGTTTTGGTTCTAAAGACAGATAATCAATGCACCCCAGGTCCACTGGTCCTTTACTTGTGATCTGCATCATCGCCAAAGACTGTTTAGGGAGGGTCTTATGTTGAATACATCGTCTGCAGGTTTTGATGTATTGCTTAACTTCAAATGACAATCGTGGCCAGTATAAACAAGCTTTTATGAGCTCAGTTGTCCGATCAATAACCATGTGACTTGTTTCTTCATGCAATGATCGCAACACACTCTTCCACAACACTTGTGGAAGCACTAACTGACACCTTTCATGTCAGTTGGCTCTCTGGGTAACTGTATAAGAGTTCCTCTTTCAAGTATAATTTGTTCCAGTCTCTCAAGAGCAACAGGACCTTGGGAAGCCTCAATTTGACTGAATTAGCTGGGTGGTTATGCTTTAACACAAACAAGACGTCTTTTAACCCAAGATCTGACTTCTAGGAATTCAAACTGTAATTTTGGCTCAGCATGGGCATTTGAGTCATGTCCACATACGTCAAGTTGACGTACGCTGTGGGAATAGCCTCTGGGGGTACTCCCAACTTGTCGATGGCTCTATTAACTGCTTCATCAGGATAGGATACCAACCCCACTTGCTTCCAAACAGCTTTCACTCCTGTCTCAGCTATCTCATTCCAGTAGCCATTAGTCTGGGAGGCAATGCTTCTTGGCAATGTGTCAGCGTTGATGTTAACCTGCCCTGGTTGATACTGCAGACTGAAATCATAGGTGGCCAAGGCTGTAAGCCACCTATGCCCAGTGGCATTTGGCTTAGCTGATGTGAGTACATAAAGTTGTTGTCAGTACGGATCAGGAACTTTGCGCCATACAAGTAATCATGAAGCTTATCAACTACAACCCATTTGAGAACTCCAAATAATGAACTGTGGGTTCCACTGTGGAAATTGAGGGACAGTATTGATTACTGTCCTTCCTGGAAACCACAGTTTACAGAATGCATTGGTTTGAATTTTAATACAGATGACAGGGAACCTGTAGACATTTTTTACAAGTTTTTTCCAAAGTCTATCTTTGAAATGGTTTCAGTTGAAACAAATACATATGCAGAGCAGATGCTAGACAGCACAATTGATCTCCCTCTGAGATCACGTTTTCCCAGTAAGTGCTTCTGAAATGCAGGCTTTTGTAGCACTTGAAATTGCAATGGGTCTTGCATCCAAACCAGCTATTGCTGATTACTGGGACACATGGTGGTTCACTTGTGTGGATTTTAGAAAGGTGATGCCTAGAAATAGATTCCAACACATTTTTACATTTCAATGACAACACCATACTTCAGGCTAGTAGGGGGGAAAGTGGATACAATCTGCTGCACAAAATCAGGCCTATTCTGGATCTAGTACAGCCAATATACAGAACTGCATACACTCCCCATTAACAAATTTCTGTAGATGAACGTATGCGTAAATTTAAAGGAAGACTGTTTTTAAACAATACAATCCCATGAAGCCAAACAAATGGGGAATACAAATTTGGTGTGCTAATGTGAGTAAATGGCATGCTTTTGAACTGGGACATTTACACTGGACAATCCTATAGAGACAGAGACACTGACACAGTGATCTTGGCAGTAGTGTAGTTTTAAAATTGTGCCAACCTTTCTTCCACAGCCACAGAATTATTTTCACAGATAGTTACTACAACTCCCCTGCTCTTGCTGTACAGCTAAAAACATGATATAGGCTGCTGTGGCACAGTGAGAATGTACTGCAAAGAGATGCTAAGGGACATAATTGGCCAGCAAATAAACAAAGGTGATCCTCCAAAGTTTTACCAGCACGGAGAACATGACATCTCAATCTGTATGTGGCAAGATGTGAAAAAAGTTACAATGTTGAGGATGAGGATGTACAATGTTCACAGGAAACACAAAACACACTGGCACAGGTTTTAGGAGTGTAGAGAAACCCCTGGCTATGGATGATTATAATAGATACATGGAGTAGATCTTATGGATCAGTTAATGCCCTACTACCAATACGACCATTGATCTATAAAATCATACCACGTTATCTACCACTTCATCAAAGAAGCTGCACTTGTAAATGGTTACATTTGCTACAAAGAAAGTAAGGAAGTGGGGCCAATGCTGTCCACAAAACCATATAGGGAACAGATAGTAGATGGGCTTTTTGAAGGTCTAATTGTTGATAAAACCTTTCAGGCATCAAAGCGGAAAGGGGGTAGGCTCACTGGGAGGCATTTCCCTGTTCAGTTTGAAGAGCCCCGCTATCGTCCTGATTGTATCATTTGCTCAGACAGGAGTAGACTAGGTAGCCGGAAGCAGACACAGTCATACTGTCCAGACTAACGTCCCAATGTGTCCATATGACTGCTTCAAAAAGTTCCACTCACTAAAAAATTACAAATCTTCGTAACTATCTTCGGAATTTTTCAGTGTGTGGAACTGTGGCAAAGTGGTTTGCAGTGTGCAGGTGTAGAGGTGATGCAGTGCAGTACTCAAGAGTAAAAAGTACTGGTGAAATGGTGGTTTATTTATAATCCAAAGTCTGATGACAACAGTAAAGAAAAGAAGGGCTGGCAATACACAACGATGTGTATTGCACAGTTCAAAAAACAAGGGTTTGCAGTCCCGAAATAATAGACACAGTTATTAAACACACACACGATCACAAGTCCACAGTGAGTGCTAATGTGTAAGTGGTGAATTAATCTGTGAATAATGGTGCAGTGTTGTCCGGGTTTGTACTGGCCTGTAGCGACAGCTCTGGATCGTGTTAGCCATCTAATAAACAACAAGCAGTACAATTAGAACCAACAAAACAAACAAACACTAAACACTCACGGTAATATTTTGCTTGTCCTTTAGCATTCTCTTAACCATAAACAAAGGAACAGATCACCTAGCCACGCCCCCTTGGTTAGCGAGCGCAGCTGTTTCTCCTCCAATCAGCGGTTGCCACATTGCTTTCCCTGTGGGGTGATGACTTAATGTACTGCAGTTGTGCCCCCTTTCTATATGGCCGACTTCCACCTAAACCTGGGAATGAATTGTCAGGCCATCCAGTCCAGGGCACTCTGTTCCCTTTATACAACGCCCTCACAGGTTGGGAGAGAAACAAAAAAATTAAAGCCAATTAATGACTCAAATGTGTCATTGTTAGATAAACTAGTAATTGTATTAATGAATTTATTTATTTGTATTGAATGAAGTATGAATTATATTGTAAGAGGGGTCTCTACGACATTTAGTTTTTGGGTTGTTCAGTGAAAACAGTATTGTATTTATTGAATGTATTGTATATAGTTAATGAATTAAATTATACATGTAAAATTATTATTTTTTACTTTAAATATGCATCTATGTTCTCCCTATATATTACTTTGAACAACTTGCATTGTTGAAATACTTATTATTGTTGTTGTTGATGTTTTGTTTCTAATGTTTTGTAATGTACTGTATAAAATAATTTATTAAGAAATTATTTCACATTTACCTATATTGTACAGATTTTTACCCAGTTTTCCAATCAGATAATAAAATGCATACCTTTACAACCAACCATTTCATAGCCTGCAAAGTAGAGAACATATTATACTTTTGTACTTTTGTTGTATCATTTTTATCATTCATGTTGGTGAAAGACAACATTCTACAGGAAAACAATGTGGCATTCAAAGTGTTAATCTGCTGTTGTAACTCCCGGACACCAGAGCGACTGTTTACACATAAATCACTTGTGCGAACTGTCTTTACAGGTATGTTGAGGGCTTGACGAGCCTCTTCCTACTCTTCTTCCTCTCGTATCTCATTAGAAGTGGGAGAAATGTGGGGGGATGGCCCCTTCTTTCTCTCAATCTCAAATGTGCTGGGAGTACCGCATATGAGCTGATCCAGCTGCACACAATCAACTCTGCGGGGCTCAACACCTCCTTTCTGTTGTAATCGTTTCAATAACTTCTCCATTCTTTTAAAAAAGTCTGAAAGTTTCCCTCCTTCCTGTTGACGGGTATTGCTATAATGTCTAAGGCTCCCTTTAAGTTCTTCACAATCCTTCTTCTCTTTTCTTTATTGGAACAATCACACTTTTGTACCATTTGAGTGGCCTGCACCATTGAATTATCAAACTCCTCCTCCCCCAGGGTTGGCGATTTTAGCAAAATCTGATTTATTTATTTATTTTTTAAGTTATGGATTTTTTTTGTAGTACAGAAGTTGTAACTCTACAGTACCTCCAAACTGTAAATTTAAGGTGTTGGAAATGGTGGTTTGTGAATAGTTACATACCAACCTAAATTACTCAATCTTAAATGAGTACATAAATAAAGCAAATTATTTATCATTGTGGCATCCTCTAAATGTGAACTACAATAATTTAGCGATGGAGTACGCCAGAGAACAATACCCCTCACTCATCCCAGTCATTTTTTTCTTTTACTTTTTTTTCTTTGATTTCCTCTTTCTGTGTCAGTCCAAACACAAGCAGTTGTTACTTAGGACTACTTTGCTTTTTATAGTGTGTTCAATTTTTAAAGTTCCTGATTGCACCACTAAATAAACCTGGTTTCAGCGGGTCTTAACACAGTGCTCACTTATCCATTTGGGACCCCATTGCACTGTCATCAGAATCGCTTTGGTGAATATGTTAATGATGGGGCAGGCACTCTATAAAGGGGCAAGACATGTCTTCAGAATACCATTTCACTGCAGTATTTGTTTTTTACTTTGCTCAGTTTATGCGCCACAGAATCGGGGGCAAGTGCCGTTCGCGCTTGCACTCGCATTTGCGCTGTGATCAGAATACAGCTCTAAGTTTTAGTTTATAGACAATGAGAGTTTAAGATTTTTGTGTTTATAAAAGGTTTTTAAAACATACTTTTCATGTCTTTTCCTTGAGAAACTATATAAAATAGGTAGTAAATGAAAAAATGATTTAAATCAATGATTTTTTATACCATCTGCATACCATCTGCCATTAGCTTCTCTCTCCTTCCTCCCTTTTTACGCCACCTCCCCAGCCTATATCACTCTCCTGATTCACTGGCAAACTAAACATTTGACCTCTGCACCCCTCTCCTAATAGACTCTCTAAAGTGGCAGTTTAACTTTACTGTTAATAGTGTGTAGAAACCCCCTGTTAAAATCCACGGGGCTACACACAGTACCCATTATTCCTATTTTAAAGTGTATATATCATTCAACTATAGCATATATTTTGGCACTTAGAGACAAAATGATTCTTGGTGATACATCTCCCTCCTGACCCTTGAGGACACAGTGTAAAGGGAACAGTGTGTCCTGGACTGGATGGCCTGACAATTCATTCCCAGGGTTAGGTGGAAGTCGGGGTCCTCAGCTGCGGTACACTAAGTCATTGCCCCGGAGGGAAAGCGATGTGGCAACCGCGGATTGGAGGAGAAACGACTGCACTCGGTAACCAAGAGGGCATGACTGAAGGTACAAATAGGTGACATAGCTTGGTGATCTGTTCCTTTGTTTATGGTTAAGAGAAACGCCGAAGGATGAAAGTAAAATAACTGTGAGTGTTTAGTGTTTGTTTGTTTCGTCAAGTCTAATTGTACTGTTTGTTATTTATTAGACGGCTAACACGATCCGAAGCTGTCGCTACAGGCCAGAACTTAACCGGACATCACTGCACTTTGTTTCACAAAGAACTGTATTTACACCACAAGCACTTTAGCACGCACTGTGGACTTGTGTATGTGTTTTGTGTTTCGTGTGAGTGTTTAAGAACGGGACTGTTATTATTTCGGGACCAACCCACGGATTACAATAAAGCAATACACGCCACTGTATTGCTTATCACCATTATTATTGACTATGTTTGTGTGTCATCAGACAATTGGATAACAAAAAAAAACCTTGCACCTGGATTATCGTTGTCTGTCTGTTCATTAATCACTGCTGCATTCCTGCACCTCCACATTTAACCACTTTGCCACAGTGAGATAGAGATTTAGTGTCACAAAAAACGTCTTAATGGGCTGGAAACCGAGTAAAAACATTCCAAAATTATTCAATACCGCCTATTGTTTCAAGAACATTCGGGTCCATACAGTGCTCTACACTGCGTGCCAAGATAGGTCCCTATCTGCAACAAATATGCAGAGATTGCTTTTAGCACCTCTTGGCTTTTTAAGAAACACATCTCCTGTGCAACTATTAAACACCAGAGTTTGCATTTTAGCACCTTAAGCTAATCCTTAATTTCTGGGACAGCATTTAAAAGTGCTAACCACTCAAAATCTAAAAATAATCGCAGTGAGGAAGAGCAGAATGTAGATCATTTTTTTCTGAGTGGTGCATGAAAACATCCAGATGCTATAAAAACTTACTGTCTAGCTCTCTTTTCTCTATCACATTCTGTTTTTCAGTTGAGTTAACATTTAACTAAAACAATTAATCATGTACCGATAGGGGGATATTACATAACTCATGGGCTATTCTCTTCCATGAAATACAGATCTATCAAATTTTATTGCTCTCTTCTTGAGTTAGGAATTTATTTTGTTGCCTTTTTAAATTTTGATTTCTGACTCCATCCATCTTAAATCTTTACACCTTTAATTCATACTAGTTTTTTTTCAACCTTTATTTTTCCATTCAAGCAGAGAATGGGTGAAATCGACATTTATGCCATTGAGAAACGTCTCATTTAGCGAAACATGTTTATTATATTCAACGTGCAACAAAACCATGGTTACCAACATTCTAATTGAAATAACGTTTGGTTACAGCGGAGCTATACCTTGTAAAGATAAAGATCCTACACAAATTTAAAAATGTTCTCAAATAAACCGTAGAAAACGCAGCATGCACAGACTTTTATACCATAAATTTACGAGTAAAATTATGTGCAGAACAAAACATTAGATAGTTGAACAGAACTAACTTGTACTTATTATTCAGAGTCTGAGCTCCCCCTCTCCTGCTTCAGCACAGCTGGACTCAGTCACTGGAAGGCAAGGCAAGGCAGACGGGCCCGCTTCGTCCTGCCACGGAGACTTCAGCTGTCAGTCAGGGTATTGTGCACAATATTCATTGTTTTCCTCTTGCGCACCATTTTCAAAACAAACTAATAACTATAACAGACCACTGAGATGACTGACAGCAATCCCTAGCCATTCAGAGCGGAACAGAGACGGGACAGACAGTAAGTATAAAAACTACACAAACTAGAGATGATATCTAAATTATTATTTTTGGTAAAAAAATAAAAAAAAAACTAGCGAGTGGTTTTACTAATGTTTATCCTATATAAATTTATTTCAGTCGAACTCATATTTTTTGAGAATTTGACATTTAACGAGCTTTACCAATTAATATCGAAAAATAGTAAGCCTACTGATAATGCAGGTATTTAATGAAGAGAGATTTAAAAGAGCAGCATGAGCTCCCTGTTTTGTCATATACTGGTTGTCTTTCTTAGTAGTAGTCATTTAAATATAATGAGATGCATTTGGTTTGATTTAATGAAACAAGATATCTGAACATGATTTAATTGCATGGAAAAAAAAAGAAAATAGGTTCCACAGGATGTAACCTTTACATCCGCTTGTCATGTCATTAAAAACAAGGATTTTTTCTGGCACCAAGTTAACAACCTACACTTCTCTTAATTACAAGTAACCATGGCAACCTGATATAAATAGGTTCAAGCCCTGTTGAATTTACATCATTTATTTTTGTGCTTGTTACAGTTAATAAATGTATAGTTTACTCAGGATGTGTCTCATTAAAGAAGAAATTAGAGCAATTTACACACAAATGAATTATTACCATTTATTGTACTGTAGGGACAGCTGTTCGAACAAGGATTATTTTATAGCAAAGTATTGGGAACACATCTGTAAAAACTGATTTTTAGACCACACTTTATTTTAAGGGTCTTTTTCTTTTTGAGTTTTGTTTAGCTGTTAACTAGCTTACTTTACAAAGGTACAGCTATGGCCAAACGTTTAGCATTACCCTCTAGAATTAACACATTTTACTTTATAAGGTCAAATGAAACGCTGAATAATGTTAACATCCATTTTGTTAATGGATGTTAACATATTGAATTTCATACCGCTTTGTAGTTTCCATATACTTAATGAAAAACTGAAAAAAATTGAAAAATGTCACATTTTGTAGTTACATGATGTTAAATAGAAGATCTAAATTATGTTTGCATATTTTATTTTTTTTAATGATATCTCAATCCTAAAATTCTAGGTGATGCTAAACTTTTGGCCATAACTGCGTATTTGTTTGTAATTTAGTCTCTTATTAATGAACTTTTCAGCAAACATCAGATTCCTACTTCAGGATTATCAATTATTTTAAAGATGTTAATGCAGTTATGTTAACAAATGAGACCAGTACCTGGTCACTCTATTAAAACTTGTTTACCCAGCTGGTATACCCTGGATTTTCCGACTCTAAATTAACTACAGCTCCTAATGAAGAGACAAAGCTGTCTATATTAACTAACTAATAACATAAAATGAACAAAATTTTTAATACCTTATTAAGCTAGTGTGGTAAAGTCTGGAGTAGAGTAACTGAGGGGAGGTACATTGGTCCCTGTATCACCAGAAGTACCCAATAGAGAGTAGATGAGATTAAGTGATGGTTCTGCTGGCATTTCTAGGTGACAGAAAACGACATATCCCAGAATGCAACCATCTAATTGACTGATGGGGTAAGACAATCAGCTAATTGTCAACAGCTGATTGTCAAGGTCTGTATATAAGGCCAGCCTAGATGTTGATTGTCTGTTGCGGGGCTGAGGCCCGTGAGTACACAGACCAGGTCTGTGGAAAAGGTATTTGGAACTATTATTTGTTTTGGAACAAAAGTGAATAAGAATTTGTTGTATTACAGAGGGGAGATGGAATTAGGCCTTCCCCTCTACAGTCAGGGACTAATAGAATAACATTATCTCAAGTTTAGTTAGTGCTCTGAGAGAGCAAGGTTTTGTTTATGTTTTTTAATTGGAAAAGTCTTCACTTAGCATTTAAATGGCTAGACCCCCTACTTGACCGACCTCATTAAAAGAGCACTATTCAGTGCTAGACTACATCTCTAGTGTCTGTTTGCCTTCCTGGTTTCCCCAAAACAGGTGTGTGACAGAGATCGAATGATTCTTGGTGTTAGATCTCCCTCCCGACCTGCGAGGCAGCTGCATAAAGGGAACAGAATACCCTGGACTAAATGGCACGACAGTTTATTCCCAGGATTAGGTGGAAGTCAGCCATCTAGAAAGGGGGCAAAGCTAAAGTATACGAATTCAATGACCCGGACAGGAAATGGCGTGGCATCCGCGAATTGGAAGATCGGATGCACTCGTTGACCAAGGGGTCATGGGTGACGTTATGAAAAGGGGATGTAGTGATGTGATCCTTTGTGAATGGTTATGTTAAATGACCAGAAAGAGAACCTGTGCTATGAAACATGAGTGTTTTGTTTGTTTTTGTTTGTCTTTAATAATGCTGTTTGTAATTATTTGGATGGCTAATATGATCCGGAGCTGTCGCCAAAGGCCAGCACTAAACCCGGATCAACAACACTGCACTTTTGTTGTCACTAAAGAACTGTATTCACCACAAAAACTAGAGCACGCACTGTGGACTGGTGTTTGTGTCTGTGTTTGTGTTACGTGTGGGTGAACTGAAACAGGACTGTTAATATTTCGGGGCAAACCCGGGGATTATAAATAAGCAATACACGCATTGGATTATACAATTAAACCTTCATTGCACCTGGATTATCGTTGTTTGTCTGATTTATTGATCACCTGCACACTGCTAACCACTTTGCCACAAGGTGATATTGTGGTTTAGGCATCCTAGCCATACTACCAGTAGGGGGTGTTTTACCATACTAGTTAAGAATGAATAAACTAAATCCTGGCCCAATCTTTATGGCAACATTGTAACAACATGGTCTTGAAAATAAAACCATTATACTATATCTCCTGTATCTTTTGTTAATTGTTTATTTGAGGAAGTTTTTAAATCACGTAATTGTTTTGTTTTTTTAATGCACAACCAGGCACATTTGGCAAAATAAGATGTAATATTTATAAAATGGTTTAGAAATTTCCTGCACCCTGATTGGCTGCTAACATTCCAATGCCAAATAGAATACAACAAGTGGTTTGGCTCTCATTGCATTTCAATCAGGAACATCAGTTTCAAAATAATAATAAGCCATTGTAAAAGGTCAATAAAAAAACTTTGTGTGAGTGGTACTGATACATCCCACATCCCAAAATACTGAATACTTGCAAGTCTGTTTGATAGATCGATAGATAATGATAATACAGTCTTCTGTCTATGAGACTGAGAACATTGGTTGGTTGGATTTGCTGGAAACATAATGGTCACCACACAGTAAAAATGATGGAAGACAACTGTGGCAAATTAGAACATAAGAGATGTCTGTGGTGTGGGACTGTTTGGATGTCCTTCACCTTAATAATACACTAAAACCAACTTCAGTCCATTATACAAATGAACCACATGAAAACTTGGGGTTAAAGAAAAGGGCTTGTAACCAGGAGGTCCCTGGTTCAAATCCCACCTTAGCCACTGACTCATTGTGTGACCCTGAGCAAGTCACTTCACCTCCTTGTGCTCCGTCTTTCGGGTGAGACGTAATTGTAAGTGACTCTGCAGCTGATGCATAGTTCACACACCCTAGTCTCTGTAAGTCGCCTTGGATAAAGGCGTCTGCTAAATAAACAAATAATTAACAAATAATAATTGTGAAACTGTGCCAGATTTAACATGGATGTTTAATAAAAACTGAATGCTTTGCTCTTGTGCTTCAGGTTCCTTCTATCCCATTTTAAATTAAGTATCACAGACATTGTTATTATAGTACATGGTTTCAGATAAGGTCTGAAGGCTTTCATTTATACCCCTTACCCACTGGCACATCCAACCCGTGAGGGTACGGTACGGTGTGGCAATGTGCCCCACCCCTGTCTGCATTTCTATGTTATATGTTGCGTGTGGTATGTTAATGTTGGTGTACAGATATGGCTGCATGGGATATAAATGGGTGTGTGTAGCACGAGTTATTTAAAATGTATAATTGTATTTAGGCACGGGGATTGCACTTCACTTCACGTGCATTTAAAGTACTTTAATATGCTAACACAGGGTTTTCACAGATTAGTTCACGTGCTGGGATTCAAGTGAATAATTAATTGGTAATTGAATCCCAGAACAACAGTATATATAGATGCACATTTCATTCACTCGGGGGTTGTGTGTTCAAGAGTGGAGAACAGGTGAGAGAGAAAGGAGAGTGTAAATAACAATTGCTACTACGTGCTGGAGTACCAGCACGGTACTTGTTTGTGTCTGGTTTCACTCATTTGTCTGTCTGTTTATTGTCTGTTCGTTTTGGCTACTGTGCCGGTTTTTTATTTTTGTGTTTGTTTAAACCTTTTATTTTTCCATACTTAATAAACCGTGCAACAGCGCTTTCATTCATTATTTTCATTCGCAGTGCTGTGTGTTCATTTCTGGTCTGAGGTCATCACTAAAGCCAGCCTGTCACATACGGTTATGGGTGGTTCTCCACTGTCAAGACGAGCGAGAACCAAACTGTGAAACTGTAGCCTCACAAGACATCTGAATTTGGCTGTGAGCCGAGCCAGGGGCGGGGTTAAGAATTTTCGTCATTACGTTGCATCAGTCAGTACACTCTAGAAAGAAAAACAACAAACATTGCGTGCAGCGAGTGTGATGAGAGAAAAGTACAGCCTTGGAACACTGAGGAAGTGCAGGCTCTAGTTTCTCTGTGGTGTTACTTCAGGAAGATCTGGCGCATCAGAAAATGAGAAAGTTTATGCCTGAATTTCTGACAATTTGAAGCAAATGGACATAAACTATTGGTATGTGTGGCAAAGTGGTTTGCAGTGCGCAGGTGTCGGGGTGATGCAGTGCTCAAGACAAGGACAAACAACAAAGTACTGGTGAAATTATGGTTTATTTATTTTTAATCCACAGTACAATTAATTGTGACTCAACTGCAGTGTTGTCCGGGTTTTGTGCTGGCCTGTTGCGACAGCTATGGATCGTGTTAGCCATCTAATAACAACAAACAAGTATTTTAGACACAACAAAACAAACAAAACACTCACAATAACAAAACGGGTTCTTCTTCCGGTTCAGCATTAACCATAACAAAGGAACAGATCACCTCACTATGTCCCCGTATATACCATCAATCACACCCCCTTGGTTAACGATTGTAACCTCTCCTCCAATCTGTGTTTCCCTTCCGGGTCGATGATTTAGTGTACCGTAGCTCCACCCCCTTTCTAGATGACCAACTTCCGCTTAACCCTGGGAATGAATTGTCTGGCCATCCAGTCCAGGGCACTCTGTTCCCTTTACACAGCACCCTCACAGGTCGGGAGGGAGATTTATCACCAAGAATCATTCTGTCTCTTAACACAAAATTCTACCAAATTTTTCATCCTTGACCGTTATGATATTAATATAAAAAAGTGAAAATAAAACAATTCTAAACTTGTTTACAAAAATAGTCAATAAAATCTGGAGTTTGCTTTCAAACAATTTGAGTGGCTCTTGTTATATAGGAGGCTGTGTGGTTCAGTGGTTAAAGAAAGGGCTTATAACCAGGAGGTCCCCGGTTCAAATCCTATCTCAGCCACTGACTCATTGTGTGACCCTGAGCAAGTCACTTAACCTCCTTGTGCCCCGTCTTTCGGGTGAGACATAATTTTAAGTGACTCTGCAGCTGATGCATAGTTCACACACCCTAATCTCTGTAAGTCGCCTTGGATAAAGGCGACTGCTAAATAAACTAATAATAATAATAATTTTAATTGGTAAATTTGCAAATTTCAACATTACAAGAGCCAATCAAATTGTGTGAAAGCTCAAAGAGGACGGAGCTCCTTTGCATACAAACAGATTTAGCTGGCCAGTTAAATATTTAGCTAAATGTTAAATCTTGTTAAGAGATTTAAGATGTTATATCTTATTTATTTTCACAACATTTATAAATCTGGGGAAAAAATACAAGATTTAGGTTAAATCTGGAAAAATATTAACACTTTTTTTTACACATGGCACCCCATATATGTGTGTGTGTGTGTGTGTATATATATATATACAGTATATATATATATATATATATATATATATATATATATATATATATATATATATATATAATATGCTTTGGTTTTTCAGATGTTATGTAACGTTACTCAATAAAAATAAAAATATAAAAACTATTATTTCCGACTGTTTCTCATTCCGTTATACTATTTACAGTGTTTTGAATACAAGACTGCTGCAGGGCTTCTAGGTATGAGTATATAGCCAGTCCTTCTAGTGTTAATAACACAGACGTTTTGTGAGAAATTACAGTTTTGGCTGTCAATTTATTCACCACACCACTCGCACTGGTCACAAAGACCCATTACAATTTACAATAGTATGTTTAGAACAGTCAATAGGGGTACAAATGACAAATTGCATGTCCTAAATAATGAAATGAAAAACTAATCCAGAAAGAAATAGACTGTCAAAGACATATGCTAATGTAATCAATTGACCAAAAAAAGTTCAGGATGATAATTCTATCCACACAGAGTATAGTGGAAGGTCCTTGTGAGAATGTAAATAAAATGACAGAAGACAAATGACCACAGAATCAAACCATCAAATACATGAATAGAGCAATCAGCGTGAAAATAATAAGATAGCACTATATGGTGATGGCATTTGGGACAGTGGTTGTCATTTCAGTCTTCAAGGAGACATTTCTATCTGTATTAGATTAGCTCATTTGCAAACCACATCCATGTAAGAAATAATGGGGGTCAAAAGGTCAGAAATGATAACTCCAGTGTTAATCAACAAATCGGTATGTAGTATTGATTTTGGCATGTGTGGCAGCAGTTGCAGCAACAGCAGCAGCAAATGTAACTTTAGAGCTTGAGTGCGAGCCTGAGATTGACAGACCCTGGCTGCGACGCCGACGATACAGTGAGAGGGTTTACAGGACCAGGGTTCATTTCTTAGACTTACCAGATGACGATCTAAACACTTGATTGTGTCTGGATAGGGCAGCTATTGTCGACCTCAAGGTGTTGGCAGCATTGTCCTTCGATGTCTCTGGGTATTTCAAAGGGTCACGGGTGACTTGATAAAGAGGGTTAACGATTTCCCTGGCTCCTGTCATGACTTACATTTTGACGTAAATGTAAGTCATATACTCCTGTCCTCCCTCGCTGTGTTTAGTCATTTCAGAGGCCCAATACAACAGATGGCATATTAGTAGGTCAGTATTGTAAGACTACCTAGATAATTCAAGATAATGAAAATATTTTAGTCTTTTCTTGTGGTTATAAATGAGATGTATTCACTTGTTTTAATCATGTGTAACAGAACGTATGTTGTATTGCTAAAATTAGATACCGTTATTTGCACCCAGTGTAATTATTATTATTATTTATTTCTTAGCAGACACCCTTATCCAGGGCGACTTACAGTTGTTACAAAATATCACAATACAAAGTATCACATTGCAAAATATCACATTACACAATATCACATTACAGATAAGAGCAGTTATAAAGTACGATAAAATAAGTAGAAAGAAAGATCAAATACAAATAAGAGCAAAATAAAGAACACAGTAAATAATTACTTTTAAGAGTGAATTTGACTAAGAGCAGTACACTTACAGTAAAAATATTTGCTGATAAGAGTAAATTCCATTAAGAGCACGTAGTAAGTATGATAAATACGATAAGAACGCTTTCAAATAAGAGCAATTACAAAAAATGACGTGACTGCAGATGCCTTTAAGAGTAAAACCAAGTACAACATACAGAAAATAGTTATAATTAAGAGAGACAAGGGTGGAGAAGGAGCGGGCTGTGGAAGTGGGAGAGCAGAGAGGGGGTATAGTTAATCTGCCGCTGGTGGAGGAGCGGAGGAGGCGAGAGGGAGTGTAGGGAGAAATAATAGTCTGAAGAGAGGAGGGAGCAGAAAGATCGAGGCAATGCTAGGCGAGTACATGAGTTTCATCAACAAACTTACTGACTCAATTTCAAAGCATTAATGGATTGATTTTATTAACAAATTTAATTTGAAAATCACTTGCTACTAAAGCTGTCATTACTGTACCATGAGTTCAATACAATAATACAGTTTTTTTTAAAAATACCCCCCAATATGTCTATTATTTTTAGAGATACAATCAAATTCTGATTTCTGTACAGTACCTTACCAAGGCCGTAGTCAGCTAGGAGGCACCGAGGCATACCAATAATTACCTATTTAGGCTCTTTTATATGTTGCTTTGATGCAAAATAAAATGTATCTCTTGTTGTGGGCATACAGTTGTAGTCAAAAGTTTATATACCCCAATGGAAATGTATAATTTCTAGAAATTACTTGAAAACAAATAATTATAGGAAAAATATTTTGTAACAAAAGTTTTGTTTTTGTGGATGAGGGAAAAATATTTCAAGAAATACATGTCTACAATTGTTTCTTTCAACATTTTTTTTATTTTTTTTGCAAAAGTCGAAAATGCTAATTCAAAGGTGCCAAGGAACATGAAATGAATAGCTAGTTGATGCACCTTTATCAATAATAACCTCTTTTAAACAATCAGGATATTAGTCAATGAGCTTTTGGCATAATTCTTTTGTGATTTTTTTTACAATTCTTCAACGCAAAATTGTTCCAGTTCATTCAAATTCTGAGGACTTCTCTTGTCCACAGCCTTCTTCAACTCTGTGGCATGTGGTTTGCAGTGCGCAGGTGTAGAGGTGATGCAGTGCTCAAGAGAATGACAACAACAATGTTACTGGTGAAATGATGGTTTATTTTGTAATCCAAAGTCATTTGACAACAGTAAATAATAATGTTAACTGGCGATACAGTAAAAACCACAGGGTTCAGTCCCGAAATAATAAACAGTCTTTAATACACACACAATATACAAACACGGTCACAAATCCAAAGTGAGTGCTGTGGTGCAAATAATTAATCTTGAAACAAGTGCAGTGTTGTCTGAGTTTGTGCAGGCCTGTAGCGACAGCTCCGGATCGTGTTAGCCATCTAATAACAACAAACAAGTATATAATTAGACATGACAAAACAAACAAAACACACACGATTTATAACACGGTTCTCCTTCTGGGTTAGTGTTACCCATAACAAAAAGGAACAGATCACCTCGCTACGTCCCCTTAAGTACCGTCTAATCACGTCCCCTTGGTAAACTATTGCAACCGCTCCAATCCGCGGCTGCCACATATGCTTCCCTTCTGGGTCGATGACTTGGTGTACCATAGCTCCACCCCCTTTCTAGATGGCCGCCTAACCCTGGGAATGAATTGTCTGGCCATCCAGTCCAGGGCACTCTGTTCCCTTTACACAGCGCCCTCACAGGCCGGGAGAGAGATTTATCACCAAGAATCATTCTGTCACAAAATCATACCAAAAATTCTCAATTGGATTTAGATCAGGACTTTGACTAGGCCATTCCTGAACCTTGATTTTGTTCTTCTTTAACCATTTTGAAGTAGAATTTGTGCTTTGGATAAAGGACATGGTAAGTTTTATGCATATGGGTCACAGTGTCAATTCAATGAAGTAAACAGTGGGAGGGAAGATTGGCTGGGAAAGTGCTGTTATATAGTTAATTTCAAAACTCTCGTCAGTCCTAAACTGTGCTAATAGTTCCTGTCCAGTACTCAGAGCTACTAATGAGACGAGTTGGAGTTTGAGTTCAGTTTGTGTGATTGTTACATCTGCTATTACCCAGTGGTATGTGTTCATTATCATCATTTATTAAAAAATCCTGAATATTTTAGCATGTTGTGGCAGAGTGGTTGAAGCGATGACATCACAGACCAGAAACAGGAACCAAAACAAGGAATGGATGGTGGTGAAACTGCAGCGCTACGGCGCTCAGCGTTTTATTAAATAATAAAATAAACAAAAAATTTAAACAAACAACAAACAAAAAGGCACAAGGGCCAAACAAATAAACAAATAAATATCGTGCTGGTGTAAACCAGAACGCTTAGCAGTTATTTGTAAGTTTTGTTTTCTCTCTTCTCGCTCTCTCCGCTCTCATGCCTAACACACTCTCCGCTAGGGTAGAGAGCTGCAGGTTTATATACATTGACCATCTCCTGATTAGCAACAATTAATCAATGAATTAACTCGGGAGATGGTCACCGTCTGCACGAGTTTAATAAGGATGCATGACAGCTAGCTGATCAGTCACACATCCTCACAAGGTTTTTAAACTATAAAAACAATAACAAATACGCTGCGCTTTTATCTGCGCCGCAAACAATAATGCAAATCATAATAAAACAGTGCACAAATATATATATATATATAGGGGCGGGACACTTCGCCACACATGTTTAATATGGTAAACAGCATTATTCACATCTGCATGCACATTTTATGAAATATTAAGCAGGTTAATATAAAGAAAATATTACAACCTTTTGAAATAAACATTCCACATACAACTGCAGCGGGTTTGGAAAGTGCTCTATATAGAATATCTAAGAACACATCTGATTATGATTATGTGGCTCTAATGTACATTAATCGTGAACCAAAATAGTAAACACTGCATTCCTTAGTCTAGTGGTAGAAGATACGAGAAACTAACGTATGACCAATTCCTCTCAAGTGTTGCATAAATAATAGCAAAGCATCTGTGTAAACACTGCAAAGCAAGGTCCATATATTTTCAATGGTGCTTGAAAAAGACATGATGTCCTATTACAAATAAAACAACCCCCCACCCCACACACATTTGGATGCCAACAAACACTGCAACACTATAGACACGTAATAGACAAATGCATTACAGATTGAATTAATGACATGGAGTAAAACCCATCTATTAGCACCGCAAGCATTCCCCTGCTTTATATTGTGTAGTACACAAGACCGAACATCCCACCTCTAGGTACAATTTGCGACGCATGCTCTAAATGCTTCTGTGCACAGGTGTCTAAAGTTCAGCAAATTATCAACCGGACAATAAATTAAAAGTAATTTAGGTGAACATTGAATGTAATCGTCAAATGGAAATGTGTTGCATGCCCAGAATATTAGAAATATGATTATGAAATATGTTTGCTTAGCTATGTTATATTATCATCCCAGAGTATTCATTATTTTTATGGCATCCTTACACAAAAATGTTTCACACAGACTTGATTGTGTTTTTCATTATAACTCATTTTTATGTATGATATTTTCAAATTGAATGGTCTACTTTTTTTTTAGATGTGTGTGCTGAGAGTTGTAATGTTTTATTTTATTACCTGATATCTATTAAACGCCACAGCCTCATCTACCCACTAGCTCCCACCTCAGGGAGCCATTTCATTTAAACAATGTAAATACATATTGATAAATGGAGTAAGATGTTGCTTACGTTCCTTGAAAACAATCTCCCTGCTAGATGAAGCGGTAACACAATGAGTCATTCAACCAACTCATCTGCTGAAATGTAGCACCATTGCGGCCATCCATTTTCTTTATATGACATACAGCTACAGTAGAGATGCCATTTAAATATTTTGTTTAGCCCCCTTTCCTTTTTCAATGTTTGGAATGATTCGGAATGGTTCAGATTCTGTTGCCAAATTGTTTCTGAAAGTGGAAATGGCTGCCATCTTGCATGTTGCTTCCTGCTCTTGAGAAAACATGTGATATTGTTACCTTCCGACATTCAGTTGCTTTTACAATATACCATGTATTATAGATAAATAGAGATACATATAATATACATATATTTTATTTAATGTCTTGGAGCTATTTATACATCTATTAGACAATACTGTTTGGTCTCCTCCTAGTGGCTGATCATTTAATACTGACATCAACATATTTCAAATTGAATCCATATGAAGGAAGCATTAATTTATATAATATATTTGGTAATATTTTCTAAAAAGTGCTTATTGAGATTCAGCTTTTATTAGGGAACTCTTCTAAATCCCTTATTTAGAAAGATACAGGGTATGAATGCTTGTGACATGGTAGCCATCTGCTGTATGGGTGAATGCATTCGCTGCTGAGTGACAGGCAGGAGATTGAGACGGAGGTTGACGTTGATACACCCCGCAGGCGAACAGGATTTATTTACATATCAACACATTGAACAGCTCACGTGACACAACCAGCAATGGTTGCGCACGGAGCACATAGAACACAGTGTACGAGAACTTTGGTAGGATCTACAATCTCTGAACTAATCTTCTCTAATCTTCTCTGTTCAATAATAAACTAGCGTTACTGAAGAGATTGATCATGGCAGATAAACGGTTAGGGCGGATACACGACAGATTACTGAACAAAAAACTGACGAAAATTGAAAAATGTGACATTTCGAAATCTAACATGAAATATTGTACTGCTATTATGGCTTCCATTAAACTTTTGCAATATAATTTAAATTTGTTTGATTACATGATATTACATAAAGATTAAAAGGTTTTTTTTTCAATCCTAAAGTTCTAGATGATGCAAACTTTTGGCCATATCTATGCAGCTTTTACTTTAATTTTACATAATAATGCAAAACATTTGTGATTACAGTGAAAAATGTAAGTACAGCACCCAGGAAACATCCGTTACTATGTACTGTAGTAATCACCCAAAGTGCTAAAATAGTCTAATCGTTATGGTAATTACAGTGCAGCTACCACATAAATGGTTTGTAACTTCTGTGTAATGTGTGTCCTGGAACTTACAGCAGAACCAATGAAAGAGTGCAATCCAAGGTCTTACATTGCAATATAATCACTGGTCCACATTTTCCTTCTGTTGAAGATATTGCTGTTCTTTGCTTTGCTTTATAGTTCAGTTTGGAATATGAAGATATTACAGAAATAATGCTTGTATAGACAAAAACCTGTTTGTTCCTGGTAACTAATCACTTCTTATGTGTTGTAGCTTAAGCTTACTCCAAAGGCCTGGCTGGAATCAGATAATAGGTACCACAGCAAAAGTAGCAGGATTTGGCTGTTTATGTATTACTCCAGTGCTTACTTCAAGAACTACTAACTCTGTATATTTCTATTTGTTCTTTGAGATTAGAATGCAGAAGTCTTAGTGGTTCCAAAAAAACCGTCTTAAATCTGTTGTGCTCCTTATTTGTTTAACTCTATTTCAGATGTCATTAGGTAGGTTGAAACATTGGATTCTTTTAAGTCAAAATTATATAATTGATTGTAACTGGAGTGTATTGTACATATGGGCTCCCTTGTTTTGTTTTTAACTTTGTACAGCGTTCTGGGATGCCGTGGCAGGAAGGGTGTGTGACAGACCAAGGGGCAGGGTGATCAATGTAACGGCAGAGGTTTTAATGGGGTTGTGTCCTCTCGCGAAATGGTGGCAGCGAGAAGGACTACAGCAGACAAAATGTCCACCCAAAAAGACTACAATTACCAGAACCTAGGATAAGCACACAGGGTATGGTCAGCACACCTGCACAGGGCAAAATGGCAATAGAGGAGAAGGAGAAAAAGGTTGGTTTAGTGCAATTGTGTTGTGGGAAATTGCAAGAAAAACGGTGCTTTGTGTATGACTTCGAACCATTTTGACTACCTTGTCGGCTGTAAAACCCTGTTTGTGTGTGAGAACCTGATTTGGACCAAGAACTGTATTCTGTTTATCTGATGCTGCTCACTGGAAACAGTGCCAAAATAAACAAACAGGTACTGCCCTGTTTGAAAAGAACTTACTATGTGTGACTCTTGTGTTGTCTCCTGTACCGATTTGTGTTCAAGTCCGCCTACCCAGGAAAGACTTTGTCACGCGTGGTGGAGAATGATGGCACTGGCCAGATAACACAACAAGAGAAAATGGAGGCAGTAGTACAAGCGCTGTTACAAGCTATAACAAGCCAACAGGAGGCAACCTGGGCACAGCAAACAGTGCATCAGGATGCGATGAGGGTGCCACAAACCAGAAGTTCTTTCAGGCTAAAGAACTGAAAGAAAGCCGACAACAGCTTGCTTCCCGGATGGGGACACAACAACAACCACAACCACACTGAGACGCACAAACCACATTCTGCAAAAGATGACAAAGCAGGATGATGTGGAAGCATATCTCATGACCTTTGAGAGAACAGCGGAGAGAGAGAGAAATGGCCGAAAGAAGAATGGGCGGGGTTACAACCATCGTATTTGGCAGGAGATGCTCAAAAGGCTTTCGACCTGGAAATGAAAGACGTCCAGGATTACGACAAATTGGAAAAACAAAATACTAACTTGACTTGGAGTGACCAACACAGTGAGGGTGCATCGGTTCCACCAGTGGGTCTACAAAGCAGGACAGCCACCCTGAACATAGATGTTTGAGCTTATATACCTGGCCAGGAAATGGCTGCAACCTGAAATATGCTCAGCGATCGACATTGTCGAGACCATTGTACTTGACCAATACTAACGCTGTCTACCCTAGGAGGTTCGACGAGGTACGTTCCGTCAACACCCTGGTGGTGATTGTAGAGCGGTTCTACACAGCAGGAGCAGTGGAAACGTCACAAGAATGAAAACACCCATTCCCCAGGCCCTGGTGAACCAGTGGACAGGGTAAGACTGTTCCAAGATACTTTGGGGAAAATGAGCAGCGGGGCGCTGCAAAGACAGAACGAGACTGGGGGTTGAATGTGAGTGCCGAGAACAAGGGAATGGTACACAGAGAAGCACCACCCCGAACCATTGTTTGCTACCATTGCAACAAACTGGGACATATTGCGGCCTATTGCCCACTAAAAGAGGAACCGATGCAGTGTAATGTGTGTAACAAGGGGGGAGAAAACACTGTGTTGTATGCATGTCCTGTAGTTACAGCGGTTCCACTGAATGAAACACTCAACCTGAAACATATGTGCACAGTAAAAGTTGATGGGAAAGAGGTAGCTGTGCTGCTCGATTCTGGCAGCATGATTACTTTGGTCGTGGAAAAATTAGTAGCGTCACAAATTAGACAAACATCAAGAGATCAGTAGTATGTGCATACATGGCGACACACACCCGTACAACGTATTACTGGGACGATATTTTCCTAATATTGAGAAATTAGGAGGACGACAAGGCAAATTGATACCAGCCACTCAAAATAACGAGAAGGAAGTAACCTCGATCCCACAACTGAAGGTAAAAGAAGGCGTAGGTTTAGTTGAGCCACTGGTTAAAGTATTGATAGGAGGAAAAAAATGAAAGCAAGAATACTGAGAAAAGGAATGATGTTAGAGTTACAGAACCCAGGGGGGATAACGAAGAGCCCAGCATGAATGGAGAGGGGATAAATATCCTAGCAGAGAACCACGATGGAGGTGAAATAGAGTTGTCAGAACTAGGGGGATCACCGACCAAGTTTGGGAGTGCCCAAGCACAAGATCCGCTAGAGGGATGTACCCTCTAGCTATAACACGCTAGAGGGAACATAAAGGTAGCTAATGAGGCCCCTATAAATGCGGAAAATATGCCGACAAGTTACCCCTACTTTATGATACAAGATGACTTATTATACCGAGTAGATATGATAGGGATGAATGTAATTGAGCAATTAGGTACCTAGGTACCAGAAGCTCGAAGTCATCAGAAAAGAGGTTGAGAAAATGCTAGATGCAGGGGTCATTGATGAGTCCAGTAGCGAATGGTCCAGCCCCATAGTTTTCAGAATTCAAAATGTGTTATTTCTGAGTTGTCAGTCATGGACTCTGACAAACAGTGCCTGCCATTGTTTACTCATTATCAGCTGGTAGGCCGCTGGTTTGGCAAAGACAGACCAGCAATTTCCTCTTCCTCGTTGGGACAGACATCACTGCACACTGACTGCCTGCCATGGACTCAAAGAAAACAGCTTGGAATCTCATGACTGTAATTGTGTCAGATTTCCAGAGCAACACTAGATTTCTCAGAAATAAATACAAATATCTGGTCAAAGAAATGACAATCACTTATTTCCAGTTAAAGTACCAAGATTTAAAAACATTTTCTTACATTTTATTAGTACGAGCAACACCATCATTGGCTATTTGCTTGTATTTTTTACTCTAATTTGGAATATGCAGACCTACACTTCAGGGCTATCAGATAGGGCCAATGTTTGCCCTAATCACAGCCATGATTAATCATATCCATGAGACAACAGAGCATAGACTCCACAAAATTCTGGAGGTTGTCTCTAGGGATGTTAATACATTCAAAGGGTACATGTACTACGTGTTGCGTCTGTCGCAATAGTCGCAAACCAGTTGCAAACAAGTGTGAAGTCTTAGGTGAAATGTACTAAACATGCGCAATGCTGTTAGTGACTTCTTAGAGAATGCTTTGTGGCAGCAGTTTTTCTTTGCGGTTCAAGCTTAGATGAATATGTAATTATGGCCGTTCCTGCATAAATTCGCAAAAAGGGAGCAGAGATATTGCAAATGAGGGTTCTTATATATTCTAATGAGATGTATGAAAGCTGCCGGCAGTTGCGACACTTACAGTTGCTTCAATGTGTTAAGAACTTTTGAAAGCATGTTTTAAACAGTCGCTATTGTTTCTGGCATTTCCCAGTCCGCTTTTTCTCATGCGTTGCCAGTTGTGCTCAATGCATTTTTGAGGCGAACACCCAAGTACCTAATTTTCACGAAAGGCAGGGTGTACTTACAAGCCTTGAAAACACATTTCTATGACATTTCTGGTTTCCCCAACATGTTGGGAGCAATAGACTGCACACATACCACTCCAATTCATTGTGAGCATCTGTATAAGCCCATGATCTATTTTGTGTCAATTGTCTAGGCCACTAAGTAGGCCAAGTTAATAATAATAATAATAATAATAATAATAATAATAATAATAATAATAATAATAATAAAAGCTAAAATCATTTAAAGTTTCAATTTAATATAATCTTTTATTCTCATTGTACACCCATGTGTACAATGCAGCAGCATGATTTATTTTTTTTGTTACCAATTGGCTAAAGTAAAAAGAAAGTGTGGTAGGTATTCATTTGATTTTACTACTGTACTGTATACTGTATAGGCCTACTATACAGACTTTACAGATATTTTTACATAATGTAATATGTAGCCTACTAAATTTCAGTGTAATGATTTACATTTAAAATACATCGAGAACTGTAAATGTATGTGTGTGATTTTATTGTATTCTATAGTGGGGCCCCACTATAGAATCGGATGGGATTAAACTGCCTTTCATTTTATATATATATATATATATATATATATATATATATATATATATATATATATATATATATATATATATATATAACAGTATCAATATAGGTAACATGAAGACGGAACAGAATGCATTGTACAGATGATGTTTACATTTAACAAATACAATGTTATTTTGATTCTTGCATCCTTAACATATAAATGTTATCCTTCTGGCAGCCTCTGCTGCAGCAAACCTTAACTCAACTCCAGCTAATTTTTTAACAATGTATAATGCTAAGATAGGATGACCTGATTTACAAAGCTCAAAACCGGGACACATTGTTAAATAACTGATAAGACTAATTAAACCATTTAAATATAGGCTATTTTTTTTAGCAGCTAGCTAATTTCAGTACACTCCTGGGTGTATAATTTGTGGCTAATTAGTTTAAATAGCCATATTTTGTTATACGTATTGCATACTTTTATACTGACTTTAATAATAATAATAATAATAATAATAATAATAATAATAATAATAATAATAATAAATTAAATCATTAAAAATAAATTTACGTTTTGGCATTTTTCTTTCTTTCTTTTTTACTCACTGCGTCAGGCTCTATTTGTTGACATTGACATGGTGAATTTGGATGTTTGCAACCTCTCACTGCTCTGTCTGGGCTAAATCCTACCAGAACTGAACAGCTACAAAATTACCATATTACACACACTTGTAGATTCACATTGAACATAAACTAAATGAAAACGCATGGCGCTCTGAGGAATAAGCATGTTCGCCTGTGTTAATCACTTTATAAAAATAACGTTCTTGTTTTAACTGCAGGTGCCATAAACTAAAAGTGGTTGTTTACATTATTTTGACAAAAGGGATTTAGAGTGTGTTGCACTACATGAAGTGGCTGAAAACCGGGAGTTTTTAAAGATTTTGAGCAAAATGTCAGGACACCAGGACCTTTGATGGAAAACCTTGACTGTCCCGTTTGGTCACCCTATGCTTAGAAGATGCAACAAATATTTAATTTTTGGGTTTTTTTTAAATACATTTTTAAAACCAGTTTCAAAAACGGATTCATGATAACTGTGAAAAAGTACCCACATTTGTATTCACTCCACAGCTCAGGTTTGGCATCATAGTGGAGCACTTGTTTCCCAATCTCTGGTATTTGTCTCTTTCACTGAAAGCTAGCTCAACATATTTACTACACAACACTCTGGCATAAATAACCTTTAACAATTAAAAAGCTGCTTTTGATATCCCTGTGACAGCTACTTCTGTATACTGTAAATAGTACAAGGGGATAAAATGCATCAGATTTACTAAACTTCGTTCATTATTCAAACATAGGTAAGCACAAATAGAAGAATTTGGACTTCAGTACCCCTAGTTAATTTGAAACACACAGCTGGTAGCCTAGTGTAAAGTACCCTACCCCTTGTTATAAGAGATCCAGCTCACAGGGCTTTTTACCTGAACAGTATGTAAAAACTCAACCAGCACTGCAGCATACAATGGTAATTCTGGTAAATCTAGCTGTCAGACAGTGAACAAATTGATAACCGAGCAGGCAATATATCCTTAACGGGCTTCTCTGCTTTACAAATGTGTGGGTACCAGTGCTTACCTCTTGTGTTAATAGATAATATCCATGAGTTATTCACAGCTATTCTCATGACTGAAATATCCACAGTACTCCATGGTCATTCATGGAGTAATCTGTTTATTTAAGATGTACCATGCATGGCAAAGAAACCTAAATTAAACCTCTTCATTCAGAAACTTACTTCCATTAGACCAAGCCGTGCATTTGCTCAGCAATGTAGCTTAATTAGGAACTGTGCATTTCACTAATAGCATTCTGTGGTTGTATTTCAAACAATGCAAGACAGATTTCAAAATTTGAAATGTAAAAAAATATTCATGCAGCAGCATTGAGTATGATTTATTCAACGCTAGATCTCTAAACACATAATACACATTAGAAGTTTGCTGATATTTTTACTTGTACTCGCATTTGCCTTTAAGAAGTATTTATTGGCAGGTATTAAATAAATCCATTCATTCATGTATTGATTTGAAAACAAGAAAATATGTTCTTTCCTCACCTTTACCAATCAATGGTAATTAACTTTTGCATTGAGTGCTTTAAAATCTGATTGGAAGCACATTTTCCTCTCACTGTCGTGCTGCCTTGGAATGGCAGTACTGTCAGCGCCCTGGATGAGAGGAAAATTCGCTTCAAGATGGCCTTTAAAACACTCACTGTGGAACTTAATTGCCGTTGATTGGTACTCAATTTTAATACTGAGGGAAGGACAGCTTTTCTTGTTTTGAAATCAACACATTCATGAATTGATTTATGTAATACTACTTTAAGGCAATTACACATATCTCCAACTAACAAAACAGCTACGGACAAAATTTAACATCACCTAGAATTTCAGGATTGAGATAGAATTTAAATAAACAACTGTATGTACATAATTTAGTTATTTAATGTCATGTAATCAAAGAAACTACAAAATGAAAGTATACCAGAAGCCATAATAGTAGTATAGAATTCAATGTTAGGTTTCAAAATGTCAAAGTATTTGGGAAAACTAGAAAGCGGTATGTAATTCAATATGGTAACATAACATTATTTAGCAGGTTTCATTCGACTTTAGAAGCTAAATTAGTTCAATTCTACAGGGTGGTGCAAAACCTATGGCGATAGCTGTAAGTGTTGATGGATTTTTCTAGAGTGAAATCAGAAAACCCAGACTGTATCTACTTGCTGTGCAATGTCGGTTCGTGCAAGTGCAGTTTATATAAGGTCAGGGCACAGCGGGGGCAGACAGAGTGCCATCTCTCAGGCTGCCCTGCCAGTGCTTCTCAGCCACGGTCCCTGGAGCCTCCTGAGAGTCAGTATTGCATTCATGCTGAGTAAGGCCCACTATCTGACTAATTTGTATTGTGAAGCCAAACATGAAGAGATAAAGTCAAAAATCATTGCCCATTCAAACCCACTAACATACTTGAAAGTTAAAGTAATGCACACTAGAGGGTACAAATGGAAGCTGAGCAGAAGGAGGTTCACAATGGAAGTTAGGAAGCTATTTTTTTTGCAAGAGGAATAAATGCATGGAATACTTTAATGGTATATATGAGGAATCAAAATGGCATGTATGGGTCATTCTACAGAAAGGGGACAAATTGGGGTTCCAAAAAATTGAGAAATTGATGTGAAATTTTTTTAGCGAAATAACCAAAATGAAATAAGAAAAAGTCTTATCTGCATATAATATAACTCAGCTGAGCTGAAATTTTAATGTATTTGTTTATATTTTTGTTCAAAAATGTTTTAGCACATCTGTCATTACCGTAACACAATTAAAAACTGTTGTATAAAGAGAAATATACATAAAATGGATTAGGCATTATATCAGGTTTTATACATATTTTAAATTTAAAAAAATATGTTAGCAATGATAAAAGGTATATCAAACTCTTTTATTTATTAAAATATGCGCCCCTTAACCCATTCCTAATATAACTTTCACTCCTGCCAATGCTGCAGCAGTTTTATTCACAAAAATAACTATTGCTACAGTAAAGACATTACAGTTACAGTAATATCAGCGTGTTACAGTAATGACGCTTAAAGATTTAAACATTGATTTAAAATAAATATGTAAAGAAATAAACCATTTATAATGACACTACACAGATTCCGAAATAGGTTTTATTGGAAATCGTAAAACTTTAAAACACATTGGGACAGATGTAAGGATAGCCGTTGTGTAAACAATTGTGGCTGCAAAATCCAAATTGCCTAGCGGCCAGGCAATTATTTTGCATTGTGGCCTATGTACTTAAGAGCAATGCAAATTACTCAACACGCACAAATAATGATCTGCAATTATGATAATGAGGATCTCAATGAGCGCCGCCTGTGGATCGGGGTATTTTGTAGATGCACTTAAAGCCCAGAGGTAAGGTGAGTTAGGAGTACAGAGAGCAGTAGGCGCTGTATAAGATTTGTGGAGCATGAAAATCAAACCAAACAAAAACATATACATAAGAACGTTTACAAACGAGAGGAGGCCATTCGGCCCATCTTGCTTGTTTGGTTGTTAGTAGCTTATGGATCCCAGAATCTCATCAAGCAGCTTCTTGAAGGATCCCAGGGTGTCAGCTTCAACAACATTACTGGGGAGTTGGTTCCAGATTTCCACATTTTTCTGTGTAAAAAAGTGCTTCCTATTTTCTGTTCTGAATGCCCCTTTATCTAATCTCCATTTGTGACCCCTGGTCCTTGTTTCTTTTTTCAAGTCGAAAAAGACCCCTGGGTCGACATTGTCTATACCTTTTAGGATTTTGAATGCTTGAATCAGATCACCACGTAGTCTTCTTTGTTCAAGACTGAATAGATTCAATTCTTTTAGCCTGTCTGCATACAACATGCCTTTTAAACCCGGGATAATTCTGGTTGCTCTTCTTGCACTCTTTCTAGAGCAGCAAAATCTTTTGTAGCGAGAACTGAACACAATATTCTAGATGAGGTCTTACTAATGCATTGTAAAGTTTTAGCATTACTTCCCTTGATTTAAATTCAGCACTTTTCACTATATATCTAAGCATTTTGTTAGCCTTTGTTATAGCTTCCCCACATTGTCTAGATGAAGACATTTCTGACATAAACATAAACTCCTAGGTCTTTTTCATAGATTCCTTCTTCAATTTTGTGTCGTCTGCAAATTTGCATACTATACCAGAATCTAAGTCATTAATGTAGATTAGGAAGAGCAGAGGTCATAATACTGATCCCTGTGGTACTCCACTGGTTACCATATGTCAGCGGAAGGGCAGCAAAGTCCTCTTGGCACACTGAAAAGAAAAGAAAAGGTTTTTTTGTTGTTGTTGTTGTTGTGCTGCAACACATTCGCTTGTCACATCGTGTCCGGTGTGTTGAGGCCTTTACTCTAAAAAAAAGTGTAAATAGAGTAAAGCAGTAGGATATGCACTGCCAGGCCACTTTATTGTTTGCAATTATATCCTATTGGATTGGATAGGGTTGAGGCCTTTATTGACCATTTTACCCCACATAATCCCCTTACTGACTAAATATCTTGGCATGTTAAATAGAGCAAAATGTTTATATTATATATTAATTATTATTAATAGGCAAATATAATATAATCACCAAGGCCATCTTACAAGGGAATAATATGTACCCTAAAATATAATCAATTTTTGGAGTAATGCAGATGGGAGTGGACTTAAAGGGCATTAATGCCCCTCCCCTAGTCATTCTGCATTCTAAGAAAATACTTTTGTGAAATACTGATGAATTAATTTATATTTAACAATAATTTAGGGTAAAACATTTCTAAAAAGTGTCATTACCGTAAAAGTTCCGTCATTACCGAAACAAAATAAGTTGTTACGGTAATGATTGTTACGGTAATGACAATTTGAAGCATTTTTATGAATTTATAAAAATCTCAGGCCTACACATTCTGACCATGCCTAACTTTGAACATATAAATCATGAAATAATTCTAGCCTATAATCATTTGCTTTGTAAAACATTTAATCATAGCAGAATAGCAGGTACAGTAATGACGCATAATAAACCTAATCAATGATTTTCAGACACTTGAAGTAATTTTTTTTTTAAATAAATGTTTGAAACTGATCTACTCACCATGTGGCCATGTTGGGAATGATACGATCTCTTTTCTTGATCACATGCTCAAAGGGGTGGCCTAAGGCATATTTTCACTAGGAGGCAAAACACTGTCAGTTACGGTAATGACATTGAAAACTGGGGACAGGTTTTCAATGTTTTTTTTATTCAAAAATAGAAAAAATATTTTAAAATACTAGTTCAACATTATACTATGATACAACATTCCTTTTTAAAAAATATTGTCATGTTTTAAAATGATTCCATAAAATACATTTGTTTTGATGAGAAAATATAAGAGCTAGAAGTGGGGACACTGAACGTTTTTTGAACGTAAAAATAAAAAAAAATCACTCTTAAATGTTAATATTGCATACAAATAATTATGCTAAATGTTAATGAAAAACAGCAAAAGAAATATGTATATTGCATCCGACAAAACTTTTTTTTTTTTTAAATATTTAAATAGACTTTACTTTGAGGTGGGGACTCAATTTGTCCCATTTCGGTAGAATGACCCGTATACATCACTATACGATATGTATTTAAAGATTATTAATGGTATAAAATAAGTAAGAAACAACTTACGTGCACGCGAGCCTAGAATTAAACAAATAAACATGTTTTTTTGTTAAAACGCATGGGAAAAATTGAAAACAGGATAAACAGCCACACACACACACACTTTACCCAAATACCTTGCACACTGCCAGTCAGAAGCACATACAGGGATTACATAGACTCCAGTCCCAATTACTGAGATAACTGGTGCGATTCTAACTGATCCAATGAGATTTACACATCATACTAATTCAAGTCACTGTGTAGTAAAACCACAAAAAGCAAGGCAAGAAGTAGATAAGTCCAATGTTGCTACATTATTTTTTTTTAACTATCAGAACCACTGTACCAAGTCGTGCTTAATGTATTTTTCAGAGTGCATACTCTTTTACAAATTTGAGGAGAATTTCTGCATATTTTATACGGGTTATGTTCTATATATGTGTACTATATTCAGATCCACTAATCTCCCAGAGAGGAAACCCCTCGGGAAGTAAGCAAAGTGTTCTTCTAGCAAAGATTTTCTCTAAGCCGGAGTTAGCTACCAGACACAATATGAATCAATCAATAAATAAATATGTATTACTTGTCATGATGCACGTGCATCAGCATTAACTGAATAAGTAAAATAAAAGCAAACATTAATAAACTAATTGTCGAACTAAATTAGGACAGCACCCCTACACACGATAGAAAAAGCAGCAGCAATATGCAAAACATGCACATTATTTAAAAGGTGAAGCAACTGGTATATATATATATTTTTTTTTTTAATCTATGTGTGTTTTTATACTTATATACAGTATATATATTGCATAATCTAAATGTGTTTTTTATACTTTAAATATTTGTGTTTTTTTATAATTTAAATATGTCTTTATACTCTAAATATGTGTTTTTTTTTTAAATGAAAATATACCCCATTCATTTGGTGAATGTTTTATACAAATGACTACATATGTTCATATATTATCCATTGTCCAATTAAGAAAAATGTGAAAATTAATATTAGAATATACACACAATGTATATAACACATGTCTATACTTATACACTGTAACCAGAATATAAAATGTGACACTAACACTTTCATATAAATATAATTCCTAGGATTTGTCCTTTACAGAAAAGACAACACAAGATATATAGATAGGAGTTAATAAAGACTGGAGTAAACGCTTTGAAAATATGTCCCTGTGTATTGTAGTAACTGATAGGCAATCTAATATTTATTCAAGGGCTGTTCCTTGGTAAAATGTTACAATGAGATGATATGGGTGCGAAAGTAGCTTTAATTGTGTCTTGTGTAACTAAGCTATCTTGTATCTTAAATGACCTGCATGTTTGATATACGCTTTGCAGGTAAAAAGCAGCTTTAAGCAGAAAGTGATTTTATGCTATTTACAAAAATGTTTATGGTGTATGATAAGAATATAAAAAAAAAATTAATAAATAAAAAAAAAATCTTGTAATTCTCGTTATTTTGATATTTGGAATCAGTGCATTAACTCACATTTTTGTATATAAACGTGTACAACATTTTTGTGAACATTATTATTATTGTTATTTATTTCTTAGCTGACGCCCTTATCCAGGGCGACTTACAGTCGTCAACAATTACATTTCAACGTATTCCCTATTTGCTCTATCTGTCTGTATACACACACATTCATCTATCTTTTTATGGCATACAAATCAAGTTGCATGATATCATTAATTAATGTTCCTGTTTTGCTTATATTTAAAACACATAAGCACATATGTACATCAATATATGGATATGTGATGCATACATGTAACATAAAATGGTATACATTGCATATATGTACAATATATTGAAAATATGTGTTCTTTCCATATGGGCAGTGTGATAAAGTGTGGGGTAAAGTGATGGAGGGCAGGTACATAGGGCCACGCCTGGAAAGAAGCATATACCCTTGCTGACCACTGATATAAGAAATGTAGTTCAGGGAGATAATGGCGGCGGGCTAAAAGACTACATTTCCCAAGGGGCTGGGAGTGGCTAGATTACAGGAGAATGTGTTGCACCTGTAATTAATTGATGATGAGTATTTAAACGCCTTAACTGAGGGGTTCTCTGGCAATGTGGGGCTACGTCTGTGAACAACAGAGGAGACTGGAGGGAAAGAAAATTAAATAACGGTAATAACAAGAACTATTGTAGGTTGTGTGTACCAGTTGAGTTTGTTTTGAAAACCAGCAAGCAGCTTAGCTGCCTGGGTGACAGTTAGGGTAAACAGCTGTTGTAGTAGTAAGTTCTCCAAGAGAAGGAGATAGAGTTTTGTTTTGTTTTGTAATTTTTGGTTTAAAAATTGGTGACTCTGTGTCCCTTTGACAGGACACAGTAAAACTAATAAACATACAGGCCCCGCCCTGTTTAGACCTTATTTCTGTTGTCTGAGTGTAATTGCAACACCGCACTAGAGGACCGCTGTGAAGGACCCGCTGAGTACTGTGGTAAATAACACCCCACGTTGCTACATATGGTGGAGAATGCGGGCATTCACTTATTAAGGTCTGTGTGTGGAGTAAATAAACCTCAGCTTCAGACAAGATGGAGGCCGTAATACAGGGTCTTATCCAGGTTGCAGCTGCACAACAAGAAGCTACTCGTGCGCAGCAGGAGGCTACACGGTACAGCAGGAGACCAATCAAGTCCTCCGAGATGAGCAGCAGCACATTACGCAAAGACTGCAGTGCGAAATACAAACTTTGACTGAAAAACTTAACACCATTACCAGTGGTGGACAGGGGCGTCTCGTCCAATCCGGGCCAATCATTATTTGCAAAAATGACAAGCACTGATGACGTGGAGGCATACCTGAAGACATTTGAGCGCACAGCAGAGAGAGAGAAGTGGCCAGAAAACCAATGGGCAGATCTGGTGGCCCCGTTCCTGAGTGGAGATGCTCAAAAGGCCTACTATGATTTGGAGGCTAGGCAAGCGGGCGACTACAATCAGCTGAAAACAGAGATACTGGCCCGACTTGGAGTAACGCCAGCGTGCGCCCAGAGGTTCCACAGCTGGGGGTTTCAGTTGGATAAACCACCCGCTCACAAATGTACGACCTAATACACCTCTCCCGAAATGGCTGAAACCAGAGGTCAACTCAGCAGCAGAGGTCGTGCAACTGGTTGTGATGGATCGTTTTTGAGAGGTCTACCACCTGCCTTAAGGAGATGGGTCGGACAGGAGACCCCACCAATGCTGACCAGTTGGTTGCCCTAGTAGAGCGATACCTGGCCACTAATGAGTTGGTACGACCTGCTCCACATGAACAGCCCCAGAACCTGAAGGCCCGGAGCCTCGTCGGAACCGGTAAGACTGTTGCTGGGTCAGGGGGGATAGAAGACCAGCCGTTGGCTGCGAAGGGACTTGGAGACACTTGGGACATTAAACCAGGTCAGGGTCTGTAAGACCTGGGGGAAAAAACATGGTGAATCATAATAAGTTTATTCGTTGTTTCCGTTGCCAAGAGTTGGGGCATATTGCTGCCCAGTGTCCGGGGGGTGAAGAACCCATGCAATGTAATGTGGGGAAAAAATAACCGGGTTAACTTGTCCTATTGTAATGTGGTCACTGGATTAACCGGGTTCAAGTAGATGACAAGCATTTGTGCACGGTATCGATAGACGGGAATAAGGTTAAAGCTCTACTCGATTCAGGGAGCATGGTTACGCTAGTCTCCACCCATTTAGTGGAGGCAAATAGATTGGACCAGACTCATTGTGTCAGTGTCACCTGTATACATGGGGACACTCACCAATATCCTACAGCCAACCTTTGCATTGATTCTAGTGGTGGCCCTGTCAGCTGTAGGGTAGGGGTGGTTGCCAAATTACCCTATGAGGTAATACTGGGACGTGACTTTCCCATTTTTTTTAAGTTATGGTACCCAACTGGCAAATTGGACATGTCAGAAAACAAAACCATGGCCACAAGTGAGGCACAGAGGGAGGAGCTAGCAGCCTTATTTCCATTTTCAGATTCAATTATAACTGAGGGGAACCCTGAGAGTTGCCCAGAAAATGGGTATGACTGGGATATAAATAAAGTTCACCCCAATCCGGTAGTAGTGATGGTAGGGGATGAACAGGGGCCAGGAAGTAGCCCCGGACCATCCTCTACCGATAACATAGAATATGGAGGGTTAATTGGCTTGAACTTACCAAGGGAAAAATTTGGTACTGCTCAACTGAATGACCAAACTCTGCAGTTTGCTCGTGAGAATGTGGTAATGATAAATGGGGTGCCTGTAAACCCTGAAATACCTTTTACCTGGCCATATTTTGAAATGAAAACGATTTATTGTATCGTGTGGAAAAAGGGGGTTGATGTGGTAGAACAATTACTGGTTCCACGGGACTTTAGAAGGACAGTATTGGATTTAGCGCATGATCATATATTGGGGGACACTTGGGCATTGAGAAAACAAAGGATAGGGTCACAGCTAGGTTTTATTGGCCAGGCCTTCATGCAGAGATTGAAAGGCACTGCACGGGTGTCCAGTTTGCCAGGAACGACGCCAGTGAAAAGGTTTAGAAGCCCACTAATTCCACTACCTATTATTGAAACGCCGTTTGAGCGTATTGCTATGGATTTAGTGGGACCTCTGGAGAAGTCCGCCAGAGGGCACCAACACATACTGGTGATTCTCGATTATGCCACTCGGTATCCCGAAGCTGTCCCCTCCATAACACGGCAGCGAAAAATATTGCAAAGGAGTTGATGCAAATGTTCAGTAGGGTCGAATTCCCAAAGAAATATTGACAGACCAGGGTACCCCATTCATGTCACGTGTCACCAAAGAGCTGTGTAAATTATTAAAAATAAAACACTTAAGAACGTCGGTATACCATCCACAAGCGGATGGACTCGTGGAACGTTTTAACCGAACTCTGAAAAACATGCTCAAAAACAGTTGACAAGGATGGGAAAAATTGGGATTGTCTGATACCCTACTTAATGTTTGCCATACGTGAGGTTCCACAAGCTTCTTTGGGTTTCTCGCCGTTTGAGCTGTTATACGGAGACATCCCGAGGCTTGCTGGATATTGCCAAAGAGACCTGGGAACAAGAACCAACTCCATATCGAGTGTAATTGAGCACATTTCTCAAATGCAAGATCGGATCTTGGCGGTCATGCCCATTGTTAAACAACACATGAGGGAGGCCCAGGAAACCCAGAGAAACACATACAACAGGAATGCAAAACTAGAGTTTTTCAACCAGGGGATCGTGTGTTGGTTCTGGTACCCACAGTAGATAGTAAGTTCCTGGCTAAGTGGCATGGGCCGTATGAGGTTATGGAACAAGTAGGACCAGTAAATTACAAAGTTAGTCAGCCAGGTAGAAGGAAACCTGAGCAGATTTATCATGTAAATCTTTTAAAAGCATGGAGGGACAGAGACGCACTGGGTGCCATAGGAACAGCCATTATCTCTGACAGTAATTCAGCAGAGCCAGCTGTCAAAATAGGGGAAACACTGTCGGTTGAACAGCAGCGGAGGTCCAGGAATTTATAGCGAAGAACAGAATGGTGTTTTCAGAACTACCAGGACAAACAGATGTAATCCAACATGACATTATAACCGAGCCAGGTCAAAGGGTTAATGTAAAACCTTATCGGGTACCTGAAGCCAGGAGGGTAGTCATTAAAAATGAAGTACAAAGAATGTTAGATTTACGGGTAATAGAAGAGTCAAACAGTGAATGGGCTAGCCCGATTGTGTTAATCACAAAACCAGATGGGTCAATTCGATTCTGCAATGATTACAGAAAACTGAACAGTGTCTCGAAGTTTGATGCCTATCCCATGCCACGGGTTGACGAACTGGTGGATCGATTAGGTACGGCCAGGTTTTTAACCACTTTAGACTTAACTAAGGGATATTGGCAGGTTCCCCTATCCCCACAGGCTAGGAGAAAACCGCTTTTGCACTCCAGAGGGCTTGTTTCAATACACCGTCATGCCTTTTGGGCTACATGGGGCCCCTGCCACATTCCAAAGAATGATGGATAAGATCCTAAAACCACACAGTAAGTATGCGGCGCATACCTAGATGACGTGGTAATCCACACCACAGACTGGGCCACACACTTGGTTAGGGTACAGGCTGTACTGGACTCTCTCGTGTAGCAGGGTTAACGGCAAACCCGGCGAAGTGCTCTATTGGCCTAGAAGAAGCCAAATATCTCGGTTACACCATTGGTCGGGTTTAATAAAACCCAAAATAGGGAAAATAGAGGCGATTCAGAAATGGCCAAGGCCAGTAAATAGAGAGTACGGGCATTTCTTGGTTTGACGGGATATTACAGGCGGTTCATTTCTAATTTTGCTACGGTTGCTGCCCTCTAACTGATCTAACCAGAGCCAGAGGTCCAATCATGGTGAAATGGACCCCAGAGACAGAGGGGCATTTCAGGCACTTAAAGATGCACTCTGTGAGCACCGGTGTTAGTCACCCTGGACTTTACAAATGAATTTGTGGTACAGACGGATGCTTCGAGGTGGGGGTAGGAGCGGTGTTGTCCCAAAAGATCAGAGGAGAAGAACACCGGTTTTATTCCTTAGTAGGAAACTTACCTCCTCAGAGAAAAAATATGCCATAGTGGAGAAAGAGTGTCTCGCCATTAAATGGGCGTTAGACTCTCTGAAGTACTATCTACTAGGGAGGCGCTTTAAATTGGTCACTGACCATGCTCCATTAACCTGGATGCATCAGAACAAGGAAAAAACGCTAGGGTGACTAGATGGTTTTAAGTTTACAAGGCTTTAACTTTTCAATTGAACACAGGGCGGGAAAGATCACGGGAACGCAGATGGTCTGTCCCGCGTACACTCTCTATTCTCCAAGGTCACTCGGCCCAAGGGGCCTGAGCTGGGGGGGAGGATATGTGATAAAGTGTGGGGTAAAGTGATGGAGGGCAGGTACATAGGGCCACGCCTGGAAAGAAGCATATACCCTTGCTGACCACTGATATAAGAAATGTAGTTCAGGGAGATAATGGTGGCGGGGTAAAAGACTACATTTCCCAAGGGGCTGGGAGTGGCTAGATTACAGGAGAATGTGTTGCACCTGTAATTAATTGATGATGAGTATTTAAACGCCCTAACTGAGGGGTTCTCTGGCAATGTGGGGCTACGTCTGTGAACAACAGAGGAGACTGGAGGGAAAGAAAATTAAATAACGGTAATAACAAGAACTATTGTAGGTTGTGTGTACCAGTTGAGTTTGTTTTGAAAACCAGCAAGCAGCTTAGCTGCCTGGGTGACAGTTAGGGTAAACAGCTGTTGTAGTAGTAAGTTCTCCAAGAGAAGGAGATAGAGTTTTGTTTTGTTTTGTAATTTTTGGTTTAAAAATTGGTGACTCTGTGTCCCTTTGACAGGACACAGTAAAACTAATAAACATACAGGCCCCGCCCTGTTTAGACCTTATTTCTGTTGTCTGAGTGTAATTGCAACACCGCACTAGAGGACCGCTGTGAAGGACCCGCTGAGTACTGTGGTAAATAACACCCCACGTTGCTACAGCAGGTATACTGTAATAACAATAATGTAATAATAATAAAATCTTTCATTTAAAGGGTTTTGCTGTGAAACAATTAAATGTGCTTTTAAATCCTCCATGTCCTTACTTTCACATTTAAAAGTGGAATGAAGAATGAGAAAACGAGAGTGCATCATTTAATTGACTAGTTTTTTGTATTGGTGTTAATACAATTACGAATAGTGATTATAATAAGGTGTATCCATCTTAAATATATATATATATTATAATTTTATTTTACTGTTTATTAGAGGGGGTGTAGCAAAAAAAGGTTTGGGAACCACTGGCTCAGAAGGAAGGAAAAAAGACTACAACTTGCAAGATTTGCTCTTTGGGGCTTTCCTTTCACGGTAGTACTCAGAGTTTATCTTTTTTCTCATCTGTGTCGCAAACAAGTTGATTTTTCTTTTAAACAATGTATTCTATTAGTTTAAATCTGTACCACGGCAGTACAATTACAGCTATAGCCTAAGTCTGTCTTAATTATGGCATATTCAGCTAACTACATATCCAACAGAGTAGTCATTGTAGTACCACTGCTAATTTACAGTAATGCATGGCACAGTAGATTATGTATTATATTAAAAGACTTGCTTTGGCTAACTTCAGATTGCATGCAAGTAAACATTTTCATTTATTGTTAAAGTTGCCTGTAAAATGTTAGGTGCCATTAATAAATGCTTGCACAATATAGCATTAATACCAAGTGTTACTTTTAGTTGTCTTTCACTACAATTGCATAGCGCAAACAGGTGTGATTAATTGATTAATTAATTAATCACCCAGATGGGGTGATTAATTGATTAAAAGAAAATGCCAAGATTAAAACCCCTAGTAAATATATGTCAATATGAGATATATAGAGGTAGTCATGAAATCCATATTCGTAGATTCAACATCTTGCAACAACATAATTCTAAAAAATGACAAAGTTTTGCTGAAAAGTCATTTTTATCAATGTCTTCATTATTGTTACAATGTGGGCTTTTGGGAGATTTTAAATTGACAATGTTAATTTTCTTAATCTGCTCCATTGAAAGAACTGTATGTGCATTTACAGTACAACTTCCACACAAACATCGCCAAACTCATCTTGACAGAGCCTTTCATTTAGTCTTGTAACAACAGACTGAGAATTAAAATAATTTCATGTTGTGTGATGTTTGTGATATACACCACTAAGGGTGAGATCAAAAACACAAAACCTAACTTTCAACCTTGACAGTCAGAAGTGAAAGGCTTCTGCATTACCCTGCTGCACCAACTACCCTGCCTTTGCCTCTCCTAGGTCATTCCAGCACTGTTGTCTTGTATAAGCTTTCTGCCCCTGTTTTTGCCTCAGTGACAGCTTTGTGGCTGATTGATTTCAAACATGTGTTCTTTAGTCAATGGGCTGTTCATTACCATCTGCTTTCATCTGGGCTCTCTGTCTCCACAGAGCGATGCATTTATCAAGAGTAACTGCTCTAGTAAATTGAGGAAGAAGGGAAGCAGACAGTTATACATTTAGCAGTGGTTATGCTATATCTCTCAGGCTTTATATACAATATAGGGGTTATTTCCAGACTTCTCCAGCTTTATAGAGGGTCATTACAGCTCAAGTGGACCAAGGTGGGTTACTCTTACATAAATTAATTTGTTGGAACATCTTTGAAATATGCTTTAAATGATAATGGTATTTATCTCTGCCCGCCCAAATGACAAAAAGCTAACAAGTACCATAAGGATACCATAATGAAACCTGACTATGAAGAACTATGGACAATTATCAATAAAGGCAACACAAAGGTTTTGGAAGAACTATTGCACAACAGGTATTGGCTGCATCAAACTAGTATAAAACTAGTATAGTATAAATCCATCAAATACAATGTTGTATGAAGTTTTGTTGTTGCAATTAAACCAAATCGTCAGATATGGCTAAGTTTACTGTTTCAATTGAAATCCCACTTCTACTCTTAACTTGAGTGCTTTGTTTATTTCACTTGTGAGGATGGTTGTACACAACCCACTCACCATCCTCATTCGTGGAAAAAACATCAGTACTAAACACTCATGGAGTATCCTCTATGTCCTTATAAATAATACAATAATACATTTTATGAAAACTGAGCTCAAACCATTTGGTAGGAAAATAGTTTTATACTGTTTTATAGTTTTATACTCTTAAAATTGTTTATTTCTTTTCAGGAAATTTGCCTCTGCCCTTGCAGTCTGTTAGAAACAATAGGAAAGAACCTTGACATTCTGAAACAGCGAATTCAACAGTATTTCATAATGTACTATACAGTGCGCTTACAGAAGCACACAGCAGGAAGATCAAGGCCACCGATTTATATGCACTTGGGGCTAATAATGTATCCATTTACTTAAAATCCTGATAAACTTGAGAGCACTAAGCCATTGCTTAGAAACAATGCTTTTGCCATTTTGATCTTTTTCTTGAAAAAACAAATGTAAAGTGGTTCACAAACCTTTAATTAGCACTGCAGTTAGGTCATACCTTCCTTAAATCCTCTAATTGCTTAATAGAGATCCAAGTAATCACAAGTACAGTAGGTTAAACAATAGTTTTTTTGTCTATTTTAATGAATATCTAGGATTTTTACAGAGGGTGCTCAAATTATATATAAAAATACTATATAAAATAGTATTTTTAATATATAAAATAAAATACTTTTATCCACGCATATTACAGGACATCCCAGTTTAATGACAATTTACTTGTTTTGTCAACATGGAAATATACTAGGGAATGCACTTATGATGTCTATATCATCATTTATATTAAATGATTTATTCTGTTGTAAAATGGAACATTTGCCTGCAAAAAAACATATATATTTTTTTATATAATGGCATGCGTGGGATTTGAAACTATAATATAACCTTCAGTTTGCAAGTGTGTTGTGTTACTGTCTCAGTGCTACAAGATTAGTTGAGACAAGCAGTATTTTGAAAGAGAAATTCAGCCAGCTGAGAATTCATCTTCATCATCATCATCATTCTGAGATTCTGATCTTGAGCTCTGAAAGAATTTGGTTTCCTGTCAGTGTAACGCTCATTGTGGTCCTATTGGCGCAAGGAAGTACGGTTCCTGACGATACACTGGTTGATGAGAGTAACGCTATTTGTGGTCCCCACTGGCTATGCTGAAGGATTGCCTATATATTTGGTAAAAGTAAAACATTAATACATATTGAAATGAATCAATACATAAATCAATACATAGACATGTATTTCTTTCTTTATGTATTCTAGATGCTTATTTATTTTTCCCATATAAACACTGCCATTTAATAGTGTATGAAACAAAAATAAATACTCAACAGTTCTTGTTTAATTGTATATTCAGTAGTTCGGGACAAACACCAACCACAAAATGTTTTAGTACAAATATTTATTGTAGAGAATGCGGAGTATGCGATTTTACAGAAAAGTATGCTGTAAATACACATTCATTTGGCATCAAACCTAACTTGGTTTGAGGGTTCACTGCCTGGCCGACTGGACGAGGCTGAGACCCCCATTGATAAAACATAAAAATTGTTATTAAGAAAGGTGGAGATGGGGAGGTGGTGGGTTACGATGAAATCAAAACGCAACTGAGAGATAAGTGAAGAGGGTATTTATAGTGCTAACAATTTAATTAGCTAATGTGTAAATTGAATGATTCAATTTGGTGACGCGGAGATTGGTGTCTGACCTTCCTCCCGAACTTTAATTATAAATTTCATTTCAGTAGTTCGGGACAAACACCAACCACAAAATGTTTTAGTACAAATATTTATTGTAGAGAATGCGGAGTATGCGATTTTACAGAAAAGTATGCTGTAAATACACATTCATTTGGCATCAAACCTAACTTGATTTGAGGGTTCACTGCCTGGCCGACTGGACGAGGCTGAGACCCCCAAAAAGAACAAGCCGGTCTCAATGCCACAATTAGAATTGAATATAGCCCACTTGAAGGTTTAGCCAACCTTTAACAAATGATCATCAGCACGCAGGAGAGGAAAACAAAACCCATTTTTGGGAAATAAACCTCTGGGAATCCATGGCTGATTCGATTGCCCTTCCTCCAGGCAGGCTACTAACGCTTAAGAGCACATTTCTGTAAAAGCATTTTTAGGCTCCGTAATATTTGCTATAATGTAAACTTGGTAAACCCTGGAGGATCAACAACCTAACCGTTTGATAAGAGAGTCTGGAACTCCGTGGGAAGCAGCTGCTACGATTCTGAAGGAATAACCGGAAAACTGCTCAGCTGCAAATCCGGTCCTGGAAATAAAACAGGTGAATAGGTGAAAGAAGAACAAATGTTGGGTGACGATTGTTCAGTTTTCGTTAATAAACAGCGGGCCTGAGGGTGATGCACCCTGAGAAAGATGGAGATGGATAAGAGAGAAAGGGGTCATATGGGCCAACATGGGAGTTTAATTTATAAATAAATTGAAAAGCTTTCCCTAATCTCCCAGGTCAGTTTTACTTCTTTTGAGCAGGAAGGAAAGGGTATCAAATGAGGTGATTGCTAGGACAGAGATTAAGGGTTGAATCTGGGGGTTGAATTTGAGAGTGATGTAGACTCTGAGCACCTATGGGAACCCAAGAAGGCTAAGAGAAAGAACTTTAAGGTTTTATCTAAAAACAGGCAGGAGTAGCTGGAGCAGATGAGAGGCACCAAGAGAGTACGTTGATGGCAATAGGTAGGCAAGCAGGGGGAGAAAGAGATTCTGATAGTTGAAGCCCTTTCAGGATTAGTGAAATTTGTGAGTTGCAGAGTGTAGAGCTGGGACACCGAAATTGAGTTGAGCTTGTAGAAAAACTTGATGCCAGAAATTCAAATCTTATAGCTCTGTTCTTAAGGGACATAATATAGGATGACGCTTCGGGCACTGAAAATGATGGAAAGGAATGTTGAATGCAAAGTGAAATTTTAAAGCAATTCCAGGATGACCAGTACATTTGCAGTGAGTGGGGAGTGATGCTGAGAAGAGTTGTTTCTTGAGCCTGCAGAAATCAGGGAATGCAGCAGGTGTCTCACATGAATGTCAGGTCTGAAAAATGAGGAATCTGAGTTGGCAGGAGGTCGTCTTCGGGAGCTAATGCTCTGAATCTCTGCGTTTGGAAACAAGAAAGAGAATCGATTATATTCAGGTGGCCGAGAATGTGTTGAGCTCTGAAAATGAACTGATGAGTAACAGTAAACAGGTAATCCTTCTGAATATTCTCATTATATGGTGGGAGAATGAACGATCTTGTTAAAGATTTAGACTGTAGGTGAATTATGTGAGTGGAGAAGAATGGATTTTGAGCCCAGGAAGACCCCAAAAAGGAGTGCGGCTACAGCAAATGGACACATTTTGCGCAATGACGAGGAGTGATCGGTTATAGGAATAATGCTGAATTCGTTGGGCCATGGAGCAGAAAACCAATTTTCCCTTGTAGTATCCTCCAAAGCCAAGAGAGGGAGCTGCATCTTTGAATGGTTGAATGTCTTTGTGCAGCAGGAGACAGTTGTCGTAAAAGTACTGCCATTCCTTTCTTTTAGTAGAGAGCTCCCAGGCGGAGCTCCCACAGGCGGAGTTCCTTGCGAAAAAAAAAAAAAAAGGAACCAAACCATTAGTATGACATCATTGTGGGAAATCGACAGAAAGGATCAAATAGAGAGAAGGCAGGAGATAAAAGCTCTGCCTCGAGGATTTATCCTCATTGCGTACAAATTGCAAAGCATAGGACATGGTTTATTTAAATTTCCAGAAAGCTTTTGACAAAGTCCCACATAAAAGATTAATTTCTCAAACTGAACGCTGTAAGGATTCGAGGAAATGCATGCACGTAGATTAGGGAGTAGTTAACATGTAGAAAACAGAAGGCCTCCAGAGTATGCAGTATTGCGGCCCTGACTGATATTCAAAGAAATGGGAAAGGTTTTGAAAGTGTTTGAATAAACTGCCGATAAGCTGAAAGAAGAAAAGCATCTCACGGAGAAGAGACCACTATGGGGTCGTGCTGGACACCCATGGCGGCCAGGGAGGTCACTGCAGGAGCCTGCTGAATGCCTGCAGTGAGGGGAGGGTAACCTAAAAGGTTACATTTGGAAGACCGTGGAGGTAAGGAATAGAAGGGGGCTGTGGGGCCCTGTTGAAGCTCGCAGCTGGTAGAAAACCGTTTGACAGAGAAGGGAGCACTATGGGGGCCTGCTGGACGCCCATAGTGGCCAGCAAGGTCACTGCAGGGGCCTGCTGGACGCCTGCAGTGAGGAGAGGTAACCTGAAAGGTTATAGTTGTAGGTGAAGGGAGCACTATAGGTGCCTGCTGGACGCCCATAGTGGCCAGCAAGGTCACTGCAGGGGCCTGCTGGATGCCTGCAGTGAGGAGAGGTAACCTGAAAGGTTATAGTTGGAGGTGAAGGGAGCACTATGGGGGCCTGCTGGACGCCCATAGTAGCCAGCGAGGTCACTGCAGGGGCCTGCTGGACGCCTGCAGTGATGGGGGGTGGGGAACGCGGGAGCAGCCGCTCCCAACTGTAATTACTGATTAGAGGAGACATCAAAATGGAGCGAGGTAACCAGTGGTGTACTACAGGGATCAGTATTAGGTTCTCTGCTATTCCTAATCTACATAAGGATTTAGATTCTGGCATAGTAAGCAAACTTGTTAAATTTGCACACAACACAAAAATAGGTGGAGTGGCAAACACTGTTGCAGCAGCGAAGGTCATTCAAAATGATCTAGACAGCATTCAGAACTGGGCAAGCACATGGCAAATGACATTTAATAGAGAAGTGTAAAGTACTGCACACAGGCAAGAAATGTGCATTATATATATCATATGGAAGATACTGAAATTGAAGGAATCTTTGAAAAGACCTAGGAGCTTATGTTGACTCATATATGTCTTCATCTAGACAATGTGGGGAAGCTGTAAAAAGGCCAACAAGATGCTTGGATATATTGTGAAAAGTTTTGAATTTAAAATCAAGGGAAGTAATGTTAAAAATGTACAATGCATTAGTAAGACCTCACCTAGAATATTGTGTTCAGTTCTGGTCACCTTGTTAAAAAAAAAAAAGGATATTGCTGCTCTAGAAAGAGTGCAAAGAACAGCGACCAGAATTGTCCCAGATTTAAAAGGCATGTCGTATGCAGACAGGCCAAAAGAAATGAAGCTATTCAGACTTGAACAAAGACTACGCGGTGATCTGATTCAAGCATTCAAAATCCTAAAAGGTATTGACAAAGTCAACCCAGGAGACTTTTGAACCAGGACCAGGGGTCACAAATGGAAATTAGACAAAGGAGCATTCAGAACAGAAAATAGGAATAGTAATTTTGAAGCCGACACCCTGGGATCCTTCAAGAAGCTTCTTGATGATACTCTGAGATCAATAAGCTACTAACAACCAAACGAGCAAGATGGGCTGAATGGCCTCCTCTTGTTTGCAAATCCTCCCATGCTCCCATGTAGTTTAAATGGCCTAGGAGGGACAGAAGATTGCGTTTAGTAGGAGGGGACCGGACAGAAAAGTGGAAATATAAAAATACAATCCCCTGAGGACAGGCTCAATGGGCATGATTTTAAATGTGTTTGATATATTGGCTTTAGCCAGTCATGCTTTTTTTTTTCCCCAGCAATTTTGATTAAGAATATGGCGTGGTCGATTTGCATATTGCAGGGAGCAATCTTCGCGAGGACTGTTGATGCTGGGTGTGGTGGAGTTACGGTGAGCGGAAATGAAGGAAGTTACAGGCGGAATAGCACAGGTTACTTCAATGAAGTTATTACAAATCTGGCAAAACAATCTCTGGATACAAATGCTCAAAACTGCCGATGAGCAGAAAGAAAAGCATTTCACAGAGAAAGAATCACTATGAGGGCCTGCTGGACGCCCATAGTGGCCAAGAGATCGCTGCAGGGGCCTGCTGGACTCCTGCAGTGAGGGGAGGTAACCTGAAAGGTTATAGTTGGAGGTGAAGGGAGCACTATGGGGGCCTGCTGGACGCCCATAGTGGCCAAAAGGTCACTGCAGGGGCCTGCTGGACGCCTGCAGTGATGAGGGTGTAACCAGAAAGGTTACAGATGCATATTATACAACAGTGGCGGGTGTCGAAACCCCAGGATAGATCGCGGAGCAGCCGCTCCCAACTGTAAAACAATCGCTGGATACAAATGCTCAAAACTGCTGAAGCGCAGAAAGAAAAGCATTTCACAGAGAAAGGATCACTATGAGGGCCTGCTGGACGCCCATAGTGGCCAAAGAGGTCACTGCAGGGGCCTGCTGGACGCCTGCAGTGAGGGGAGGTAACCTAAAAGGTTATAGTTGGAGCCAGAATGCTCAGGAACTGCTGAATGAGCCTTTGATTGACAGGTGCGATGATCCTGCTTTCGGATTTTTCGGGTAGTAGACGCGCTTCGTGGAGATGCAGTCGGTGCGGGCGAGGTGTTTCAAGTCCGCTTATAATACGCGGAAATTGGGCTTGCTTCTTGAGTCGCGGATTGAAATTTGTAAAAACACCAATTCTGACATGGGTTGGGCTTGTTTTGTCGTGAGACTTGGCAACGCTGGGTAAAGCAACGATCAGTGCTGACGTCATAGCGCCTGCGACGGGAAGGATGAAATAAAGTAAACAAATTCTCCTTACGTGCTGTAGATTTGAATGGGATGTTGTTGCTACGAAAATAAAGCTGGAGCCGGGAGATCGTCCAGTCTCTGATGTCAGGAGTTGCGGAGGAACGAGTGGCCAGGCGGGAGCCACAGCAGACAGGAGAAGCAGACATCTGGGCAGAGAAGTTTGGAGTGATAATACCGCCGACCGAAGTTGTCGTGGGGAGGGCTGTTTGAACTGGTTGCGTGGATCTCGGCTCCGCTGAAACGGAATAATTCAGAATACTGACCATAATGCGTGCATGTACGATGAAATCAAAACGCAACTGAGAGATAAGTAAAGAGGGTATTTATAGTGCTAACAATTTAATTAGCTAATGTGTAAATTGAATGATTCAATTTGGTGACGCGGAGATTGGTGTCTGACCCTCCTCCCGAACTTTAATTATAAATTTCATTTAGTGAACATTTTTGTACATAAAGGTCGTCATGCTTTCATATATTTTTACTTTCAAATTAAAAAATATATTGTAATGACCCGGACAATTGTTTTGTTGCAGGACTTGTTGTCTGTTCAGGTTGTCTCGTCTGTCTTTGATATGTTACATGTATTGTAAGGGGAACGGGTCACGCATTTACTTAGCATGGGAAGGGGGAGTGAGTGAATGTGTGTGGTTGTTTTGGGGGGTTGCAGAGCATGGATGTGACTGGTTGATGAGCCGGAAACGACAGGAGGTTATATAAGGGGGTGCATGAGCCTGGGGACTGGAGACAGACCAGCGCTGAACTTGAATGAGAAACTGTGGGTGCGACTGAGCGAGTGTGTGAGCTGTGACCGGAGAGAATATACAGTGAAAGTGCCAAGAATAAAACGGAGGGTAGTTATTTTGGTGCAGTGAATTCCAGCCCCTTACAGGAATTCTCTGTAGTTTCAAATAAAACAAACATTTTGAGAATTCAGAGTAGAGTACTACTGCCTAAACATGAAAACATTACAATATACTAAATAAATGGATCAAGCTTATTATGATAGTCTGCAAAATCAGATGAACGCTTTCAATACAATAGGGATAATACATAATCATTATTTATAAAATCTTGTTCGACTCATTACTTGTTACTTGTAACTGTAACTTCACTGCTATACTACTTGCAAATGTAAAATGGAAGAACAAACTTTGTGGCGTGAAAACTAAGGCGTCTGCATTGCAAGCTACATTGGAAGTATGTCTTGGGTTTGATTCCCACACAGGGTTTATATTGCAAACTTTAAAAAAAAGAATGTATTTTATTTAGTGTAACAAACACATTTTTTATGTGAAAAAAATGTAGTTGATATGAGTGACACTTTCATTGAACATACAAACTTTTACACACATAACTTTAAAGTGCATATATATATATATATATATATATATATATATATATATATATATATATATATATATATATATATATATAGTTATTTTTTGCAGGCAAATGTTCCATTTTAAAACAGAAATAAATCATTTAATATAAATGATCTAGACGTCAAAATAAATGCGTTCCCTAGTATATTTCCATGTTGACAAAACAAGTTAATTGTCATTAAACTCAGATGTCTTGTAAAATACATATGCGTAGATAAATGTGCCTGGGGTCTGCAGAAATCTGCAACTAAATGGGAGAAAAAGGAGAAGGACACTTTTATCTTGCTTTGGCGACTTATTTCTCTTACTGTATGACAGGTATTGACTTTTTTTTCTACATTCACCTAACAGTGTAGAGAACTACAAATTAAAAGTGATATGGTGCTTTTGGCTGATTTACTTTTGCTGCGCCAATACCCTGAAAACACGGAAACTATCCTTGCTGTATAGAGAGTCTGGCAGTTCTCGCTGATAACTTGGCTTGAGGAACTACCATTCCTCTCAATCGTTTATTAATCAGATATTTCTCTCAGAGACGAGAAAGTGTAATTGTCAGGGAGGTCCCTGGACATGTAGTTACAATGTAGAATGTAGAAACAACAGTGCCATGAAATGGGTTTATTGAATTAGAAGCATATGTTTAATACTTACCAAACATCTTATTGTGAACACTGGTAATATATTTTCTGATTAAAAACTAAGCTAATATTTTTTTTGATCCAAGTCATTTTAGGAGTTAAGTCAAAACAGTCAAACATGTTTGATGCCTCTCTTGTAATTTCACTCTTCATTTATTATCACCACATTGAAATGTCCCAGCCACAATTTAATGGGAGTTAATGGGGCTACTGATAATTTCACTTCAGTTATTGTCTGGTAATAACCATTATTTTGACATTATAAGGTTTTGACATGAATGTAAGTTGCTGTACAGTGTTTAATGTTCCGTAGCACCCAACAAACTGCAATGGGTATATTTACAGCTTTCGTCTGTTTCTAATTGTTACAATGTGTTGTACATGTACAGTATACTATGCAGCATATTTAAAATACATTTTATTAATGGGCACTATTGTAAAATCAATTAAATTCCTAGGATGATATTTCAAGTTCCACAGCAGAGTAGGCTTATCTGTTTGTGTTTTAATGCATATTTTGACAGGTTATTGGTAAACTTGAACGAGATGGATAGAAATCATATACTCACCTTTCATCACCTATACTTCAGCTTTTACTAGGAGCTTAAACAGACCCAGCTGAGCTGCTAATTTGTTTAATTATGGGCAGCAGTGTGGAGTAGTGGTTAGGGCTCTGGACTCTTGACCGGAGGGTCGTGGGTTCAATCCCAGATGGGGGACGCTGCTGTACCCTTCAGCAAGGTTACCTAGATTGCTCCAGTAAATACCCAACTGTATAAATGGGTAATTGTATGTAAAAAACAATGTAATTGTATGTAAAAATAATGTGATATCTTGTAACAATTGTAAGTCGCCCTGGATAAGGGTGTCTGCTAAGAAATAAATAATAATAATAATTAAGCTCAGGTGTGGCTATTTAAGCTTGCTGTACAGTAGAACATGGATAGCTTGTGCATCCATGCATACAGTTATGTATGTCCCAATAGAATATTTGTCTTGTTTTCAAGCCTGATGCATTCATTGACATCATCATAACCGACAAACCACTTTAGGAAATTGAAACCTTGAACTTGAATGGCTGTACCAATCTTAACCGTGAAGAAACGGAAGAGGCTTCTGATTATATTTTCTTCCCTTATGTTATTGTCTCCTTATATTGTAGGAAGTTTGCAATCATTTTTAATGGTTCTCATTGCGATTTCTCAAATATTCTGTTTAGGTGCTTTGACAAGGAGTTCAGGAGCTTCATAGACACATAATGCACAGTATGCTTGATCAGCAAGAATGTCTTTATATTAACCACCCAGTGCCCTAGCAAAACTAAAGGAAACTTGTTACCAAAATGGCAGATCACTTTATGAAGCTGGCTTGTAGTTTTATGAAGACACCCTGACTGATATAGCCTACTGTACATATATCTACGACAGGAGACTAGAACTCAAATGCATCTCCTAAGGAGAGTAAAATAATAAAATTTCAGTCTACTTAATTAAAATTACACTGTTACTATTAGACAAAAATAAGGAGGGGTGATACCTTTTATTGGACTAACTAAACAACAATTAATCACAAGCTTTCAAGACCTCGAGATCTCTTCAGGTAAAAATAGAAAATAGAGATTGATGTTTACATTCTGTTACTATTGAAAGCTTAAGCACTGAGCACTGGAATCGTACTACTTCCGTAAATGCAGGGCCGGCGTAACTATATAGGCAGAACTGGCATCCGCCTAAGGCGGTAAATTGAAGGGGGTGGTGTAGCAGGGCAGTAGAAAGCCCTGCACATGAAAAGTAGGCAGCTCGTCTTCTGCCAGGTGTAATTAAAAAACCTGTGCAGAAGGTGGCCATCTCCTGAATTAATTAGGTGATTAATTTGTTGCTGTATAAAACCCTGCAGTTTTTCCTGCTTGAGGTGGGAGTGTACAGAGGAGAGTACGGGAGAGCGAGAGGAGGTAAACGAAACAAAACTAAAAGTAGATACTAGGATCAGTGAAGGCGATTACCCAGCCTGTCTGAGGTATTGTTTAGTGTTCATGATTTGTTTTATTTACACCTTTTCTTTTGTGCTCTGTGAGCAAGTGTTTTTTGTGTTTAAATATACTGGTGTTTTTGTTTCTGTTCCTGCATCTGGCCTGATGTCACCACAACGACATTCCTGTCACAGGCGGCAAAAATGGTACATAATTACATTTTATACTTCACATTTCTTTAAATGTTAGCTGGCACGGTTCAGGGGGCTTCTAATTTCCTGTTAATTAGTATCTATTTTCTATTTAAGCCCTGATCACTTGCACCTTTGCTGTCTAGTGTTTCGTTTTGTAGCAAACGCTCAGACGCTGTTGTTTCGTGCTCCACCGCTAATATCTAAACTGCATTGCCTCGCTCACTGCAGGTCATTTCTCTGCACATCGCTGCCAAGACATTATCAATCATTTTCCTACCTGCTCAGGTGATCTTTCTTTTCATTCAGCTTCTCTTTTCGGCTTCAACATTAGTCTTTGCTGTTCCATCCAGTCTCCACCACAGCAACAGCGGCGTCCAAAGCGCAGCTTCATTACTCAGCTTGTCTGCAACTTTATCAGAAAGACTGGTCCTCCGCTAAACTTTGAAGCTCCTTCGACAAGACATTGACATTCCCGTTGTCAGTAATTGCCTTGCCTTGGCTCTATTTAAATCCACCACAAAGCTTTGTCTGCGGAATCTCTCTTTACTCCTCGACTGCAATCAGACACCCCTCCCCCGCTCCCACAGAGCCAGCACCCCCGATCCCACGGAGCCAGCACAATTACCGTTCCATCAGAAGATCCTGCTCTGGACCTCCATCAGCTACGTTCAACCTTTTAAAGACGTATCCAGCCCATTACAAACTCCATTTCAACCAGTGGCGGCTCATGATTTGACTGGTCACAACATGCTTCAATGACAGTGCTGTACTGCAACTTTTCCACCGGCGCCTCACAGACCATGGTTACCACGGCAACACCCTCATTGAGTGACTGCGGGGAGTGGTAAGTTGCCATGGTGACCAGGCAGCTTCATCAGGCACTGCGTGCTCTGTGCCTCAGTACTGCAATCTTCTGACTTCCTGTCGCTGCGCTTTCACAATCGGTAAGGACGAGTTCAACTCGCGAATTGACATCTAAATACTGCGTTAACATTCATATACATGACTAACTGTCCTAAAACATGTCTAGAATATTTATTATTCAAATCTAAAGGAATAAGCAAGTGTTGTTCTACATAGACAAGGATTTTATTCGTAATAACCTCATATATTCTACCCTGCTTCACTCAAGTCAATGGTTTAATTCCAATCATAACCTCTAGATGGCAGTATAATACCACACGTTCTCTCGCTCTGCTCTCTGCAGCAGACCACCACACTCTACCAATGGCAGTCCACCGTTCACTATTACAGATCACTGCTTCAGCAGATCTCTGCTCTCTACAGCAGATCCCGTCCTCTACTGTTAATCACTCCTAACTACAGCAGATCTCTGCTCCCTCCTCAGATCTACTCACTATTACAGCATGCAAAAGTTGCTTTAGTTTACAGTTTAAATCCACAACTGCACTTCTCCAGAGCTTCCAAAGCTCCCGCTTTCCTCCAATATGCAGATCATGGCAGCATTCCGCAATCAAGGCTAATGCTAATCTTCATCTAATCAAAATACGAGGTGCTTGACTTTCTTAGCAATCTATTCATATGTCCGCACATCCTCTCAAATATTACAGCATTAATACATGGTGAGAGACGTGGTACGAGACTGGAAATCTGTCTTGATTATGAGTTAAGGAGTTCCACTACTAGGAGAATGACTGGAGTTGTGAAACCCAATCTCTGAATGTGAGTTCACCTTTTCCATTTCAAGCAGACATGATAGTAGCAAACCGCTGACCGATCCTGTATTAACTAACACATAGGATGGTTGACATCTCATCTCTGCCCTCGTTTCCAGAAAATGGAGCACAAAGGGTGCTGAGCTTCCCCAGCAGTCGATTACACATGTTCGTTCAGTTCCAGCTGCTACCTCAACCCTCAGCTCCCTTTCTGCCTCTACGTTCGGTATCCAAGTTCCATCAGCTGGTCCCGTCTGCTGCCCCAACCTCCCTCCAGACTCCCCAGCTTCATCAGCTGCTACTTGACTGAATCCTACTCTCAGTAACCTCCTTCAATCTGCTCCGCATTTCATGTCTGCAGCCCTCGCCCTTCTTCGAGAGCTTCATATTCTACAGCTTGGTCAGTGTTTTCAACCTTCTGTGCCCAGAATCAGATCCTATTCCTTCAATCAAAACCAGATCCTGGCTTTCATCGTCCACGCTAGGGATTCTCTCTCCCCCCCATTCTCTCCATACTAGCAGTTCGCCTGACCCTCCGTGGGATTCTTAAGAGCTTTCACTTCTGCCTCACCTTCCCGTCTGTCTACATCAATGAACATTCTCCATTTGCTCATTCTACTCTTCGGAAACGCCACTTCTCCCCATACAAGGATCTACCTATGGAGATCATCTGTATCTCAGCCTTCTTCGGTCTCCTCAGAAGCTCAGAATTCAGTTTCTTCTGCTTCTAATTTACTTCATCATTCGGTTGTGTACCTCCAAGACGGATCAATTTCAGCGTGGTCAGTTCATTTAGCTATCAAGTAGAGTCCCCTATCTGCCCCTTCTTTTCAACGTCAAGGTATATCTCCAGCAAGAAACCTTGCCCCCGGGCCTCCCTCCTCCCTCCCCCCCATCATTCTGTAGGCACAGCCCCCTCTGCCGCGAGGGCCAACATCAATCACAGCCAGATCATGAATGTGGGGAGCTGGCCCTCTTCTGCGGGGGATTCTTTCATTCATTCATCCTCCTCTCATATAGTTGCTGCTCATTTTTAAAATTGCTAGTATGCCTGGAGTGGGGGCTTCCTGTCCGCCAGGGCCACCAGAGGTTTTCCCCTAATCAGACTCTAAGGGTTTTTTCCTCTCCACTGAGCGGCAGGTATACACATAGTTGCATCCTACTAACAAATTACTAATCATCCCTCTGTTTGTCCCGTTTGTCCTTCTGGTCTTTTGTTTATGTTATGCATTGGCATGTGCTGTCTTTTGTTTGTCTCATGGTGTGGGAGATTTCGTGAGGTGCTGGGGGTCCATCCTTTGGGGGGCAAGTGAGTCTCACTTCCCCGACCTCAGGGCAAGGCATCCACCTCCCTTACCTTCAGGGGGGTTCTCACCATGTGAGTCAGAGCGGACCCCCGGCCATACTCTGTCCTGTCGCAGCTCCTGCCCTTATCTTACCTCACTCGAGGCTTTGTTCTATTCTGCCTTTCTTTCGGGACGTTGCCACTCATGCTCGAGTCCCATACTGACCTCTATGCTTTGTCCTTATTTCAGGTCCCAGGCAGCGTGAAGTCTCAGCCAATCGGGGGTTTAACGAGCGCCCCTTTACCTCTCTCTCTCAGCTCCTTTTGTGTCCCGGTCTTCTGGGACCGACTTCCTCTCGAGGGGCGGCTCCCCGAGTCATAACCCTCGTATGTGTTTTCGGTCGCTGGGTCTTTTGCCCCTGGGATGTGTCGGCATCGTCGCCCTCAGTCAGTGACCGCTTTTCTATCCTGTCTTCGGTTTCTGGGTCCTTCGCCCCTGGGATGTGTCGGCATCGTCGCCCTCAGTCAGTGACCACTTTTCTATCCTGTCTTCGGTTTCTGGGTCCTTCGCCCCTGAGATGTGTCGGCATCGTCGCCCTCAATGACCACTTTCTATCCTACTAACTGCTCCTATCCTTACACCCCCCAGCTCACGCCCCGTGAATCGTAAAATGTTCAACATCTTAGATCACTGTTTCTTGTTTTGCAAAACTTATTGCTGATGTCATGGAACAATATCATGAGCAGTGGTCTAGTCCTAAATCTGGAAGTACGGGAACGTTGGGGGGGCGGGGTGATTATGCCGGTAAGAAAGCTGGCCTCCCCGGGGAACAGGCTTGTGGTTGTTGAGCCTGTTGCTAAGCAAAGGATGCATTGAAGTTCCTTGCGTATTCAAATGGGGCGAGGCATAATTGGATTTCATTTAATTACCCTGCCAATCATGGGGTTTCCATGCAAGTTTTTTTTTTTAACTCGAGACATTTACACAAGAAAAATGTCTCGTGTAAAATGCTTTTCTGGGTTTCCATTCGCTCAATTTATTTTACTCGAGTAAACAGGGCTTTTCACTCAACATCATGGACTATGAATGTGGTTTCCATGCACAGTGGCTACACGAGTGAATCTAAGCTGCTGTAATAAAGCAAAATACCTCATGCCTGGCTGGTTAATAATGTGTTTTACTACTCTTGCCCAAATTGTTTTTCAAATGTCATTAGTAGTGAATACTGCTACAACTAATGTGTCTTACAACTCATTAATTAAAAATAAACTCAGAGGTATAAAATAAAACTGACCAACAGGTATTGCAGATCACCATGGCTGGAAACCGGCGCAGACGTTATATATATATATATTCCTTTCATTCAGGCAATACAGCATATAGGGGATCAGGTGATGCTGCGTATGCTACCCTGGCTTAGAAACCCTACCTGTTCAGACGGCTGACAGCTGCTGAGGAAGCATTCAACACCACGCTTGTGCAAATATGGGTAGTGGGCACTTGAAAGGGAGGTGGCGGATACTGATGAAACGGACTGAAGTGCAGCATTAGTTCGTTCCCAAAATTGGCACTGCCTGCTGTGACAGACGGGTAAGGTTACCAGTGTTGCCAAGTCTCACGAGAAAAAAAGCAACACTGCCTTTCAAAACAAGCCCAAAACAAGCCCAAAACAAGCGACCCGTGTTAGAGTATGGGTGTTTATGCAAGTTCCAACCAGCGACTCTCAAAAACAAGCCCAATTCTGCTTATTATAAGCGGACTTGGCAACTGTGAAGTTTACCTTAGTCGCCAGTTTCAATTTGACAGGAGCGATCTGAGGAGGCTTGTGCTGTCAGAGATTCTCTCCTTTCTTTTAAGTTGTGTTGGATTTACTGTTGTGTCAAATATTAATGATGTAAACAAATAAAACACAATCAATACATTCATTTACAATTTTATTTGGTCAGTTCTGAGAGAGCATCAACAACTTGTTGGATGTTGTTGCGCTGTTTTGGTGGGCGATCGAGCTGGCTCATGACATCCAGTTCACAAACTATATTTATTAACGTGGAGGGCAGACACGCGTTAGCTTTGGACATAGCTGGGATCAAAAAAAAAAAAGGACAGGAATTAATTCAGTTAGACATTTAAGCAGCAAGGGTATTCTCAAACAGCTGCATTAATACTATAACACAGGCATAAAGCAGTTCATGGTAAGTGGTTTTATACAGAACTGTAAACCCACAAGAGATATACAACATGACAGACCAGACACAGCAAAACACAATAATAAAATAAACCCAGCCCGCATTATCATTAAGGTGAACTACACCACTGCTAACCATAAAATCACCCATCAGCCACTACTTTCTGCCTTCTTGGAATCCACAGTAACAACTGACCTGCTCCCTTGCAATATTTATAGTTAAGAATAAACACGCTCATTAACATTTACACGTGAAATGCAGGTTTCCATCTTGAAACTGGGCGTGGATTTCCCGTGTGTTTCGTCATTTACACGAGTAAATGAGATTTACCCTATCCCTCTCTTTGGCCGTGTTTTTCGGCCACAAACCTGATTTACCCAAGTAATTCTTCCAAACGTGCACGCGCATCGCCATTTCACGTGTAAATTGACCCGCATGGAAACCCCATGAATGATTCTTATAAAAGGACTTTGCTAATACAGGGTAATTGAAATGTTTTACCGATTTTATATCTCTGTAATTCTCTGATGACTGTCCTGGAAATCACTAGATTTGTAGCTAGTTGCTTTTGACAACAAATCTCTCCAAGTCAGCCCTTAAAGTCACTAGCTTTGGCAAGAAATTTGCTAACAATGCTTGAAGGCGCAGAAAAAATATTTGATTTCTCCACGGCTTATTATTGCCTTGACACAGGAAAAGAGATCGCTTCATCGCCCAGGTACTGAAATTAGAGTGGTTGTGTGCCATTTAAGCATTTTAATAACACATCGGTAAAGATTATTTAATTATTTAGTTAATTCTTAAGTCAAGGATCTGCCTATAGAAAAAAAGTACCGGAGGATTTGCTGTGCACGATTATATGATCACTAACCTACACGTTAGGTACCAGTTTTATAATAGTTAAGGAACGCAATATGGTACTGTACAAATAAGGTACAATGAAAATATATATCCTGTTTTAGTTGTTATTTAAAACTAAGTTCATACATGGTGGTAGAATCCATTGATCATAAATATTGTCATTGTAGAGTTGACAGGAGATGTCACTATCGTTTGTGACCAGAGTGATGATTGTATATAGTACCATCGATATCAATCTGTTTGTACCACTGAAGCACAGAGAAACGAGAAATTATAATGCAAAGCTCCAGACTGCGATTAAATTGGTTAGAAATGCAAGAACAACAACAGAAAAAAAACATTTTGACAACTTTTTCAGGGGTTAGGAACAAAAATGCCGCATCTCGCTTAAAAGCAAGTGTCAATATTTATATTACACTTTTATAATACGAATGCGAGATGACGTCGGTCTATATATATACACACACACACACACACACACACACACACACACACAATGAAAGTAGAGTCTCTACGGCAATGCAAGCGTTCACATTTCAGCCAAACTATATTTCAATGGCTCACCAAACGAAAGTCATCATTTTGCTTCAGAAGTTTAAATACTTGACTTCCGCTCGTTTATATTCTTCATCAAAATCTCTTTATTGGTTTAAAAAAAGGACACAGTTGTAAAACAAACAACGCGTTTCGACACTAATGTGTCTTCATCAGGTATATTAACACCAGCAGAATACATGAACCCCAGTTTCTTGCAACAGTTGTGATGGTGACCGAACGTGTGAGTATCGTTGTGTAAAAAAAGTAGCTTAAAATGAACAGTTGTTTAGGAAATGTAGAACAAGAACAGCAACAAATAAAAATACACTTAAGATTAGTGTCTTGCACACGTGCCGTTAACGCGTGTAGACTCAACTGGAGTGAGGCTGTGACAGAGCTAAAGGCTAAACCCATACGGAAATAACTTATATTTCACATATATAAAAAGCAATATATGTTACACTAATATGCTGTTATTTCTCTTCATTTGGTTTTTATGTGTACACATATATGTTCATTTATAAATTATATACGGATTAGCTATGAAATTGGCCCGATTTTGTAGTATTTTCAATATAAGGATTTTATGTTAGTATATATAACATATATTGCTCTCCATATATGTTTTCTATACTTTAAATATATGTGTTTTTTATAATCTAAATATGTCTTTTTATACTCTAAATATGTTTTTTTTTTATAATGAAAATATACCCCTTTATTTGGTCAATGTTTTATACAAATGACTACATATGTTCATATATTATCCATTGTCCAATTAAGAAAAATGTGAAAAATAATATTAGAATATACACACAATTTATATGTTAGGGCAGCAGTGTGGAGTAGTGGTTAGGGCTCTGGACTCTTGATCGGAGGGTCAAGGGTTCAATCCCAAGTGGGGGACACTGCTGCTGTACCCTTGAGCAAGGTACTTTACCAAGATTGCTCCAGTAAAAACCCAACTGTATAAATGGGTAATTGTATGTAAAAATAACATGATATCTTGTAACAATTGTAAGTCGCACTGGATAAGGGTGTCTGCTAAGAAATAAATAATAATAATAAATTGGTCCTAATAAAACATCCCTGTGCTCTTATGTTTCCGTCCTGAGCCCGCCCCCTGAGTTTATGGCCAGGGTCCAGAGGAAGCTGGACGGACTTCTTCTGGGCGGAAAGCATTGTGTCTCTTGGGGGTGCTGAGCCTCCCTCTGGCTGAGGGAGGACAAGGGTTGGTGTGCATCAGGACTCAGGTGCACACCTTCCGCCTCCAGACCCTGCAGAGATACCTGTCACGCAGACCCGTGGTGCGCGCTGGCCTCCCTCCTCCTCGCCAGCTGCTTGGCTGGGGCTACGACCGGCAGCTGTTCTGGCTCGACCTCCCAGGGATCCGTCTCCCGAGCTGCGGTCTTTACAGGGACCTGCTCAAGACCCGAGCATGTTCGACATCGGCCGAGGCGCGGTTCCGACCGAGGGAGAGATTCCTTCTGGAGCCCCTGCTGCACAACCCCATCTAGGTGCGCAGGCGTTGGAATCCCAGCGGTGCGGAGCCTGTTGATCTCGACCAAGGTGACCAGAGTCTGGGATCTCCTGGATCACTGCTTCGGCGTGGCTGACTCCCAGTCGCTGGTCGCCAGGGCGACTCGGGGGACCCTCAGAGCGGCCCGCCCGGCGATCCGGGAGTGCAAAGCAGCTTTGCCCCAGACTCTGTCAGGTATCTTGAGGAGGTCCTCAGGACCGGGGAGCCATCGTCCCTCCCTACCCGGCTCTCCAGTCCTGCTGATAAGACCAAAGGATAGGGCTCCCCCTCAGCCTCCCTCGAGAATCACCTGAGCAGGATCTCGCAGTTCTCCTCGACCCCCTTCGTTCCGTGTCGAGGGAGGACACTGTCTGTGATGGTGCTCCACACCCTCCACTTCCTCGCCCTTGTCTCCTGCCGAGACACCGCTTGGCGGAGCCCTCCAACCCGGAGGCGAGAGTCCCCAGTGGGAGGCTTTGTACTCCCGCTGGTCCCCAGAGGTGCTGGGGACCTGGGATGGAGGAGTGCTGCACGGGCCTTCAGCGTCAGGAGAGGTCCTGCGTCACTTCACCGACTTCGGTGTTCCACATCTACTTCCTTTGCGCCAGGCTGCAGCCGTTCTTTTGTTACTGAAGAACCTCCTGCTGCAGTTCTGGCTGCATTTTCCCCACCCTTTTATTTTTGGGCACCCTGTTCGTGGCTCCAGCAAGAAAAGAGACCTCCTGGTGAATCTGCTCCTGGCTCTTGGCAAACTTACCATCTACAAGACCAGGAAGCGTAAGATCACTGGGGAGGGTCTCTTTGACTGCGAGTCCATGTTCAGGGCCCTCCTTCGTTCGGGTGGCGTTAGAGCACGCCGACGCGGAGTCCACTGGCGACATGGCGGCTTTTGTCGACCAGTGGGCTCTAGGTGGCGTGCTCTGCACCACCCCCTTTGTTTTGAGCGTTTAATTTACGGAATTTACGTTTAATTTACCACTGGGTTTGTTAATGGCGGTTTTGTTGGCACCCTTTTGATTAGGGGTGCCAAACTGAATCTTTTCACCGGCTGCCTTTGGGCAGCTGGTGCGCCGGCTGCCTATTGGTTTGTCACCGGCATTAAATAGGCTTAAATAGGCTGTACCCTTGAGCAAGGTACTTTACCTAGATTGTTCCACTAAAACCCAAATGTATAAATGGGTAATTGTATGTAAAAATAATGTTATCTTGTAACAATTGTAAGTCGCACTGGATAAGGGTGTCTGCTAAGAAATAAATAATAATAATAAATTGGTCCTAATAAAACATCCCTGTGCTCTTATGTTTCCGTCCTGAGCCCGCCCCCTGAGTTTATGGCCAGGGTCCAGAGGAAGCTGACGGACTTCTTCTGGGCCGGAAAGCATTGGGTCTCTGCGGGGGTGCTGAGCCTCCCTCTGGCTGAGGGAGGACAAGGGTTGGTGTGCATCAGGACTCAGGTGCACACCTTCCGCCTCCAGACCCTGCAGAGATACCTGTACGCAGACCCGGCCCCGCAGTGGTGCGCGCTGGCCTCCCTCCTCCTGCGCCAGCTGCGCGGCTGGGGCTACGACCGGCAGCTGTTCTGGCTCGACCTCCCAGGGATCCGTCTCCCCGAGCTGCCGGTCTTTTACAGGGACCTGCTCAAGACCCGGAGCATGTTCGACATCGGCCGAGACGCGGTTCCGACCGAGGGGCGATTCCTTCTGGAGCCCCTGCTGCACAACCCCCACCTAGGTGCGCAGGCGTTGGAATCCCAGCGGTGCGGAGCCTGTTGATCTCGGCCCAGGTGACCAGAGTCTGGGATCTCCTGGATCACTCGCTTCGGCGTGGCTGACTCCCGAGTCGCTGGTCGCCAGGGCGACTCTGGGGACCCTCAGAACGGCCCGCCCGGCGATCCGGGAGTGCAAAGCAGCTTTGCACCCAGACTCTGTCAGGTACCTCGGGGGTCCTCAGGACCGGGGAGCCATCGTCCTCCCTACCCCGGCTCTCGGTCCTGCTGATAAGACCAAAGGACAGGGCTCCTCCTCAGCCTCCCCTCGAGAATCACCTGAGCAGGATCTCGCAGTTCTCCTCGACCCCCTTCGTTCCGTGTCGAGGAGGACCCTGTACGCTGATGCGCTCCACACCCTCCACTTCCTCGCCCTCGTCTCCCGCCAGGACACGCTTGGCGGGAGCCTCCAACCCCGGAGGGAGGAGTCCCCAGTGGGAGGCTCTGTACTCCCGCTGGTCCCCAGAGGTGCTGGGGACCTGGGATGGAGGGTGCTACGGGCGCTTCAGCGTCAGGAGAGGTCCTGTGTCACTTCACCGACTAGGACCCCGCATGCCCTTTCTGCGGTCAGTCCGAGTCGGTGTTCCACATTATTTCCATTGCGCCAGGCTGCAGCCGTTCTTTTTGTTCCTAAAGAACCTCCTGCTGCAGTTCTGGCTGCATTTTCCCCACCCTTTTTATTTTTGGGCACCCTGTTCGTGGCTCCAGCAAGAAGAGACCTCCTGGTGAATCTGCTCCTGGCTCTTGGCAAACTTACCATCTACAAGACCAGGAAGCGTAAGATCACCGGGGAGGGTCTCTTTGACTGCGGGGCCATGTTCAGGGCCCTCCTTCGTTCCCGGTGGCGTTAGAGCACGCCACGCCGAGTCCACTGGCGACATGACGGCTTTTGTCGACCAGTGGGCTCTGGGTGGCGTGCTCTGTACCACCTAAATATGTCTTTTTATACTCTAAATATGTTTTTTATAATGAAAATATACCCTTTATTTGGTCAATGTTTTATACAAATGACTACATATGTTCATATATTATCCATTGTCCAATTAAGAAAAATGTGAAAAATAATATTAGAATATACACACAATTTATATGTTAGGGCAGCAGTGTGGAGTAGTGGTTAGGGCTCTGGACTCTTGATCGGAGGTCAAGGGTTCAATCCCAAGTGGGGACACTGCTGCTGTACCCTTGAGCAAGGTACTTTACCAAGATTGCTCAGTAAAACCCAACTGTATAAATGGGTAATTGTATGTAAAAATAACATGATATCTTGTAACAATTGTAAGTCGCACTGGATAAGGGTGTCTGCTAAGAAATAAATAATAATAATAAATTGGTCCTAATAAAACATCCCTGTGCTCTTATGTTTCCGTCCTGAGCCCGCCCCCTGAGTTTATGGCCAGGGTCCAGAGGAAGCTGGACGGACTTCTTCTGGGCGGAAAGCATTGTGTCTCTGGGGGTGCTGAGCCTCCCTCTGGCTGAGGGAGGACAAGGGTTGGTGTGCATCAGGACTCAGGTGCACACCTTCCGCCTCCAGACCCTGCAGAGATACCTGTACGCAGACCCGTGGTGCGCGCTGGCCTCCCTCCTCCTCGCCAGCTGCTGCGGCTGGGGCTACGACCGGCAGCTGTTCTGGCTCGACCTCCCAGGGATCCGTCTCCCGAGCTGCGGTCTTTACAGGGACCTGCTCAAGAACCGAGCATGTTCGACATCGGCCGAGGCGCGGTTCCGACCGAGGGAGAGATTCCTTCTGGAGCCCCTGCTGCACAACCCCATCTAGGTGCGCAGGCGTTGGAATCCCAGCGGTGCGGAGCCTGTTGATCTCGACCAAGGTGACCAGAGTCTGGGATCTCCTGGATCACTGCTTCGGCGTGGCTGACTCCCGAGTCGCTGGTCGCCAGGGCGACTCGGGGGACCCTCAGAACGGCCCGCCGAGCGATCCGGGAGTGCAAAGCAGCTTTGCCCCCAGACTCTGTCAGGTATCTTGAGGAGGTCCTCAGGACCGGGGAGCCATCGTCCCTCCCTACCCCCGGCTCTCCAGTCCTGCTGATAAGACCAAAGGATAGGGCTCCCCCTCAGCCTCCCCTCGAGAATCACCTGAGCAGGATCTCGCAGTTCTCCTCGACCCCCCTTCGTTCCGTGTCGAGGAGGACACTGTACGCGATGGTGCTCCACACCCTCCACTTCCTCGCCCTTGTCTCCTGCCGAGACACCGCTTGGCGGAGCCCTCCAACCCGGAGGCGAGAGTCCCCAGTGGGAGGCTTTGTACTCCCGCTGGTCCCCAGAGGTGCTGGGGACCTGGGATGGAGGAGTGCTGCACGGGCGCTTCAGCGTCAGGAGAGGTCCTGCGTCACTTCACCGACTTCGGTGTTCCACATCTACTTCCTTTGCGCCAGGCTGCAGCCGTTCTTTTGTTACTGAAGAACCTCCTGCTGCAGTTCTGGCTGCATTTTCCCCACCCTTTTATTTTTGGGCACCCTGTTCGTGGCTCCAGCAAGAAGAGAGACCTCCTGGTGAATCTGCTCCTGGCTCTTGGCAAACTTACCATCTACAAGACCAGGAAGCGTAAGATCACTGGGGAGGGTCTCTTTGACTGCGGGTCCATGTTCAGGGCCCTCCTTCGTTCCCGGGTGGCGTTAGAGCACGCCGACGCGGAGTCCACTGGCGACATGACGGCTTTTGTCGACCAGTGGGCTCTAGGTGGCGTGCTCTGCACCACCCCCCCCCTCCTTTGTTTTGAACGTTTAATTTACGGGAATTTACGTTTAATTTACCACTGGGTTTGTTAATGGCCGGTTTTTGTTGGCACCCCCTTTTGATTAGGGGGTGCCAAACTGAATCTTTTCACCGGCTGCCTTTGGGCAGCTGGTGCGCCGGCTGCCTATTGGTTTGTCACCGGCATTAAATAGGCTTAAATAGGCTGTACCCTTGAGCAAGGTACTTTACCTAGATTGTTCCACTAAAAACCCAAATGTATAAATGGGTAATTGTATGTAAAAATAATGTTATCTTGTAACAATTGTAAGTCGCCCTGGATAAGGGTGTCTGCTAAGAAATAAATAATAATAACACATGTATATACTTAAACACTGTAACCAGAATATAAAATGTGACACTATAACACTTTCATATAAAAAAAAATCCTAGGATTTGTCCTTTACAGAAAAGACAACACAAGAGTAAATGCTTTGATAGACAATCTAATATTTATTCAAGGGCTGTTCCTTGGTAAAATGTTACAATGAGATGATATGGGTGCTAAAGTAGCTTTAATTGCGTCTTGTGTAACTTAGCTATCTTGTATCTTATATGACCTGCATGATTGATATACTCTTTGCAGGTAAAAAACAGCTTTAAGCTGAAAGTGATTATGCTATTTACACAAATGTTTATGGTGTGTGATAAAAATATAAATTTATATATTTTTTTTATTATTATTATTATTATTATTATTATTATTATTATTTTAATAAAGAAAAAAAATCCTGTAATTCTTATTCTCGTTATTTTGATATTTGGAATCAGTGCTTTATTAACTCATATTTTTGTATATAAACGTGTACAACATTTTTGTGAACATTTTTAACTTATTCCTTATTTACTCTATCTGTCTATATACACACACATTCATCTATCTTTTTATGGCATACAAACCAAGTTGCATGCTATCATTAATTTTGATCATGCATGTTTCTGTTTTGCTTATATTTAAAACACATTAAGAACATACGTACATCAATATATGGATATGGGATGCATATATGTAACATATAAAACAGTATACATTGCATATATGTATAATATATTGAAAATATGTGTTCTTTCCATGTGGGAAAGAGAGTGCCTATCTGCAGGGCTCGACACTAACGGTTGCCAGGTTGCCCATGGCAACCAAATTCAGCCTCAGGCAACTTGAAAATGGAGCCAGGCAACCACAATTTTGTTCATTATCAGATCAGAACCCGTCTAAATATAAAAACAGAACTTAAACTGACTTCTACTGCGCCTCTCTCGCTCCCCACGTGGACGATCTCATAACGTGCATGACATTGACAGAAACACAACGCTCTCATTGTTATCTGTATAAACTGTCCGGTTCGCCCCAGTATAAACGAGTATGTAAAAAAAAATGAGTCAGAAGAGGCTTTTTCAATTTGGATTCATCCCTTCCAAAAAAATGAAGGAAAGCGGCGATCAACAAGAGGACTGTATCCCCTCGACATCATCAGTCTCTGCTGTGCCACAGGCTGCCGGTAAGGGAAATGCGGCGATTTCGTATGAGGAGAAACGTCAACGCAAATTCCGTTAAGTGGAACAGATGGTGGAGAGCACAGGAAAGGGCTCATCGGCCAGACTATATGAAAGTCTGAACTGATGAACAATTAAACGTTCAATGTTTTTTGGCCTGGATAAGGGTGTCTGCTTGGTAAATAAATAATACATTTTAAGAAAATAGCAATGTTTATTTATTTTTATTTTTTTTCGAGCAAACTAAATTTCACTCTGGGCAACCTGGATTTTTTTCTGGTTGCCCTGGAGGGCAACTGGAAGAAAACTTAGTGTAGAGCCCTGATTATATATATATATATATATATATATATATATATATATATATATATATATATATATATATATATATATAATTTAAAAAGAGTGAAAAGGGAGGGTGGCAAGATTTCATTTGGCTAGGGTGGCAAAAATCCTTGAGCCAGCCCTGGTGAAAGAGATGGGTTCCAAAGTCACTAAAAGTCCATTTAATTGTTAATTTGCTAAAAATAAATTGTATCCTACTGTACATCGCTGGTCATTGATTTGTATTAAAACGTGAAAAATATGTTTTTTGTTTGTTTTTGTTTTTTTGCTTTTATACTAAAGTTAGAAGTTAGAAGTGATTAAAAAAGTCAACATGATATATGTATTTTTTATCCCATCAGGATGGCACAGTGTAGCTGGGTCTCATTGATTTTGTGTCAGCTGAGATTCATGGCTGCAAGCTGTGTGTGCTCCAGGAATCATTCTGACACTGGCCACATTACAAATAGCTTCCCCCTCTTTGAACTGAAGGAGAAGGAATACATTACAGGAATGCGGGGCAAGGTGCGCTAAATATAGCAATATCTAATAAAAGGCTAACAGGTTCATATTGACTGTTATTCATCATCCATGGCTCCAAAATAATATATAGTCTATTAGTAATGCTATAATAAATTATAGAAAAAAACTTTCTCTTATCAATGTGTAAATTGTCTACCATAAATAGATTCCTTTTGTAACATACTGTTTTCTCTAAAATTGTATAATAAGCAATATGTTATTATATAATCTGTATTTAAGTGTATGTGGTATAAGGCTGTGTTCCATTAATACACGTTTTTTAAACTGTTTATCTGGCCACATGAGGAACCTTTTTGATCTTGTTGGAAAGGTGAAATCTTGCAAAATGTCATAGCCAGGCTCCTCAGAGGATTATTTTACAACAATCTACTTTAGAAGCAGTGTGGAGTAGTGGTTAGGGCTCTGGACTCTTGACCCGGAGGGTTGTGGGTTCAATCCCAGGTGGGGGACACTGCTGCTATATCCTTGAGCAAGGTACTTTACCTAGATTGCTCCAGTAAAAACCCAACTGTATAAATGGGTAATTGTATGTTAAAGAATAATGTATAAAAAATAATGTAATTGTTTGTAACAATTGTAAGTCACTCTGGATAAGGGTGTCTGCTAAGAAATAAATCATAATAAGAAGAAAATGAATAAAACAATATGTATAACCCTTTTATATGTATAGAACACATACAAAAAATGATCTAACAGTGGAATCTGTCATTTACATAAAAGTGGCCAGAAATTGACAGCATATTTTCTTCTTCTTAGATTCTATAAGAATTTGAGGCTGTGTGGTTGTATATTAATAAAGCATTTTTACTGTGACACAGTATGGCAGTCAAAAGGTTAAAAACTTGCTGCTGTGCCAGATCAGTGCTGTCCTTGTGACCATGTTGACAGTGTTATGAGAGATGTTTACTATACTGTACTATTTCATCAGGATGAAGGAACCTTTTTTAGGTCAAGTAACAAACACACATACCAGGACCTAAATAACATACAACAATGCTTAAATTAAAGGCCCAGTCTGACCAAACCTACATCAATTTGATATAAAAAAAAAATGACTTAAAGATTCTAAAAAGTCCTGGTTCACCTCTTATACTGCTTGAGTACATTTATTTTATGGAAGGCAATTGTCCTATGTGTTCATTTTAATTGAGTGAAGATCATAATATGTTGCTGCAGTTAATATGCAATTCATCTACCAAATGGCCATCATGTGTCGCTGGTAGCCGGAGGAACTGCTTGTGATGGAATTGTAGGAAGAGAGGACTGTTAATGGAAAGATATTTTTAGAACACCTTGCTTGTATTGCAAATGCCTTGACTTTTACTTGCTATTAATTAAAGATTTAGTTGAGAAAATGTCATTGTGATTTTCAAAACAGGAAAGGGGTTGCAAAATATTGTTTTGACTTTAGTGCATCACTTTGTGTGTTTGTAAGTGTCAGAAGAGCTAATTTTCAACATTTTAAATGTGTAGTGCAACGTGCTCTGCTTTATAGCAAGAATCACAATGCTAGTGTAATGGAATTATGGGAGCCATGAACACTACTGCCTTATAACTAGAGGCAATCCAGATCTGCGGGTAAATGAATTCCTTGGAAATAACGGAATTTGCAGGCTCCCGTGGAATTTGCAGTCTTCCACAGATTCGTCATATTCTGCAGCTACGTTATTGTTTATGAAAATATGGCCCCGTGTTCTGATGTGATGATTTTGTTTGACAGTTTCTAAAGCTTCTACTGATAAAACTGCTTGATATATTAAATTGCAATTACTTAACCCATAAATTGTTTAATATGATTATGTTTATATGACTTACATTTTTCTTAGCCATTATTACAAATACTAAACACATAAGATGCTCTGCAGAACACTCAGCAGATACCTACTTTTATTTTTTCTGCAGTTTTTTTGCATATTTTCCGGCAGATTTGATTTGCCGCTACTTATAAGATATACTTCTATATACTTCTTATATACTTCTGCGTTATAAGAAATTGAGAACTATTCTCCTGGGCTTGAAGATGTTCCTGTAAACTTTTGAATGATAACCTGTGAGCTTGGTGGCCCCAATAGACATCTCCAGATGCAGCGTTTGCTTGACAGGTACCAAGGAGGAATCACAGAACTTTGAAGGGAAGCTTTATGGTGATTGCCAGCAGTGGTCCTGAATGTCTCTGACAGTTTGTGTAAACCCACTACAATTTTGGAGTTGCATTTCCTTATCAAATACAATTAGATTTACTTCTGTATGTTGTAACTGTTTTTTTTTTTGTATCTCTTGTATTTTATTATACATTAGGCAACTTTTAATAAACTTGCAAATCGATCTAAAAGTGTAATAAAATATTTATAATATGGTACTTCAGCATTGAATTGATTCCACATAATTGGAAACCATAAGTATGCATGTTTAATCTATGGTAATTATCTTCTGTTAAAAGCTGGAAGTTACTTCAGACAAACTGTTCATTTTAATGTGAATGAAATTTAGCTGTTATAGAAGGATCTGACCCTGAATTCAACTGTTTTGTGAATGCTTAGTTTATAAAGCAATTTATTCAGTAAAAGTTTAATCAGAAAAAAGTTTCAAAGTCAAATTTAATTAAAATTAAATTAATTATTTTAATTCATTTGATAATTATTCTAATGCAAGAGATTCAAGGGCATTGGATGCGTAGAACTCACTGTGGAAGCTTTTTCATAAAATTAGTGATGTACTTTTATAACGCAGTTAATGCATTTTGGTTTATTTAGTAAAAAAAACAAAACCAAAATTAACTGTGGTACTGTGATGTATCCATTAATGGAATGATGTTAAATTAGAGTGAAAAAGGCAATTTGCGATATCATGTGCTTCCCTGTGCAACCAGAAGCATCTGTTCATGTTTTCAGTGTTAAAAAATATGCCTCATTATGAATAAGTAAAAAGCTACTTTCTATATTTTCCTGTGTTTTTCTTCTATATTATCTCTTTATGTTAGCATCTTATGATCAGTCTAGTTTGCAAATGACAGAATGTTCAATCGAACGTTAACTTTGCTTAACCTGGTCCCACCAAAAACTGAAATGCTGCAAGTCTGTGTGATGCATTGCTGTAAACGATTCTGACCCCTGCAGATCAGACATGGTTATAACTGCCTCTGCAAATGAGCCTGGCTTGGAGAGTGCATAGTTGTAGGTGTGGTGCTGTGATACAAATTCTCATAGATATTATATGGTTATAGGATGGCTACTCATCACCCACCTTTATTTAGTCCACCGTGATTTTTATTGAAAAGAGGTTGATGAAGGTTGAAAGGTTGAGAGTATCAGTAAGTGTCTGAGGTAGATAGACAATTGATTTTCTTTTTAAGCAGGCAATCAACAGAAATGATATGGAGAACACAGCATGGTAAAAATTCAAAGTGGTATGGTTGATGTCATAAATATAATTTCACATATTCTTTGTGCTGTAAGTGAGGGGAAGTAGTATTGTTTAAATCACTTTTACGAAAAGGCGCTAAACTTCATGGTGCACGATAATTGCAATTAGTCTGCACGGTCATGATTTCCGTATTTACTATTGCAATTGTATTCATTATCACGAGAAATAATGGGCATATTATGGCGCACAATCATTTTATTGTGCCACACTATGGTAATCAGAATGAATATGTGATTCATTCACACCATATTTACTAAAGGGAGATAACCGTACTGTGCACATTAAAGTGAGCGATAATTTGTTAGTTTGGAAACCAGGCTTTAACCACTGGTAGACGTGCTATTTAAACCTCTTTTTCTGAGGTGGAAACTAGTGATGTGCATTTCGATTCTTTTTACTTACTCAGTTCGTTTGATTCATTCAGTTTACTGAATCAATTCAACAGATTTGTTCATTTGATTCACTGATTCACCAACGCGAAATAAATACATCTTGCTGAATTACTTGGTTATGAAAATTTGTTTGAACGGAAAAAGTCCAGAATTGATAATTGATTGTTTCGGTCAGGTGTGTCAAACTAATCTGGCAGCAAGAGCCATTTAAGTTAACCCTTTGCGGTCCATTTATTCAGCGCCTGTCAGGCGCGTCAGGTCCAATTTATTTTCACACAAGCTGTTTATTTTACATGTGCTGTTTAAAAGTAATTTTATTCACAGTAAAACAGGTTTAAAAGGCACTGCACATCAACAGGACACTCAATACTGCATCTCCAGCCCTGACCCACTCCTTGTTCTCTGTATTTATCACATATCTCTTCATAGTAGTGCATACTGATAAATCATCTCCTGATTACTCGTTTTAGCACCAAACTCCTCATTAATGTGATCCAAGCCATTATTTTATTACTATAACATCTCAAAAAGCTTGGTAAATGTCCGCGATTTTCTCTGAGCGCTGGATGCGGAAGCAGCTATCTTGTTTGTTTATGTCCATGTTATGTCTGTGGTGAAGGGACTATGCGTATTGCTCAGATCCACCTCCTTTTTTCCAGCTTCTCTCAGCCTCTATCGGCCATTGAAAGCTTTTCTTATCTTTTTCTGGAGAAAATACGACTAGGGACCTGTTCTTGACGTCTTTATGATGATGTCGGGTCCGACATCGGACTAGAAAGGGTTAAGAATGTTTACTTGGTGGGCCGCATCGTAAAAAAAAAAAGTAATGTATTCTGTGTTCCGCCTCCACCTTTCGCTTCCGTGACATCTCCAACTACTTTTTGGCTACTGATTTTAAATGTTACACAAAGTAAAATAAATAGTTAAACAAGTCTTCGTGAGGAAACAGATCCTGTTTAACATTTGATTGGTTATTTTACTACCTCCGTGAGCTATGATTGGCTTATTGGGAATGTCACTCATACAATGCAGACTGCACATGTTGAATACACGTGATATATTAAAGAGGCGGGTTGTGGGCCTCCAAAAATTTCCCAGCGGGCCGTATGTTTGACACCTCTGCTTTAAAGTATAAACTATTTATTTTAAACTATGTCACTCAGCTTTAACTGCAACCTAACCTGCAATTTACACACAAAAAAAAGCCCTGCTAAAGCTCACAGGTAATTATATTAAATTTCCCATACAGAGGACAGGTTTACAGGATATGGTTTACAGGTTGCTGGCTTCCCCAATGTGACGGGTGCTATTGATTGTACTCTCACCCCGACCCAGGACGCCTGCTCGGCACAGTGACAATGCTGATAAGGAAGCAGAACAAAACGAAAAATATGCCATTGCACAACAAGACTTTTATTGTATATGCATTAAAAGGAGAAAGGAAAAAGGCTTTTTTCTTTTTTTTTTTTTTAATCAGACAAGGAATACATGTTAAAATGTAAGCAGTGCAGTTTCACTTTACGATGCCTGTCCCCTGCTCAGTGCTCTGTCTGTTGATCGCTCATTTTCAGTCAATGTAAGTCACCTCCACCTTTCACAATAAGCTACTGACCAAAAGTTACACCTGGACTGCTAGGGCTATATGAAGGTGGTTACTTGTAATCTCGGACATATAATTATCGTGCACATTAAATTATTTCTTGCACTAAATTTAGTGCGTGCTATGGCATGTAAATGAGCCAAATAGTGTGCACATAAGAACATAGAACATAAGAAAGTTTACAAACGAGAGGAGGCCATTCAGCTCGTGGTCGTTAGTAGCTTATTGATCCCAGAATCTCATCAAGCAGCTTCTTGAAGGATCCCAGGGTGTCAGCTTCAACAACATTGCTGGAGAGTTGGTTCCATACCCTCACAATTCTCTGTGTAAAAAAGTTCCTCCTATTTTCTGTTCTGAATGCCCCTTTATCTAAATCTCCATTTGTGACCCCTGGTCCTTGTTTCTTTTTTCAGGTCAAAAAAGTCCCCTGGGGCGACATTGTCTATACCTTTTATGATTTTGAATGCTTGAATCAGATTGTCTTTGTTCAAGACTGAATAGATTCAGTTATTTTAGCCTGTCTGCATATGACATGCCTTTTAAACCCGGGATAATTCTGGTTACTCTTCTTTGCACTCTTTCTAGAGCAGCAATATCCTTTTTGTAACGAGGTGACCAGAACGGAACACAATATTCTAGGTGAGGTCTTACTAATGCATTGTAAAGTTTTAACATTACTTCCCTTGATTTAAATTCAAAACTTCTCACAATATATCCGAGCATCTTGTTGGCCTTTTTTTCAGAGTCAACATAAACTCCTAGGTCTTTTTCAGAGATCCCTTCTTCAATTTCAGTATCTCACATATGATATTTATAATGCACATTTTTATTGCCTGCATGCAATACTTTACACTTTTCTCTATTAAATGTCATTTGCCATGTGTCTGCCCAGTTCTGAATGCTGTCTAGGTCATTTTGTTTCTATTTTTGTGTCGTCTGCAAATTTAACAAGTTTGCTTACTATACCAGAATCGAAATCATTAATGTAGATTAGGAATAGCAGAGGACCTAATACTGATCCCTGTGGTACACCACTGGTTACCTCGCTCCATTTTGAGGTTTCTCCTCTAATCAGTACTTTCTGTTTTTTTTAATGCATTTAATAAATTAATGCATTCTCTGTTAGTAAATGGGGCAGACAAAGAGTGGGCCAAGTAACTCATCAAAATGAATGTCAACAGTTTCAGGTTGCAGAAATGGTCTTCAGTTATATAATAGAGTGCATTACCTCTGAAGGCGTTTAATGTATAGATAATAGCAGCATCCGTTATGTTGCTTTGTGTTGTTTAATACAGTGAGCCGCTAATGTTTCTCCCAGGTTTCCTTCTATCATAATTATATTAGGTAACAAGGCCACATCCTGTAATCAAAAGTGCTACAGAAGTTCACTCAGTGTGTACCTAGTCAAGATTATCAGAATAGTTACCAGATAACTTTTTTGCTTGTTATGGCCAGTTTTATCCACTACCTTTCCTTCAGGCAAACAAATCAGCTTATGCATTCCCTCAACTGAAGGAAATGAGAAGAAACGGCAGTACAGGAACTACAAAGAAGACTATAAAGAAAAAAAGATGAATGCACAGCCATGAAATCAATCCATCAATCCTGTACCCGATAAATCTATTCACAATGCTTATGACATTTTGACTTAAGTAAACATCTATCGATGGATTTGTGTCAAGTGCTGTGTTCACGGCCTGAGAAAATGCAGCCATGACTGCATGTAGTCCAGAAATAATAGTCTGAAAGAGCATCTCCACTCAAAGAGAATGACTCACACTGTAAGTTGAAAAAAATAAAATTTTACTTGGCCTGAGAAAGGTTAACCCCACTGTGCCCAAATTGGCATGCATTGTGATTTCAAGTGGTTGTAGCTAACAACATAATTTTATAAACCTTGCCTGTCGGCAGGTACTTCCATTTGCTTTATATTGTAGGTTTAAAATGTGGAGTTTGAAAGAAACACATGTCATTACAAATATGTATTTTTATTTGAAATTATAATATCTGGTAATACACTGGTTTAAGAAGGTTTCCACTTTTTAGGATATCTGTTACTGTTTCACTTCCTAGGTCATTTCTCCTGGCATGTTACTGGTTGTAAAGCAGGTCAGTCATCAGGGGTAGCAGTTGATTGGTTAGTGACCTGAAAGATTGCTTTGAAGGGGTGGGGGCAATTTCACTGTCCAGGTGAAATGATCAACAACATACCAGTCTAAAGAAAACAAGGATTTCTTAAGAAAACTGAGAGAACAAAGCAAGATGGCAAAGGAGAGTACAATTCTACACATTTCCCAAGACAAAGCATTGAGCACATAAAAAGGAGTGAAGGGGAGCGTATGGATGTCAATATCAGACACGTTTTTCTTACACACTACACTCTGACCCACTGGCACACAGCTGCTGTAAAGACTAACAACAGCCAACTGGGCTGACTGCCACAACTGACTGCAAGTGGTGTTATTAATGTTATATTTGGTCCTGTTCCACCAAAATTTTCCCCTAACGCATCTTTCCATGCGGTAGTGGTAACTGATAAATTTCATGCATTCAGACATTCACGTGGCACAGTTTCTAAATCTATTTAGATCGCTATCTGTACTTGGCAAAACAACTGTTTCGTCTTATCAATTGTCTGCTGTACCTAGCTTAAAGTGCTTATTCATACTTCCATAGATGAAGCTTCAAACTCATAAGTATGTAAGATTATATCACCAAACTTCAGGCAAATCTTTCAGATGAAGTATGTAAGGTATGCTTGTATTTCAGAAAAGTTTGATTTAACTATTTGGTGCAGTATTTATAATAACTAGATAAAATGAATGGTTTGTGTAAGAAAACAAATTATTAAAAAATGTGACCAAAAATTCACAAGTAAAATAAAAAACCTTTGTAGTACAATCCTGTAATTACCATAATTTTCAGAATATAACATGTCCCATGTGTATCTCGTGCATGACCATATGGCTTGGGTTACACCCTTGTATAACATGCACCACTTGTGTATAATGCACACCTCATCTATAATACCCTAGCAAAAACACCCTTGTATACTATTTAGAATGCGATAACCTGAGTATAACGCACAAGCCAAATATTATTCTCTGAAATTCTCCTAAAATTGAACTGCATGTTATACTGTGAAAATTACATTAATAAATAAGACAATTGCAGAATACGATGAAAAAAAATGTCTGAATGAGGTCTGACGTAGGCTATAAAGGGATTAGCAATCACAGTCTTGTTAGGACTTATTCACCGACACAATGTAACCTGAAACTAAATGAAAATGGTCAAACTGGAGGTATGACACAGGAATTTTAGAATCATTGAAATCTAGTATTTGCATAGGAATTTAAATGGCTTGGCTTTAACTGCAAAATATAATATTTTTTTCTTTATGGTTTCAGCACAGTAAAAGGTCATGTGTATACAGTATGGGTAAAAAAAGCAATACAAATGTAAATAGTAAGGCATTAGACTACTATTTTGTCTCCAGCATCTGTAAATCACATAATGCCAACAATGCAAGACATTAATATATTCAATCCGCACTGTTTGCTGAATATGAATGCAGGCTGACGGACATGAGTCCATGTCTTGAATGTACAAGAGGTATCACTTCAATTACAGTGCTCAGGAACACCTATTGAAAAACAAAAAGCATGTAGTACAGTATCTGCAGGACTAGATAGCATGTATCCTCATTATTTACATTGTGTATTATTTTAGGTAGGTGTTAAAAGGAACACACAGAAATGTTATGGCAAACACAGAAGGGATCTTCTTTTTATGAAAACTCAATATTTGTCCATTTTAAGGGGAGAATAAAGAATTCGTCTCTGATTCTTCCATAAATTAAATGCTCAATGATAAAATAAAAAAAAGCCATTTTGATTGGACTTTCAGCTACAGAGGAATATTGTTGTGTGTAGTTATATAGTTGTTAGGTAATTATTCTGTTATCACGTGGTTATTACGGTTACATGACATAACAGCGAGTCCAAAACCGCGCCGACATTACTGCAAAGGACATTACAGCGCCGACCATTACAGCAAATGCCGATAACAGTGCTATGACATCACTGCACCGAACTAAAATTCCCAGAAGACTCTGCGAAGTACACAAAAGCATCACTTACCAGGAACTCGGACACACAACACAGTCAGAGCGGGGTTCACCACAGATTTTCTGATTGCAGAAGACTATAGTTTTTTTTTCACTGTTCCCATACAGCCCCATCATAACAAGATTGGTAAATATGATAAGAAAAACCTCCATGCAGTAAATGCATGGTTCCACAAGCATTTTTTATGTAGTTGGGCTGCATATCTATTTTTTTGTTTTTCACTTGTTACAGAATGATATTCAGCACGTGTTTTGATATATATATATATATATATATATATATATATATATATATATATATATATGGATATGATTACTCCTCCACAGGACATCCGGGATTCAGGACTGATACAAGGCCATGATGTGTTTGGGGTTTTTTTTTAAATGTATATTTTGTACAGATTTGTTTTTTAAATAAAGTGTTTAACTTTATATTATTTTCCTTGCTTCTCTGCCCTGTCGTATCCGTACTGAACCCTCTGTTTTCTTTCTAGCATGACACTTTTATCTGGAGCGAGTTCGCTTTTGTTGTTTTTGAAATTAAAATGTTGTAGTCAGATAATTCCCCTTTATGTACTTGCTTGACACATAGTTTTATTATTATTATTATTATTATTATTATTATTTTTATTATTATTATTATTATTTTCTAGTAATACTGCTAATCAGGGTCTGTACACTATTTCTAATACAAGGGTCTATTAAAAGACCCTTACAAATACACCCTTACAATACAGATATTTACATCCGCTAATATTTTTGAATTGTCAAAGGCGCAAGCTTGATCCAATTCTTCCAGTGACAGCGTGAGACTTGCAGCTCTTCCACCCTCAAGGTCTCAGCGTATATTGCAATTGGCCAATAGCCACAGTTGTTTGTCAAAAGTATCCCAATATATGCTTCTGTTACACACATTAAATGGTGATTTCTTGTTTCTTTGAAAATATATTTATTCAGGGCTACAAGAGCACAACACAAACAAAGCAGTACGTAACTGTAACAAGCTGAACTGACAGTTTTTTTTGTTTTGGAACTTTTTTTATATTAGAAAACAAAAGAATGGGGGATTTTAGGAATGTACCATCTACATATATTTACCATAAATAAATAGAGGTGTTTATAGGAATGTACTATATACATGTATTCAACATTAATTTTAGGGTGTTACACTTCCATAAATTAGGGTTTGTAAACTTTGGACGACCACTGTATACACACACAGACACGGTATCAATCTATTCTCCAGCAGGTTACAGGATTACATTTTTAGGTGCCCTGCCAAACGGGCAAACAAACGTTTCTACATATTGTGGCGGCGGACAAAAGAAACACAACAAATGCAGTTTTGGGGCCAAAATAGCAGCAACAACAACCACTGTTTATTTCTTCCTTGAGAAATGAATGCTCTGAGGAATGGGATGGGGGGCTGCTAGTAAACAAAGAGAAAACATACGTACATATGGTAAGTAACGCATTTGTGAAATTCTGCCTTTAGTGCCAAGGATCAGCGATTCAATACCAGACCGCGGAGAAGCTAAAATATAATAAATAATAATACATTTAAAGAAAAAAGCATTACAAATGGCGCCCAACTAGTGTTACAACTCACACTTAATGTGTAGTCTCATTGCTGAGTTCATATATATGCTGCACAGTTTCTCTATGCTTGAGGACAAGCTTTCTCCAAACGGGAAATATGTAATGAATGACCCCTACTGGCTGAAGGCACATTGTATGTGTGCATAAAGACACTGACTACAAACCGTGCTAGGGGGATTCCCCTTTAGCGAAACTGTAGCATGTCTGCCTTTAGTGCCAAGGGTCAGCTGTTCAATTCCGGACCACGGAGAAAATAAAAAATAATTTAAAAAGCATTACAATATGTAACAGTTATAGGTTATATTTAAATGGTTAAGCAAGTGGTAGCAATTATATTAAATAACATTTATTATTAACTGAAAGTGAAACCTAGTACAATGTTTAAAAGTCAATCAATAAGAGTTAGTGATACAGTGTTTCTTGGAGGGAATGTTTTAGCAGTAGCGCAGTTCAGCCCTTGGTAAGAAAGTGAGTGGTTTGTGGTAGTGTGCTCACGTTATGCAGCGAGCAAATGTTGCAGGTGTGCATTAGCACTTTATTATTGATTTATTTTAACTCTGTTGTTGTTCACATGTGTGCATTAGTTATTTTTCTTTAAGATATGTTTTTGTAATTTCACTGTGCACTGTTTATGATTGATTTTGTGATGTTTTGCTTTTGTATTTGATTTTGTTTATTTGCACTAATGACTTTGAATCACGGTATTTGCCTGGACTGCATTCCCATCTAATTGACAATTACCAATGAACTGTCTGTGAAACACATTCTACACGTGGGTCTTTAACTTTTTCCTAATTGACTAAAGGGTTTATAAGGCACAGGAAAATATCTATTGAGGAGGGGTTGGGAAGACGCGAGATGTGATGAGATGAGATGAGATGAGATGAGATGAGACGTGAGTAAACAAGACACTAGAATAGAGACACAAGAGAAAGAAAGACAGTTTGTCTTGAGCCACAACAGAGTGAGTGAGCGAGAGCCGTAACTGAGAGAGTCTACCAGCAGCCGCAGTCGCCACTGCCCAAGGAGATACACCAGCCAGGAAGCAATAGAGAGAGCGCGCAAGGCTAATTGAGTACTCAGAGGGGAAAGAGGTGGGCGTACCTCCCCCCTCGCTAAGTGGTCAATCTCTAGTTATTTTATTGTGTTGCGGTTGTTGAATTACTCTGTCCTTGAAAACTCAGATTGCTTAGCCGAAGATTTCAATAGTTTTTACTTTCTTAGAGCTTCACTCACACGCAGGCTGTCTTTCAGCTCTGGTCACACAAGCACCAAAACGTGCAGAGAACGCTAACAGATGTGAACAAGAATAACAGTTTATAAACACACATTGGCCCAGATATTCGGAGCAATGTGCAATCCCCTCAAAAAATTTGTGCCTCACAAAAATGTGTGTTTTTGCACAAAAATTGATATTTTCCAACACGGCACAAAACAGTTGCACAAAGTTGGAAAATAGCATTCTTTTTGCTCGATTCGCAAATGTGTTTGTTCCTCGCAAACCACCTGTGCATTCAATACTAATATTATTATTATTATTATTTATTTGTTAGCAGACGCCCTTATCCAGGGCGACTTACAATTGTTACACGATATCACATTATTTTTACATACAATTACCCATTTATACAGTTGGGTTTTTACTGGAGCAATCTAGGTAAAGTACCTTGTTCAAGGATACAGCAGCAGTGTCCCCCACCTGGGATTGAAACCATGACCCTCCCGTCAAGATTCCAGAGCCCTAACCACTACTCCACACTGCTGCCCTATATAGCAGAAATGCACAACAGCTATGCGTGACTGCACAGAATTGGAATACTTCACGACAATGTAATGTAATGGAACAGTCTGGGCATTGCAAGCCTGTCACACTTACCACAAAACGTTTTTCACTCAAATTTGACCTTCAGAGCAATTCAAATATTTTTGTGCTTAAGCCTATCAGTGCATCTGTACTACTTTTCTGTGACCTGTATTGTGCAGTAGGGGGTCCGAGATAGCATCTACTCGTAGGCCCTATGTAGGCCCGTCATTGTAGGTTAGGTTGGCCCAACATCAGCAGCCAGCGTCAGCCCAGCATAATTCTGCTCATAGGTCCTACGTCATACCTCTTATGACGGCCCTACGTCAACATCCGCCCTTCAGCCAATGCTGAATATTATGGTTCGACAGAGGCCCTCTTTTAACCCGCTTTATTACCTACTATATTAATGAACTATGGACAAGGAAACCCAACGTATAAAATTATGAATTGTAACACCAGTAAGTTGCTTTGGTTAAAAACGCAGCCAAAAAAACCCACAAAATAATAATATTTAGTAATTTGTGGGAAGTCTATCCAAGGCTACTCACATGTTTACAATAATTATAATAGGCCTACAATCTTTATATTTATAACATTATACACATTATGGAAGTGTTGGTATATTTGGTTGAAACATCAATACATTAGGAAAAAAATAATTTATTAAAAGTGAGCCAGCAGAGAACAGGGCACAGTAATAATAGAATGTATTATAAAGATAACAGCATTTCAGAATTCTCTCAGCCATAATAAAATGTATGAGAGAAACACATGATATTATTAATGTAGCTATGTCCAGCTAAAGATCATTGATGCATTGTTGTTGCATGCCCTAGTTTTTTATAGTTCAACCCCTTATCCTTTGCGTTCTGTAATACCTTGTGAATACAGGGATAAATCTGCTTATCCCATTGACTGAGATTCCTTTCCTAGATGGGGAAAACCTTTAAGAATTATTATATTTTTAACTCAGTTTAATAATACGAAATACCATCAATGAAAACGGAATGCAGCATTTGAATAATAATAATTTTGTTATTATTAATATACTTATTTAAGTCAACTTTTTTGAATAATAATCATAAAATCAGTAATGTCACTGTTATTAATATACTTTTTTAAGGAAACTTTTTTGAATAATAATAAAATCAATAATGTCACTGTTATTAATATACTTCTTTAAGTAAACTTTTCTTTTAAATAATAATCATAAAATCAGTAATGGGCGTGTTAAGTAAGTGAGCGGCTCAGCAGGAGCACTCTCATGATGCTCACTCCGTTCACTGAGTGCTCTGATCATCAATTCAAAATGCTCAGCAGCGCTCTGAGCGGCTCAGAAAGAGCAAACCGTTAAGTTGATTCTTTTACTGAGCAGCTCAGTTACTTAACGCGCCCACTGTCACTGTTATTATATAAGTAAGGTTTGAAACTTTGCTGGTGCTGTCATAACGAACATAAACTGTTTTGAATAATAATCATAAAATCAGTAATGTCACTGTTTAACAAATAAAATAATGAGCTCTGAAGTGCAGGAAAGGAAAAACAAAAAATAAATTTAACGCAAATCTTCCACTTCTGGTTGTCTTGCTTGGCCAGCTTGTTTTTTTTTCTCCCTCTTTCTGAGCCCTCCTTTTCTGTCCTCGTACAGCTGAAGCCATTCTTTGATGACATTTTCTGCTTCCACTTCAGTGGAATTGCTGAGAAGCGGATTGCTGAGTGTTGATTCTGTTAAAGCTAGAAAGTTGCAGTGTAAAAGTACAGTACATACATTAGCTTCTAAATGGGTAGAACAGATCAAAGTTGCAAATTTGGACAAGGGATGTTAGATTCTGTGTGATTTAGTAAATATTTAAACATTTTTTAAAACACGGTTTAAACATTATTATACACCCCTAAACACATAATTTTACTTTTATCGAACACAAGTGTGAATATCTATGTGTAATATTTTCCCTTTGAACTTATAGAATATAGGCCAATGTACTTTTTCTCACTGGAGTTGAAATAATACAGGTCTCATTGTAAATGAATCATGCGTATGCTGTACTGTATTTAAATAAATAAATAAATAACAAAGTAGCTTACTCTGAGCAAACTGTATGAAGGAAACAAATGACTTTGTTTGAAAAGAATTACCAGTTTCATACAGTACCCGGACATCGTACAGCTTCCACCCTTGTTCGGAATCTGGCACCTCCATATTCCTGATGTAAACGGGCCTGCCCATTGTAAGGAGGCCACCATGCCACTCCATCATCAACTCAGGACTTGGCAACTATGCTAGTGTTTCTCTCTTCCGTAAACTCAACAATAAGATACATTATCAATACCCGGTTCAGATAAAGAAAATGTACACAATCAATTAGGTAAACTGATCACAACTCAGTATTCACGCTACCTTGTCTGTTATGAAAAGTAAGACAACTCCTGACTCTTAAAGCTTAAAGTGTTCCATAAGAAATAAAGCTACACCTTATGCAAAGATCTTACAAGGATGTATGCGGTAATAACTATGACAAATCCTTATGCAAGAGGGGCACACAAACAGACCGATTACCATGAGGCACAAGAAAACACTTCCCATCAATATCATCAAATTTGCAGCAATGTATTGTTTGCGAAAGACCATCCACTAAATATATACCTAAAACAGATGATTGTAATGGGTAGTCAAATAATGACTGCTGTTGTTCAAATACTGAAAATGCCAAATACACTTCATCATATAGTACAAGATTATTTTTCACTTGTGCAATTCCCCCCCTGTCAGAATACAACTATTGGCAGCATCCAGCTTTAAAGAATACAATTTGGCATGCATTTCCTTGTACTGCCGGGCACCAGGCCCACTGAGAGGGCGGGGAAGACGGGGAAATTTCCCCAGGGTCCAACGCCTTGAAGGGGGCCCAACACCCGGAAGGGGGGCCCTGATGAAGGGGGAACTTTTTTTTTTTTAATATACTGTATATAAAATATTTTAAAACAACTAGCCCTGCACAAGACCCTTTGCTTTCCCACCACCACATTAAAAAGAAAAACTCCCGTACTGCACACCGAGCCAATGTGCTTCTGTTGTGTAATGATTGTGTATCCAGGCGCTGTCAAACACTTCCTTTCACACAATGATTTGAACTTTCGCATTTCATATTTTACTACACCAAAAAGCTGAAAAAAAGGCATAGCAATTTTATGTATTTTTTAAAAGACTTTTAAAAAGAACCCTAAAGTTGCACAATATATACCACAGTATGAATTATTCTATTATTAAGATCTATAATTTGCTCAAAACAACGTGGTGCAGCAGTATGTTAGAAAAACTGTATTGTGTAAAATAAATAAAGTACTTTCTTTAGCTGGTGGTAAACACAATTAGATGATCGTTATATTGCTTAAAAGCAGGACATACCAATCCTTCCACGGGGCCCATGATGGCTCTGGGCGGCCCTGCCGGGCACCATTTAAGGATGGCGGGAGTGTACCGTCCATATGCTCTTTTTTAGACCCATGTCTTTTGTTTACAGAGTTAGGTTCTCTATTTTCTTTCTCAGATAGTCTACACACTACTTGAGACAGAGGAAATCCAGGTTTTCTAACTAGTCGTTTCACTTTTTTGAGGAAGTTTTCATATCTAAATGAACTAAAAGAATCAAGTATTCCATGAAGTTTAACATTGCCAGCTACATGTACAAGGTTATGAACATTGTATGAATAGAATTGCTTTCCATAAACTGTTCCAAAATGTTTGACAAACAGAACAAGACTTTATATATATATTCAATCATATTGCGTAAAAAGAGGAAACAATCCTCTAGTAATCAAGTGTAAACTACTATTCTTTAAATTTAAACATGATTTTAAGTCATATTTCAAATAGGTTTAAGACTCATTTTAACTTAGCGGTGTCGATCGTTTTCATTAATCAAGATATTAAAATAAGAATAATTGCAGAGGAACATTTAAATAAAACAGCAATTTTTTCATTTTCGAGTTAAAGTTAAACTTCATTATTTATCTTTATTTTTACTTTTGATAGCCTATCCACTTGCAACTTTACGTCTATTCATCAATTACTTTTTTTTTTTCTCCACACTAAACCAAAAAGAAGCAAAACAGCCAGTTAAGCATTTGAAGTTAACGTATGTTAATACATGGAGCTGCCATAGAGGCTAATGTGATCCTATCAACTGCACAAGTCAAATTGTGGCTTAAACAGTGTACACGAAATAGTACTAATATTAATAAGTAATACAATATATTTTAGCAAGTGCACATTTCTGCTAATTAGGAACTGTACATATTGTTAGACTTTTAACGTTCGTGTCGACATGGAAAAGCCTACACGGTATACCCCAGAAGCTTTTCACAACAATTAAACATTCATTTTACAACAAAAAAACATGCCTCAAATTAATGATTTAAAAATATCTTACCTTTTATCCAACTTTACTGTTAAGGAACAAGCCACCCAAATGCACACCACCAACTTCTGGAAACTGCGCTTAAATTAACAGTCAATTTTTGCACAGGCGCGATAGCGATGGATACAAAAGCAGGGAGATAACCCTTTCACTGTCATCATTGATTTCGTTTACACACACAAAATATGAAATGTAATCTATATATACTGTATATATATATACATTTGAGCTAAAATATATATATATATATATATATAAATCTCTCTCTATATATATTATATATTACATTACATATTTTGTATATTTTGTGTGTGTAAACAGAAATTATGAAGATAGTGAAAGGGTTATATTTTATCCTAATACATTTCATTTGACGTACGTTTTTAATTCTGAAACATAAAGCCGTACCGACATCGGCCCTACGCTTTCATTGGCCTGCGAGGCAATGCCGATATGCCAGTGCTCCGCCTACGTTGGCAAGACGTGTGGGTGCTATCTGGGATGGGACAAAATCAGTGCTGCATTGTTTTGATTTAGGTTGCTAAAATCTATTTTTCAGCATTGGAGGTAAAATAGTAGAAATGGATGACAAAGCAAAAAAAGCAAATTATATTTTGGTGATTGATTGTGTCAGGATATTCGCCAAAGAAACTGTACATGCAGACTGAGGTAATTGTTTTGCATATCTTAATGTGTCTTTGGAGAAAATATGATCGATCACTATTTAGCTTCAGAATCACACATTAAACAAAAGGCTGCTACAGAGGCTGCTGAACAAAAAGTAAAATAAACAGCTTTCAGAAACCAAACTGGAAAGTCAGCGCAGACAAAAAGTATTCCTGTCAGCAAGTTAAATCAGTATTACAACGATCTAGCACAGCCACCTCGCTTCAACCTGCTGCTTACTTTTTCTCAGTTGGAATTTTAGACCCGAATAGCCACGTTTTCTTTGTTTTGACTCGGTACTAATAAAATAAATTATTGGATGGGACAAATAACATGACAATGAACGTGCTGCATATATTGCCTTTATTAAAGTATGCCAGATGCACTTGGGTAAACGAGTTTTGGGACTGTTTTTAATCGATTTCCACATCTGTATAACTTAGCAAAGCTTTGCCTTAACTTCCAACCAATTCAGTGGATGCAGAACGTGCAGTCTCAATGTATGGGCAAGTCAACTGCAGGGGGATGCTGCATGCTTGCCTTTAACAAATGATAGCACTCTGTTTTAGTAAGGAAGCAAGTACCACTATTTTTAGGCTTTAGAGTGTTCTGAAATACTGCCCACTTAGGTTTATTTAATGTTTAAACAGGTCCACGAAATGTCAGCGAAATCCTAATTTTATTCCAACAAAAGAGCCCGGAGTCTAGATGTTGGAGTCCAGCAAGGGGACTGCCCTCCCCTCCCTCCCGCTCCCACTGTGCCTATTATATATATATATAAAATATGGCACAAATGCAGCTCCACAATCGGGAATACATATATACATAAGGCACATAAGGAGATCCAAACAGCTGAGTTTGCCCGGAATATACAGCATGCTTAAAATGGTATAAAAGATGCCTTTGTTATAAAAACAATGGGAATGGCAAACGGCAAATACTGTTTGTCCTAAACGGCTGCCTGAAATAACTCTGTATGGTGTAAGTGGTGGATACATGTTATATTTACATTAAGTGTCTCTAACTAACCTGTAACTGCATTTGAGGTTACATAGTAATTATATTGTGAATACACAACAACATGCGTAAATACAAAAGATGCCAATATACTTTTCATTTTCTAATAAAAAAATTGTATTTACTGTATTATTGCAGTGTGGTTTTATACAGTTAATGTTAAGTGTAACATTATATTTAGTTATTATAAAGTCAAAAGATTGGACATAGTCATTTAACTCACAATGTGGTAATTACAGAATAATGTGTTCTCTGTAACTGAAATAGCTTACAGTACTTTAATTGTGAAAACAACCCTTCTTTAACAGCTAAAAAAAGGGACAGAAACCGTTACTTACAACTCATAATATCCCCAAATGTTCACGTTCACGATCAGAGAGAAAAGATCAAAGCAGCTCAAAGCTTGTAAAGTAATGATATATTAAAAACTAAAGAAATAAAATCAGAAGCTACTTACTCTTCAATGGTTAAGCTGATACCATCCACATCCTTTTCTATATTTTATTCTTAAAATATTCTACTCATTGGAAACACCTAACCGAAATTAAAACAATGACAACAATAATATGTGTGCTGGATGCAAACCAGTTATTTACACGACCAGAGTTCAGGTGGTTAACTTCAAGGCTGAAAGGTCTGAGCTCAGTGATGGAGGATGTGAATGCAAAGTGTAAAGGATAGGCAGGGTTTATTAATAAGGAGGATTTCTCCTTAACCTAATAGACATCAATAGGTGGCCCTTAGGTGAAAAAAATTAAAATAAATAAATTGGGACATGTGACAGGGCAATGTATTATTATGATTGAAATGTATTGTTTTGTGTTTATTTAAGGAAGGGATTATTATTGTTGTTTATTGGTGAGAGGGTTTTGGAGAAAGAGTGAGAGAGATTGAGAAGCACAAGGTAAACAAAATAACTATCCGGCTGGTGACGTCACCCACTCAGCCATCCTGCTACAGGACACATAGTGTACGCTACATACAAGATACTTCAGTTTTTTATTTTTCTTAAACATATTTCCCAACATAAAACCAATGTCACCTTACAATAATTGATTGTGAGTTTCAGTGTTTTATAATAAAATATCAAGCAGAACGAAATTTCAATGTACCATTTGTAATTCAGTAATATTAGAGAATTTGTCAGGGGTCTGAATACTTTTGCAAGGCGCTGTATATTACTGTATATTCATGCATGTTTTACCCTTACAGTACTCCATTATTTTTATATATACGCAGTCCACCTTAAATATGAAAGCTGTTTCCAGATATAAGATTAGTTATTGTACAAGTCAGATAAAAAAAAAAAACGAGGTGATGAAAGATTGTGCACAGAATGAAAAAAAAAAGTATTTTTGAGTTTATTGTTTTAGTAGACGCTTTCCATTATCAAAATGTTAGAGTGCACATTTATGAAAAATGCTTTTTTTCTGCCTTGCTCCTGACACTACTAATGGGTTTTATGGAAATATTAACACAGTTAACAGTGTGTTTAGTTAAATGTTTGATTGATGATGCATTATGAGTTGCCTTCATGCTCATGCAGAAGCGCACCACCATACAAGAAAAAGAAAGATATTGCTGCAGATTTCAACATTCCCATTCACACTTTGTCAACCATTCTGAAAAATCGGGATACAATAGTACAGCAAACTGTGGATGCAAGTCGTAAGCGTTTTCAATTTGCTCAATAATGCGAGATCAGTGCAATTCAATTGCACTGTATACAGTAAACATAAGAAAGAACATAAGAAAGTTTACAAACGAGAGGAGGCCATTCGGCCCATCTTGCTCGTTTGGTTGTTAGTAGCTTATTGATCCCAGAATCTCATCAAGCATCTTCTTGAAGGATCCCAGGGTGTCAGCTTCAACAACATTACTGGGGAGTTGGCTCCAGACCCTCACAATTCTCTGTGTAAAAAAGTGCCTCCTATTTTCTGTTCTGAATGCCCCTTTATCTAATCTCCATTTGTGACCCCTGGTCCTTATTTCTTTTTTCAGGTTAAAAAAGTCCCCTGGGTCGACATTGTCTATACCTTTTAGGATTTTGAATGTTTGAATCAGATCGCCAAGTAGTCTTCTTTGTTCAAGACTGAATAGATTTAATTATTTTAGTCTGTCTGCATACTACATGCCTTTTAAACCCGGGATAATTCTGGTTGCTCTTCTTTGCACTCTTTCTAGAGCAGCAATATCCTTTTTGTAACGAGGTGACCAGAACTGAACACAATATTCTAGGTGAGGTCTTACTAATGCATTGTAAAGTTTTAACATTACTTCCCTTGATTTAAATTCAACACTTCTCACAATATATCCGAGCATCTTGTTGGCCTTTTTTATAGCTTCCCTACATTGTCTAGATGAAGACATTGTTGAGTCAACATAAACTCCTAGGTCATTTTCATAGTTCCCTTCTTCAATTTCTACATGTTTTCTACATGTTAACCACTCCCTAATCTATGTGCATGCCTTTCCTTGAATCCCTACTGCGTTCAGTTTGAGAATTAATCTTTTATGCAGAACTTTGTCAAAAGCTTTCTGGAAATCTAAATAAACCATGTTGCAATTATCCATTGTCAATGTTGCATCCTCAAAAAAGTCAAGCAGGTTATTTAGGCATGATCTCCCTTTCCTAAAACCATGCTGACTGTCTCCCAGGATATTGTTACCATATAGGTAATTTTCCATTTTAGATCTTATTATAGTTTCCATAAGTTTACATATAATAGAAGTCAGGCTTATTGGTCTGTAGTTACCAGGTTCGGTTTTGTCTCCCTTTTTGTAGATCGGTATTATGTTTGCTATTTTCCAGTCTGTCGGTACAACCCCTGTGTCAAGAGACTGTTGCATGATTTTGGTTAGCGGTTTTTAAATAACTTCTTTCATTTCTTTGAGAACTATTGGGAGGATCTCATCCTGCCCAGGGGATTTGTTTATTTTAAGAGCTCCTAGTCCCTTTAACACTTCTGCCTCTGTTATGCTAAAGTTATTTAAAATTGGATTGAAACAGGTCGACATGTGGGGCATGCTGTCCGTGTCCTCCTTTGTAAAAACCTGTGAAAAGTAATCATTTAATATATTTGCTATTTTTTTTCTTCATCTATGATTTTGCCATTTGTGTCTCTTAGCCATTTAACCTCCTCTTTGAATGTTCTCTTGCTGTTATAATATTGGAAAAACATTTTGGAATTGGTTTTAGCCCCCTTAGCAATATTGATTTCTATCTCTCTCTTGGCCTTTCTAACTTCCTTTTTGTCTGCAGTTCCAAGTACTCTTTCTGTGTACTTTGTTTTTGGTCCCTTTTAAATGCTCTGTAAAGTGCCTTTTTTCGCTGAATATTTTTTTTAATTGATCTATTAAACCATTTTGGCCATTTTGTTTTAGATTTAGATTTGTCTACTTTTGGGATGTACTGTAATTGTTTTGCGCCTCTAGCACTACTTTTTTAAAAAACAGCCATCCTTTTTCTGTGGATGTTTTCTCTATTTTACTCCAATCTACTTCTGTTAGTCTCTGTTTCATACCTTCATAGTTTGCTTTTCTAAAATTGTAAACCTTAGCTTTAGTCATTACTTTTGGGGTTTTAAAAAATACTTCAAATGAGACCATGAGTTTGCCAATGGCTCTCTGACCTCTGTTTTAGTTATTCTGTCTTCATTATTTGAAAAGACAAAATCAGGGCATGCCTCCCCTCTAGTCGGTGCCTTGACAAATTGCGTTAGGAAGCAGTCATTTGTCATTTCCACCATTTCAATTTCGTCCGTCTTGCTCCCCACCGGGTTCTCCCATTTTATAAGGGGGAAGTTGAAATCCCCCATTGGTATGGCTTCTCCTTTTCTACACGCATTTCGAATGTCATTGTATAACAGATTATTTTGCTCAGCGTTTGAATTTGGCGGTCTATATGCCCTTTGACTTTTTGTCCATTATTCTGACCCATATTGATTCTGCATTGTTTTCTTTGTCCTGATTTAACACCTGGGCTTCAAGACTATTTCTTATGTATAGTGCTATCCCTCCGCCGCTTCTGTCCTGGCTGTCTTTCCTATATAGTGTGTACCCACTAATATTATATTCGTCTCCATCACTCTCAGACAACCAAGTTTCTGTAACACCTATCACATCGTAGTTACTTGTTAGTGCAGTAGCTTCAAGTTCTAACATTTTGTTTCTGAGACTTCTAGCAATAAGATAAATACATTTTAAAGTTGTCTTACCTGAGTTGTTGCCCTTGTTTTGATGTGGTCTCCCTTTTTTTTTCTCCCCCCTTCCTTTCTAGTTTAAATTCTTCTGAACCTCCTCAAGGATCCTTTCTCCAAGTAGATTGGTTCCCTTTCTGTTTAAGTGCAGTCCGTCCCACCTATATAGATAGTCCTTGTTGTAGAATGTGCTCCAATGTTCAAGAAAGGTGAAGCCTTCCTGTGTGCACCACAATTTCAGCCATGCATTTTGATTTTGTATTTCCAGCTGTCCATATGGTCCTTTGCAAGGTGCCGGCAGTATCCCAGAAAATACCACAGTTTTGGTCGTGTCTTTTAATTTCCTTCCTAGCTCTCTGAATTTGTTTTGTAGGGATCTTGGTCTGTCTCTTCCAATGTTGTTTGTACCGATGTGGACGACTACTACCGGGTCGTCTCCTGTTCGTTCTAGGAGCCTGTCCACGTTCTCAGTGATGTGCTTGACAGAGGCTCCTGGAAGGCAGCACACTGTTGTAGTAAGGGGGTCCAAACTGCGAACTGAACTTGCTGTGTTTCTCAATATGGACTCCCCAACAATCATGACCTCCCTTCTTTTTGCTGCCTGGACAGCACTGTTTATAGGGTCCTGGATGTTGTTCCTTTCATTCTCTTGATGTTGGTTTTGGTCATCTAAGTGTTGAAGTGGCTCAAATTTGTTGGATGTTTGGATTTCTGGTGGTTGTGTTTGACGAAGTTTCTTTTTTTCCCTGCTTCTGCCTATCTGAACCCAGCTGTTTCGACCCTCTTCCATCTCCCTGGTGGCTTTCAGTCTGCTAGGGGTGCAGACTTCCATGACTTGTGGGTGTGTCAGCTCTTCAAGCTCCTGTTGCTGTCTCATTTCCTCCAGCTCCATTTCTAACAGATTTACTCGTTGAAGCAAGTCCTGGATCGAGCGGCACTTTACACAAACTTGGTTGAGCTCTGTTGGGTTTTCTCGGATTTCCCACATCATGCAGTTGTCACAGATTACTGGCTTGAAGACCATGTTTTATTATTTGTTTTTTTTGGAAGTTCAATTTAGCTTCTGCAGCTGTCAACCTGCTTTCAAACTGCTTCTGACTGCGCTGTACTTGTCCACTCGTACTTCTCCCACGCTTTTAAAAAGTTAACTTACAACTGTATTTTTAATAAAATGCCCAGTACATTTAAATGTATACTACTTTTCTTTGTTCTGCAATTGAAATTTGATTTCAGTGTTACTGTAACATCAATAAAAACGGACAGTTTGCATTTGGCTTAGACTCCTAATAATACGAATTACTGATTACACTATTTTTTTGCTGGCCCCTTGACATTCGTATTAACAGAAATTGACTGTAGTTCCATACAATGTCTCCGCCATGCACATCATTTCATTATAAAAAGAGTCTCAAATGTGCTGTTTTGAAAGGTTCAAAACAACCTGTCTTGTGCTTCCTGGCTCATTTCACTTGGAGAGTGAAATTATTCCCACCCCTTCACTGACGTCTTCCCTGTCAATAACCAATCTGCTGCTTCCTCTAATGACTGACATGCTTTCAGCCAATAACATGCTTTTACCAAGAAGACACTGCTGAGGTGAAATAACTCAGGGAGTGCAAACAGAAAACCCAAAGAATAAAGACATAGACACTGAGAGCTTAATTTCATCATGATTTAAAATTAAAATACATGTTTGCTATACCATGTGTTTCTATACCTCAGCTTTCACAGAATGGGATTTTATTGGCTGCGTAGAACATTTCTATACACATTGCTGTGTATGTATATATACAAGAAAGAAAAAGTAGTCATAAAAACATGTTATGAATACTACATGTATGTTGATTTTCAAAGTGATTTATTTGTTTTCCTCCTTTCAAAAGAGGAAAACAAGCAATTGTAGATATGGTGACTGATGAATGCACTGTTTTTTATGACAAATGTGTTCTGGCACCATTCTACAGTTTCCAGCTGAATTGGAAAATGAATCAATATCGAAGGGTGACGTCATAGAGATGTTTTAATAACGTAAATGCATCATTGTCTATGAAACATGCAAATGCCATTTTCAAACCTACAATAGCTTTCAGACCACAACAAGGTTTCCAGTAGTTTCCTTATTCAGAGGTTTTGTTTCAGTAGGCAAGCAAAGCACTAAATACTATAAGACTATTCCGAAGTGCCCACTCTCTGTAAAACAGTTCTTGTGCATACATTTTATTTTGCAAGTGGGTCAATCTAGATCAAGATTTATTTCACATATCGGAACAGAAATTAAAAGAAAACGGCCTGCTTAGCATGATAGCAATAAAGCAAATTCGATAAAAGATAATTAGTATAGTCTCCAGGAGACAGCACATGAGGTGTAGATTCCTATTGCTGAGTTTCTCCTACAGCGCAACACATTAATCCTCAGATTGGCCACCCTATTATTAGATAAATGCCATAGCAATGTTTTAATAAGGCTTGTTGTAATTGGAAAACAACCATAACAGACTTTGCTTGTTATGAAAATCATTGCTTTCGGTTGGCCTGCTGAGCCTTAAGTTGATTACAAATCTGTTATTTATTATGTATATTTACTATAGCTCTAGACAAAAATGTTGCATCACACAGAATTTTAGGATTCTAATTTAGATATTTTATTTAACATCATGTAAATCAAAGAAACTACAAAATGATATTGGAAAAATATACCGGAAGCTATAATACAGTATTTCATGTTAAATTTGAAATGTCACATTTTTCCTTTTTTGTCAGTTTGTCAGTATATAGGAAACTACAAAGCAGTATATATATATATATATATATATATATATATATATATATATATATATATATATATATATATATACACACATACTGACCAAATACAATTACATTAGGGAAAAAAACCCAGTCCCAAAATACAAATCAAAAACACGTTATAATCCAGCAGGAAGGACGCGCCCGCTCCTCGCTGCAGTCTGCTCTGCTGTCAGCAATGACCTCTCCTGCCGTTTTGTCCTGGTCAGCATCCTTCCACATCGCGTCTCCCCAAGAACTATCAGAACTCTGATCAACGCAGCGCCCTCCCCAAGATGGCCACCGTAAGCCGACTCTCTACTTAAGGTAGGTTCCATCTTGGTGGGGACTCGCGGACTGACAGCTGTAGCGCCACCACCTGTTGGGAGGCCAGTTTTCACCCCACCTTCTGACCTTCACTCTGTCACATGTTGATATAACTCATATATAGGTGTCATAATCGTGCACTTCTTTTATTCTCTAGTAGAATTAGGGAAGGCAAACAGGAGGACAAATCAATTGCATTTAACTCCTATAGTCCGTTGTTCGTGTACTGGTTTACAGATTTTCACATACCCACACAGTTAATCAAAAATAATCGCACATACTCAGATATTCAAAGTTTAATGAATCAGAGTATATATTTACTCTTTCAGTTTATTAACGCTTAAATGGATTGAGTGATCGCAGATCTACTTCGAATCCTAGCTCATAGACAGTCCAGGCAGTAAACTAACAGCATGTGGCAGAGTGCCCCGCCCCTGTGCATATTTATGTGTTTTATGTTGTATGTGGCATGTTAATGTTGGTGTATATGTATTGGTGCATGGAGTGTGGGTTTTCACGAGTGATTTAAAATATATAGTTATATTTAGGCACAGGGATTGCACAATCACTTCACGTGCAGATAAAGTGTGTATTAGGATGTGAACACGTGGAGTGCACAGATTAGTTCATGTGTTGGGATTCCAGTGAGTGATTAATTAGCAATTGAATCCCAGCACAGATGTACATATAGATGCACAGATCACTCACTCGGGGTTGGGTGTTCGGAGGAGGAACGTGTGTGTGAAAGAGAAACCTTTTTATTTATTTTTGTTTCAATAAAAAGCGCCGCAGCACATTCATTACCCAATCTGCTATGGATTTCCATCCTTTCACCCTCAGTACTGTGGGTTCTTCCGGGTCTGACATCACCACCAGCCAGCCTGTTCACATATGGTGTCCTGCGTGGGATAAACCACCGCCTCATTGAGTCAGACCAGTGATACTGCGGGTGAAGTTTATTTTTCTTCCTTTGTTTTCAAGAGGAGTGGTTTTTTTTGGGAAAAATGAAATAAATAAATAAATAAATAAATAAATAAATAAAAACTGGAAGTGGCGCAAGTCACAGGTCAGCGCGAGAGGGAGAAGCCCGTTGTCTCCAGCGAGAGGGAGAAGCCCGCTGTCTCCAGCACGAGAGGGAGAAGCTCCGCTGTCTCCAGCGCGAGAGGGAGGAGCCCCGCTGTCTCCAGCGCGAGAGGGAGGAGCCATGCCTACCCCAGTGACCGAAGGAGAGCCGCACCAGTTTCCCGTGACACAGCCGCATCAGTCCCCAGTGATGGAAGGAGACTATGTTCTGCTCTCGCCTCCACCACCAGTAGGAGACTACCCGCTGCTCCCACCTTCGCCGCCAGGAGACTACCCGCTGCTCCTGCCTTCCCCACCAGAGAGAGACCACCCGCTGCTCCCACCTGCGTCAGCAGGAGACTGCCTAACACTTCCAACTCCACCGCCATGGGAGGACTACCTGCTGCTCCCACCTCCACTTCCAGGGGTTGCCTGTCTTGCACCGCCCGGGGTTGCCTGTTCGCCATCGCCTGGGGAAGCCTGCTCGCCATCGCCTGGGGAGGCCAGCTCGCCATGACCTGGGGAGGCCAGCTCGCCATGGCCTGGGGATGCTTGTTCGTCACTGCCTGGGGATTTGCTGTGGCCACTGGCAGAATATGCCACACTGTTGCCAGCATTGCTCTTAGCAGCATTTCTGCTTCCGGAGTGTGCCACCCCGCTGTCAGCTTTGGCGCTGCCAGCATTGCCATGGTCAGCCTTTCCGCTGCCAGAACTGCCCCGACTGAAGGAGTCAGCCTGGGAGCCATTAATGGCTCCACTGACAGAATTTCCTCTGTCAGCTAGGAGGCTGATAGCATTTCCGCTGTCAGCTGGGAAGCTGACATCATTGCTGCACATGGGTCCCTTAAAGCCTCTGTTCCTTGCCCAGGACTATTACCGGGATTTTAAGGGGGGGAGGTGGCCTTTGAGGCCATGTGTGCTGCACACAAAGGGGAGATATGTGGCGGGGTGCCCCGCTCCTGTGCGTATTAATGTGTTTTATGTTGTTTGTGGCGTGTTAATGTTGGTGTATATGTATTGGTGCAAGGAGTGTTTTAAAATATATAGTTGTATTTAGGCACAGGGATTGCACTTCATGTGCAGATCAAGTGTGTATTAGGATGTGATCACGTGGAGTGCACAAATTAGTTCATTTGCTGGGATTCAAGTGAGTGATTAATCCCAGCACAGGGGATCACTCACTCAGGGTTGGGTTTTTGGAGGACGAACTTGTGTGGAGAGAGAGACCGGAGAAAGAAATAAAAAATAAAAATAAAAGTAAACAAATGCTTTGGGTGCTGGAAGCACCAGCACCATACTTGTTTAGTTGGTGTCAGTTTTGTGTTCATGATTTGTTTTGGTTTCAACCTGTTATTTTGCTCTGTGAGCATTGTTTTTATTTATTTTTGGGTTTCAATAAAAAGCGCCGCAGCGCATTCATTACCCAATCTGCTGTGGTTTTCCATTCCCTCAGTACCCTCAGTACTGTGTGTTCTTCCAGGTCTGACACCACCGCTAGCCAGCTTGATCACACAGCATTAATAATATATATATGGTTACAACACGTACCTTCAGGAAGTCTAAGGCACCCATTTACACTAATGCATACAATATTACAACATCTCTAAAGCTAATAATAATCCTATCTTATAGCATCATGCTTCAATATAGGCGAGATATAAATTTAAGATTATGCTTACCCTCCGCAGAGAAGTATGTCTTAAAATATAAAACAGAACAAAGAAAGGCCAGTCGTCCAAACTAGAGGCTCTGAGTACAACACCAGCATTCAGCTTCCCAGAGAGGTCTTCAAAAGATGGACCAGCTAAATCTATTTTAACAAACTCAACTGATACCTATTTGTAATTTTGCTCCCATATTTATACGACTTTTTCCCACTTTTCTAAGATACGGGTATATGAAGTTTTCTCTAAAACTAATAATATATATTCTTGTGTCATGGCGTTCCTCTCACTTGTTAAGATAAAAAATATATATAAAAGTGAGGGGCCCTTGAAATAGAAAACCTGTTATGTCAGTGAGTTCTGCCTTGGTTGTTAAAATATGTTTTTCTGGTACCTTGAAAATCCTAATACTCCCACTAGAATAAAAAGTGAGAAGCTCTCCTGTTCCATGTTGCAGCTGCTGATAAGAAACTCAGCTATATGTGCATTCCAAGAGGTGCCATCAAGGTTATTGAAATAGGTCACTGTTTTATAGTTTCACTGAGTCTCTCATTTAGGCTAACACAGATTTCTGCAATAACATTTCTGGTTATAGCTTTTTAACATTTTCTAAACTAATACAGAGTTTTACAATAATATTATTGCCCTTAACAGTTATTTTTCTTCCAATGGTCTTTATAACGCAGTATCCAGTTTGTGTCCAGGATATTGGAGTGATCCCAGCAGGAAAATAATATTTTTCTGGCTCCTCTCTCAAAGGTTTCTTAAAAGCCACCACAGGGTCTGGAATCCAGTGCTGAGCATCACACGTGTGTTTCACTGAATCAGTTACTACAGGATATCTGAACCCTTGTAGCAATTTTTCCATCTTTACATTCTAGTTTTCCCAATGGATGAGTTACATTACATTATGTACATGCAATTCTCCTTACATTGTCTGATTTAACATTTAAATGAAAAAGGATAATCCCTGTGGATCATCAGGGACACACCCAAACATAATCCTACAATGCTTTACCATATGGATACATGCAGGACATGGTTTTGGTTCTGCTTGTGGCAGCCCTGTTCTACATCTTTGACATCCACATATTAGTCTGGAAACATGCCAGTCTGTACCCCTTTTCATAGGGAGTTTCCCACAAGGAGTAATGGTTCTGGACTGATAACTATTTTGTTTTTACATTTCAATTTGATCAGATGGCTATTTTGTTAGGTATTCGTTCCATCCGAAATATCCAGGGTGGCCAGAACTCACTATTTTTCGTATCAGAGGGTTCCAAAGCCTCATTATCATCTCCATCATCAGTAAGGAACCCCCCGAGAAATGAAGCTGGTTGAATGGAAGGCATAGGAAGGCATAGGCCTTCCATTCAAAAGGAAACAATAGTAAGGTGCTCATCATCCTATACTTCACTGTGAATACTCTAGATAAGTTATAAAATACAAGTATTGTATTTAAGCATGAAAAACAACTTTACTGTATAGGCAATTTCATTCAAAAGAGGTGAAAAGGTTGATGAAGGAAATTCCGTAAAGTGGCTGAGATACTTTCCCGATTGTGATGTCACCTGTATGGAGATTAAGAATAAAGTATGGAAGTAACTCAATAGGGTATGTTTAATGGCACGGATGGGGTTTGTGTTATGGGGTTGTATACATAAAACACTGAAAGAAATATCCTCAGCAGTCTAAGAGACAGTTTTGTGCTAAAATGATTTTTTGAAGACTACAACCTCAATTACTTTTTATGTTTTTAGTTGTTTTACTTGTTTGTGTTTTTAGCCCTTTGCAGTCACTCCCTTGGGCACCTTAGCACTCCTTAAGTCAACTCCCTTGTGCTTTTAGAACTAAAAAACCTTTTCACTTGTCGTATCACTTTTCTGCTTCATGAACCAATTAACAAAATGCATTTTCAGCTACAAGTCCTACTATCCAGCAAATATTTGAAGTTTGTTTAAGGAAAAGGTTAAACGAGGAGAGTTCCATGACAAAAAACAAATGTGACAATACCTTTCAGAGTATATCATTAGAAAATGTAAAATGTATTGCTAACCTGTAGAAGTGTTGTCTTGTACAATTATGGAGAACACAACATATTTAATAGATTTGCCATTTTTTATGTTGTTTATATGTAAAAAAAAAACCAAAAAAAAAACCTGTCCTCTTTTTCAACGATCTGCTACAGGACATTAAATCAACTTCGAATTAGAAATATCTTGCTTGTTTCAACAAAGCCAAAGCATATAGTAAAAAGATTCTGAAAGGTAAGAGAATACAGATGTTTGCTATTAAGTAGAAATTGCTAAGTGCAGCCCTGTCAGTTCCTAAAATCTCAACATCTTGACATAAATACTGACAGATGGTTTGGGGCTATGCCTAGTTTTAGTACATTTTTGATGTGAGTGCAATTCTGCTGACAAAGTCCTCTATGTCAAAAAAATAACATTGTGTTGAACATATTATAAAAGTTATACAGGTTTAATCTGACTTTATGAAGGAAAATTAGTTAATTCTGTAGCGTGATGCAAATCTGTATATCATGACTGTAAATTGGGTTTTAAATTATCAATACATAGTTTGATATTTCTTACTATGTTCAGTTTATGATTGTGCTCTAAAAGTTATGATCTAGTAATATAAAGATACATCAGTTGATCATGTTCGAGCCGAGCATCAAAAACATGTGAGAACACATTCAATACTCATGTGGCATTGGCATAGCAATGCTTTAATTGAAAACTCAATGCACTCTTTTTTCAGCTGCGTGCGCCAGGGAACTTTTATGGATTATCTGTATCCCTGAAGTGTATGACTGCTTTCACAAACTAGAAATATTTAAATATAGTGAGCTAATCCTTTGTATTAGGCACCACATATACACCCTGCTACAGTAAGTAGTGCTGGAACACATTACTGATTCTGCATATACATGAAAGAGAAAGCCAGAGAATGTCTGTTAAATACTGAAAACATTACTGTTTATGGCACTGTGGCAAGGAGGTTTAATTATAATCCAGATCTGGTGACCAAAACAATAACTCCAGGCAATACACAGCAATGTGTATTTCATTGTTCAAAAGAAATGGTTTGCAGTCCCAAATAATAAACACAGTCCAGTTACAAACACAAGATACAAACACGGTCACCAATCCTGAGTGCGTGCTGCAGTGCTCGTAGTGTTACTACAATAATTATCGTGACACAGGTGTAGTGATGTCCGGGTGCGTGCTGGCCTCTGGCGACAGCTCCGGAACATGTTAGCCATCTACTAATAACAATAATCAACAATTAGAGACGAGACAAAATAAACAAAACACTCACGTATAGTATCACAACAAATGTCCTTCTGGGTCCTTCATTTCCTTAACCATAAATGAAGGAACAGATCACGTCTCTCTGTCCCCTATTTGTACCGTCACACATGACCCCTTGGTAAACGAGTGCAGCCACTCCTCCAATCCGCGGCTGCCACATCCTTTCCCTTCCGGGTCGATGAGTTCCGCCCCCTTTCTAGATGACCGACTTCCTTTTAATCCTGGGAATGAATTGTCAGGTCAACCAGTCCAGGGTACTCTGTTCCCATTACTAAGCGCCCTCACAGGTCGGGAGGGAGATTTACCATCAAGAATCATTTTATTTCTGTTAAGAAGAAACCTATCTAATACGCTGTCAATCTATTTGCTATGAAACTAGATACAGAGAAAGATATGAATGCTTAACAGTACTATTACATCCACTACATAATCAACCGGTGGCATGATGATCCTGTTTACAAGATAATGCTTAAGCTGCATGGTTAATGGATAGCCATGTGAAGTGTACATTAAAAGGGACAACTGCTCTGCTTGAAGCACTTTATTCTCTCAGTTATTTACATCTGATCCAACCGGTTTTAAAACCCTCATTCTGAAAGCACAGGACATAAACCTGGACCATGGACTATCTGACTAATGTCTGTTATTCTGTTTCTTTGAACTTTGCTGGTATCTTGCGCCACCTTAAAAAAAAAATAAACAAAAGCATTGGCCAAGGTCACTCCATACATTCCCCATTGGTGGATGTCATATTTTCTAATGTCAAGTCAATAGAACAAACAGGTCCCATAGATACAGTGACAACCTATTGAACCAGCATTAATCAGATGCTATCACAGAAAGCTCATTTCTCAAAACATTTCTTGTTTTGGTTGTTCTCCTTTCCTATTTCTAACTGACTGCAGGAGGTGTAGTTTCTTTGACAAATCCACAGCTTTCTGTTGACTTGAATAATTAATTGAATAATTACTGTTGTATTTAACTATCATAAAATAGTACGGTATCTTATTAAATATTTTATGCTTCTGTTCCTTGATATTGTATGCTGACAAGAAAGTACAAGAACTTTGCCTCAGATGTTGATATTCAGATATTCATGCTGACTGCAAGGTTCATGTCATCCCCTCGGAATGTCTGAGAGGTAACATGTCATGAAATACCTACTTTGAAAGGACAGATATCACAGCTCAAACCTTTACTAAATTCATCACATTGACCCACCTGCGCTTCTTGAGATAACACATCAAACGACTCTCAGGCTTGAAGTGCGCAGAGGTGTCGAGGCCCGCTGTGAGATCAGATGCTTTACCTTTCCTTTCTGCTTATTGTTGAAATGAAAAAAAGACTCCATTTTGTCCAGCCTCCTTCATTTCTTAAGGGTCAAAGATGTGGGTAAAGATGCACTGTATTTACGTGCATGGTATCAATCTCGGGGTCCAGGACAGCTGTAACATAAGATTAAACACTATCTTTGTTGTATGCAACTCCCTAAAAAAATACAATACAATTAAAATAGATTTGCAGCATGCTGATTCATTACCTTTTCACATATCCAGGTGTGTAATGTAAATAGACATGCCATCTTCTTTGGGTGCATGTGTATGTATTTTTTTCTGAAGTAGTACTGCAAAATACAATGGTTGTAATATTGCAATATCCACATTGTATAGTTTCCAGTCTTGTGTTTGTGTACACATGACGTGTATGTGTGTATATGTTGATAGTGATAATGTATATGTTCCTGGTAGTGATAATTGCATTAGCCTTGTGAAATATTTGGCACATTTCCTATCAGTTATCATGGATACACTGATGGCAGTGTTATCTCTGTCATAAATACAGTGAAATGGCTTCCTAGCAGTCATTTTAATACACAATACACCTCTCTATCATATTAAACAATTTCAACAATGTGTGATAATCTTAGTTTGGTGTTCCGGTAATACAATGAGCATCAATTAAGAACAGTGCTTGAGTTTTTCAGTTGAAATCACATAATTCAGAACTTCCCTGTAGCGTGTTGTCATAAACTGAATTTTACTAATAATAATGTGCTTAAAATACCAGTTAACTATTCAAACAGGATGAATGACAGCAGCTGTTTACCATCTGATCCTTCAGGGAAAATAAGCACACTGCTTGATTAATTCAGTGTTCTATTTTATTAAAAGAATAAAAAATATATAGGATTGTGACAGAGACAGAATGTTTCTTGGTGATAAATCTCTCTCCCGACCTGTGAGGGCATTGTATAAAGGGAATAGAGTGCCCTGGACTGGATGGCCTGACAATTCAATCCCAGGGTTAGGTGGAAGTCGGCCATCTAGAAAGGGGGCACAGCTGCGGTACAGTAAGTCATCACTCCAGAGAAGGATTAGGAGACAGGAGCTGCCGCCACAGAGCCAGCACAACCCTCTTAGCAATAGCCTCACTGCACATCATGGAAACACACACCACGATCCTCGGGTTGGAGAGCACAGTTTCGTGCATGGAGGATTGTAATTATTGGGATTGTATATTTATTGTTTGGGGACAGTAACCTGCCGTGGTTTTCTTCCCCCTTTCCATTGCTGGTATAGGGGTGGGTTGTTGTCTTTATTTATTAAACACAGACATTGTTGGATTACAGTACTGTTTGAACTTGTAATTATTACCACACCACTCGCACACCTGTCACACTTGGACACATTTATTAAAAGTGAGACAAAATAACTTAATTATAATTAAAGATGGTCAAAATATCCATCCATCCATCCATTATCATTAACCGCTTACTCCTTTACAGGGTCGAGGTGAGCCGGAGCCTAACCCGGCATACACAGGGCACAAGGCGAGACTACACCCTGGACGGGACGCCAGTCCATCGCAGTGGACAAAATAAATATTATATTTATTTTTTGACTAAAAAATATTTTACATTATTGTGTTTAAGTAATTGTAAATCAGCTTTTGGAAAAGGAAAAACTAATAGCTAAAGGCATGTCTTGAGAAGGTATCTAAATACATGTTTACTTGTCTCGAGATGGCTTAAGGATTTATGTTACAAGTACTTTATCATAACTTTTATCGCCACAAAGTGGTGTGACACATTCTGTCATTGCTGCAAACATTGCTTCTCAATTTGGAGTTGAGAAAGGTTGTTCTGAAAGGAGTGTCAGAAGATTATGTGCAAAGTACGTTTTTTTGCAGAAAGGATGTGTGTTGGATTCGCAGTTCGAAATTGCCATGGCTAAAGCAATTGACAAAGTAGGTTTTACAATTTTGAATCATAACTATTTATTTATGTATTCATTTTTTGTTTGTTTGTTTATTGCAATTGACAGGGCCAACCTATGGGTGTAAGTTAATGACCGGTTATCTAGCCGTACAAGGAGTTAAAGCAACAGAAGTTTGAGTGAGGGGAGTGCTGAGAACAATTCAGCAACCGTATCATGAAGCACAGCCTAATGTATGTACATAATAATAATAATAATAATAATAATAATAATAATAATAATAATAATAATGAGAACACAAAATACAACTTTAAAACTAACAGTATTATTATTAAGAGGTACAAAAAGGCAATTACAGTATTGTGACAGAAATACAATGATTATTGGTTGTAAATCTCCCTCCCGACCTGTGAGGGCACTAAGCAGCGAGTTCTTTGGACGGGCTGGTCTGACAGTTCTTTCCCAGGGTCGGGAAGTCGGCCAGTCTGGATGAAGGTGAGACTCCGTTGCAATAACGCATTGACCCGGAAGGTAACCAGACCTGGATTTTGAAAATAAAAGCTCAGTTTTTCCCTTGGAATAACTTTCTGTCTGGTTCATAATGCACGGCATCACTCCTGCACCTGTACACAGTAAAGCCACTTTGCCACAAGTATATATACCTGTATATATATATAGGAATTCAGGTGCAAACAGTAAAATGTTGGGGTTTTGATGGGTTTGTGCCTAAAATGAAAGTCACATGGTGAAGGGTTGTAAAATGTTGTTTTTTTTTAGTCACAGTAGTTTAATCGGATTACACAGGCTGTTCAAGAACAGACAACTACAGTTCCCAGAAAGAAATTGGTCACATGACACCCTGCTGCGGGTATTGCGGGTTATAAAAACCAGAAAGAGATCACTGCAGGGGGAGAGGTAATAGGGAAAGGTAATGGTCTTCGGACTGGTAAAAAGAAAAAGGTAAATGGTCTTCGGACGTAACCAAAGCATTTAGAAACCTTGTTATGTGTGTTGTTGGAGTGTTTGCGACCACACATGTGTTTAAAAAAAGTTTAATGCAGTTTCGCTGGAAGGTGGTAAAGGCAAAAGGAGTGGAGCCGGCTTGGCAAGTCCACGGAGCGAGAACGACTGTTTTGGAAGTGTATAAGAAGATCAGCAGGAAACTTTGGAAACACTCGAACTGGGAGTTCACAAACCAAGGATATCAGCACGAAGCGAACAAAGCAACAAGAGCATGAGTACACGGACTGTGATTAGAACCTGTGTGGTTTATTACAGTTTTAAAACAACCGAGCCAAAAGCATCTTGTTGTGTTTATAGGTAGAGGCATTGTTTATAGTGTACGTGCTGCTGTAAAGGACTGGGTGCATTGTGCACAAACAAAGTACAACTGGGAAATACTTACCATATGCGTGCTTACAGTTTTAAAGAACCAAGCACACTGTGAAAGAAAGGGCACTTGCCAACATTGTTTTAATATTACTTATTTTGTGTATTCCATGTGGGCTACCATTCCAGGTAGATGTGGATTCAGGCTGAGTTCTGGTGCTGGGTATATTAGCTGCAGTACTCACAACTGCCAGAGAGGCGCCACAGAGACAACCAGGGATCTGGGGAAAAACCGACACAGATTCTGTTTTCCACCTGATCAGGATTACAACTTATAATCAGAAGTAACCAAAGTGCACACTTACCTGAGAGTTGTTCCGGGAGGAGAACTGGAGCGCCACCTTGTGTAGACCGGAAGTATACCCAACATTTTTTAGCCACACTGGAAAAACTTAAGCCACGCCAAAGAAGATATAAAACAACTAAAAGTGTTTTATTGTAGGCCTTCACAATACAAAAAGTATAATGATTTCAAATGTTAATAACCTACTAATACAACTAAACAACTGCTCTTTCCATTGCTTTCCTTCCCTTTTCAGTTTCCAGTGCAACCCTAATGACACATACAACAGCATACTGTCACTGATAGAATAGGTACTGTACTTGTCTGCCATTTACAAGTTCACAGGGCTACAACAATAACAATTGTACTACAGAAATTGTAAAGGCATTTGTTTCTACAGTATAAAATGTTCATACTTCATAATATGAATAGGTTTTAACATGTTTATTTCAGCAAGACAAAATGTGTATTTTATTTTAAACATGTAACTTAGCTAGATATTTTTTATTCATTGCGTCATATGAAGAACAAAAACAGGGCTAGTCGTAATATTATTAATACATTTAGCTAATGCCTTTATCCATGGCGACTTCATACTATAGCTTACTCCAGCAGCTTATTGTTTGTTTCGATTGTTCTTTCGCTTGGATCCCAAGTTATCGAGCTATCGAGGGTGTACTGACTGTGCACCGGTAGTTCATACGGTGAAATAAACATTCACCAACCCCCCGCCTCTGATTAAACAACAGAGATAGGGCCCTACTGCATTTAACAGAAAAAAAATAAGCTGTGTGTTTCGTGAAGTTGTGTGCTTTATTTTCTGTTTTATAAACATTCCTGTAATTTTCACAGTTTCGATGCCATGATAAAGTTATTTACGCACCTCCTGTACAGCATTGCTATGGTTATGTTACGTAAGCAAGCTAGAGTTATTTCATTGGGCGAAGTTAAAACAAACAAACAAAAAATGTATTTCCACAGTACTGAAATTACAATTGATGACAAACAAAAACTTGTAAAGAGACTATTTTTGGCCACAAACATTCATGACATGGAAAGAGCAACTGTATTGAAAAACTGCAGATGGCTTTTGTCACAAACCTTTGAAAACCAAACCAGTGAATGCATCCTTAATTTGTGTCGCTTGGGATTCTGTCATTAAAACAGTGGTTTTGGTGTTGGCAAGCCGAGAGAGCGCCTTGATAAAAGATGCAACACCTTTCAGATCTTGAGCTGCCAGAACCACCTCATCAATTCTTCAATCTCATCCTGTAGGCCTCCAATATCAGCATTTTCTTTGTGACTAGATCAAGAGACATATGTTAATGCAGAAAGACTTTAACTTTTAGACATAGATGTTAAACAAACATTATTTTCTCAAGCTAATTTGTTTCTTTTACTAATGCAAATAATACTAACAAGTCACTTAAAAAAATAAAAATAAATCACAAACAAGTCAAATTTGAAATGGTTTTAGATGCTGGCGAACTTAACCCTATAATGTCAATTTCTGTAGAAAATATACAATGTTTAGCCACCTCTCTTTTTAAAAAACAATCTCCCAATTCAAAGTTTTTCATATGCAGTACATTGTGCTCGTGACAGGGCATGAAAACAAGTGTTTTATACAAGAAAGAGAATCTAGTTGCATAAATGAAGTAACTTTCCTCATTAACCTCAGAGTTAATTTACCCATATAAAACAAAATGTGACTGTTCATACTCATTAAGAAGCCTATCAATATAGGCTGCCATACAAACATACCTAATGCTCCTCTTCTTGTTGGAATGTGTAAACTCATGGAAGTCCGATTCCAGAACAGCAAAAACTTTTCTGGAATTGTGTTTCCAGTAAATTGAACCTTTAGGGGCAATAGAAAGTCACTAAAAAGTGTGCATACAACGTTTTTGGAGCCTTTAATTCTTGGGTGTCATGGGTAGGTAAAAGTTTTTGCATTTATCTAGACTTGGCACGTTACATTGCTCATAGCGACAGCTTAAGCCTGTGTAACTTTAGACTCTATAGATGTTATAGAGTTGCAGAGACAAGTATTCACACCCTGTGTCTACCATTTGCTTGGATGAATCAGTGTTCAAAGAACAGCAGAATTGCTAAATAACTATACTTTAACAAAAAATAATTATTAAACTAAATACATTTGTGAATAACATTGTTGGAGATGGAGGGTGCTGATACTTATGTCTGCTACTGTGATAGACGATATGCAAATGCCAAAGTGAAACATTTTACTACCATTGGATTGTGGGAATGTTGGTTTTGCAGAAAAAATGTGTCCTTGAGTTAAAATGTTAACTAACATGATAATGTTAATAATTAAAAAAATAAAATATTCTGAAGAGTACCTCTTGTCCCCTCAGAATCAAGAATGCCATTGCCTTGTACATCTGTAAAAACAAGTGGCTCTTCATTGGTGAGGCCTTCTTTCATCTTTTCTGCTACACCCAAAAATATAGCCTCAAACTCCATTGGAGTAGCAATATTTGGTTTTGGGGCTTACAAAAAAAGCAGCATATCTTTTAAAGTATATATTGACCTTGATCATAACTAATTAGAGGTTCTGGTTTTATGGTTTTATACCCAATACAGTCCTATTTTTACCCCCCAAATGACAATGTATAAAATGGTTATTTTGTAAATGGTTATGTATTATTTTATACCGTATTTACTCGAATTTAAGGTGCACTTTTGTGCCCAAAGTAAAAGTTCAAATTTGGGAGGAGCACCTTGGATTCAAGGTTTTTAGTTAGGGTACCAATTTACATTTGCGCATGTCAATTATTCTGGTGCACTTGAGCAAGACCAATAGTACACAATACTGCCCACTACAGTAATTACTCTTGGTACAGTACCGGTATATTAAAATGGCTGCACAGCGAACTTCATGACATTTTTTAATGCAGCTTTTAAAATAAATTTTGTTTGCTGAAGAAAAGAGAAACTGCGGCATCTGAGATGTGTCAGAAGATGGAGACGTAATCGAAAGGCTATGCAATACTATAATATTACCAGTATAGTACTTGTTGAAATGATCAACGTGGGTCCGGCTGCAAAATGAACAATCATTTATTTATATATCTTTCTTTCTCTGTCTGGAGAAGCACAAGAAACAGGTACACTAAGGTATGTACTGCATAATGGCACATTCTCCATGGCTCTCTGATTCTCTAACTTACTCAATGTTATTATGGTCTGTGCCTGGTTAACTACGGGAACCCCACTAGTGTAAACTCCAAAGTCCTAACTCAAACCTAAAATGAACTACACATTTCTGTCATGCACTCATTTTGCTTGCGAATGTGACAGAGTCACGCTAATAAATTAAACAAATGAGGACAATAAAGCAGACTGAAATAAAGTTCAAGGTAATTTGCCCTTTCCCAGCTACCATAAACTGCAATGACTGTCATTAAATACTGAAAGTTCTGTACTGTACTTATTTTCTTTTCCCATTTGCATTTGTAATATAGTAGACGACGTACTCTGATGCTTTAATGTAATACAGTGTTCCCTGTTGGCACCTAGAAATTAAAAGGTAATTTAACCATTAATTATCTTAAGAAATGAGGGTTACCTCAAACTAATTAGGCCTTACTAGTTAATAAATAACTGTTAAAGTAACTCATAAAGAATACATAACCTCAAAATCAATTTGCAATTACAATATCTGCTAGCACTATGCAGAAGACTACAGGCATAACATTTAAGCAACACATGGATAGAAGGATCCAATTGTTTAGCTGTGGGATCCAATCAAGACAAATACCTTGTGAGAATGCGTGGTCAGTAGCTAATGATTTATTGACAAATTGGCTGTCGACCCTGCATATGAGAAACCCCATGCAGAATGTGGTCGAGGGATAAACTATGCAATTGATAGCCAGTTAATCCCTCGACCATGATATAAAAAAGAGCTTTTGCTGACCGGGGTTGGGGTTATTCAGAGGAGGAACGTAACAAGTACCAGCACAATACTTGTTAAGAGATTGTCTGTTTGTTTTGGCCACCGTGCCATTTTATTTATTATTAAATAATACTCGCTCAGCGCTTCAACCCACAGTACTTGTCTCTCTCTTCCTGGTCTATGACATCACCACCAAGCCACCCTGTCAGCAGCCTGTCAGAACAAATAAGTAGTATATGGTATTGGTGTTACTGAACACTATAATCAAACTGTGTCAGTACCTCTGAATAATCTACATCAAATCGGTGAGTGAAATTACTATCAACACTTCATAAAGACAAAAGAAGAATGACCCTGAACCTGCCCAGCCTCCAAAACCATGGAGCCCTGTGTAGTCCTACAGTGTGAATGACCATTGAAATGTTGAGTGAAGAAAGCAACATCTGGGTAAATTAGCCCAAAAAACACCAGTTATCATAAGAACATAAGAAAATGTATGAACAAGAGAAGGCCATTCAACCAATCTAATCTAAGAAGGTAAAGGCATAGGAGCAAGCAACCTGTTTGATGCCAGATACAAAAAGATTAGTAAACTTCAGATTGACACTGTCATGCACAGCTGTGGGAGAGGTTAATCAAAAAACCAAGACGTACACAGATAAAAGATTTAGTGGTTCTGTGCTCTGTGCTGAGTTATTAATCTAGTCTGATTAGAATGTCATGTAACACTAGCTGAAGGTTCGCACTGGCTTCTTTAGGATTTGTGTTGCTAAAGATTACAACCCCCAAGTTGCCAGGATCATTTGTCAACACAGCATCAGACCTATAAAGTCTCCATTAATTTTTTTCCCCTATGCTATATATTAAGCTGGTAATTAAATACATCATTATGGAACAGTTAAAGAATTGACCTTCCTGCAGCAACAGTCGGTATTTAAAAATGTATTCAAGATTATACACTAGTATAGGTGACATGTTTTTTATACTGCCAAGTTTAACAAAGCAAAGCCAGTACCACTTCATAAAGATTTCATATTCTATGGATTTATTCTGGATTTAACTGAGTGGAAGATTAGTATGATCTCAGATCAACTGATTTTTATTATTATGATCTCAGATCAACATTTTAAATTGGAATGAAATAAGACCCTTCCTAACCAAACCTGTTATTAACCTGTCAATATATTTTATTATATATTTTAATTTCTGAAACACAAAACCAAGGGTGTAGCCAGTACGACTAGTGGCCAAACTTTTTCCTGCAAATCATTGTAGGGCATAATAGATCTTGAATTTAAATGTATAGTTAACTTGGGTTCATTGTCAGACAAATATAATACTACAAATATACTGTATATATTAATATTAATAAATAAAAAAAAAACACAAATTACTTTTTGAAAAAACTTGATAATAGAGGGGTTGTATTTCCACCCCTTCAGATTACAGCATGGGAAATTCTGCATCAGTCTGTAATTGCATTCAAGTAAAACTCTTTGAGGGCCTCAAACCCGTCCATGCCTAAAGCACCATAGGTCTGATGTGATCTGACATCCTGACAAAGCTATGTCTGTTTTGAAAAATAACATCATGGCAAAAATGTGTTCAGTGAGAAGAGGAAATTAAGATTAAAACCTGTGCCTAGGCTTGTAGGCCTTTTTAAGGAGATTGCTACAATCAACTGAGGGCTTAGTGAGTGGATCTCTGAGTTTATGACCTTTTAATGCAGAGAGTAACTTCAGACAATCAAATTGTAAACTGTGTTATGTTTGTTTATTCTAGACATAATTGCCTTTAAGACTGATGGAGTTTATTGTTCAGTTTGCCTTTAAGAGAAAATGTGATTATGGGAACGAAAGGGACTGTGGGGGACAAAACAAATGTATGTATATGGAGAGTACAATGAAGTAGACTAGAGCGCCTGACAGAGTTTGTACTAGGTGAAATACTTGTTTGTTAATCACATCAGTGTTCAAACCTGGTCAATATATAAAATTAATGTTTCATATTCATGATCAGATGTTACAAAAGTTATATTTTGAAAATATATATTTGTTATGCTCAAACCATATAAACATACACTGTATTTGGATTAATCATAAAAGGCATCAGGGTCGATTGATCTAATCATTTGCAGATCTAAATGAAAATATGACTATTTTGTGTAGGTTACAAAAGTCAAGCAGTCTGTGGAAGTCCTTTATTGGAAAAAGAAGTGTAGAAGGACCTAATCTTAATAAGTCAATATGGGAAAAATTAAAGAGCTATCTGAAGGTAGAACATTATTTATTGTTATAAAGCTGGAGAAGGATACAAGAAGATTTCCAAGCATTTGAGTATCCCAAGTTCAACTATTGTTTCTATTATCAAGTACAAGACTCATGGTACTGTCACAACGCTCCCTCGGTCTGGAATGAAGGTTCTTTCACCAAGAACAAGTAGAATTGTGAGGAAAGTTAATAACAATCTCAGATTGACTGCAAAAGATATTCAAAGTGAATTGGCTGCAAGTGGGACTGAGGTTTCCATTTCAACCATAGATCGATTATTGCATGGTGAAGGTCTCAATGGTCACAGGCCAAGGAAAAAGCCACTCTTAGAAAAACGTCACAAGGACAATCACTTGTTTGCAAAACGGCATTTGAATGATGGATATGAATTCTGGTCAAAGGTTTTGTGGAGTGAATAAACAAAAATTGAGCTATTTGGTCATTATGTTTAGAGAAAGTCTGATGACACGTACAAAGAAAAGAACACCATACCTACTGTCAAGGATGGAGGTGGTAATATCCTTCTATGGGACTGTTTTTCCTCTAATGGCATAGTTCCAATACATGGTAAAATGGATTCCATAGCATATCAAAAGATATTGGCCAATCATCTTAAACCCTCCGTTACAAAACTTGGTTTAAAGTGCAACTGGACGTTCCAACATGACAACGATCCAAAGCACACATCAAAATCTACTTCAGAATGGTTAAAGAAGAATAAAATCAAGGTTCCGGAATGGTCTAATCAAAGTCCCGATCTTAATCTGATTGAGAATCTTTGGTATGAGTTGAAGAAGGGTGTCCATAATAGGAATCTTCAGAATTTGAACGAACTGGAACAATTTTGGGTTGAACAATGGTCAGAAATCACTAAAGAATCATGCCAAAAGCTCATTGACAAATATCCTAATTGTTTAAAAGAGGTTATTATTGCTAAACGTGCCTCACCTAGTTATTAATTTAATTTTCCTTGCCAGGGTATGAATACTTCTGAATTCGCAATTTTGGAGTTTTGGAAAAAAAGATTGGCTTAAATAAATAATAAATAATTTTCTATTTCTTGTAACTTTCTTTCCTTATCTACAAAACCAAAACTTTTGCTACAAAAGATTTTTCCTATAATTATTTGTTTTCGCGAAATTTTTAGAAATTATAAATTTCCATTGGGGTATGTAAACGCATCCACAATGTTTAGAATTCACAATGTATTATGCCTGTATTTAATGTATTTGCATTTTTTTCCCTTACTGTTTGTTTTTAATGTACTATGCCCTGTATTTCACTGTATTTAATGTATTATGCAATTGTTCCTCACTATCTTGTAAAGCTGACCATTATGAAAGGTGCTATATAAAATAAATATTGATTGAATATATATATATATCAGCTGGCTCTTTGAGCTAATATATATATATATATATATATATATATATATATATATATATATATATATATATATATATATATATATATATATATATATATATATATATATATATATATATATCTCAAAAGAAACTTATCACTATTATAACACATTTATTTGAGTGACTATGACTGAAGCATATGCACTTAATCACCTAATTAGTGAGACAGTTGATTGGACACTGGGTATGGAGTGATTTCAGCTGTTGAATTGCAAGCTTGAATAAAAGCAATAAAGAAAATCACAGAAAAAAACACTATGCCACGTCTGTCAAGAGAGCAATCGGCATGTTGGAGGCTGGACTTGGGCAGCGTACTGTGGCTCGCGGTCTTGGGTGCTCACAGCCAGCAATTTCAAACCTGGCAAGACAGTATAACCAGACACACTCTGTCAATGACATGCCACGAATTGAGAGACCAAGAGTCACAACAGCTGCCCAAGATCAACAGATCATTTTGCAGCATCTTCGTGATGTCAGTTGTTAATCAGCACAATAAAAAGTCATTGCACCTGCTCTAAAACAGATTTTGTCATTTTTCGATCACATCTAGTGAATTTTATCCAAATGTAAGTGATAAGTTTCTTTTGATGCTCAAATATAAGTGATATGTTTCTTTTGATGCTCAGTATATATATATATATATATATATATATATATATATATATATATATATATATATATATATTGTGAATCGATTTCACCCTCACGGTTCGTGCCCTTTAAAAATATGACCCAGCGACAACAGAAATGGATTTTCTAGCGCAGTTGCGCTACTTTTTAATAAACACAAAAACAAACAACACAAAACCAAAACCTAACTCCGTTTTGGAGTACTTACTACACAGGTTATTCCCTGACTAACTTGCAGGATCGGCTAAGCCGCTTACCTGGCACACAAACAAACCCACACAGGTTTACACAAGACTTACTCTTTTGTATGACTGCTCGGAAACAGAGCACCTCCCTTCTGCTTCCTTCTACTCAGCAGCCCAGAGCAGACTAACTGCTCCTCTTAAATACCCTGCACCTGGTCCCAATTTAATAATAAGCACCAGGTGCAGGGAATGATTCATAATAAAACAATTCACAAATCAATTAAACAATAAAGTAAAACAATTAAACTAAACAAAAGAGGTGCCATTTTTTCTTCAGGGAGGTTTTAACCCCCTCCCTGCTGTCTCACACAACCCGTTGCCTTACAATATATAACAATGTTATTTTGATTATTCAACCTTGCATGCATAGACGTTTTCCTTCGGGCACCCTCTGCTGCACAAAAACCACAACTGAATTCTAGCTAATTATCTGAACAATGTCACACGACTCTCGCAATATATAATGCTAGCGATCTTGCTAAGAAGACGCAACAAATATTTAAATTAGTATATTGTGGCTGTCTTCATTAACAGATTTTCACTTTGTTAAGTGTTGCAACTGTTATGTCTGTGTTTTGCTGTTTAGTGCTGACTGCATTCTAGCCAGCCACTGTTTAATCTGTTCACAGGAGTTACTGTTGAGCTGCTGCTTTACAGCTGTCGAATTGCACACTGAGTCTAACTGCCGTAAGTGGAGTGAAGGTACAAGAGTCAGAGCGAGTGTAATAAATTTGTTGTTGTTGAAGGGAAGCATGGTCACTCTGCTCCTGCCTAGAATAATAATCAGACTCAGCCAAATGCTCCTGCTCCTGCTACTATTCACACTGTGTGCTCACCTCCTTCATGCTTCAAAACCTGTGTGTGCTCCTTGGACAGCATACCTATTTCTCTTATGATAGATACTGTTGTCAAAGTATCTCTTCTGAATAAGGACACTTATGAACAGTTCTTTTCCACAGTACCCATAGTACAGACCTCCACTTCACTTCATGGCTATGGCCATTCCCATATTGACATCCTAGGTACCATTCAGCTTTCTGTTTGCTACACCTCCATGTCTATTCCAGCTTTTAATTTTTTTGTGACCGCTACGGGGACAAATCTACATGAACTGGATTGGGTTAGAATAAGGAGGCCTCGCCACACCAACAAACTGCAAACCCCGTGATTTTCACCAATGTGCATCACCAGACGCTTGGGTCCAGCCACTTTTCAGCTCCATGGGTCTGAGTGCTGAGCGGTATGCATTTAGTTCTGCGGGGTGCGTGGTCTGGCTGGAGAGGCTGGGCTCTTTTCACCCCGGCGCAGTCATGCTCCAAGGGATGGGCCATGTCTCAGCTTTCATTTGCATTTATTTTTCAATATTTGGAGGGTAGGTGGCATGTGCCACTGTAAAAGTAATCATTATTATTTTTGATTCATTGTTTGGCAGGCTCATAGCCACTTCCTTGCTGCGACACTGGGATGCATGTAACTGTTCATGTTTTTTCAAGCCGGCCTCACGCAGGTAGCCTTTGTGCACCCAAGGACGAGGCCTCCGGCCAAATTTATTATTCACTCGGGCCCTGAGTGCCCATCACAGTTCACTAAACCATCTACAATTGCAATCAATAAATCTCATCCATGGCGGATTCTCCATGCTGAATAGGTCCCCTTATGATTTACGTAGCGGTGCCTATTCTGTGTTGGTGTGCGCACCTTAGAGCTACAAGTAAACAGTGTGCTCTCCGCATGTCTCCTTCCAGGTCAGCCTGAAGCATTTGGCAGATTTCGGTGATTATTTGTCTGTTGAGGTGAGATTGCTGCATACATTGTATGTTAGACAGGCTCAGAAAAGACAGATGACTTCTAAATATATCTCCTCCTCCTCTCTTTGTCTGGCCATGTAGAAATTATTATTATTATTATTATTATTATTATTATTATTATTATTTTATGTATTTCTTAGCAGACGCCCTTATCCAGGGCGACTTACAATTGTTACAAAACCACGCACAAAGTCTCACATAACAAAGTATCACATTAATCCAATGTGCACTCCATATTTCTCCTTTTTCTCTCTCTGGTTTTCACATGTCAACTGAAACGCAAACGTTAACACTGTTGATGGTAGGGCTACTGATTTTCCATGAATCGCTGAATTTGGCATTGGGAACGGAATTGGCATTTTGGGAATGGAATTCTGCTTTGCAACTGCACCTTTAAAAAAAAACTGTGCAGTCTTTTACTGCTGTTATTCTCCTATAAAAAAAAAAAAAGATTGGTTTGAAAACTACACTACTCAGAAGCCCAGCGATGATGCTTGTATAAAACGTTTTTGTATGATCATTGGACAACGAGAAAACAGGTGGTTTTGTGGGCGTTACGCGGATGGACTGTCTGTCTCTGTTGTGGCACTGCTTGTGTGCTGTGTGAGTCGAGTTATTTAAAAAAGCAACTAGCTGTTTTGTGAGAGTTCTATTCTGTGGAATAATTTTGGAGTTGTGTACACAGAAAAGTGAAAAGTACCTGAAAAAAACGATCGTCAGCCCCCAGATTAAAATTTATCATTAACTCCTTAATAATACTATTAGTTAGTTTTTTTACTCATGTTGCTATAACATGTCTCTCTCTACTCTAGCTACTGTAGTTAGAACAGAAAATGCTGAAAATTGTAGATTCAACAAAGAGTGGACCAATAAATACTTATTTATTTTACCAACTGTACCAAAGGCAAAGTCAATGTGTTTATTGTGCAATGAATGTGTCAGTGGTTAAGGAATACAATATGAAAATGCATTTTGAAACCATACATATCCAGAGGGCACAGTAGTTACAAGCTCAAAAGGCACTGATCTCTTCTTAAGTTATACTATTAATATGTCACATACATTTTAAAATGTTTGTAATGATACTCTATTAAATTTTCAAACTGTTCTATTATTAAAGTACTATTCATATGGTAAAATGTGTAAGTCTTGTTCAATATATGAACATTGAACAAATGTTATGTAACATTTATTATTGCTTAAAAATATGCAGAGTAAAATACTCTGGCCCATGTACTCCTAACTTTTTTCAATCTGGCCCCCTTAAATGAAGGCAACTCTGTCTGTCCAGGGTATACCAGAAACACATAGAAGCAGTTTTACAGCAAGTACAGAATAAAGCAGTCTGCGTTGTTGCAGATGAAACTACAGATGGGAGAGATAAAAGTGTCCTGAACATTGTGTTTAATTTGTAATTTTATGAAAATTGTACATTTTTGTAATGCCCCTCTTTTTTGACTAGTCTGGATATTGTAGGCACTAAAACACGATTGCTAAATCACATATGTGGGAAAAGTCTGCTTGCCCACACGTGCACCTGATTCTGGTGCGCTAACTTTTCGCAAAAGTGTTTTGCAATTACCTTATGTGTTTGCGAACGTTGCTAAATAGGGCCCATGTAGTCATGTTTTTCTTATGATTTTTACATAACTAAAAATTTGAAATGTTATCAATTACAGAAAATGTTTTATTGTGTACGCTTAAGATCAATTGCTTAAGAATGAATCCTAAATCTTATTCAACAGATTATCAACACATAGTGTTTATATACTTACACTGTAATGTTTATTTCTGTTGTGTTTTACACGTTATATAGACGGAGCACACAGACACAGGTATTCGTGTAAACAACGTGTTTTATTCTACTTTCAACTCAACCAGAACCGGAACAACTACAGAAAGGTCATCACCGTGTTCAGGCAAAAAGGAGTCATTATGTGCTCCCTCCTCTGTAACCCCCTCCTCCCTCCCTCTGAATCTCCCTCCTCTGTAACTCCCTCCTCCCTCTGAATCTCCCTCCTCTGTAACTCTCTCCTCCCTCTGAATCTCCTCCCTGTAACTCCTCCTCCCTCCTGAGAGCTGAAGCGGTAAGGACTGTTTTTAGTTAGCACGATAAAAAATTCTAATTGCACCTACTCATTTTATATATACAGTATATATACAGTAAAAATTTGTGTTTAAGTAAAAATATATATATATATATATATATATATATATATATATATATATATATATATATATATCACATGCTTTTGAGCAAGATAACATTATAAGAATGTGCACTTTTAAGGAGCATATCTATTTGTATTTGTAATGCGTATTTTTTTTAACTTGCATTTTGGGCTTGCTTTGCTTGCATTGAAATGTACAATTGCAATCATTACCTCACGAAAATGATAATTATTTGGCTTTAGATATATTATTATTATTATTATTATTATTATTATTATTATTATTATTATTATTACGTTTTTCACCTCTCAAACGCTCTCAGGTGAATGTGTTTAGTTAGTTACGTCCTGTTCAATTACATAATACGACAATATGACTGGAATTTAATCTAATCTAACCAATGAAAACACGTAAAAGTTGGAAATGCTTCTTTTTACTCAGTCAGTCTGGAGGCAGCTGGATAAGGCAAAAGAGGACATGATTTGACAGAGTTGCCTTCTTAAGGGGGCCAGATTGAAAAAAAGTTAGGAGTACATGGGCCAGAGTATTTTACTCTGCATATTTTTCAGCAATAATAAATGTTACATAACATTTTTTCAATGTTCATATATTGAACAAGACTTACACATTTTACCATATGAATAGTACTTTAATAATAGAACAGTCTGAAAATTTAATAGAGTATCACTACAAACATTTTAAAATGTATGAAGCGTTTCTCAGATAAATCAAATTGTATTTGTTTGTCTCAGATGGGGGAGTGATGGTGTGGAGAAAGCCAACATTTAAAGAGCAGTCCCTGCAACCCCCATGGAACATGGAGCAGGCAACAGCCTATGGACACAGAAACATGATGGCAGGTCCTAAATACCTATTTATTGTCCTTGGGGTGCATAGTGCTGGAAGGCAAAGAGCTAACTAGCACTAACCTAGCCTGGCTGTATAAAGGTATAACATTTGTAATATCTTACTGTTATTGTCCCCTTGAAAGACCAGGTTCAATCCAAATTTAGATATTATTTGAAAACCTATTGAGTAAGCTAGTAAAAGGTTGAAAAGCAACTTATGTTGTTGTAATAATAATAATAATAATAATAATAATTTGTAACTGGTTTTGGGTGCTGCTCTTTTCTCTGTAAAATGGGAAAAGTTAAGTATGTGCATATTCTCTTAGGGATATAATGAACCTGATACAGAAATATTAGTCCACAATGCATCAACAAGACTACAGAAAGGACTACACTTCACATCATTCAAAGAAAGACAGCACTTAATGCCTGGAGTGAGAAAGGATTCTATCCTTTGCATATAGATAGATCACAGAAGTTGAAAGACTCAAATGTATTGGGATACATTTGAGTATTTGGTTATTCAAACCAATTTGTATGCCCAGCAATACATGGCACAATATGGGGACAACCTGGGGTGATATTCTAGGGTGTGCAAATTGATCCCCACTATTCTAAGTTCTGGGGTTTATCCCTTCTGATGGGACTGGTGAATAAACCTAGAATTGATTTATATTGGTCCACTGACCCTGTTCACACTTTCCCAATTTTCCCTGCCTTCATGAGCTGGGATGGGTTCCTTTTCATTTTAAAATGTTTACACTATAATGACAATTTTAATTCTCTCCCAAGGGACCATCCTGAATTTGACAGACTCTTCAAATTAAGGCCCCCTTCTCGATCACCTAAAGAAGAATACATTTGAAGAGACATATTCACCTGGCAAAAATGTATCTGTGGATGAGTCCACTGGGTACACTCATCGGTTCAAATTGAGCCACCTGTCTGCCCCCCATGGTTGCAGACCACTGAGAAAATTGCATGGGATATGGTTTTTCCCCTCCTAAACCTGGGCTACCATTTGTATGTAGACAACTTCTACACAGGAATCCCTCTGTTTAGGGCTTGTACACATCCCAAACAATGGCTTGTGGCACAATAAGACCAAACCAGAAGGGATTTCCCCATCAATTGGTAGCCAAGAAACAGAGGAACAGAGGTGTGATGAAACCAGCGCTCTGCATTGTGAGGAACTGCTGGCAATGAAATACACAGATGAAAAAGATGTGTACCTCCTCACCACCATTCACAATGACGCCACAGTGGCAGTTCCTGTGCAAGGTCGGGACACTCGCACAAATAAGCCTGAATGTGTGCTGGACTACAATAGACACATGGGAGGTGTAGAGAAGTCAGACCAAATGCTGGAGCTGTACAATGCTGCAAGGAAGACCATGGCATAAAAAATTCGCCATGTACATGGTCCAGATTTCGTTATACAATAGCCATGTTGTAAGAACATAAGAACATAAGAAAGTTTACAAATGAGGGGAGGCCATTCAGCCCATCTTGCTCGCGTTTGGTTGTTGGTAGCTTATTGATCCCAGAATCTCGTCAAGCAGCTTCTTGAAGGATCCCAGGGTGTCAGCTTCAACAACATTACTGGGGAGTTGGTTCCAGACCCTCACAATTCTCTGTAAAAAAGTGCCTCCTATTTTCTGTTCTGAATGCCCCTTTATCTAATCTCCATTTGTGACCCCTGGTCCTTGTTTCTTTTTTCAGGTCAAAGAAGTCCCCTGGGTCAACATTGTCTATACCTTTTAGGATTCTGAATGTTTGAATCAGATCGCCGTGTAGTCTTCTTTGTTCAAGACTGAATAGATTCAACTCTTTTAGCCTGTCTGCATACGACATGCCTTTTAAACCCGGGATAATTGTGGTTGCTCTTCTTTGCACTCTTTGTAAAGCAGCAATATCCTTTTTGTAACGAGGTGACCAGAACTGAACACAATATTCTAGGTGAGGTCTTACTAAAGCATTGTAAAGTTTTAACATTACTTCCCTTGATTGAAATTCAACACTTCTCACAATATATCCGAGCATCTTGTTGGCCTTTTTTTATAGCTTCCCCACATTGTCTAGATGAAGACATTTCCAAGTCAACATAAACTCCTAGGTCTTTTTCATAGGTTCCTTCTTCAATTTCAGTATCTCCCATATGATATTTATAATGCACATTTTTATTGCCTGCGTGGAGTACTTTACACTTTTCTCTATTAAATGTCATTTGCCATGTGTCTGCCCAGTTCTGAATGCTGTCTAGATCATTTTAAATGACCTTTGCTGCTGCAACAGTGTTTGCCACTCCTTCTATTTTTGTGTTGTCTGCAAATTTAACAAGTTTGCTTACTATACTAGAATCTAAATCATTAATGTAGATTAGGAATAGCAGAGGACCTAATACTGATCCCTGACAACAAAGACTGATTGGATCTCTGGAGACAAACAGAATTTCACACACAAACATTGATGTGTATGGAGTGAGAAATTAGATTTTAAAATAACATTTACATTTATTGTTTAGTTTTTACTATATCTTTGAATAATATAGCAGTGCTGCATTTAGAGGGTTGCCCAGATCGACCAAATTTCGTCTTGGGCGACTTGAACCCCTAACTTACTAGCCCAGATTGGCGACTAATCATTATTGTCCAAGTAGAGGTTTTTTCAGCAAGGAATTTAGCAAATCTGCATTGAAAAGTTCCTGTTTCAAGCGATAATTCCATCGCTAAAAACAATCCAAAGTCAATATGAAACAAATGTTTTCATTGGCTGATACAGGTGCGCACGACTTCACTGTATTTCCAACAAAATAACCAAAGACTTAAGCCAAATAAAGAGCACCTTTCAGAGTGACATTAAGGACGCTTTACAAAGTGATGCACTGTCAATAATATAAAAGATGTGGAGATATCTGAACGTGCTCCCTCCTTTCCTGCCAAAGGAAAAGCGTCAAACTCATTGTTGCTTTCTTTAAGACTGATGTTACTGTAACACAAGGGTTATCTTTCTGGTAGATTAATCGTGTTTGATGTATCCATACACAAGCAAATGGGGTCTCCTCACAAGGATACAAATTACAAATTTATTGTTTTTTGTATGATGCACTACTGCAGGACAGTCAAATTTCAGAAGTGTAAGGAGGGGGGATTTTGGCTCTTTATATTATGAAGGATTCAGGTCTTATAAATGTGACGGAGAATGACTTGAGGACAAACTCCTAAAAGATCAATTCTTTGCCAAAGATGTATACCATAGTAGTATCATATATAGTGAAACAACAACAATTGAACTATTTGAATTGAAATGTTCAGAACAAACCAGCTTACCACAGTGTGAGATGAAATGAACATTGATTGCATTGATGCAAATCAGGATATGTCAAACTCCATCCTCGAGGGTCTTCTGGTTTTCATTCCAACTGAAGCTCTCAATTAACATAACTGATCTAATTAGTTGTTCAATTTGACATATTTAATATTTTTCAAGGTCTTTTACAGTTAATGGTTTTAAAAATGCACTTGATTCAAGGTACACTACCTATGAAACATTTTGAGGCCTGAAGAGAAGTGTTAAATGTGTCCAGTTAATCAAATAATTAGACCAGTTAAGTAATTGAGAGCTCGGGGGGAACAAAAGTCAGAAGACACTGCGGCCCTCCAGAAACTGAGTTTGACACCCCTGATGTAAATGTTTTGTGACTTAAAAATATTTCCTAGGCAATGTTTGCAATGCCATGATTTGTGTAGGACACATTTGGCCACACCCGTCTGGCCACACCCAGGTGGTCCATCAAGTTGTCAGACCTTATCTGCAGCACTGATATAGTCATAAAACTTTTAGCCCACGATGACATTTAGTTCTTCAGATTGCGTATCTTGCTTCTGGGTGGTGCAAACCCTGGGGCAAGTGTGCGCCACTAGTGCCCCAACAGAATCCAACAGAAAATTCAAAATACCACTTATCAAGCTAACTTTAAAGCACTTGGATCGGATTCTCCGAAGCCAACAGGACCAACTTATCTTTATTCTACATTAACTAATGGGTACCACAATACAAATTAACACAATGATAATTTGGTACTTAACGGGTTAAAGTCTTTTAGCAGGGCAATCAACATCTGGCACTTCAGTTAATGTTGCTTCAATGCTCTCTTTTTTTCATTTTTTACACACAGCAAGGTTGAGTGCACGTATCGAAAATGTACTTAGATCTCCCTCTGTGTGTCATTTTGCCAATGCGAATAAACACAATATTCCCTGTCACAATTTTAACAAGGTCAGTCAGGTGGCTAAATGGCACAGTGGTTTAATTCACAAGCCTGGAGTCTGGGTGTGCATCAGCCACAGGTAACAAATGAAAATAGTGGTCTCATCTTCATTCCATATTACTAAACCACCACAAATCAGCACTACTTGACAGAGGCACAGGACTGAATGGCAGGCCAACACAGGGAAGAAAATATATATTAGGTATAAAAATGTAACCTTGTGGAGTGATGGAGAACCAATATTAGTTTGTATTATTTATATCTATTATATTCATATTAGCTAAACAACAACAGTAATTCCAACCCATCAGAGCCAACTTCCAATTCTCAAGAGTTTCTAATGAAATACTAGTCTTAAGAGTACGCTGTTCAAAATGAACTCATCTAAGCAAGCGTCTGATGTGAATGGTAACTTTATGCAGTGTGAAATTGCTATGGCATCAACCGGCAGCAGTGCCATTGTCCCTCATGTTTCATGAGTGCTTAGTCACAAAATGTAGAAGCTAGTAAATTAAGGGTACCTTGATAATCCATGCTGTTATGGAATAACACACTTTTAAAATATTGAACTATTGAAATATTGAGTTTTTAAAATTGATGACCCTGTGTTGTTGGATTTTTTTTTTTTAAGGACAATAGCAGGTGCAAAGTGCTTCCAAAAGGCATGAACAATATAGAAATGTCTGTGAACATGCAACTAATTTATTAAAAACAGCAGGGGTGCTATTCAGCATCGGTTGCTCATAGAAAACATGGTATCTGTGAGCTCAGTCCTCTTTGGCTTTGTTCCATGTCATAAGACTGCTGTACTATTTAGCACCACATGGATGTCCTTCGTCATTAAAGGCTGAATATCACGGGAACTTTGCTGCTGGGTCTGTCATTTTAGTAATGCATTGCTCATGTGTACAACCCCAGCCTGACCTTTTCCCTGGGACTATCACTCCCAGTATGCAAGAATGGTATAGCATCCCTTTAGGTCTGCAGTGATTAGTGTTGTAAATCGAACCCTGACGTTGACTTCGATTATCGTGCATTATCATGATCAAGTTAAAATGCTTTAAAAAAAAACTTCCCTCACAGTAACAGTTTAAAGGAACAATAAGTCCTCTTTTTATAGAAAACTAATCCCGATGTTTTAAGACACATTTGATAAATACATTGGCATGCTCCAATTTTCACAAGCCGTCACAAGCCTTTGCCTTGTTTAGTGTAAAATCTGACAAATTTCCAGTGTAAATATAACGGTAAATTAAGAGAAAAAAAAATCAACCTCACTGTCCAAAGGAGAAAAAAAAACAAGGTTTGAAAATGAAATAATTCGATCTCTCATTTTTTTTTTTTTTATTTGCTGTTGGTTACAATTGCTGTTGGTGGCCCAGCTTCTGCTAGTGAAAGCAGCAGTCCCTTCCAGTGTGCCAAGGCTACAGAGATGCAGTTCACTTTTTGCTGTCATATTTTAATCAAACCTTTACAAGACTTTGCATAGCCACTTAGATTTGCATTATCTTCAGTGAATACAACTATATCGTCATTTTTCCAATCAGTACATTAGAGGTAGCCTATTCTTTCCTGCAACTGAAACTGTCTATTTTGTGGATTTAAGTGCAGGGTGAAAGTACAATTAAGTTATGTGTATCGGTTAGAGTTGCCACCTTTTCCACCGACCAGATCTGGACATATTTCTCAGTCTGCCTCGGTCTATCAAAATTGCAGTATACTGTAATACAGTTTAACACAATACCACCAGATCTCGGTACAAATCAATAATCATGCAGTATTGTGCTCTTGATAGTTTTAGCAATCAAACTCGATAACGATTTATGTTGAGTTTTCAAGTAGCCTAAAATGACATGAAGATGAATGCAGTTTTCATTATTGTGCATTTAAATATGTTATAACCTGATGGTTCTGTGATTTACACATAATAATAATAATAATAATAATAATAATAATAATAATAATAATAATAATAAATATATTCTGGGAACCATGTAGGGAAAATCTGGGATGAATGGGTCTGAAAAGTACCACAAATTTCGAGCTTTGTTTCACAAAATATAGGTATTGAGAAGTAAAAGATGAGGTCTGCTCTTGCAAAATATATTATATCAAGCAACAAAGTTTATCCTGTCCAGCGAAAAATAGCGTATATTAATTCTGCCCAATATTAAGATAAAACTCGGAAGTATATGCTCCTTACTGTTTAAAATTCACAAAAATTACTTAAATTGGTTTAACAGTCATTACTGTACCTAGAAAGACCATCACCTGACTATTATTTATCTGTAATTATGTAAAAAATGCGTAACACTGCAGTTGGCCACCATCATGGGTGTTCACCCTTGCGCCCCGTTGAGGCACAGCATTTCTGACTTTTGTGTTTTTTTTTGTTTGTTTCTTTGTTTTTCTTTGTTAACAATAATCTAAATATACTAATTTCTTAAGTTTCACTGAACATAAGGAAATAACGTGTTTATGTACTTTTAAAACTTAAAGTAAAAGAAAAGGAAATGTCCTTAAAAATGTTTAACTACTCTACAGATAATCTACCATGAACTCTTGATCTTCCTCCAGGTCTGTTATTGTGTCACATTTTCCAGGTTCTGCCGTGCACATGCACAAAACAACACATGGGACATTGTTTTTCGCACATCTGCAATTGCGAAGACATTGTCCTTTCTTACACCCACAAAATTAATTTTGTTCCAGTGACAGTGGCTTCGGTGACATTGTCATTAGTACTGGGGTAAGAATACCACTGGTTACTCTTCTACCAAGGTCTGGAAATGTTGTATCATTCAGGTGAGCACCTTTGCTCACTATATGATTGTTGGTATTCTTTCAGTAGCATGTTTGTGTTATTTTGATAGTTTGAAGTGTAAACTATAACTTGGTAACAGATATTTATGTTAAACAGCTTTAAAATCTTTATTTGTAAGCATTTTTATAACACATACATATTTCAGTCGAGTGCTTTTTGTGTGAGAACTCTTTTAATTGTGCCTAATTTAAAGTGAAGCAGGCGTTCATTCAAAGCCGCGAGCCACCTCAAGTTATATCTCCCCTGAAAGCTGAAAGTCTGCTCTTTCAAGATAACGCCATCTGCAGGTCAGATTTCACATTACCCGCCGACATTTTTAATAGCTCATTGCGAAGGCAACTTGAAGCTTGTTGCTACCATGTGACCGAACGGCGGCCTCCGATTGGTCAAGGTACACTCTTCTGACGTTCGCACTTTCATCCTTCCAACAGACTCAGTGAAGCTTAAAGTTGAAAAAGATCGAGGAATTCTATTTGCGGTGGTTTTTATACTTTCTATTTTGATAGTTTTTAAAATATGATTATTATTATTATTATTATTATTATTATTATTATTATTATTATTATTAATCATTTACAGAGATTAGGTTACGTTAAATGAGAATTTTCTTGCAATCGTGGCCAAAAGTTTTGTATCACCTAGAGTTTTATAATTGAGACAATTTAAAAAAAACTATATGAACATAATTTAGCTCTTTTATTTAACATCACGTAATTAAAAAAAACTACAAAATAATAAAAGTCTAACGGAAGCCATAATAGTAGTACAGTATTTCATGTAAGATTTCAAAATGTCAATTTTTTTTAATTTGTCAGTTTTTCATTAAGTATATAGGAAACTACAACGCGGTATGTAATTCAATGTTAACGTAATATTATTCCACAGGTTTCATTTGACTTTATGTAGCAAAATTAGTTCATTCTATAGGGTGATGCAAAACTTTTGGCCGTTTGCCTTCCAGTTTATCAGACACACCTGGGTCAGACAGGGGTCTTATTATAAAGTCAATATGAAGTGACATACTATGTGAATCTAACCCAGCCATGCACCCTCTCCGTTCTGGCCCATATAATGAAAGCCAGTGAAGTCTTAGTTTCAGCATTGAGCTCCTGTCTTCAGCACTCCATCTGCTATGCAAGCCTAATAACTACTGTAGCACTAATTGAGATCCAGATTCCAGCGAATTGTGAAAACTATAGAAGCAAGCTGTCTAGAGTTTCTTGCCATTCCACAGAGAGAGCACTAACGCTTGGCAAGGCTTACAGTGCTTTGAAAATACTCATTTGCTTCAGTTGAGTTCACTGCGGTGTTTAAGCAGGATTAGACAAAAATACACAATTTAAAATAAATAGTTACATTTAACCAGATTAGCTTTGAGCTGAATTTAGTTTTTAGCAACTGGGTAGTACAAAAACATATTTATAAGGAAGAAAAATAATGACATACAATAGATGCAAATTGTCAGTGATTATATAAAACTACACATAGTTTAGAGTATAAAACCGAGTCTGTAGCCAGCTATGAAGCACCCAAGGCACGGGCCTCGGTTAAAATCATTCTAATAATTATTTATTTACCACCTTCTACACGTTGCTTTGCCGCAAAATAAAATGCATTTCATCCCTTGTTGTGTGCATACATTAATTCCAAGGTCCCGCTGATATCAATAGCCACTGTGCGCTTCAAAATCTTTAGTGTCGAAGGTCCCCGAGTGGCTCATCCAGTTAAAGCACTGCCGCTGGGAACACAGGATGAGTCACACAGCTTGATGGCTTAGTTTGCGTCCGGGCTGTGCAAAGAGGCCGAACTTTTGACACTCCCAGGGTGGGGGATGGGAAGCCAGCAAAGACTCCTCCTCATTGTGCAACAGCGAACCCTACTGGCCAGACACCGAGCACATTCTGAGTGGATAAAAAGCAGGGTTAATCTCTGTTCTCCGGGATCGGTAGCCATCCACCTCTGCTCTGGCTTGTGAGATGTGAGGATGCTCACACGCCCTCAGAACATCTGTGCTGTGTGGCATCAATCCCTTAACAGTAGAGTTAATATAACAATGTATTGGAATCTGCATTCTGATTCTGCAACATATGTAAGCTGTGTTTTTTATTTGATTTATTATGGTATTGTTTTGTTCTTTGAATACAATATAATGTAGTAAAAAAAAGAAAGAAAAAAAGGTTTAGTTTATTCACTTTGTGCCCACAGGGCCAGCACAGTTACTTCTCAATAGTGCAGTAAAAATACAAAGAGGCATTTACTACGATAAAAATAATAATACAAATGCTTTTAAAAAGACCAAATAATTTTTTATAATTAAATTCTATTGATTTTTTAGTATTACATGCAGGACAGCCGCTATAAGATCGTTACCTTTATTAAAAATCTGCATGGATGAATCTACCGATTAATCAACAAATGCCCATAAATTAACGATCAAAAATTTGAATCGAGTGACAGCCCTAATTTCAATATATACTTTGGTGAGTACTTGTTTTGTTTTACTTTGTAGTTAAAATGAACGTTATTTGCTTATTTAGGGTTTCTTTGCTTAGAAAATACTAACCAGGGCTGTCAGTATACATCAGAGTGTAATATAAAGTGTGTGTGTGTGTGTGTGTGTGTGTGTGTGTATGTAGATTAGGTTTAAACGTTTAAAATGCTGACACCTGCATAGCATTTAAATGTTCATAAAAATGTACCAAAAGCACATCCCTAGTCCTTAATTGTTTATTTGTCCTGTGCTAATAAACTGCTGAATTGGAGCACAAAGCTACTGCCTGTGTGGAGCCTGCATTCATTTTACACGAAACGTTACTATATGTTATTTTAGGAAAATAATATTTTTCTGAATATTGTACTGTTTACTAGAAGGGGGGGATGCAGCACAAAAAAAAAATCTCTGAAGGGGGAGCAGCAAAAAAAGTTTGGGAACCCCTGCTCTGATGTATACTGGTTAGTGTTTTCTAAGCAAAGAAACCCTAAATAAGTAAATAACGTTTTAACATCGCAAAGACTACAAAATCAAAATTAAATTAAATAAAAAAAACACACACACCAAAGTATACATTGAAATGTTGGTAACACTTTAGTTTAGGGATCCGTTATAAGTGGTTAGAAACAATAGCAAAAACAAAACAGACAAAAGTGTATAATAACTGTATTGCAAAAACAAACCAAACCCATACAATTGAGACAGACAATTTCTGAGTACTCGAATCCAACACCAGGCTCCTCTAAAATTCAAATATACAAACAAAAATAATGTGTGTCTGTCTCTCTGTCTGTTTTTTTTCACTTGAAGTTGTTGTTTGATTTTGGACTGAACGGCCGTTTTATGTTTAGTACATTATTTTTGTTTGTATATTGGAACTATTGCACTAAAGTAAGAGACGCACTTCAAATGGTAGGCCAGGCATCTCTTTTTATTCACAATTTATGGGAGGTTTATGTACAGTATATAGAGGAGCCTGGCGTTGGATTCGAGTACTCGGAAATTGTAATGCTCCAGCACTCAAGCAATATATTCCTCGAAAACCCCACCTGTACTATCAAAGACTGCAAACTTTTAAATATCAGTCACACTGTTCTTTCCAATTCCAATATAAGTGACATCTTAATAGAATCCAACAATGGGCAACATTTAACTTGAGCATTTATTGGAAAAAGGCCATATGCGCTATAATTAGCTCGTTTACAATGGTGTCCAGCACTCAAAGACAATCACAACACGTTGGGTGCCCCTCTTTACTGACACAGTGTGTAGGTTATCTGGAAAGACATATAAACTAGACACCACCGACAATGTTATATTGCCAAACATGCAGTTGTGGAGAATGGGGCAGAACAAGCATTGACGGTACTCATGATTTAACAGTTGCCCAAAATAGCATGCACATTTTTCAATGTAAATAAATCATCATGGCTGTGCAGGGAGTTTCGTGAGTTGTGTAAAAGAGCTGGTATTGGTATCATTGCTCTGAAAGACTAGGGAGTAGGGTGCTCAGGATGTATGTTAAATTGAGCCTTACAATAATTCAACAACCAACCCTGGGAGGATGACAACACTGTAAGGTTTAAAATAGATGAACCACATGTTTTCCCTTGGGCATTCGTTTTGGTTGCTGGGCAACAAAACAGTAATCACTTAATATAGCCACTTCGGTAATTACTCCATAGCGTCTTCAAACAGAAATGGCCTATGTAACTATTCCTTTTGTTCCTTATAATGAGGCTCTGGATTTTAAATAATTCAAAGATTTGCAGTGTGCTTTGCCTGAGGCAGGTTCTGTTCTGTAAAAAATAAAAAAATAAAAAATTATATTAATTATCTGCAGAATATGCTGGTCGGAAAGCACAATGTAACAAGAACAGTTTGGATGTACGCTGCAAGTATTGCTTAATTACAAATCACAACAATGGCCTGGCTCCATTCCAAATCCAAGGTCTTTTTAGATTAATACATAACATATTTAGGAAACTGAAAAAACTGGCTTGCTGTAAAAGGTATAATAGTATTCATGGCACTCACAAAGTAATTCATATGTTTCATTTACATTTAGTAGGGTAAACTTGATAGCAATTCTTTGTTTGTTTGTTTCTGCAAATACTTTGGCATTGGTAAAAGAAAATTATAGGCTCTGTTGTAGTTGCCACTAGGAGGAAGTAGCAACAGATGTGTGGATGGATCACTGTCACCCCCAGGCATATTAATTAGTATGCATTTTCATCAAGACATATGTTTAAAGCAGGGTTATTGTTAATCAAGATTCTTCTCTCTTGGCTACTCATTGATTAACAGTTCCTGTCTGTTTCGAATCCAATTAGTTCACCATGGGGTACCTGATTGCGATTTCAGAAACGATAGGATGTAATCCCATGCAGTACATATTGAACAGCACTTACTTTACAGTATTTTTTTATTTTATTTAAATGATGTTCTGACTTTTCCGTCATTTATCATCCTGTTTATATATCCAGTATCCTAGCTAGTATATACTGGTATGTGCTTTAATTACTCTAAATTTGGTATCAGTATGTGTATGTAAATTAAAGGTATGGAGCCTACCATAGGTAAGCATGTACATTATAAGGAGAGTATGTATATTGCAGATCTGTCTATCTATCTATCAAAGTTGAAAACCTGAATGGTACCCCAAGTTTGATATATTTGTGATTCCACCCTGAATAAAATAATTTACAAGCATTAACTCTTTACGGTCCTGTGTCGGAGCAGTCTGACATTCCATCTGACCCTGTCCGACATCAAAATGGCATCGTTCATAGGTCCCTAGTCGTTTTTCTCTGAAAAAAAGCAGAGAAAAGCTTTCAATGAGAGCATATTATCTGTGATAAAAAAAGACAATAAACGGGTGTTAAGAGTCAAATATGGGTCAAAGGGTCAAGTATAATCTTCTAGACAAATATGCCATTTTGATGTCACTACTGCATTATTATGCCTTTTTTCGATTTTATATATATATAAAATCACATATACAGTACACCCTCGCTATAACAAACCTGTTGGGGTCCAAGCCTTTTGTTTGTTATATCGAGGGGTTTGTTATACCGAAAGGACAATCAAAATGAAACTGAGGCACTGTCCCCTGACATCCAGGTCGGATTGGTGCATAAAGTCTGGTTTTAACTTAATCTGGCACGACTTGGACGCGAGGGTGTCCGACAACAAACAAAAACATCTTTTGAGATCTGAAAGGATGAAAACAGACTTGAATATGTGTGCCTTGCATATAATGAGTACACAAAATCACCTGAAGATATAGCTTCAGCATCCATGGCAGCTTTTCCCCTTACTTCCTCTGTGTCATTTGAAACTCTGCCCATCATCAGCGTGTGCTCAGTCCTCTAGTTTCCAGTGAGATGCCACTTTCGATGCAGAAATAAAAAATAAATGGACGTGTGTGGCAATGTGCCCCACCCCTGTGTGCATTTGTGTGTTATATGTTGTATGTAGTGTGTAAATGTTGGTGTATTGTAGTTGGTACACGGGATATAATGTGGGTAATGAGCACGAGTGTTTAAAATGTGTAATGGTATTTAGGCACGAGGATTGCACTTCACTTCACGTGCATTTAAAGTTTGTAATAGTATGTGAGCACGGGATTGCACAGAATTAGTTCACGTGCTGGGATTCAAATGAATAATTAATTAGTAATTGATTCCCGGCACAACAGTATATATAGATGCACGTTTTACTCACTCGGGGTTGTGTGTTCAGTAAGTGGAGAACGGGTGGAGTTAGGGGATTTAAAAATATAAAAATAACAATTGCTATTGCACGCTGGAAGCACCAGCGCGGTACTTGTTTGTCTGTTCGTCCACTTTGTTTGTCTGTCAATTTACTTTGGCCAATGCGCCGTTTTGTTTGTTCAGTCTGTGTTTCCTGTTTTGTACAACCTTTTTATTTATAATAAACCGGCGCAAGCAAGCGCCTTCATCATTTCATCCATCCTGTCTGTGTTGTTCATTTCCTGGTTCTGACATCACCACTCAGCCAGACTGTCACAACGTGCAATTTATTTTTAATAAGCGAACAATAAATAAAACTAGCATTGACAGCAACTTTACAGCTTCCAGTAACAGTACCAAACACTTTAGCAAATTGTTAAGAATGCCAGTACCACTACTAAATTGGCACAGTTATGGCAACAAAGTTAAAACAAAATAATAATCTTTAGTTCCAAACTAAACAGATCCTGTAATTGAATACAGTGTGCTTGTGAGAATACTGTACAGGTGACATTGTGGAATACTCCTCCTACTTTAATCATGTCAAGTTGTATCAATTTTTTAGTCCACTGACATGAATTAATAAATAATTAGTGTCAATGCAGTTGGCAAAAGTTACAGATATTTGAAAAAGGAATAATAAACTTTTATATAGCGCCTTTCATGTACAAACATCACAAAACACTGGACAGGGCAGCAGTGTGGAGTAGTGGTTAGGGCTCTGTGACTTACAAAATATGTTCATTAGTATTTTCCATCTTCGCATAAGCATGTACCAACCTACCGAATCTGGTGAGTTTTCGAACAAATTATGTCAGAAAGAAATAATAATAAGTTAGGTTTTGTTTTGATTTTTCTTTTATTTCTGTACATAATAGAATTGCACTAAAGTGCTTAAAAATTCAATTTCTGTGTCTGGGTCTGCTGTGTTTTAAGGGTGAAAACAAACCTGAGCCTGTGTTACTATACTACTGTTCATTCATATATATATATATATATATATATATATATATATATATATATATATATATATATATATATATATATATATATATATATATATAATGAATGAACGATAGTATAGTAGCACAGGCTCATATATACTGTATATAAATCAACCATTCTCGACACCTGCAAGAAAACCCTTGGGTACAAGTCCAGAAAACATCAGGACTGGTTTGATGAGAACGACACAGAAATAGAGCAGCTCATTACAAAGAAAAGGAAAGCCTTTTGTGCCTGGCAGAATGACATCAATTGCAAGGCCAAAAGAGAAGCTCACTACAGAGCTAAGGCTGTTGTCCAGCGTAGGGTGAGGGAGCTTAAGAACACGTGGCGGACCGAAAGAGCCCTGGAAATCCAGAGGTTGGCAGACACTGGTGATACCAGGGGCTTCTTCAGTGCCACCAAGGCAGTGTACGGTCCAAATTACCGTGGCCTAAACCCCCTGCACTCTAAGGATGGACATAAATTGCTGAAGGACAACGAGGCAATCAACATCCGATGGAGAGAGCACTTTCAGGAGCTTCTCAACTGCAACAGCATCACTGAACTGGAGGCTATTAACCAAATCCCTCAGCGATCCATGAGAGGAGACATGGGGGAACCTCCCAGTGCGACTGAGGTACAAGATGCCATCAGAAGCCTGAGAAACAACAAGGCCGCCGGACCAGATAGGATCCCAGCGGAAATCTTAAAGGAAGGCGGACCAGAGCTCCTGCACCACGTGCATGCCCTGCTCCTGAAGATCTGGGACAAGGTAGAACTGCCCTCAGAGCTCAGGGATGCTCTGATAGTGACAATCTTCAAAAAGGGAGATAAGGCAGATTGTGGGAACTACAGGGGCATCTCCCTCCTGTCAACCATGGGCAAAGTACCCCTGTCTGAAGAAGTACTCCCAGAATCGCAGTGTGGTTTCCGCCCATACAGAGGTACTGCAGACATGATCTTCACAGCACGCCAACTACAAAAGAAATGCCGGGAACAAAAGCAGCCATTGTACTTGGCCTTCATAGACCTAACAAAAGCCTTTGACACGGCGGATACTCTCGAAATACGGCTGCCCTGACAAGTTCATCGGAATACTGAGGCTGCTGCATGATGGCATGTCTGCCACAGTGCTCAGCAACAGCGGCTCTGAGTCAGAGCCCTTCACTGTGGAGACAGGGGTCAAACAGGGCTGCATCATCGCGCCCACCCTGTTTGCCGTTTTCATTACCGCCATTTTTCATCTCATTGGCTAAGACCTGCCACAGGGAATTCAAGTCCTGTACCGAACAGATGGCAGGCGGTTCAACCTCAACAGGTTCAAGGCTAAAAGCATCACCACCACCATCATGGAGCTTCAGTACGCCGACGACAATGCCATCGCAGCACACTCCGCAGAAGACCTCCAGTGTATCCTGAATGCTTTTGCCAAGGCATACAGGATCCTGGGTCTAGCCTTGAATATAAACAAGACGCAAGTTCTTCACCAACCACCACCCAACAAGCCCTCTACTCTGCCCACAATACAAGTCGACAATAACACCCTTGAAAATGTTGATCACTTTTCATAGCTCGGCAGCCTTCTCTCCTCCAAAGCAGACGTTGACTCAGAGATAAACCACCGCCTGAGTTGTGCCAGTGGAGCTTATGCAAGACTGAGAAAAAGAGTTTTCGAAGACCATGACCTACAGGTCCATACAAAACTCCTGGTCTACAAAGCTGTTGTCCTCCACACACTGCTATACAGAGCCGAAACATGGCATTGGGTAGGCATCGAACTTTGAAACTTAATTTAATTTTCAGAAGTCATTACAGAACCTCCAGGTACCACCTGACTTTGGGACAAGCACTACCAGGCTAGTCCAATCACAGTTGGACTCCTCTATTCCCAACTGGAGCATTTTTTTCACTTCTGCTTTGACTTCCTCTTTTTGTGCTTCCGGAACTCTTTATGACCAGACCTTGACTTTTACACCCAGTTCTGTCACTATATCATGTTTTATCAAAGTTGTTTTACCTGGTAGCTCTGAAAACACGTCCAGGTTCCTATTCACCATGTCCCTGACCTCTTGACAAACTTTGTAATTTACAGGGCCGACTGCCTCGATTATCTCGTATGGTCCCTGCCACTGAGCAAAAAGTTTACATGGGGACGAGGACACCAACACTGATACCCAATCTCTAACCTATGCCGACTGGTTATACCATCAGGACTGGGTAGTTTGGGCCCTTCTTAAATGTTCCCTCACTGTGGGGGTGATCTTTTCTATCCTGTTGGTCATTTCCATTATATGTTCTGTCACTGTTTTTCTGTTCTCTGTTTGCCCCTCCCAAATCTCTTTGGCTATGTCCAGAATTCCATGGGGTTGTCTCAGATATAGGAGTTCAAATGGTGAAAACCCTGTGGGGGACTGCGGAACCTCTCTTATTGCAAACATTATCCCAGTCCTTCCTATCCTGTTAAAATTACCTTCCTTAACATACTTTTTAAAGTTTTATTAAATCTTTTCGACCAGACCGTCTGTCTGAGGGTGATAGACTGATGTTCTAATCAGTGTAATTTTTAGGTATCCAAACTCAGGTAAAGATTTGTACTAGTTTCTTGGCTATGGTCTAAGAAGCTGTATTCCTGAGCGTAACTGCCTCGGGATACCTAGTGACATAGTCCAAGACCACAAGCACATACTCATGGCCTCGAGCTGACCGTGGTAATGGTCCAAAGAGGTCCATAGCAATGCACTCAAATGGGGGGCACGTCCATTATGGGCAATGGCACCAATGAGCTTGAAATTTACTCTGGGGACTGGTTCGCTGATATTCAGGACAGCTTTTACAGTACCTCTCAAAATATTTAGATACCCGCCCAAAAAAACCTTTAAGACCCATTGTGTGGTTTTTTTCTATGCCTAGGTGGGCTCCAAACAAGTGCATGTGGGCCAACTGCGTTACCATTTTTCTGAAAGGCATAGAAGTTGTTCAACTTTGTCTTCCCCAACATACGTCACCCGGTACAGTAGGTCTTCCTGTACTATGAAGTGTTCTTCAGTACCCCTTTACCTTCCCTCTACTGGGATCCTGTTTACCTCTATTATTATTATTATTATTATTTATTTCTTAGCAGACGCCCTTATCCAGGGCGACTTACAGTTGTTACAAGATATCACATTATTTTTACATACAATTACATTATTTTTTACTGGAGCAATCTAGGTAAAGTACCTTGATCAAGGGTGCAGCAGCAGTGTCCCCCACCTGGGATTGAACCCACGACCCCCCGGTCAAGAGTCCAGAGCCCTAACCACTTCTCCACACTGCTGCCCTGTACAGTGTTTTGTGATGTTCGTACATGAAAGGCGCTATATAAAAGTTTATTATTCCTTTTTTCAAATATCTGTAACTTTTTGCCAACTGCATTGACACAAATTATTTATTAATTCATATCAATGGACTAAAAAATTGATACAACTTGACATGATTAAAGTAGGAGGGGTATTCCACAATGTCACCTGTACAATATTCTCACAAGCACACTGTATTCAATTATAGGACCTGTTTAGTTTGGAACTAAAGATTATTATTTTGTTTTAACTTTGTTGCCATAACTGTGCCATTTTAAATTGTAGATGGTCATTGCTTTATGCTCTGGTGTTGTGTCCAGTGCTGCCCACATACATTTTCAGGCCTGGGACAAGTTTTTAAGTCAGTCGTCGTCCCCGTCCCTGGCATAAATGTTTCCTCTCAGGGCCCTGGTCGTCCCGGTTGTCCCCCCTCTTGTGGGCAGCATGTGTTGTGTTGTTTGTTCATTAAAGAGCAAGTAACTTTCCCTTACTATTTGATAGTGTCTGTAATCATTCTTAATGGTTCTGATGCTTCAGTATTGCGTATTTACCACTTTTGATGTGCTAGAGTAGGAAATATGGCTTGGACATATTATTAATGCATTATGAACACCATACAAATCATATCTACATGGGAAACTAACATATACAGATCATTTTAATTCAGTATGTGATCATTTTTCAGAGTGTATGATTAGTTAGTCTTCTAGGAAAAACTCAATATGCAACAACATTATAATACTTAATTAACCTTCCTCCTCAAACATTATTATGAAATCACGAGAGTCCATTTCAGGAGTAATCAGAATACAATTATAATCAAATAGGTTAATGAGACCGAAAATGAACTGAGTGTATTATTATTGTAGACACATTTTGAAAATGCACTTTCAGCATGACCTCAACTATGATAGCGCTCAGAAATCCAAACAATAATGTAATAATTGTATTTATTAATTTGTTATTTAATTTGTGGGGCGTGCATTCATTAGATGTGATTTATACTATTTTAATTTAAAAAAAAAAATACACCTAACTAGTGTTACCCATATGGAAAAACACTTAGGAATCATATAACCATATGTATACATTATGTAACATATGAACTGGGAAAGTGCCATAGAAATTTAACCATGGTCACATATATGGAAAAAGTGAACATATAAGGACACCTTGTTGGAATTTATGTGGACTCATATGTCATGTATTGCATCCAAAAGATACTCAAGTAGGGATCTACCTAATTCACGATTTCACGAAAATCAGGAAATTGAGGGGTCACCACGAATTCACCTGCTTAGACCCAATGCATATCGGACTAGTACCGAAAAAAAAGGAACACATTGATTTAAATGAACTATTGCACACCGCAAGCGACGCAAACTTTGTATCTTAATTCTGTATGCTTTTTTTATTATTCCTTCGCTGTCTTGTGTTCATTGCACTTAAGCAAATAATAATAATAAAATGTCCTTAGACAAATAATAAAAAAAATACTCCAAAGCAGTTAACTTTCTTGTTTGCTGTTCATCTGACAGTTTAAATCAGCCTATCAGTGCGTCTGTACTACACAGGAATGTTACTGTAAATGTCAGTTGCAATCAATGATGGCAAGATGCAGTGGGGTTGAATGGGTGGGCCAGTGACATCACTAAATGGCGTGTGTCAATTAAAATGAGTGTCGTTGATGCGAGGGTTATAGTGTCTGTCTTGGTAAATATATGGATACCCTGAAGTCTGAGTAGGCATTTGATTGGTTTAATTTTACAACATTTAAAGTTCTTGTAGCTCGTCTGACAAACTAACATTTGGTATTGTACTGCTCTTCCCCGCAGCCTTCAGTAATGCTCCCACCCGTTCCTGCAGCCTTCAGTAATGCTCCCACCCGTTCCTGCAGCCTTCAGTAATGCTCCCACCCGTTCCTGCAGCCTTCAGTAATGCTCCCACCCGTTCCTGCAGCCTTCAGTAATGCTCCCACCCGTTCCTGCAGCCTTCAGTAATGCTCCCACCCGTTCCTGCAGCCTTCAGTAATGCTCCCACCCGTTCCTGCAGCCTTCAGTAATGCTCCCACCCGTTCCTGCAGCCTTCAGTAATGCTCCCACCCGTTCCTGCAGCCTTCAGTAATGCTCCCACCCGTTCCTGCAGCCTTCAGTAATGCTCCCACCTGTTCCTGCAGCCTTCAGTAATGCTCCCACCCGTTCCTGCAGCCTTCAGTAATGCTCCCACCCGTTCCTGCAGCCTTCAGTAATGCTCCCACCTGCTCCTGCAGCCTTCAGTAATGCTCCCACCCGCTCCTGCAGCCTTCAGTAATGCTCCCACCCGTTCCTGCAGCCTTCAGTAATGCTCCCACCCGCTCCTGCAGCCTTCAGTAATGCTCCCACCCGTTCCTGCAGCCTTCAGTAATGCTCCCACCCGTTCCTGCAGCCTTCAGTAATGCTCCCACCCGCTCCTGCAGCCTTCAGTAATGCTCCCACCCGTTCCTGCAGCCTTCAGTAATGCTCCCACCCGCTCCTGCAGCCTTCAGTAATGCTCCCACCCGTTCCTGCAGCCTTCAGTAATGCTCCCACCTGCTCCTGCAGCCTTCAGTAATGCTCCCACCCGCTCCTGCAGCCTTCAGTAATGCTCCCACCCGCTCCTGCAGCCTTCAGTAATGCTCCCACCCGCTCCTGCAGCCTTCAGTAATGCTCCCACCCGTTCCTGCAGCCTTCAGTAATGCTCCCACCCGTTCCTGCAGCCTTCAGTAATGCTCCCACCCGTTCCTGCAGCCTTCAGTAATGCTCCCACCCGTTCCTGCAGCCTTCAGTAATGCTCCCATCCATTCCTGCAGCCTTCAGTAATGCTCCCACCCGTTCCTGCAGCCTTCAGTAATGCTCCCACCCGTTCCTGCAGCCTTCAGTAATGCTCCCACCCGTTCCTGCAGCCTTCAGTAATGCTCCCACCCGTTCCTGAAGCCTTCAGTTCTGCTCCCATCCATTCCTGTGACATTTAAAACCCTTTATTAAAGGTCCCACACTGACAGTTTAATTTCCGTTTCCATCCATTCCTCCAAACATCAAGAGAAATCTATTCCCGTACCGTGGGAATCCCGCGGGGCCCGTCCTAATGTCACTCTCTAGTCTGTACAGTCGAAGGTGGGACAAAGTCAGTTTTGCATTGTTATTTTGATTTAGGTTGCTAAAATCTAGTTTCCAGCATTGGAGGTAAAATACCAAAAAATGGACGACAAAGCAAAAAAAGCAAAGCATATTTCGGCTGAAATTTTTCCAAAGAAACTTTACATGCAGATGGAGGTAAATTGTTTTGCACATCTTGTAATGTGACTTTGAAGAAAATACAATGGATCACTATTAGCTTCTGAATCACACATTAATGAAAGGCTACTACACAGGCTGCTAAACAGAACGTAAAACAAACAGCTTTCAGAAAACAAACTTGAAAGTCAGTGCAGACAAAAAGTATTCATGTCCATTATAGCCAAGTTAAATCAGTACTACAGGCTAGGGATGGGGAGTCGATCCCAAAAGAATCAACCCGATCCTGTTCAATAAAGATCAATACTTACACAGAACTATACAAAATGTGGAAAAATTAAGTAAAGTAACTAGCAGAGCAATATCCCAAACAATTTCATGAAAGCGGAGGGAGCAGCTTTAATTTAACCAAAGTCTTTTGTGCAGAAAATATACCTCTGCATGCACTTGATAATGCACAACCTAAAGGTTTACAGTTCTGCAGCAGCATGAACCCCGATTTGCAGCTATTGCAGTTGTTCCCCTGAGGTGCTTAACCTGTCAACAGTGTAAATGCATAACAATCTTTCTAATATTTTACTTGTAATACCAAAACCAGACGTTTAAACGAAAAGGAGATTGTAAAATTCTAAATTGACAACCAGACCATATTCCTGTTTAAAAAAAAAATATAATATATATATATATATATATATATATATATATATATATATATATATATATATATATATATATATATATATATATATATACACAATACTGTGCAAAAGTTTTAGGCTGGTGTGAAAAAATGCTGTAAAGTAAGCATGCTTTCAAAAATAGACATGTTAATAGTTTATATTTATCAATTAACAAAATGCAAAGTGAGTGAACAGAAGAAAAATCTACATCAAATCAATATTTGGTGTGACCACCCTTTGCCTTCAAAACAGCATCAATTCTTCTAGGTACACTTGCACACAGTTTTTGAAGGAACTCGGCAGGTAGGTTGGCCCAAACATCTTGGAGAACTAACCACAGTTCTTCCTTGGATTTAGGCAGCCTCAGTTGCTTCTCTCTCTTTATGTAATCCCAGACAGACTCGATGATGTTGAGATCAGGGCTCTGTGGGGGCCATACCATCACTTCCAGGACTCCTTGTTCTTCTTTACGCTGAAGATAGTTCTTAATGACTTTCGCTGTATGCTTGGGCTCGTTGTCATGCTGCAGAATAAATTTGGGGCCAATCAGATGCCTCCCTGATGGTATTGCATGATGGATAAGTATCTGCCTGTACTTCTCAGCATTGAGGAGACCATTAATTCTGACCAAATCCCCAACTCCATTTGCAGAAATGCAGCCCCAAACTTGCAAGGAACCTTCACCATGCTTCACTGTTGCCTGCAGACACTCATTCGTGTACCGCTCTCCAGCCCTTCGGCGAACAAACTGCCTTCTGCTACAGCCAAATATTTAAAATTTTGACTCATCAGTCCAGAGCACCTGCTGCCATTTTTCTGCACCCCAGTTCCTGTGTTTTCGTGCATAGTTGAGTCGCTTGGCCTTGTTTCCACGTCGGAGGTATGGCTTTTGGCCACAAGTCTTCCATGAAGGCCACTTCTGACCAGACTTCTCCGGACAGTAGATGGGTGTACCAGGGTCCCACTGTTTTCTGCCAATTCTGAGCTGATGGCACTGCTGGACATCTTCCGATCATGCAAGGGAAGTAAGCATGATGTGTCTTTAATCTGCTGCAGTAAGTTTCCTTGGCCGACCACTGCGCCTCACGGTCCTCAACATTGCCCGCTTCTTTGTGCTTCTTCAAAAGAGCTTGGACAGCACATCTGGAAACCCCTGTCTGCCTTGATATTTCTGCCTGGGAGAGACTTTGCTGATGCAGTATAACTACCTTGTGTCTTGTTGCTGTGCTCAGTCTTGCCATGGTGTATGACTTTGACAATAAACTGTCTTCAGCAACCTCACCTTGTTAGCTGAGTTTGGCTGTTCCTCACCCAGTTTTATTCCTCCTACACAGCTGTTTCTGTTTCAGTTAATGATTGTGTTTCAACCTACATATTGAATTGATGATCATTAGCACCTGTTTGGTATAATTGTTTAATCATACACCTGACTATATGCCTACAAAATCCCTGACTTTGTGCAAGTGTACCTAGAAGAATTGATGCTTGATGCTGTTTTGAAGGCAAAGGGTGGTCACACCAAATATGGATTTGATTTAGATTTTTCTTCTGTTCACTCACTTTGCATTTAGTTAATTGATAAATATAATCTATTAACTTGTCTATTTTTGAAAGCATTCTTACTTTACAGCATTTTTTCACACCTGCCTAAAACTTTTGCACAGTACTGTATATATATAATACTAAATTATATAAATACTAAATTACAGTATTACTTGAATTTTACCATGACAATCATATCCCTATTTGTTATTATTATTATTATTATTATTTAATTTGCATGAATCCATATGTACCAGTAAAGCCCGGAACAGACACAGAGAGGCATTTTGACGCATGTATCGCTGCCATTGCTTTCATATGGTGTTGGACAGATCAGCACGGGACAATACCGCTAGTCCCACGGTGACGCTGACCGGTGACGCTCAAATCGAATTCAGAGCATTTTTTTCTGGCTGCCGCGTGGTACCATCGGTGGATTAACCAGTCAAAGCTAAGTGGTGACAACACGTGCTTGGCAGGAAAAAAACAAAACATGAATCAAACTCTTGTCTACGGAGCTGTCCAAGCACCCTGAAGTGTCTGATCCCTCCCATATTTCATACAAGGACAGGCAGATCAGTATTTTATACATCGCCTCTGATAAGCATCCTTCCTCTAGCCAGTTTGATATGGTTATCAATTTTTACCTTTATTATTTGTGTAGTTCACTACTATTTTTACTAAATAACTGTCTGTAAAAGAATATATTTTCTAACACTAGAAGTATGCTACTTGCTGTCAGCAATGTATTGGATGTTTCTTTGCTAAGCTGATCGCTTATTTCATACACCTACATATACATGACAGAAAAACAAACCAGTGTTTTTATTTAGTAAATTATATGGGAGACATTACAGCTATGGCCAAAGTTTTGCATCACACCCTGTAGAATTTAATGTATATACATATATACACACACACACACAGTCCTGTTATCTCTGCTGGACCTGACAGTGCAAGGAATGCACCGGGGAAAATACCAGTAGGAGAGATTATCTTTAAGCTAGCCACAGCGCTCAGCAGAAACATTTCGATCAGAAAACTGCAAAGCTGGATTCTGTGCTGCACCGAATGACACACGCAAGAGCAAACACATGTTACTTTTCTTTTAAATTAAAAACTACTTTAGTTTTTACAGTTTTCTATATACATATACCTGTTTACACACTAGTTTCTTTTAAAATGTTTTTTTTTTATTTATTTTTTTCATTTTTTGAAGTAGTGCTTTATATGTGGTAAGTTAGAAAATAAACCTTTTTGTTTAATTGTTCATTTAAATATGGCGTTTTGGCTATGCAGATGTTTGACATGATGTGCTTGAATAAAACTTGAGTTGTATCGGATAGTTGTCTTTCATTTTAATATTGATGTTGTTTAAAATGTACGGTCATAATGACTGCTAGCGGCGGTTTTACGTAGGAGTATAACCGCGGCGGTTCTAGTGTTAACGTGGTAATTTTCGTGGCGCATATGTAGAATAATATTGTAGCGATCTTGGTTCCCGCAGGCAGGCACATCACACAGGGCGAGGCAATCCACACACAGACGGAGGGCGGGCGTGAACCCAGGACCTCTCACACTAAAGCATAGCGCTGATACCGCTGTACAAAAGAGCCGGCTCCCAATGCAAGGAGGGTATATCGGGCTTATGTCTTTGTGGGTGATTACATCACCTACCAGCCCTGCTGCTGCCTTCCCCCGTGCACGCTACAATATTGTCTGGCATTGGTTCGAGTACTCAAAATTTTTAACGCTAGAGTACTCAAGCACTAAATTACTCTAAAATTATTACTAAAGTTGGCGTGACATCACTAGAGGAAAATATGCCGTGAAGAGATACCGGTATACAATGGCTTCAGAGCGTGAAAGTGATCATTCTGATTTCTCCGACAAATTGAACAATCTTTATGACAGTAAGGACAGCGAGAGTGAGGGTTCAAATGGAACAAATTGTGGGGAAGAAGTGGTGGCTGGAGGCCCGATTCCTTACCAATTTGAACCGCCAACAATGGAAAATAGCGATCCTGGCATCAGGAATGCGAGGGATTTGCCCCTGTGTCAGCGGGTTGGCAATGCTGATTGGTGTGAGGATATATTCTGTATAGCTCGCCCAGGCTATTGCAGTGAACTAAGTTGTATCACATTTTGTATCTGGCAATTAAAATTGCACTGATTTCCAAAATGAAAGAATTGTTTATATACCAGAGTTTCTAAATGTGATTGTGAGGTGAAACATCACTGGAGAGTAGTTATTTACAGAAACATTTTATAAAATTACCCATCTGCAAAAATTCCTCCCCTCCCCCCAACAAAATCCTGGCTACGCCACTGGGGTGAAGGTAAAATGATTTGGCATCTGAAGGGCACATTTTGTAAATATTATTTAAAATTGTTGACAGGGCATAGAATCACCACCTTTAAATGCACTTTAACTGGCACTTATCTGCCCCCCTATGTTACTGTATTTAATCCTGAACTGAACCCAATCTGTAGTATCTTGTATTTCACTTGCACTCGTATCTAACCCTGATGTAACTATCAACACGTATCCACTCTTGAGCTGCCCTGATATCAAATCGCACTTTGACACTGTGTGCTCTTATTAGGACTGAAGTCATTGGATTTTGTATCTTTGCTCTGAATAGTACTGTAATTCCTGAGATGTATTTTTTTGTATACAACTTTAAGTCGCCCTGGGTAAGGGTGTGTGCTAAGAAATAACTAATAATAATAATAATAATAATAATAATAATAATAATAATAATAATAATAATAATTTTGAACCAGACATTCTTTAAAAGTGTCAGCAGGGAGAGCAGGAGAGATTTGAATTTTGCTTAAGTCCGTTTCTCAAATCGGAGGGTGGTGTTGGATGTATCTTTGCCAGATTTTCTGTAATTCTTAGCGACAGATGAAAACACTGTTAGATGATTTGAACTCCGTTTCAGTTATGTTGACATTTCTACCGACAGAAACACTGTTTAGTAGCGATTTTATGCCAGCTTTACCCAGAAAACTTGAGATGCTATATTCATTTCCTTCAGCGTTTCTAACTGTTGCATACAATTCCCTTAGGACGTTGTTCAATTGAACACAAGTTATGTTTTTTTCTTTCAACCAGTCATTAAAAACATTCATTGCCCATTAAGTTGTTTTTCTAGTTTTCTTTTCAGTTTTGTTCTCCTCAAATTTCATCTTGTTGTATGTTAGAAATATAAAAGGTATCTACTTAAACTCAGTTTTTTGGTTGAGAGACATTTTGTTCTGCTTCACTCTCATTAAAAATTGCTCAAGTGACAATCCTCCTAAAAGGTCAAAATTAACTTGTAGAAAGTCACTCATTTTTAATTATTATTATGGCATTATAATATTAATAGATCAGGTAAGTGAGCGGGTCTGTGATGTCATAGACGTGCTGTGACAGAATGGCTAAGTGGTGACGTCAGGCCAGATGCAGGAAGAAAACACACAGGCAGTACTGCAGGGCAAAAGACGCGGCGTGCGCCGTTTATTTAAATAACAGAAATAAAATAAATATTTAAACAAAAACACTGCTCACAGAGCAAAAATAAAGGTTTTAACAAAAACAAAAATCACGAACACAAAACACAAAACAAATGATCCAGGTCAGGCTGGGCAAATCGCCTTCACTGTTCCTAGATTATTTTTTACTTTCTGTTTCGTTTCCTTCTCGTTTCTTTCTCTCGCTCCATTGCCTCCTCTGAACCACCCACCCAGAGAAGGGAGAACTGCATGCTTATATGCAGGTGACCATCTCCCGATTAGCAACAAATTAATCACTTAATTCGGGAGATGGCCACCTTTCTACACAAGGTTTTTAAATTGTGGATGGGGCTTCCCACGCTGCCAAATAAAACCTATGGCTCTTTGCCGTCACATTTATAAATAAATAAATAAATAAATAAATAAATAATAATAATAATAATAATAATAATAATAATAATAATAATACAACAAAACAAATACAAAATAATACAAATGAAGCAGAGGGGGAGACCCCATTCTAAAAATAAATAAACAATCATGTACAGGGCTCCTCGCCCTGTTACATGTGCGCTGACAATTATTACCACAGTCATGTGATCTTGTTAAGCCAATCACAGCACTTAATTTATCCAAGCCATTTTATAAATGATTATAGCTTTAAATCTCGCGAGCAAGAACATCTCATTTTAAATCTCGGAAGCGCGTTCCAATCCTCCAATATCAATGTAGTAATTTGTCGTCACTCAGTAGTTGGGGTGGGTTTAAAGTATTCAGATCGACTCAATGCGAGATACAAGTCAGGAAGGAGGGACGTTGCCCAACTGTACTTGTAAAAAATGTGTGTAGGTATTTTTATTTATTTCACGGGGAATGGGGTCAAGTCAATGTGAATTGAGTAACCATTTCCAGTGTTTTTCCGGTATTTATTGGATATCCACAGATTTTTTTTTTTTTGATTCAGGGGTGTTTTATCGGTTAAAACCAAAAATCAGAAGCCCTAATTATATACAAGTAGGTATTTAAGATGATGCGGTCCACTCCATTTTTCTTAATCATGACCCTTCATGAGAAAGTACAACTCCTGCTCACTTGTAGTCTCTTGCTGCATGCATTTACATTTATACTGCAGTTTGATAGCAAGAGGATGTGTATGCTGCCATGTAAACTGCAGAAAGTGCATTCGCTTCTACAATGCCCACCCGGAAATATTTTAAATATAAAGCATGTAAAGGTAAAGCTAATTCAGTGGTGTTGATAACTGTCTTGCTTCTGTTACCAAAAACAGCTTTTCCCACAAAATTAAAAAATTTAAAAAGAAAAAAAAAAAAAAAAAAGAGAGAAATATCTGGCCAGATAGAACATCTTCCCACAGAAACAGATTTCTAGCATCCCTGAGGGATGCTGACCCCCCCCCCCCTTCGAATAAAAATGAATAACAGTGATGGGGCACCATAATTCGAGCACTGACTAGAGGTACAATCTAGCACAGCCACCTCGGTTCAAACAACCTGCTGCTTACTTTTAACGCAGTTAGAATTTTAGAACAGAATTAGGCATGTTTTCTTTCTTATGACTCAATACTAACAAAATAATAAACAACACGACAACTAATGTGCTGCATATTATATGGCCTTTATTAAAGAATGCCAGATGCCCTTGGGTAACAGAGTTTCAGGACTGTTTTTAATCGATTTTCACATCTGTGAAAATCTAACTTGGCAAAGCTTTGCCTTACAATTCCAACCAATTCAGTGGATGCAGAATGTGCAATCTCAATATATGGCACAGCAGTAAGGAAGCACGTACCACTATTTTTAGGCTTTTATAGTGCTCTAAATATTATTAACTTAAACAGGTTCATGAAATGTCAGCAAAATCTTACTTTTATTCCATAACCTACCCGAGAAATATGTAAATTCTCCGCAATTTAAGTAGACCCTACTCAATGCATCTGTCACAAAAATATATACATGGATCATGTATTTATATAATTGTATTTTTAATGTAAAATTAAATTAAATGACTTTAGATTTTTCCGTTTTTGAAAGTTGCAATGGTTTGTTTGTGTGCCAAAGTACAGCTTTGTGTATTTAGTATTAAAAAATAGTTTTGCATTAGTACTGTTAAAGTAGCTGGGTTCTGAAAAATATAATGTTTGCTACAACTGTTTAAATAATGTACCTGTAACGTTTCTTATTAACATCCTGACAACTTTTTACACTTATAAAAACTTTAAAGTATTTCAAAGCTCTCTTCAAAATGTCTGCTCTAGTGCACTAGGGTTTGAGTTGTGTCCTCTAAATCCCTGGCGGAAGAGCAAAGAAAAAGAAAACATAACAAGTGCTCTGGCTTTTCTGTTCCTGTGTTGCCAGTTTGACATTGTGGGAAATAATCCTTACACTATCAGTGCACTAGAGCAGACATTTTGAAACAGTTTAAAGTTATAAGTGTAAAAAGCTGGATGGTAAGAAAAATTACAGATACCTTATTTAAACAGTTGTAGCAACACGTGGGGACGTGTAGCATTATATTTTTTTCAGAACCCTGCTACTTACTCTAAGTTCAGGAGCTGTATGTCAGTTCTAGTTGTTCACCATAGATAATAGGCTAGATCAGCCAAAATGTCTTTATAGAAGTAAGCCATCTGCATGTTCTGATACTTTGGCAGATCTAGTCTATATTACAGATGTCAGTGGCAGATGACTCAGCCAAAGCACCTTATCACAGATTTATCAAAAGTTAATAAAAGGAAAGCACTGTATTTGAGTAATTACAATAAGAACCACAGAGAATGATGCAAAGGGACTGTAATAAAAAAAAAAAAATGAAAATGTAGTTTGAAGCACCTGGCTTTTAAAGGTTTGGGGTAAAATTAGGATTTAAGGTTTATTTGAAGATGAACCTGGACAATGTGCAACAAGGTGCTTCATAACAAAACTAATTTAGTTTTAAAATTTATCCAACAATTGATATCAATGTTACAGTGTTCTGTGCCTGAGTAAATATGAAATCATTTGGAAGGAAATAATACAATTTGAATAAATTGTCTCAATATATATTGCAAACTCCAGTTTGGAGATGTTTACTATGCTAATAAGCAATAAAAATGCATGATTGCATTGCTGCTCATTAGAAACACAATTTAGTGCGTTAAAACAAGGGAATCATTCCAACATCACTAATGAACAATATCCACTTGGCAAACTTGTCTATTTATTTTTCATTGATTATACCAGGCATTCATAGTTGGAATCGTATATCATCTATTGCTTTTCTTTTGAATGCCTCTTAATGCATATACTGCAATGTTTCTCATTTGTTTGTCTAAAAACGGTTTTACTTTATAGTAATTAAACAGTTTTTAAATATTCCCACGCTGCAACAGGCAAGCTTGAAGTAAAACACTTTATTGGACAGACACAGACGGCTCAAATGCAGCCGTTCAGGGGCCAGACCCAGAGCTGCAGGCTCGGTGGGTCCGGTGCCATAAGGTCCATAGCGCCTGACTAAGCAGGTCGTGGCGCTTGGGCAGTCCTGGACTGATTTTCTCCAGACACAGCGGGAAGGCATATAACAGTTGCCTTGGCCACTGGTGTGCCAAGGCATCTATCCCCACCAAGTCCCCGGAAGCTTTTATGGAGAACCATTAATTGCAAACCATTACTACAGAACACTGCCCAATAGATTTAAGGAGAGGGAAGGAAACAGAAGCAAACTAAAGATATGCCTGTAAATAATTAGACTGCTTATTCAAAAATCTACACGGCTGCAGTTTACATTTATACAGAAATAGTTGCACATCAATGTTTCAGTCCCGGTCTTATAGCAAAAAGTACAAAAAAACAAAAAGCAAATGTCCAATACAGTTCCCAAAAAATAACAAAGAGATCCAATAAAACAACAAAAAATGCTCTTCAAACAAAAACTGAATGACCATTCAAAATATATATATTTGTAATCCAATATCCAGCAATCCAGAAGAAATAAAAAAAGGATGGGGGGGGCCGTTCAATTCAAAATGTCAACTTTCTGGGTGTAACATATGTCAGAATGGGTATAGCATATAACAGAATGGATATAGCATATGTCAGAATGGGTATAGCATATAACAGAATGGATATAGCATATGTCAGAATGGGTATAGCATATAACAGAATGGATATAGCATATGTCAGAATGGGTATAGCATATAACAGAATGGATATAGCATATGTCAGAATGGGTATAGCATATAACAGAATGGATATAGCATATGTCAGAATGGGTATAACATAACAGAATGGATATAGCATATGTCAGAATGGGTATAGCATATAACAGAATGGATATAGCATATGTCAGAATGGGTATAGCATATAACAGAATGGATATAGCATATGTCAGAATGGGTATAACATAACAGAATGGATATAGCATATGTCAGAATGGGTATAGCATATAACAGAATGGATATAGCATATGTCAGAATGGATATAGCATATAACAGAATGGATATAGCATATGTAGGAGGCTGTGTAGTCCAGTGGTTAAATAAAAAGGCTTGTAACCAGGAGGTCCCCTGTTCAAATCCCCCCTCAGCAACTGACTCATTGTGTGACCCTGAGCAAGTCACTTAACCTCCTTGTGCTCCGTCTTTCGGGTGAGACGTAATTGTAAGTGACTGCAGCTGATGCATAGTTCACACACCCTAGTCTCTGTAAGTTGCCTTGGATAAAGGCGTCTGCTAAATAAACAAATAATATGTCAGAATGGGTATAGCATATAACAGAATGGATATAGCATATGTCAGAATGGGTATAGCATATAACAGAATGGATATAGCATATGTCAGAATGGGTATAGCATATAACAGAATGGATATAGCATATGTCAGAATGGGTATAGCATATAACAGAATGGATATAGCATATAACAGAATGGATATAGCATATGTCAGAATGGGTATAGCAAATGTTGGAAAGGATATAACATATATCAGAATGGGTATAACATATAACACTTCATAGTTGTTTTCACTAATGGCGGAGTCTGCGAAATCTGTAATTGATTTTGTCGACAAACTGGCAGGTGATAGGAACCTGTTAACAACTTTAGCAAATGTTTTAGAAAACGGGGTCGCAGGATGCACAACGTCGTAAATGAAAATAATGTGGAAAAATAATTAAAAACTATTTTTTTGAGACCTGCTTCTTCGGTTGCCGGGCCTAAACATTCCGAAATCACTAACACGTCGAGTGTTGCATCATCTTATTTCACAAGGTCAACGGTATGACCACCACAAAGATTAACCCATCCAACCAAAATCTAAAACCTAGTTATATTTTTTTATTATTTTCAAGTATGTTTTACATTTAATAACACGTATTTTGTGTATAGGCCTTAAGTTACATGGTAGTGTCCTATGTTACACCTAAGCACGATAAACCAGATACGTGCGCATCAAAAGTGGTCATTCATAACAGGCTTTTGTAATGGGAAAAAAGTTAATAGTTCAGTTTATATGTCAGCTACTTTGTTATAAAACACATATACTGTGTAAATATATATATATACAGTACTGTGCAAAAGTTTTAGGCAGGTGTGAAAAAATGCTGTAAGGTAAGAATGCTTTCAAAAATAGACATGTTAATAGTTTATATTTATCAATTAACAAAATGCAAAGTGAGTGAACAGAAGAAAAATCTACATCAAATCAATATTTGGTGTGACCACCCTTTGCCTTCAAAACAGCATCAATTCTTCTAGGTACACTTGCACACAGTTTTTGAAGGAACTCGGCAGGTAGGTTGGCCCAAACATCTTGGAGAACTAACCACAGTTCTTCTGTGGATTTAGGCAGCCTCAGTTGCTTCTCTCTCTTCATGTAATCCCAGTCAGACTCGATGATGTTGAGATCAGGGCTCTGTGGGGCCATACCATCACTTCCAGGACTCCTTGTTCTTCTTTACGCTGAAGATAGTTCTTAATGACTTTCGCTGTATGTTTGGGGTCGTTGTCATGCTGCAGAATAAATTTGGGGCCAATCAGATGCCTCCCTGATGGTATTGCATGATGGATAAGTATCTGCCTGTACTTCTCAGCATTGAGGAGACCATTAATTCTGACCAAATCCCCAACTCCATTTGCAGAAATGCAGCCCCAAACTTGCAAGCAACCTCCACCATGCTTCACTGTTGCCTGCAGACACTCATTTGTGTACGCCTCCAGCCCTTCGCGAACAAACTGCCTTCTGCTACAGCCAAATATTTCAAATTTTGACTCATCAGTCCAGAGCACCTGCTGCCATTTTTCTGAACCCCAGTTCCTGTGTTTTCGTGCATAGTTGAGTTGCTTGGCCTTGTTTCCACGCCGGAGGTATGGCTTTTTGGCCGCAAGTCTTCCATGAAGGCCACTTCTGACCAGACTCTCCGGACAGTAGATGGGTGTACCAGGGTACCACTGTTTTCTGCCAGTTCTGAGCTGATGGCACTGCTGGACATCTTCCGATTGCGAAGGGAAGTAAGCATGATGTGTCTTTCATCTGCTGCAGTAAGTTTCTTGGCCGACCACTGCGTCTACTGTCCTCAACGTTGCCCGTTTCTTTGTGCTTCTTCAAAAGAGCTTGGACAGCACATCTGGAAACCCCTGTCTGCCTTGAAATTTCTGCCTGGGAGAGACCTTTATATATATATATATATATATATATATATATATATATATATATATATATATATATATATTTCATTTTTAATTTTTTTAAGTAATTTTATATTTGTATATATTAATGGATGCTTGAAACAGCCATACTGAAATGTAACTTGAACAAGTAATATATTTTTGCAAAAGTACGGTAAGCCTATACACATGAATAAATAAATGCACATGTTATGAAAGTATTGTGATATATTTCTTTGTTTAAGAAGGCGACCAACTTTCAAAGGTCCTGCTACTTTTACAAAGGATAACATTAAAATCCACTGTAGTATTTGTTATACTTGTATTATGTGTGAAAAAATAAATATAAAAAAGTCCATATTTTGCTTTAATTATTTATTGGTGGTTGTTGAAAAAAGTTTTGCAAGATCTCTATCCAAATATGTTAACTTTAATGCAAGAAAACCCTTATTTAATTACAGTTTGAAAATACTCATAGCATGCCACAATAAACCGATAGCTCCTTCTCTAACGAGAAACCAAACACTCAATGGTTGAATGAACAAAATATTTAAGCAATGCTCCATCTATATTCGCCCCTCAGTTGAAATCTTGGATCTGCAAAGGCTGGACCAACAACCTGTAAGTTTTATTTCTTATTTTGAGAAATATTTGCCTCAGTTGCAGAGTTGTACTGTCTATTTTTGGATTAAGTTACTAGGGTTTAGAAGTGTTTATGTGTTGCTCTAGGTAGATGACATGCGAATCATATATTATACTTTTCTATAATTTGTCAGACAGTAATAAGTTATCTGTTCTTCTGAAATTGTGTATTTGAGGAAATTTATCCTGTTTACCTATTGCGATAAATAAAGGAAAATAATGCCACAATTTTTTTACTTTTAAAAATAACTATGCTTTTGATATAATATATAATAAACCAAATGTATTTTCTATTTTGAATATTCATACATAATGCAGTTTTTATTTATTAATTTAATTACTTTGCCATTTTAAAGTCTGGGATTAAACTAATGTGCCAGATAATTCTCAGGATCCTAACTGTATTCCTGAAGAGACACTGCTGGCAGATTATATACTTGGATGTTCCTCTGAACCTGCGACTTCCAATCCAGATGGACTACATAATGCTGGAATTGCATTTCCAAACTATCTAGGCTTCGATAGTAATGATCTTCATGCAGTACAGGATGTTTGTGTTTCTGCAGACTCTGTACTAACACAGACACCAGTATCATTTGGTGGTGAGGCATCTAGAATACACACTACTTCACTGTTTCAGTCTTCAGCTGCCATGACTTTGGAAACAAATGTTCTGGAGAAAGAAGGAGCAGATACAGACATTGCTTCATTTTCCTCAGTCTGTCACCATAAATGTAACACCAGCTCTGTTACCATTGCATTTAGGAGGAATGTGTATGCAAGCAGAAGAGTTTCAATAAAATCAATTTTTTTTTTATTTTTTTATTTTAGGCAGTATACATCACTTATGTATGATTGTATTGAGCTTAATTCAAGTGATGAAGGAGTGCAGTTTGTTGAGAATTCATCTGTCCGCTCACATGATGGGTATTTCAAACTATAATGTGTCAAAATGATTGTATTCTCTCTCACTGTTTTTTTTTGCAAAGCTTGCAAGTGAACCCTATCGTATACAGGCAAAAACCCACCTTTAAACACAGACCTGCATCAGCAGCCGACGCATTTACCCAAAGAATGTTTTATCTTCTATTTTTCTTAGTGCTAGTATAGTGTTTTATATTTTTAGCATAAGTTGTGTTCACAAGCACACTGTATTTACTACCTAAATGTTCGTTTCTTTTATAGAGATCAAGTAACTCTTCAAGATGTTATCACAAATCTTGCCCTACAAATCGATGAAGATGCAGTTTCAGAGTTCAATATTGATAGAATAAATATATGGGATGGTGCACTTTGTGGATTTAAGCGCAAAACATACAAGCCAGAAAATAAAATTTCAGTAATGTTTACTGACTCAGATGGCAACTCAAAAGGAGCTGTGGCCAGAGGTGGTCCTACAAGGGAATTTCTATCTTTATTAATGCAAACACTACAGAATAGTAAAATATTTGAAGGTTCAGAAAACTGGAAAAAAATGAGCTGCGATTCCCAACGTAATTGCACAGTTTTAGATATTTATTTACTTTTTAATCTTAATTTTCTTACAATACACCCCCAACTATACCTTTTTTCACACACTTCATTTTTTATTTTTTTTATTTCAATAGCATTACGTGATGATGATTACTTTCTGGCTGGCAGAATTATAGCCGTATCTTTGGTGCATGTCGGACCATATCCCAACTTTTTTTCTCGGCCATTATAGGACAGTCTAGCCTTTGACTCTCAGCAGGTCACACCTTCTGTGAAAGACATCTGTGATCATGATATTGCAGAGATAATTTTGTGTTAAAAGTTTTAACTTGAATACATTTAATGATAATCTGTGTATCAGTATTAATAATAATACTAATTTATTATTATTATTGGAAAATATTCCTCTTTACACAGAATTGTTTCTGTGTGAGCAGTTACATTATTCTCATACACCTTTTTTCCCCCACTAGTTTTTATAAAGGTTTGGCTGGTAGGAATGTTGTATTGTCTTACCAATTCCGAGTTAACTTTTATGCTCATGTTTTGACTTTTTCAGATGGAGAATGTGTCACTAGAGTGGCTTAAAGATGTTGCAGCCAAGCACTGCAACCTTCTTGGCAGGCTGGTACCACTATTTCCAAAATCTGCAAAACAGAGATGTACTTCTACAAGATTTCATCAAGTGGTATGTTTGTGGCCGAACAAAAAATTTCCTGGAAAGGTACATTATTTTGTCATGCATTTCAGTAGATGTATTATATTTATACTTGTCAATTGCAAACATGAGTATTAAATATGGATTGAGAGTGTAGCAAATACCTGTTCAACCATTTAATTAATGCTTACATTAGCAATATTCGCATTGAACTGTGAGTAATAGTTTGTTTAGATTTATAAAACATGTTTTTACGTACACTGTCACGGTAGAGGTAAGTGGATGTTTCTATGAGAAGAAAATATTTTTGTAAGAAATATCTGAACTGATGCCTGACTTCATTTATTAGTAGTTTGTGCTGAACAGTTACTAACATGAAGAAAGAAGCAGGCCATTCTGTTTTTCATTTACATATTTTTCCAAGATTAAGAGGGGCTGAAGACGCTTGCTGTTCTTTTTACCAATTCATTTTGCTGGAGGGAGGAAGTGCTCACATCTGAACAGTTTTCAGAACTGTTCAAAATATCATTCAGCACTGCTGGAAGTAATAAAAGACGTGCTGAACAACAAATTGTGGGCTACTGGAGAGATTACCTACAGGATGTGGAAGGTAAAGATAATTTACTTGCAGCAATGTGTAAGGGCTGCTGGGTCATTGCTGCTGACAAAGTGGATATGGGTTAAATGTAATGGATGTACTTTTTGTGCATGGAAGGTTAAGGTTACCTTCACCCTAATCCCTCTCTTACAGCTAGGTTGAGTCACTTGTCACCTGTCCTCAGAACCAAATCGTCAAGCCAAAATCGTAATCACGAAAACTGTAATAAGTCAAACACGCTAAAATGCTTGCAGTCAAACACACAGCATAATATTATACACCTGCTAATAAGCAAGTAATTAGTTTCATATTGAAGGGATCAAGTTTGTTGCACCTACAGTGACTGGCCATGGTCATCAATTGCAGACTTGCCATTCTGAGAAAGACAGACATTACTATATTATGGTATTCATAAAGATGACAGTTGTGGGGGCTGGGGCCAGACCTAAAGCATCATCATCAATTTTTACTACATTAATTGTTTTCTATACCACAGCCACCAGCAAACCTTGGGGAAAAATGTAGAAATATTTTACATTTAAAAAAAAAAAAAATTTACACATTTTTTTGGTATTCAGATAAAGTGTAGGAATATAAAAATACCACCAACACCTTAACAGCCCTTTTTATAGTGTGGTAATTGATTGAATGTAAAATAGATGATTTTAAAGAATATGATGTAATCCATGTGTGTATAAAACGATTTTGCAAAAGCAAGTTTTACTTTGATGCACAACACATGTTTATGCTTTTATGTATTTACTTTTATTTTCAGATGTGGAGTCCAATGTGTCATTAAGACAGATTTTATCATTCGTTACAGAAGCAGATAAAGAGCCGCCTCTTCGTTTTCAACCGCAGCCATCAGTTGAGTTTCTGCATGAGAATAATAAAGGATATATCTCCAACTTTCCACAAGCTAACATGAGTTGCAATATTTTAAAGCTACCCATTTTGAAGTCCTTTGATGAATTTAAGAAGCAGATGGATTTTGCTATTCTCAACTCTCCAGGCAATCCTCCATACTCTTACCAACTCCATGTTCAGTTGGACAGTTAAGGCTTTTTAACTCGCATCTCAATGCATTGTGGTATGTTCTGCGTGTCTCAGGTACCTCATTACTTGTTTAAGAGAAGCTGCACATCTGAATAGTTTTTAGGCGTTTACTAATCAAAGGTAAATTATCAATTTACCTTTTTATTATCAATCTACTGGCAGCCTATATTTTCTTACTGTGCTAAACCAGAAGTAACCTGTGCGTCGCTCTCCAATAGGTCACAAATCACAAGCCCCTAGATCCGCACGCTGGGAAAAAAACCCGCCAAAGTCAAATAAAAATCAACAGGTTGGATTTTATTTACCACAGATTACAGTGTAGTAGACAAACTCTAGAAAAAGTCAAACACTGCTTGAAACATTTGCACGGTGTAAATGGTCAATAGCTAAATTAATAAAGCTCTTCTTTTGGTTGCGGTGCTGTCTCATCAACATACGATGCCATGCAAAATATGAGGGTTGCTATGTTGGGCTAAGTTAATTCAAAAGTGTGTACAGGGCAGTATTAATTAAATTTGCATACATAGTAATCACCAAAACCAAAACTGATCACAACTGATCGCAGAATCAGAGAATAAAGTCTTGCGGCACATAAAACATCCCACACTACTTTTATTTATTTATTTTAACCAGAACTACTCGCAATGCAGCTCATAGTGCTTTTGTCAGACACCCACTTCATTAGAGAGTGTTGTAGCGTTTCGGACATTCTAAATTGGGTGAAAAATACAGTAGCTTCTTGTTTTAAAATATCTCTGCGGGATTTTCCTGCACTGAAAGATGCAGATATGCGGGAGCAACTTGGAAAATGTGTGATTCCCACAATCCCGCACTGAAATTCAAGCCCTGCTGCCTTCATTTCTCTTCAGACTGTGGTCACACAAGACAGACTAGATGTTTATTGAAGGATGCAGGGTGCATTCTGCAGGGTGCATTAACATTTTAAAGACAAATCTACTGTTGTGCCAACAAGGTGTTCCAAGATTTGATGCTCATATTCTTCAGGAGGATAGCGCTACATACCACTCCTCACATGTGACCAGTCTGGAAGAGAAATTAAGGCATTCCATTTGCCCCCCCCCAGGTGCTCCAAAGCCCAGACATCAATCAGATTGAGCACCTGTGGCAATATCTGGATTGTCAGCAGCGAGCTACCAGTCCCAAGTTCACCCACCTCCACCCATCTATTGCAACTAAAGGAAACTCAAAACATGGAACACTGGGTATTGTGGATTACAAAAACAGTAGAAGTAACTGGTAAAAATGTTGTGAAGGGATTTATATACGCATAGCTGTTTTAAAAAAGAAATTATGTTTAATGTTAAGCAACTTAACTTGTCAACACAGTTTGGTAAAGAGGTTATTTGATTATTACAAAACTGGAAAGTAAAACAATTGTAGAGGTTTACATTTAAAAAGTAATGCAAGTCAGTTTCTGAAGAACATGTGTAATATTTACAATTAAAATGGTTACAGTGGAAATAAACACTCAAATTGAAGATAAAAAAGCAAGATATACAAGATAACATGGCCAAAAAAAGTAATCTTTTGTGCTTGTATCATATGGTTGGCTTAGAAAAGAAAAATTAAGTTTTCAAAAAATCATTTTATTTCTCTTCCATGCCTACATTGTCTCTTGCAAGATTTGCACTTTTAAACTTTTACAATTACTTTCAGAAAATCTGCAGATAATTTTGCTGTGGAGCAAAAAGCTTTGAAAATCACCCTGATAATCTTCCATCTATCTGAGGTGCATACTGTGTTACTACATACTGTTCATTTTGATGGACAGTCTCAAACTCAGGAATCCTGAGAGTGCAGCTGTTGGGCCACTCTTTAAATGTAATATTTGATTAGCAGTAGAAAGTTCCTTTGTACCTCCATGTGACTTCAAACATCACGCTTCATAACCAAAAACGCTCCGTAAAATATAACACGTGAACATATAATGATCTATTCCATAATTTAAAATTGTCAATGCTCAGATCTACCATTGACTGGAGGTAGTTTATTTGCTTTTCAGACAGCAATGTATTTTCATGCAAAATATGGTCATTGGTATCATGGTTTGGATTTTGAGCACCAATGATAATCATATTCTGATACAGGCACATCATGGAGAACAGTGCTGTTTTGCAACATTCCTTCAGTCCACAACTGGTAAAGAGAACGATTTCCTGTAGTACTCAAGGTGTAGTTATTCCACTGGTGCACAAATTCTGTAACAGATCTATTGATTGTAAACTCTGCAGCTAATTGCTCTTTGTTTTTCTTACAGCTCTTCCAACTGGATCTAAAATAGAAAGCCGCTGTCGAACCTTCCACCTTTGCACTCTCACTCCTCTCTGCACAAGACTGCCCGTGACATAGCTTTCTTCAGCATTAGGAGTAAGAGACAAAACGTGTTGTATATCATCATCATCAAGAATGTGATTATATTGTCAGAAAATCTGTTGTGATATGGAGGTATCCATTCCATCCAATGATAGAATTCTCTTTGCCGCTGCACTTAACTTAGATTTTCAACCCCTTTAATATACATGTTTAAGATATCCATAGTATGTTTATACATCATACGTATTAATCATTACATGGCTCCTATCACTTGCCAGTTTGTTGACTAAATCCATTTGTTTTCCTGGACACCACCATTACTGAAGACATCTGTGAAGTGACGGTCACAGACACACATGCATTTGTTGCTGTGTTGTGTCAATTCTTAAAAAAAAAAATGTTTGCTGTATATCCACACAAGTTTGATGTATCCAGTTTGCTGTATATCCACAAAAAGTTTGATATGTTATAACCATTCTGATATATGCTATATCCATTCTGATATGTTATACCGATTCTGATACACGTTTTACCGATTCTGAAATCTTGTACCCAGAAAGTTGAAATTTTGAATTGAACGGCCCTCCATAAATCCACTGTGTAGCTCCTTCAATTCATATCCCGCTGAAAATCTCATAAGGTTGAAACCTATTCTTGGTCCATAGCAATTTAACAGTGATCCAGAAGTAGCAAAATAAATCAATCAAACCGATGGGTTGTTAGAACTGCACATGAAACTTTTCAAAAACAAAAGAGCTGCGTGTTAGTATAACTGTATGTTTGTAGCGCTACTCTTAGTCCCAACACATACTGAAACCCCAAAAATAGCTGCATGCAAAACACAGACTAACACTTTTATAAGGTTTTGGAAACTATGTTTTCTTTCTTCACCCATAGAAGGAACAGCCAGCCCCATACCTGGCTTTTATACCTTACCAGTAACAAGCTCCCAAAACAAAGGAAGCTCAGCCCCCAACTACCGATAGCAGACGGGGCCAAATACAAACATGCATAGTCAGAAAATTACTGTAATAACCCCCAATATAAAAGCGTAACAAGAAATGAATTATACCAGATGCCAAAGGAGTTTTAAAAAACTAGGCAAACAACAAAAACAATATATAGAGCCAAAAGGATGCATTGACAGTGAACTAGATTGGAGGGGGTCTACCTCCCGAAACACCACCGCGGCATCCTGTGGGTCCATGACTGAAGTTACAGTTATGCCCCAAAAAAGGGAGGGGGACCGTGCTTGAACTGCAGCGAGTAGCTGGTCTGAACAGTAGTAAGCACCCAGATGTCCGTGGTGCACAGACAGAGCAGGTTCTTATTAACCAGGCACAGCTCATCCAGTTGTGGTGGTAAGGGCCTGTGGATGTCAGAGAAGAACCTCAGCAAATAAGACTGGTAGGCTACCAGAATACTATTAAGTTGCCCAGCCGTGCGGATCACCTCCGAGCCCCAACACGGTTTGTTGGGACAGATGGCGAACTTGGACAAGAACGCTAAATTAGACGTCTGTACTAATGCGGCAATTGAACAGGAGAGGTAGTAGGCTTGTCAAAGATGGACTGCCTGGGGTAGGCCAGTAGTAGAAGTTCCGTCAACAGGGAGAGCTTAACCGCAGGGAATGTGCCGTCTGACTCCACGTCCTCAGATAGGAATGCCAACTCCTGTTCGCCCACCTCCTCAGGAGGTGGCCCATCCTGCTGCCAATCATCACTCGTAGTCTCCTGGTACCCCAAGGGGACAGGCGGGGCCGAACATTGGATGTCAGAGAAGAACCTCAGCAAATAAGACTGGTAGGCTACCAGAATACTATTAAGTTGCCCAGCCGTGCGGATCACCTCCGAGCCCCAACACGGTTTGTTGGGACAGATGGCGAACTTGGACAAGAGCGCTAAATTAGACGTCTGTACTAATGCAGCAATTGAACAGGAGAGGTAGTAGGCTCGTCAAAGATGGACTGCCTGGGGTAGGCCAGTAGTAGAAGTTCCGTCAACAGGGAGAGCTTAACTGCAGGGAATGTGCCGTCTGACTCCACGTCCTCAGATAGGAATGCCAACTCCTGTTCGCCCACCTCCTCAGGAGGTGGCCCATCCTGCTGCCAATCATCACTCGTAGCCTCCTGGTACCCCAAGGGGACAGGCGGGGCCGAACATTCACGCAGTAACTCTGCACGCACTGTTCCTTGGTGGGAAACTGCTGCCCAGAGCTTCTCCATCTGCTCCGAGTCAGCCGATCACTTGAAACAGCGACTCTTCTTCCTCAGGGAGAAGGGGAGGCAGAGGAAGACCATGAAAATGGTCTCTACCAGAGAGTAATGGTTAAGTGTGCTGTGCAAAAGTGAGGGATGGAGAGCACTCTGTAGAGCTGCGGGAGAGATATTTCTCCAACACAGGAACTGTGGTTTATCAGTTTTGTACTCTGGCCCCAGACAGGAAAAGCATCTGCCATGCTTGTCCTCAACAGACAGACTGGTCTTGCGTGTGCCACAGTGATAAAACCCAGGCATTATGCAAGTAACAATGCAATGTACAATAACAATGTACAGGTGCTGCCTCAGTCTGCTTAAAAAGGACAGCAATGGAGCTGTTCAAGACCCGAACAAGACCAGCTTGGTACCAGACATTTAAACATCAGTCGGTAGCAGTTCAGAGACGGCACCGGGTTGGTGACTAACACCGGGTCAGTACCGGTGCGGTAGGGGGCGGGCATAACTGCATCATATGCTCGGCTGAGCAGCTTTGTTATATTTTATTCACGTTTTGGGTCTTTAGGAGGTAAATACTCATTTGGTAATGGTTACATTTTGTACTTAAAGGGAACTAAGTAATGTTCCATGTACAGTATGCAAACATATTCAAGCCCTATAGTGACTTTCCTTGTATACAAACATTGAGAAATCATATTCATATATATATATATATATATATATATATATATATATATATATATATATATATATATATATATAACACTATGAAAGTAATTTAGGTCTTCATTCAACTTCATTAAGCAAAGTTCGTTAATTCGATAGGGTTATGCAAAACGTTTGCCCATAGCTGTACTGCGTAAAAAACAAAATGACAGTCAATTGCTATACAGTTGAAAATGTAGTTGCCTTTATATCTTGTGCAATACTTTTAAAACGCTTCTTAAATGTACAGATATTTCCTCTTCAGCAAAAGCCTTCCTGAACTGGATAAACGGTTCTCTATGTATGAAGTTTGACATACCGGCGACGGCCGTAATCCACAATTTAACTGTATCCACAAATCTGTCTGCCAGCAGGGGATTTTAAGAAATGTATAAGGCAGTTCAGTTTGAAGTTTAATCTTCAACTATACTGCACATTATCTATTTGCTGGTATAGACATCCATTTAAAGCCGTAGTGTTGTGCCAAGTCATCAATTCTGCACCCACAATGCTTTTACGGATTAGTTTCCAATGGAGGGAGACACACAATGAAGCCTAGAAAGAAAGTCTATTTAAATATAACTTATCAGAAAACATGTCTTGTGGAGGAGGAAGTGAGGTAACTAGTTAGTTTGACATTGAAAGCTGGAAAATTGGGCATCCAGCCATCCATCTTACAGCAGGAATGCACACCAGTGGCCTTCTGCCCTCTCTCAAAGTGTGATGGTGTGTTAAGAATAATCGGTTGCTGATAAATGTTGGTAAGGTGTAATGGGAAATGCTTAGGATTCATGCTTGCACATTTTTACTATGTTCAAATTACCACAGGGTCCAAATTAGCAAGGTGTTGGAGGCAAGTTGTATGTATGAGAAAGTCTGCGTTTCTGTTAAAACACAAAGTAGTTAAGATGGGAATTCTAGATACAAGTGACAATAATTAAATATTTCTGTGTTGTTTCACCTTATGCTGTTTCATTGGGTATATTTGCAGAAACTTGTCTAGTGTCACATGCTTAATCTTTTCATGTGCTTCGAATCCTATGTAGGCTTTTGTAACCGGGGGATGTGTTGTGTGGGGTTCGTCACTGAATAATACGGAGGCAGATACGGAGCAGTGGGTGTCGACATGCCAGCAGTGGTAGCCCTAATGTCAGATTTAATAAAGAAAAACTAACAAAAAGCTAAAAATAAGTTTGCACACGAATGGCGAGTGCTAGTCCCACTAAAAAGAACGTCACGCTCCAGGAACCAACTACGCCAGGGTTTCCCCAATCCTGGTCCTGGGGGACCCCTGTGTCTGCTGGTTTTCATTCCAACCGAGTTCCCAGTTACTGAATCAAACCCTTAATTGAACATGTGTTTAATTAGACCTTTCTAATTGTTCTCGGCTCCTAAAAAGTTGCCGATTTCAAGTTACTTCTAAAATTGTATAGTTAACTTAATCTCCAACTGTTTTAAAACGCTGAAAACAATTAAAGGTCTAATTAAGCTAATGAAGAGTTCAATTAAATGGTCTGGTTAAGTAATTGAGAACTCTGTTAGAATGAAAACCAGACGACACAGGGGTCCCCCAGGATTGGGAAACCCTATACTACTATACTAACCCTCAACTGACCTACTTCTGGTCTCCCGGAGTCCCAGCATCCTCACGGCAACTCCTGCCGCAAACGGCCTTGGCTGGGCAATGCCTTCACGAGCACCGTCTTCAAGTGGAAGGGTTTCATGTAGTAATTTTTTTTTGTTTCTATTTGTTTGTAAGCAGTGACCAGAAGCAGTATATGCAATGAAAGACCATATGAAACTTCAAAAATGTTTTTTCTGCTTTTAAAAGTGTAATTTATCAAGTACTTGCACAGATGACTTCACTTCTAGGATGAAGTCAGTTCAGTCTGTTTAAAATGATTTGAACAGTAGGTGAAGATATAATTGGAATTTATAGCTAACTTGATATGTAAATCCTTATTTAATTGTACCCATGGGTTATCAAAGTGTACTACTGTGCATTAACATAACATATCTATTCACTCAATTTATTAATCTTCAATTGCTTTATATTAGACAACTGCCAATGGGTTATCCATTCAGAGGGTTAATGAACAGGACGTTCAAATGATTTGTATTAAGGAAGGTCAAAGGGAATTTAATAGCTTTTAGTATACGGATGTAAAAGGTAAAATTTGAAAAATTAGATCAGGTTGAAATCAAACTGTTTGATCAGCACACCTCCAGTAAACATTTGGCAATTTTGGTTGTATTTTTGGGTTGTGTGCTTCGATGTAGTTCTCTTTTAGCCAGAGAAATTCAATGACTTCTATCGTACAGCTTTCTTAAACTGGTTTTCCCCACTAACTGTTTATTCTGTGTGAAGGCACTGAAAGTGCAGCCTGCCTCATTTGGCCACCAAAAAAAAACATGGGAGAAAAAACAAAAACCCACACATGCCACCCCACATTCCATAAGAAAGCGCTATACATTTGACTGTATATATATTTATTATAAACCTATTATACATTAAGTCATTACACAGATGTTTATCGAAAGTGACAGATGTTTCCATTAACCTTTTATGCACTAATGTAGTATGTACATTTTATTATAATAAACATCTCCATGCTGCGATAGCATTACTGACGCACTCTGATTTAAACCACAACACTTACTGGATCATTATTTTGTTCCTTTTTCAAATAACTGAATATGGCCGCACTCTGGTTTTCTGCATTACAGCATCCAGATAATTCTGTTAACTCAGAACCAACCTGCTTCAACAATTTTCAAAATGATGGTAAATAAGTTGACTCGTCACTTTTGCCAGTCCTTTCAGATCACAAATTCTGTACACAAAAATAAAACTGAGAATTTCAGGGTTTCACCAAATTTCTCATTGTTTCTGGCAACAGTTTATGCACTACATTGCAGTCTTTGGAAGGCAGTGGAACTGGGGTACATTTTTGTGGTAATTTCTTTAAGCTGGGCTCTATACTCAAAACGGTCGGTGCCAAAATATCTTCAGGGACGTTTAATGAATGTTTGCGATACACAAAATACTTCTTCCCACATTCTGACTATTTAACAAACCAGTTTAGTATGAAACACAGCAGTGTGGCAAAGTGATAATTAGTAGCAGGTGTGGATGCACTAATCCCAAGAACAAACAGACAAAGTACGGGTGAAATGGTTAATTTAATGATTATTAAATCCAATGGTCTGATGACCAGCCAGCAAATAATGAACTGGCAATACATAATATGTATTATTTATTTCTCAGCAGACGCCCTTATCCAGGGCGACTTACAATTGTTACAAGATATCACATTACTTTTACATACAGTTACCCATTTATACAGTTGCACAGTAATCAAAAGGGTTGCAGTCCCGTAAATAATAAGCACAGTACCAACACACACAATTAGACACACACACGATCACAAGTCCAAAAAGTGAGTGCTCTCAGTGCTTGTGGTGAAGTACAATATAATACGTGCTATACTTGTGAACAAGTGCTGATAACAATGTAAAATCGTGACTGTAGTGCAGTGTTGATCCGGTTTTGTGCTGGCCCTCGGCGACAGCTCCGAATTCGTGTTTAGCCCTCGAGTGCTATATAACAAAAACACAGGTAGTTACTAAACAGACACGAACAAAACACTCGCGAATATTTTTCCATACGCTTTCTCTGCGTCTCACATGGTCCTTCCAGTCTCTCAATAAAACCCAAGCGAAGGAACTGATCACGAGTCTCTGTCCCCTTTTTATGCTGTCACGCATTACCCCTTGGTAAACTAAACTAATGCAGCTGTCTTTACAATCAGTGGCTGCTACATTGTTTACCTTCCGGGTCAATACGTTCTTGCCTTCCAGACTGGCCAACTCCCCGACCCGGGAAAGAACTGTCAGTCCAGCCCGTCAAAGTAACTCTGTCCTTGCTGCTTAGCGCCCTCACAGGTCGGGAGGGAGATTTACAACCATAACTCATATTTCCGTCACAAGCAGGTATTCACAACACCAATGATTGACAAGATTCAGACGGTGTGGCTTGTTATTTACTCACTTGGGAGTTCAAAGTGATACACAAAAGTTTTAATTATGTTTAAGGAAACTTTTCTGTCAAAGTTTACCGACAGGTCTGGTTTGCCCTAAAGGAATATTAGCTCAGCGTTGACCATAAGAACTGGCATATTGTCATTGTAAACATGGATTTGTGTGTTGTAGCATGTATGGGTAATGCTGCCGCCGTTTCTGGCATTGTCTTGTCGCTATTGCTGTAATAAATGAGCAGCATAGAGTTCAGCCATTGTACCAGGAGCCCACAGCACTCCAGTGTGAACAATGAAATGTCAGACGACATTTGGGAGCTAGAATTTATAGGCCACACATTTATTCAACCTGCCTGACGAGGACATCATGCAACGGTTCAGATTAGATCAGGCAGCAATATAAGATTAGTGAAAGGTAATGAAGAATGACTTGGAAAGCCCAACAGCCAGAAGCCACACATTACCTGTGCATATGAAAATGTTGACATTGGGATTTTATACAGGGTCTTTTCAAAGAGCTGAAGGAGACAGATTTGGGGTGACCCAGCCAGCAATGTCCCATGTCCTGCATTTGGTAACAGATGCGTTGGTTCATAAGGCAGGCAATTATATAAATGTTCCCACTGACCATCAACAGCAGCATTTGACATCCCTGTTGGGGGCAATTGATTGTACATATGTGGCATTGTGGACCTTCTGATGGGGCTGCAGTGTACATGAATTGGGGTGACCAGATTTGTAAAATAATTAAGAACACTAAGTAAACCATTTAAATATAGGCTTTTTTAATGGTTATTTAAAATAGCCATGCTCCCACTCTTAGTGTTCTTTGTTTCTTTTGCACATTTTTCAATTCATTTTTTTTGGCTGCTTTTGGGCCCGTTTGTTGAGGTTTCATTGTACACTCAGATTTGAGCAGACCATGCCAAAAGAAATGTTAAAATAATAATATTTGTTTCTAAAAAGCATGTTCTGTTTGTTATCTGTACTGGCAAGTCTCAGACTATTAAACTTTTTTTTATGGAAGCCTAGTGTGTGCACATTCATTTCATGTATGACATGACCTGTAACCTTTATATAGTTATAGGCACAAATCCAACAGGAAAAAAAAAAAAAAAAGTGAAAATAGCTCGGACCCTAACTAAACATGATAATGACTTTTACTGGCCAGCAACTTAAACTATCTACATTCCCGCCAGCTGCATGGCCACAAAGCATAATGGTTTTCCTTTGTGGCTCAACTAATTCTCACCAAGTTCACCACGGCAAAGACTTTGACAACTGTACTGATAAGACTGCCAGCATGATTACTTCAATGTGTGCTGGTAGATGACTCAATACAGACTATTTAGTTTGATTTAATTTTGCCCAATGAATGCCCTTTAGCTTGAATACAACATATGCATGCAACAAACGTTGTATTTGGCATTAGGACAGAAGTTCAAATTAGAAAACAAACAAACAAACAAACAAACAAACAAAGTCAGCTGACAGCGCTGCTTATAGAAATTATAATTGGGTGGGGAGGTGAAGAGAAAAAAAAGCATCCATAAAAACAGGAAAATTCCAGTTTTTTTTTTTTTTAAAATTGTACAGACAAATGACCAGAATCATGTTCCGAAAGCAGTAGCCCCAGGAGTACCAGTTACCCATGTTACCCCATAGAAACTAAAATATGACTGACAGTCACAGGGAGGTGAAGCAGTCATCGTTTCAAACATACCCTCTGGTCCCGAAAGAACATTCAGACAAGCCAAAAACACGCAGCTTCAAAAGATCATGGATCATGCATGTTTTTTTTTCTATTTCTTTTGATTGAGGTAATCTCCAGTGCAGAACTTCAAATCACCACGTTGCCCTGTATAGTTCACTGATCAAAAATATTAATACAACATGCTACAATGTCAAAGATTTTCCTGAGTTAGTTCATATAAGGAAATCAGTCAATTGAAATAAATTCATTAGGCCCTAAGTCTATGGATTTCACATGATTGGGAATACAGATATGCATCTGTTGGTCACAGATACCTTTTAAAAAAAAAAAAAAAAAAAAGGTAGGGGCGTGGATCAGAAAACCAGTCAGTATGTGGTATGACCACCATTTGTCTCATGCAGCGTGACACATCTCCTTCGCATAGAGTTGATCAGGCTGTTGATTGTGGCCTGTGGAATGTTGTCCCACTCCTCTTCAATGGCTGTGCGAAGTTGCTGGATATTAGCGGGAACTGGAACACGCTGTCGTACACGTCGATCCAGAGCATCCCAAACATGCTCAATGGGTGACATGTCTGGTGAGTATGCAGGCCATGGAAGAATTGGAACAATTTTCAGCTTCCAGGAATTGTGTGCAGATCCTTGCGACATGGGGCCGTGCATTATCATGCTGAAACATGAGGTGATGGCGGCGGATGAATGGCACGACAATGGGCCTCAGGATCTCGTCACAGTATCTGTGTGCATTCAAATTGCCATCGATATATGCAATTGTGTTCGTTGTCCGTAGCTTATGCCTGCCCATACCATAACCCGACCGCCACCATGGGGCACTCTGTTCACAACATTGACATCAGCAAACTGCTCGCCCACACGACGCCATACATGCTGTCTGCCATCTGCCCAGTACAGTTGAAACCGCGATTCATCCATGAAGAGCACACTTCTCCAGCATGCCAGTGGGCATTGAAGGTGAGCATTTGCCCACTGAAGTCGGTTACGACGCCGAACTGCAGTCAGGTCAAGACCCTGGTGAGGACGAAGAGCACGCAGATGAGCTTCCCTGAGACGGTTTCGGACAGTTTGTGAAGAAATTCTTCGGTTGTGCAAACCCACAGTTTCATCAGCTGTCCGAGTGGCTGGTCTCAGACGATCCCGCAGGTGAAGAAGCCGGATGTGGAGGTCCTGGGTTGGCGTGGTTACACGTGGTCTGCGGTTGTGAGGCCAGTTTGACGTACTGCCAAATTCTCTAAAACAACGTTGGAGGCGGCTTATGGTAGAGAAATGAACATTCAATTCTCTAGCAACAGCTCTGGTGGACATTCCTGCAGTCAGCATGCCAATTGCACGCTCCCTCAAAACTTGAGACATCTGTGGCATTGTGTGACAAAACGGCACATTTTTTTAGTGGCCTTTTATTGTCCCCAGCACAAGGTGCACCTGTGTAATGATCATGCTGTTTAATCAGTTTCTTGATATGCCACACCTGTCAGGTGGATGGATTATCTTGGCAAAGGAGAAATGCTCACTAACAGGGATGTAAACAAATTTGTGCACAATTTGAGAGAAAAGCTTTTTGTGCACTTGGAAAATTTCTGGGATCTTTTATTTCAGCTCATGAAACATGGGACCAACACTTTACATGTTGCATTTATATTTTTTGTTCAGTGTAGATCACGTCCTCCCTCTGTCTTTTCTGGAGCTCTGCATCCAATAAAATTATGAATTATACAAACGCTCAGTTATTTTATTTGTCACCAATTTAAAAACTATCAGTGCAATTAATTGTTTACATTTATTTAAAAGACTATCTGCCGACAGTTCTGGACAATGTAGTTTTACACTATATTATGAATATCTTTGTACCTACCCCATTTGATCTCAGATAAAGAAACAGTAGATCTGGTACTGATACTGTCAAAGCAGATACATAAATAATTTATAACATTACCATTTTTTTTTCAAATTGGGAACACATGCACGTACTTTAGAGGATTCTAAATTAGTTATTGGGCATTTCATATGAGAGTTTAAATTTGTCATATTACATTCCAATACTTTAAATTCCATAAAAAATGGAATTTATATATGTAGATTTAATTTTGGTAGAAAAAAAAAATGCATCATCTGGTGTTGATTTCCAATATGTATCGCAATATTGTCTTCAGTACAATACAGATCCTCAGTCCCAATATCCACCTATAAAACACACACATTTGGGAGGCTTCTGGCATCAGAAGCACGCATACAACCTGCTTGGTGCAACGCCACAACTTGACCATGGGGAAGAGGTCTGGTTATATGTGCCTAAATTCCAGAGAGGACATTGCAGCAAGCTAAAGGAGCGCCTGGGAGGGTCCGGGCGAGGTGCTACAGCACATCTCAAATGTGGTGTACCAGATCCGGCTGAACCAGGGTCACCGGCAGGAGGGGGAGGTATGGGGCTCTTATATTCTATGTTGCGGGCAGTTAGTTGTTTTTAGCAGCCTGTGGCAAAACAATGATTTGCAGGTGCAAGGGTGTTTATTGATTTGATTTATTAAAACAAATGTCCAGAGCCTTATGGCAAACACCTGCAAAATAATTGAGTGATACAGCGGCGTGTATCACTCGGTAATTGTAATCCCCGGGTTTGACCCGTAACCAAAAAGTCCAATTCTATTACACCCACAACACAAACACTTAACAGCGAGCGATATTAGTGCTCATGGTGCAAGACAGTTCTCCGTGAACAAAGGGAAAGTGTTGGTGTCCGGGTTTGATGCTGGCTGACTAATGACAGCTCCGGATTGTGTTAGGAGCAGTCTAAAATAACAAACAGTTTTTTTACTTAGACAAACTAAAACACAACTCATGTTTTGGCAGTACAGGATTCTCCTTCTAGGTTTGATCGAACCATTTACAAAGGAACAGATCACTTACACTACGACCCCTATTTATACCCTCGCTCATGACCCCTAGGTTAACGAGTGCATCCGCTCCTCCAATCCTCGGATGCCACGCCGTTTCCCGTCCGAGTCATTGAGTTTGGATACCGTAGCTCCACCCCCTTCCTAAATTACCGACTTCCAGCTACCAAAGGAATACATTTTCATGCTATTTACTGAAGGGTACTGTGTTCCTTTTACACAGTGCCCTCACAGGTCAGGAGGGAGATCTAACACCAAGAATCATTCGATCTCTGTCACACAGCCTAATAAAAGTAACCTTGGTGCCTAAATCACAACTCCTGGCTTCTTGTGTGTTCATTCTACAAACACGCAACAATATTGTTTATTTCCTGACTTAATTTTGCATTGTGAAGAAAGTCATATTTAAGTTATAGAATTCAATATAACAAACAGTAAGTCAATATTAACAAAAACAGCTATAGAAAAATTAACTGTATTTATGCTATATCAGAGATGAAATAAATGTGGCCACCACTGAAAGCAAATAAACAAATAAAAATAAGTGTTGGATGTACCGTCAAGTACAAGGCAACCACAGTCAGTCATCATCAGTTAAGATGAACATACAACGCTCTGCAGTTAACACAAGAGACTTTTCCATGCAAACAAATTTATAGCCAAGTAATTCATCAAGATATTTATTTTGCGTCGGTGGATCAGTGAATCAAAGTGAACAAGTGTTGAATTGATCCACTAAATTGAATGAATCAAACAAATTGAGCCATTAAAAAGAATTGAACTGCACATCACTAGTTTTCAGTCAAGAAAAACAGGATTAAAATAGCACACTCATCAGTGGTTAAAGCCTGGTGTGCAAACTAAAGTATGACTCACTTTAATGTGCACAATACACTTTTGCCCTTTAAATATGGTGTGAATGAAGCTCATCTCATTCAGAGCGGGGTGCCTCATTTATATACATTATCATGCAATCCCCATACAAAATCACATATTCATTCCAATTACCATAGTGTGGCACAATAAAATTAGTGTGCACTATTTCGCACGACAATTAATAAAATTGCAGTAGCAAATACAGAAATCCTTAACGTGCACAGTAATTGCAATTCATGGGGGATTTACTGTGGCTGTAAGGACAGAGCAGAGGAAGCAGAAACGTGCGGTTAGGAAGACAGTGGCAAGTGGAGAGAGCCCGAACTAGGATAGAGGGATGAGCTGCATGGCCCTGAATTAGGAGCAAGTTTAGAGGCCCAGGCTTGAAGTTAGGATAGACGAGATCCCGACCGATGAGCGGTCTTATGCGCGAGGACCGAGCTTGGTAGACGGTCATGTTCCTGAGGATCTGAAAACATATAAAAGGGCTCTGCTCAGCAGAGGCGCCTCTCGGGGTGATAGGAATAGTCCAGTTGCATTAGGACCGGAAAGGAGCGATAGTAAAGGGTTCCGACTGGTTTGGTGCTGCCCTCGAATGAGGTGAGACACGGCCGCCGAAGCCGGGAAGGAGTCCTGCGACAGAGAGAGATGGATTAGTCTGGGACTCGGGCACCGAGAGCTTAAAAGCGGGTCATGTCCTGAGCAAAAAACTGTGCCTCAAAAACGAGGTAGAATGTACACAATCTGCTCAAGGATAGTGTGGCCGGGGGTCTCCTCTGACTCATTCTGCGAGAACCCCCCTAGTGCAAGGACGAGTTAGTGCAGCTGACCTGAAGTAGGGGGAGTAAGAATTAATCTAGAATTCTACTTTTCTGTAGATGCTTGTGATCAAAATAAACCTTTGATACAGAATTAATTCTCTCGTACAGCCATTCTTCTAGCTCAAAACGGTCCAAGATGTCACATCTTATGAAATTAGTCGCCATTCAGTGTATTAACTTAAACCATTGTATGCGTCTCATCTTGTCAGTTGCATTTTACAATTTAATGTGCGTTACCTTGTTAATTCATTAAAATATACATTTGAACAGTTTGTGACATTTTAGATTGTCATTTAAAAATATTTTTCAAGAATTTGAATTAACTTGTATTTAATAAATGTGCCTTATTAAATATTTTGTTTGGTGTTTAATTTTAAATTCTATACATATTAGTTTGTGGACAATATTTATAATCGGGGGCTCGTAGCACCATTAGTTAATGTACTAGCTAGCCTGTCCTACATGGAGTTTTAGTTTTAAATCAGCTTTAGAGCCCATGTGAAACTATTACCATCTTCTTGATATTGGCTTGGAACTACAATTTAAAAAAAAAAAAAAAAAAAAAAAAAGTTTGCAATACTGTAATAGTAGGTTTTTTGTTCTATAAAAACATTATGTATACAACAGTATTGTTGTAGTCTCCAATTATTACAACCCCACACTAGTATAATATACTACAGTATTAGGTATGGAAACCCTACAATTTTTTATATATATATATATATATATATATATATATATATATATATATATATATATAAATTTCCATTACACAAGAGTAGATGTTAAATTCATGCTGATTTGAAGTCGGCTCTCGCCAAGATAAGCACCAACTAAGACATAGCTTTACAGTAAACTAATGTGATCCATCTGTGTCTCCATCCATTTGCGGTTCCTTCCATATGATGATGTAGATATCCTTCTGTCTGGTGTTGATGGCTGAAGTGTAATGCTGGCTCCAGGGATCAGCTTATTTGCCTCCCTGGTGCATCAGCACACACAACGGCTGCAATGCTGGCTCCGAGGATCAACCACAATGCGGTCTCCCCAGCGCATCAGCATGACAACCGTGTGGATTGAGCGAAGTAGGGTACCTCTCTGGGGTCTTCAAGTTGGCACCTTCCATCCTCGGTGTTTAGTCGACTAACCCTTATCAAATATGTATTGAAATCAATTTCAAACTTATGTAAATGTCCAACAGGGTTGACATTACATACTAGCCCACGACACCTCAAGAGTGCTCAACGGCGATTCTGGTGTCCCAGCATCACTCCCCTCCGTCCCCCACTCAACTCGGCCCAGCTTACTTACCCATACATCAGCGTTGCTTTCTTTCTATGTGCTTGAGATCCCCAGCCAGAATCTTTCCGTCTCAACCACAACCAGTTGCTGCTCCTCTCTACACACTGTAGTATGAGAGCATCAAAAGAAACTTCACTATTAACACATTTATTTTCGAATATAAATATAAAAATGGACATTGACTAAATGTTTTTGGTTTCTTTTTAATCACTTGATCATTCATCCTTGACCATGACACGCTTGAGTGACTAGGACTGAAGCATATGCACTTAATCTATTTAGTGAGACAGTGATTGAACACTGGATAGGGAGTGATTTCAGCTGTTGAATTGCAAGCTTGAATAAAAGCAATAAAAGAAATCACAGAAAACAAACAATATGCCAGGTCTGTCAAAAGAGCAGCACCTTCGTGCAATCTGCATGTTGGAGGCTAGACTAGGGCAGTGTACTGTGGCTTGCCGTCTTTGGTGCTCACAGCCAGCAATTTCAAGCCTAGCAAGACGGTATAACCAGACACTGTGTCAATGACAGGCCACAAACTGGGAGACCAAGAGTCACAAAACCTGTCCAAGATCGACAAATCATTTTGCAGCAACGATGTCAATTGTTAAATCAGCACAATAAAAAAAGTCACTACACCTCAGGGAGAAGTCCATATATTCAATGTATACGGAGGACCTGAAGGGCATTGCATTTATAATCCAGGCCAAACTGTGGGATGTGAAGAAAAAAATAAATAAAATAAAAATAAAAACCCCCACCACAGGTTTAGGACAACAAATGTGTTTATTAAATATCCTTTACGCCAATAAAGTAGTCCCATTTATAACTTTGAATTACACACCAAGTTAAGCCGAGTAAATAAAAGTTTATTGGAACATGAAGAAAGTAATCTGTATTTGATATTGTGGACATTGCCATTGAAAAAAGTACACCAGGGGGCGGAGTTGAGACGGCAGTTACCCCCTCACCAACTGTGCAGGCACACTGAGTAGAAGACGGTAGTAATGAAAATAAATACAACGATGTCTCAGATTTCAACAATTTTTCAAGCTATGTGTCAGAGGGGTGAATAATGTGCAGAAGTGTGTCTCTGTAGCATTTACAAACCACAAAAAAAAAACCACGACAAAGAACATGGTTTATAATAAAGAATTGTTCTTTTACCAAAAAGTAAAGATTACATAATATCTACCCATGTTAAATATTATACAAATAAGTTCTATCCTGATATGGATGTAAATTGCACCTTTTCTAGCACTCCCTGAAATTCTCATCTATTTAATTGTGAAGCCTCTGGCTTTGACTTATTTAAAATGACAGGTTTCTTTAAAAAAGATATTTTATTATGAAACTGATTGACCACTGTACTGTTTCTGGTTAATTCTTATTCTGTTTGGAAAATATTTTACATAACATTTAAGTGGTCTAACTAAGCCAGTTCATTAATTTTCTTAATTTATATAAAATGTCTCAGTTCCTTCTGTTATTTTTTTTGTTTGATTGCGTCAAGTTAAAGCTCCTTGTCATTTTAGATTTACTTAATTTTTTTATTTTGCTACAGCCTTAGTGTGTAGATTTCTCAAATTAACACTTTGTATTTGCAAGTTAAAAAAAAAAAACACACAAAACAGTTTTTAAGTTTGATATACAATATTGTATGTACTATAGGTACAAGATCAGAGACTTTCAGAGTCACATCTTATGCATACTTCATTGACGGACAGAACAGCAAAAAATGGAGAATGGCATTGGATACATAGGATCTGGTTGTGTCTAAAAGGTACCGTAACCGACACGTCAAAACACTGCAACAATAGGACATGCAAGTGCTGCATTCAGCTTCTTGGCTACTTCTCCCAAGGGCTTAAGGAGTGAGCACAAACTGCATGTTACTCAAGGAGACAGACCTCTTTCAGCACACTTACATATTAACACCAACCAACAGCAGGTGCAGACTATTTACAAGACTATTTTTGCTTACCAGCAAGATGGGAGAGGCAAACCTAAACTATATTATGTACAGAGCAAATGGGATATACACAAGCCTAAATGTTTGAGATACTTTGACAAATAACCAGACAAAACATTACTTGAGTTTGTACAAACCCTTTGCAATAAGGCTTTTACAAAAAAAAAAAAAACACGTAAATAAGACAAGCATTAAGCTTTCTAGTTACCAGTACTTAAATGGCACATGTTGTACTTGTATCCTCTATCAATACTGTGTACTAGTACTTGCGTCAAACCAAGGTATTCATTTTTGCTCAGCATGCAACAAACGCGGTTGTTTACTACATTGCTTTTGTACAGCATCGATTTTGTATTCAGCATTATGCTTTTGAATGCTCACTGTTCTGTTGGGAGTAATCTTATGAAAATGTGAAGCTTTGCAGGGAGGCAGAGTAACTGAGTTAATACACATTTAATCTAAGCACCTCATTATTGAAAAACTCTGTGTGATATTCAGAAATTGCTGATTATTGGCAAAACAATTGTAGCTTCCAAACAGGCAGCTTCTCACACGACCGAGAAGATATTTCACGGTTAACGGTGGGGTGGGTTAACCACGGGAACCAACTGCCTCCGACCAATGCTAGACTGTCCCAAACCTCGTGTTCTGGCACACCCAAACTGGTTATGGCTGCATCAGTTATCCTCACTCTGACTCCTCCACCAGTATTTATCCATCCACTCTTACTCTCTAAACCCTGCAACAGACATCCCAAGGCAATCATGTCCCCCTCCTTACTAGCCATACCCAATAACAGAATATACAGTATTGCAAAACAGGGACACGTGAGTGGAACCCTCACAATTATCAGCGAGACAGTGTTCTCCAAGACTGGTTGAGGCATTCTTACACCAGCCTACATTGACAACCTAGGCCCTTGTTAAGGATTAGCTAAAGCCATCACACACACGTAAACCCAATGACACACTGCACATATCACTGCAGTACCATTAGTAAACCAGAGCATAAGCAAAAAGGATTTATAACACTGGTCCTGGTGTAGTTCCATGATACAATAGGTATGTCAATGTTCAAATCTTTCCCAATGGCTCATACTGTAGCTGTCTATTAAACTCTGATAGGCACACCAAAATAACATTAGTAAGATTGAACATGGTGTAATTTGAGTATCCCAGATGTATTCCACTGGAAGCACCCTCTAGACATGGAAATGTGATGTCCAGATCTGTGCGAGTTTTTCCTGGTAAAAACAAGTTGACTAGAGAAGGTTTACTCAGTGTAAATAGCATCCTATTCTAAAGACCTCCCTAGCAATGACTGGAACTGAAACAAGCTTTTAGTACTTTTAGGAGCAGTTTGGACCATCATTTTTACAACTTGTTTTCAACTGGTGGAAACATTATCACTGTGGAAAACATATCAATAATTTGAGGAACAGTTGGTATACAAAAGGTTGGTAATATTTGCATAGTGTTACCGTCTCACTGGTGCAAGTCTTTTGTTGTGGATTAACCCAGAATGATTCGCAGAATACAACTAATCCATTTAATAGTAATACTTCATAATTACTAATTTGGGTGTTGACAGTGTGCAGTCCTCATTCCTCTGATCCAACAAATTATTTTTAAACAAGCCTTTTATACCTAACCTTTTGGCCCTTCTACTGAATATTCACCAGTATTGCTCCATTACAGCTGTGGTATCCTTTTGGACCTTCTTATAATCATACATTTGACACCTCAAGATATATCACAAGAAAATACAACAGAAAAGTACTAGACACCAACAACCTCCATAGCCAAATATGAAATGTGTCCTTATCAGTTACTTTCCACCAGCCTGCCTTTACATTGAATTTAAGGAAATACACGGACAAAGCATAGCAACATACAAAATAAAAAGTCTTACAAACCTGGAGTGAGCTTGCCACATGCAGTACTGCCTTCACATGTCTTTCGTTTAAAAGGAATAGTACTCCACACAAACACAGGTATCTCCAAAACAAAATAAACAAAACCAAAAAACTTAACTCCTCCCAGGAGCACTAAGTAAACTGTTGCAGGTCTAAGCTATACCAGACAGCTAAGCTGTTTCCCTGTCAAACAAACCCCAACATTTATTGTTTAGAAGCGGCTCACAAACACTGTACCTTTCCTCTCTGGTTCCAGCACCCTGGCAGTCTTCCCTAATAGAAGCCTGAGCTCTCCTTTTATAGGATGTGGCTGCTCCCAATTATCACTAATTATTCAATTAATGAGCAGCCACATTCTCACATGTTTTTGGCAGGGACAGGAATTAACCCCATCCCTGTCAACCACCACCAAAACACACACCACCACAATATTTACAGGCAGAGCTCTCGCTCTGCCACAAGAACATTGTTTCTCTTCACCGTATGATTGACAAATGTCCATCTTTGGTGTTAGCTGAACTGAGCTCACCTGGTGCCTAGCGAGTAGGGTTCCCTATAGAGAGATGAGGAGACACAGTCCCTGCCAGTTTTGCCTCTCTTACCTGCAGGAGTGCCAGAGCCAATGTGGTGCTCCGCTTAGATTCCCCAGCGAAAACCATCTACTTTGCACAGCCAGGACACAAACCTGCTCTCCCTGACTGTATGACTCACCCTACACACCACACAGTCATGCCTTTACCAGGTGAGCCCCACGGGATGGATTTTTTGGGCAGCAGTGCAGTGTACTTTGTTGCCAATTCACGTCCAGCCTCCACAGCAAAATTTTCTTCCTAGATGCCTATAGAATATATATTATTTTATACTAAGGCTCGCAGGAGGATATGAAAGCAATGGTGGTGCAGCTCTAAACCTCTGTTTGTTTTTATTTGGTTGCGCTAAAGTAAATAATCTGGTGTAGGTATTTAAGTGCTGCTGTTTAACCTTTTTGATACCACCAAGTTTTCCCAATTGCCCAATTTCATTTGATACCAGTGCTAAGTTTTCATTTACATTACGAATGTCAGTAGGAATAAATGTGCTGAGCAAAAATAGATTGTGCTTTTATCTTAATCTTAACAGCAAAGTTAAGCCAATTCAAATTCACCTTTACACATTTAATCCCTCCAGCACTACTTATCAACACAATATTAGGTAAGCAATTTGTTTTCCTGTCATAATAGACTTTGTGATGAGCTACCATGCTGTAATTAACTTTTATGTAGGTTAAAGTGATTATAGCGCACAAAAAAAAAAAATCCATACATCTTTCCTGTTTTGCACCATTAGTTACATTAGTCTCAATTGTGCAGTTTTGAAAAAAAAATGTAAGCAAATATCATACAGTGAAATGGCATGTTATGAGAACTCTCTGAATACAGGATTATTCCTGTTTAAAACATGAAAGACTGCCTTAGCACCATGCAAGCACTTATATGATGTGCACTGGAGCCAATTTCTTAACCACAAGGAATGAAGCCATGTTCACTATTTACAAGACATGCTAAGAATGCTGTTAAAGTCTGTAGTCTATTTTTTTTTCATATAGAACATATAAACAAAACCAGATAGCTCAGGGGTTCTCAAACTCGGTCCTGGGGACCCCCTGTGTCTGCTGGTTTTCATTCCAACCAAGCTCTCAATTACTTAACTATACCCTTAATTGAACTAATAATTTGCTTAATTTGCTTAACTTGTTTTCAGCTCTTAAACAGTTGCAGTTCAAGTTACTTATCAAATGTTAAAGCTAACACTTCTAGTAGCAGCAAATGGCTAAATGAGTTGCGTAAAATAGCTGGTCTCAATATTATTTCTTTGAAAAACTAGAGTGGGGTGATTCTCAGAAAATATTGTCTGCAATAAATACATATAATTCCATGACTATCACAGGGAGGAGCTTGTATTCTCAGATGACAGCAAGTTGAGATTGAAATCCAACAAACCAAACACTTCTCTCCCTCAATAGTTAATTTTATTACAATGGTAAACGAAACAATAAAAAACTAAAAAAAACCTCTGTGAGTAGACAAACTGTAAACTGTATTCAATCCAGCTGTATTAATATTGTAGAACAGTACACATACTGTGCATTGAATAGGTATATTTTAATTGATCATGGAGCAGACGTCAAGATGAATTGTTCCAAATAATACTTAAAAATCAGTGTTCATGTAAATAAATTGGAGGCCTGGAGGGCTCTGTCTGGTGCTGGGTTCATTTTGGAGAAACCATCTCAAAACCCTATAGGAGACCCAGGAAAATGAGTGATCTATACAAATAAGGTTAGTCTTATTGTAAAGCTTGTTTCAAGGGCTTTCCAACAAAAAGTAGTTAATTCGGTAGAGAAACCCCCAATAACCTTATCATATATGAACTCACTGCATAGGTTTAACCACTAAAAAATAACTGTCAAAGTCAAATTAATTCTGCCATTTGGGGCTACGTGAAAAAAAAAAAAAAAATCAAAACATGTGCCGGATGTAACCAGAAAGAAACCACTGTGTATTCTGAGTACCAATAAACCAGCACAGAATGTTGGGAGAGCAGTGCACTCTCTGAGTTATCACAGTTCTGCTTTCCTGTTAAGAGGATAACAACATTCATAGCACCGTTCAGAGATATTCTCTCTATTTCTTGAGTAGCGTCAAACTTGCAACTGTCACTCAGAATATTCTTGAGGTAATCCCTCTCTGCATCCTTTTGACATGTTTGACAAATCACTTTTTTCATAATTTCCGAGCCACGTCCAGATAGTTTCATTCCCAGAAGCCTTTTCTACAAGCCCAAGTGGCTTTTCACATGAACTTTCTGGTAAAAAAGGAACCTTGTGTGAAATCTGTTAAACAATACTATACAGCAGTAATCACAGTAACCTGTACCAGCAGTGTGGAGCAGTAGGGCAGCAGTGTGGAGTAGTGGTTAGGGCTCTGGACTCTTGACCGGAGGGTCATGGGTTCAAGGACTAGATTGCTCCAGTAAAAACCCAACTGTATAAATGGGGAATTGTATGAAAAAATAATGTGATCTCTTGTAACAATTGTAAGACGCCCTGGATAAGGGTGTCTGCTAAGAAATAAATAATAATAACCTGCATGTACAGTACTGTGCAAAAGTTTTAGGCAGGTATGAAAAAATGCTGTAAAGTAAGAATGCTTTCAAAAATAGACATGTTAATAGTTTATATTTATCAATTAACAAAATGCAAAGTGAGTGAACAGAAGAAAAATCTACATCAAATCAATATTTGGTGTGACCACCCTTTGCCTTCAAAACAGCATCAATTCTTCTAGGTACACTTGCACACAGTTTTTGAAGAAACTCGGCAGGTAGGTTGGCCCAAACATCTTGGAGAACTAACCACAGTTCTTCTGTGGATTTAGGCAACCTCAGTTGCTTCTCTCTTCATGTAATCCCAGACAGACTCGATGATGTTGAGATCAGGGCTCTGTGGGGCCATACCATCACTTCAGGACTCCTTGTTCTTCTTTACGCTGAAGATAGTTCTTAATGACTTTCGCTGTATGTTTGGGGTCGTTGTCATGCTGCAGAATAAATTTGGGGCCAATCAGATGCCTCCCTGATGGTATTGCATGATGGATAAGTATCTGCCTGTACTTCTCAGCATTGAGGAGACCATTAATTCTGACCAAATCCCCAACTCCATTTGCAGAAATGCAGCCCCAAACTTGCAAGGAACCTCCACCATGCTTCACTGTTGCCTGCAGACACTCATTCGTGTACCGCTCTCCAGCCCTTCGGCGAACAAACTGCCTTCTGCTACAGCCAAATATTTCAAATTTTGACTCATCAGTCCAGAGCACCTGCTGCCATTTTTCTGCACCCCAGTTCCTGTGTTTTCGTGCATAGTTGAGTCGCTTGGCCTTGTTTCCACGCCGGAGGTATGGCTTTTGGCCGCAAGTCTTCCATGAAGGCCACTTCTGACCAGACTTCTCCGGACAGTAGATGGGTGTACCAGGGTCCCACTGTTTTCTGCCAGTTCTGAGCTGATGGCACTGCTGGACATCTTCCGATTGCAAAGGGAAGTAAGCATGATGTGTCTTTCATCTGCTGCAGTAAGTTTCCTTGGCCGACCACCGCGCTTACGGTCCTCAACGTTGCCCGTTTCTTTGTGCTTCTTCAAAAGAGCTTGGACAGCACATCTGGAAACCCTGTCTGCCTTGAAATTTCTGCCTGGGAGAGACCTTGCTGATGCAGTATAACTACCTTGTGTCTTGTTGCTGTGCTCAGTCTTGCCATGGTGTATGACTTTGACAGTAAACTGTCTTCAGCAACCTCAGCTTGTTAGCTGAGTTTGGCTGTTCCTCACCCAGTTTTATTCCTCCTACACAGCTGTTTCTGTTTCAGTTAATGATTGTGTTTCAACCTACATATTGAATTGATGATCATTAGCACCTGTTTGGTATAATTGTTTAATCATACACCTGACTATATGCCTACAAAATCCCTGACTTTGTGCAAGTGTACCTAGAAGAATTGATGCTGTTTTGAAGGCAAAGGGTGGTCACACCAAATATGAATTTGATTTAGATTTTTCTTCCGTTCACTCACTTTGCATTTAGTTAATTGATAAATATAATCTATTAACATGTCTATTTTTGAAAGCATTTTTACTTTACATCATTTTTTCACACCTGCCTAAAACTTTTGCACAGTACTGTACTTATTTCTTTTTTTATTAGACCAGCTGTTCAAAAAGTTATTTGAATAAATCAGAAGAATAAAATGAACAGGATGATAGAAAGAAAATAATATTATTGCCATAATTATTGTATAGCAGCCACTATAACATTTCATGTTTTAACAATGCATAGCAGCAGTGTTAATGTTTAATAGATGAACCACATTTATTTTATTGCTATTTGTATATTTTATACACAAGAGAATCACTCTAGTAGAGCTGTTATTATTTCACTACATTACATATTGTCGGTGTCATGGCAAAACTTCATATGTCAATTCTCACCTATTTCTATGTCCTGTTAATGTCTCATAACTCAACAACTAATAAAGTTGATTCAAAACACTATGTGACTTAACCTTGTATGTCAATTGGATAATACAGTGTCATGAAAAAACCTTGTATGTCAACACTGATATCAAAAGCAAACGGGCAAAAGCCTGAAATACAAATGAAAATTACTTATTTCGAGCTTTGCCTAGGCAAACCGTGGTCTGCCCACTGTTTCTCGGGCAAAGTCAGAATCACTCCCTCGGTTCTTTTATTCCTGTTCCGAGTGACAGGCCGACATTTGGAACAAAAAATGAACATGAGAAACCCCATTGACACTTGCGAGGTACTATCGGCAGCAGCCGGATAGGAATCGAGAAATATATAAAACCTACATCACACTTTGGATCAATATTACCTGCAACATCAGAACAAAAATTAACATGAGAACCCCCCATTAACACTTGCATATATAAAGGCCAGTATTATTAATAACGTAATAACAACCAAAGTCCCGGTTTTGAGTCCCGGCCCAGGAACAGGGTAATGGGCCAAGGGTGGCGGCCACGGTGGGAGGTCCTCCTCCCACCCCAACAGCTGTAGTGGCCAGGCTTACCGCACACAGGCAGGCTCCTCCGGCCAAGGCAATCCTGGCAACCGCCTGGCTGTCTGTGGGGGTGGTCTTCTGACCTTCCCCCCCCTTCTCTGTAGCCGGCAGCTCCCTCTTGTGGGGTTCCGGCCACCAAATTTCCTGCAGCGAAAGTGCTGCAGGGCAAGGTGGTCTCCTGACCTCTCCCCCTTCTTCGTAGCCAGCAGCTCCCCCTTGGGCTCCAGCCACAGTATTTCCTGCGGCAAAGCAGGGCTGGCAGCGACCCCAGGTGAAGAAGAGCTGGCAGCGACCCCAGGTGAAGCGGAGCTGGCAGCAACCCCAGGCGAAGCGGAGCTGGCAGCGACGTCAGTCGAAGCGGAGCAGCAGGCAACCTCAGGCGATGGCAGCAGCGGACCCTCGGGAGGCGACGGCAGCAGCAGACCCTCGGAAGGCAATGGCCGCAGCGGACCCTCGGGAGGCGAACTCGGAAGGAGAGCCCCTGGTCATGAAAGCGGCAGCAGGAGCTCCACTTCTCCCACGTACTTTGTAACTGGTTGCTCCCCAGGCGATGCGGAGCAGCAGGCCACCCCAGGCGATGCGGAGCAGCAGGCAACCCCAGGCGATGCCAGGCAGGCATCCTTGGGAAGAACGAGACAGGCATCCTTGGGCGGAGCGAGGCAGGGCAGGAGCAGTCTGGCGCTGGAGATGGCAGCGGCAGAGCTTCTCCCGATGGAGCTGGAGATAGCGGGATCCCTGCCATATCTGCAGCCAGGTAGCGGATTACCATGTCCGCAACGTCTGGGAGGGACACTGGGCGGTGTTGCTTTTCCCAGGCTTCCCATCGCTCTCCATCGCTGGCCCACAGGAGGTAGATCACATCGGGGAGGACCTCTTCGGCATTCCTCCCAGGCTCCACCAGCCAGCCCCAGATTTCCTCAGAGGAGAGTGAATTCGTCGGCCTCTGAGCCAGCGGAACCTCTCCCCCTGACGCCGGACGCTCTGGCTCCTCCATCTCCTGCCATGCGTGGCTCTGGCTGAGTGGAAGATGCCTGACCTCGCCACACAGGAAGCACCACCCTTCCTCATCCAGACAAGTGAAGCAAACATCTGGCGCGGTAGAGATGCGACGGGACCTGCGACCAGCCCCGCGCTGCTGTTGATGCACCACCTGCTGCTGTTGATGTGCCACCTGCTGCTGCTGCTGTTGCTGCTTTCTCCGACCGCTTCTTCCCATTTTTATTTTATTTTTATTTTTTTTCCAAAACAAAACAAAAAGACACTCCTTTTGAAAAAAACCACAGTATTTCTGGCCTGATGCTTGGTGGCGCTGTCATCCCAGTTCTGACACTAACTCGCTCCATAAGCGCTCTAATCGAGCTTGATGGAGGGGTAACACCAGTCTCTGAGGCAACCTCAGAGCTGGAGCCCATCTCTGGGTAACTTCCTGGACCTCTGTCTCCTGCTGCTCTAAAGAGTCCCCATCCCAGGATGCTCTAAGAGTCCCCATCAAGAGTCCCCATAAAGATTGCATCCTGTTCCTCCTTGATCATCGCCTCGTCCACGACCGCCACTGAGGGTGGGGTCAGTATCGGGGTAGGTGCCGTAGGCGGAGCTGGGGCATGAGCAGGGAGAAGAGCCTGCTGCCTGATCAGGTACTCAAGGACCTGAGCCATATGGCTCTTCAGGTCCGAGATGCCCTTGGCCTGCCTACTGTGCCTTGCCCGCTTACTGCTCCTCGAAGGAGACTGTGAGTGGCTGCAAGCTCAGTGGGCTGAAGCTTGTGCCCAGGGTATGCTCTGTGACGGGCTGGAAGGCAGGTGTAGGAGGCTCAGCTGAGCTGGCTGAAGAAGCCACTCCCGTAAACTCTGCAAGCCCCCTGCATAGGGTCCGAGGGTGGGATGCTGCACAGATCGACCAGAACGTCTCATCTCCTAGGGCGGAGGAGGCATGCTGCAACCCCAAACATTTGCCACACATCCCTCCACAAGACGTGCAGGGGTGGAATTTTGACATCGCGGTGCATGGAGCGTCTGCACTAGGGGCACCTAAGCATCGATGCATCGAGGTCCGGGGGGCACCGCGCGCATCTTGCAGAGGTGTGGAGCACTGCCTACAGAATCAGAATACTGTACAGAATACAGTATCAGTCTGGACCGCGTGCAGTCACACAACCGGAGCAGCTCGTAGCTTTCAGAGGTGTGGAGCACAGCTTTCATACAGTATATAGAAAAAAGACAAAAAGCACCGAGGTGGGTGGTCAATGTATGCAAGTCTACTCAACAGTGGGCTATTCAAACCCAGAGGAGGAAGCACACATTATCTATTTTTTTCTTTTTTTTAAAATAAAAAAACAAACACACATTCACACACAGAAGAAGCTGAAGGGTAGGGTATACACAAAAAAATATTTATTTATTTATTTATTTTAAATGGAGCACAGTTGCGCAGCGTTTCAGCTCAGTCCTCAGAAGTCGAGTTTTCGATTCCAGGGAAGTGGCAAGCTGACTTCCAGCAATAAATTGCAGTGGAATTACCAGAAAACTCAAAGTGCAAGCTCTTTTACAAAGAATCAATCTCACAACTGGAGAGGTTACACCTACCTCACCTACCTGATTGTGAGAAGCAAAAGAGAATGTAATCTCCATGAAGCGACTACTTAATCCCTCGGTAGGCGGGACCGAGGACGTCACTCCCCGGAGGGGCCTATCATCAGCTCTGACATAAAATGCTCAGTAAATACCTGACCTGTGGCAGACATATCCCAAAAGTATTGTTGGTCGTCTTCGAATTGAAAGGGAACCCAATATTTATCCTTGTATCCTTGGAACTCTAAGCTGTTTGCTCTTCCACCCATACTGTTTTTGTTTTTTATTTAGTTTTTTTCTTTTTAGCTGCTGCTGGCCCTCATGCACTGCATTGTGTTTACATGACCAGATCTCAGTTTACTGACATACAGATATGTCATATCCAGTCATATTGGAGAAGCGAATTGTTTACTCACTGCTGCTGCAATATGATTTGATGTGTATGATTCTGAGTAAAATGTGGGAGCTAGTGGAACATGAATTACTGGAGTTAGCTGCCCCCCACCTCCCCAGTTTCCAAATGTTGGCAAGTATGCATACTGTAGTTCCCTACACAAAGTGGATTTGAGAATGTTTGCAATGGAAATTATTTTGTTGAGTGCAGGTTTTTTTTAATGAAAAGTGTTATTGGAAGTAAAAAATACTTTTTGGATCTGATAAATATAGAACCAGAGTTGTACCATATATCACATTTAGAATAAAAGTTTTGGGTATGAGGTGTTAAACGATAAACACAAATTATTATTATTATTATTATTATTATTATTATTATTATTATTATTATTATTATTATTATTATTATTTATTTCTTATCCAGGACGACTTACAGTCATAAACAAAAATACATTTCAAGAATCACAGTACAAGTATTAATACAATTAAGAGCAAGATAAAATACAATCACTTCGGTTCTAGCAAGTTCAAGTATATGACAAAATACGACTCAATAACGGAGCAGATAACAGTGTCAGTGATAGTTACATCAGGATATAATTAAATACAAAATACTACATATTAAATAACACTTGTGACAGATTACAGTAATCTAAAGTACAGGATTAAATGCAGTAAAATAGGGAGCAGATAAGAGCAAGTAAAGCACATTTAAGGAAGAGTGATAAGTGTCCAGAGGGAAAAGAGGAGTTCTACAGGTGCTGTCTGAAGAGGTGAGTCTTGATGAGGCGCCGGAAGGTGGTCAGGGACTGGGCATTCCTGACATCTGTTGGAAGGTCATTCCACCTCTGCGGGGCAAGGGTGGAGAAGGAGCGGGCTCTGGAGGCAGGGGAGCGTAGAGGAGGTACAGCCAGTCTTCAAGTGCAGGAGGAGTGGAGAGGTGTAGGGAGAGGTTAGGGTCTGGAGGTAGCTTGGTGCAGTCTGGTCAAGGCATCTGTAGGCGAGTACAAGAGTCTTGAACTGGATGCTGTGATCGGGAGCCAGTGGAGTGAGCGGAGCAGTGGAGTTGCATGGGAGAATCGAGGCAGAGAGAACACCAAGTGAGCAGCGGAGTTCTGGATGAGCTGGAGCTGACGGGTGGCGGATGCAGGGAGGCCAGCCAGGAGGGAGTTGCAGTAGTCTAGGCGGGAGAGTACCAGGGCCTGGACCAGGACCTGGGTGGCGTAGTTGGTGAGGAAGGGTCGGATTCTTTGTATGTTGCTCAGGAAGAATCAGCAAGTGCGTGCCAGAGTGGAGATGTGCTGGGAATAAGAGAGGCAGGGGTCCAGGGTGACTCTGAGGTTCTTAGCTGAGGAGGAGGGAGAGAGTGTGGTAGATTCCAGAGGAATGGAGATAGAGAGATCAGAGGAGGGGGGAAGAGGAGGAGGAGGGAAAGAAAAGGAGGTCAGATTTAGAGAGGTTGAGTTTGAGGTGATGCGAGTGCATCCAGGAGGAGATAGCAGACAGACAGGTAGAGATGTGGTCAGATGTGGGGAAAGAGAGGAAAATCTGAGCATCATCAACATAGAAATGGTATGAGAAACCATGGGATGCGATGAGGGGCTGACCCTTGGGGGACTCCTGTTGAGAGAGGGCTAGGTGTAGTGGTTGCTCCACGCCAGGTTACCTGGTAAGTGCGGTTGGAGAGGTAGGAGGAGAACCAGGCCAGACAAATAAAAAAGATTAACTGTTTGTCCCCTAAATACAGAAAGAACACCAGAGACGTATTTTGACGTATATTACGTATTTTGAGTTCACTTCTTTATTGTAGTTTGTTGCAATAGAGCTACAGCTTGCATTGTGTTACCCGGGCTTTTAGGCTTTTAACATCTTCTAATTTATTCTGCAGAGCACATGTTTGACTGGAGGACTGTAATGATAGCAATTAGCTGATACAGACTTTTGGGCAATTACAGAGTCAACAAATGTAAAGGGATAATTTATATACAGCCCTGGAAGCTTTTAAAATAATAGCACTGTTTGTCCCTCGCATATGAGTGTGCAGCATGGTTATTTTTTCTCTAAAGGTCAAGGACAGCATCTAAAACTTCATTTATTAATCATCCTGTCATCGCAGGTGTATCTTAAAACCAAAGTGGCAACATAAAAAAGGAGACCTCTAAACTTAACAAGCATATCATGCCATTAGGCACACGTCACAACTATCCTAAGGTATAGCTATTTATAAAAGTGAGGAAATTATTCATTAATGTTTGTTATGCTGTCATGTTTTCTAGTGCAGATAGTTTAAAGGGCTTTAATTTGCACGTACAGCATCAAGGAAGCATCTTTTTTTCATGGATACGTATCTCCATTTAAAATCAGCGTATTTTCAATTGAAGGAATTTCATCCTTAGGATAACAGTGTAAGGTTTAAAGTAATTAGGTATACCTTATCTCTCTGCCTGTACCCCGTTACTTATTATTGTAGAGGATATTATCCCTACAAAGCACTCAATAAAGATATATCTAGAAACAAAAACAAACAATAAACAAACACACAAAAAAAAGGTTAACACGTTAAAATGTAAAGTAATAAAGTATAACTAAAACCTCTTCTTAATATTAATAACATTATCACTTGCCCTCTTTTGATTAAAAAAAACCTCTTCACTCTTTATCCAAATATTGCAAATACAAGGCTTTAGACTGCTACATCCTGGCATCTGTGCTATGGATCACATGGTCTGATTGCAGATAGACCATTGCACTGTCTGAGTTTGAACAAAAGTATAGCACAGGAATTGAATGAGTGAAACTTTTTTATCGGGGTCATCACTCAATAAAATGCAGCCATTTTGGAGTGCTACTTTGATTCTACTTCTGTTGCGCCATGTCCTTTTAGAAACCAGTTATTTACCGGGCTGCTGCATGTGAGCTCGTAGCATTGTACAGTACTGTATTTATCTATTGTATGCTGAAGAAGGCACTACGCATTTGTCTGCTTGACTTAGTTTTATCTTAGAATTTGAAGTTATGGATGAATAAAAAGCATTAACAAATCTGTGAAGCTAAAATGTTAATAATGGATTCCTATGGCAACACCTCTTTAGATCTCCATGTGGTCAGACAGTGACATTTCTGCACACTTACTCTTTCCATGAAGAAAAGCTGACACTGTTAAAGTTGTCAGCCAACCAATGAACAGACTCATTACTAATTTACAACAAATCTCCTGAGAGACATTCACCTCAGTAATAGTCTTCTGATCAATATCATCAAAAACGGTCTATTGTTCACTTTATGAAAATGCATGCTAAAGAAAGAAGCTGTGTCGATAAACTACCAGTTATCGTCTAATGTTATTTTAAATATTTATACTCTACATGGCAATTGGCTGTCAGAATCATGGGTATTGTACTACCTGCTGTTTTTTCCCCCCATTTGATTACCTTGACCGTAATTCACATTTGACATTAGAATTAGCTCCCCCAAATGGAAAATGCTGTGAGGTCTTGTATAGTTCTACAACACTACTCCAGATGTTAAAACACTTATGACTTTAAATGGTATAGTGTAGTGCTGTGGACACAACAAATACCGTAAAATGACCCTGTGATGGAGAATATTCCCGTACCCTAAGCACCAGCTACATCAATGCAGCATTAGAAACTTGCTGCCTGCTGCTTTTAATTGAGTGCCAGAATACCTGGCCAGGTAAAATTAATTCTCTATTCAATTGCTAGATAAGCAATTTTGTCCTTGTTGTAAAGTGAGTTTTTCACATTCTCAAGGTAAAGTCAGGTGAAGCTATATTAATTAGTGGCAATGTTCTGTTCTATTTGTTTTAGCACTAAAACCGCCACGGCAGTCATTTTGACGGTTTGAGGTTTTCAAATTTAAATTACTTTGCATATCTGAAAGTTATGCGGTTGTCCGTTTATGACTTTTCCTAAATACATGTATTAAATACCCTGATGGCATTTGAAAGGCAGGATCACGAAAATAAGGAAGTTATAATCCCACCCACCTAGAACCACCAAAGCCTTTCTTCCTAAAAAGCCGAGAAAATCATTCAATGGCCGCGTGAGACCGATAGGAGCCGAGAGAAGCCGAAAAAAAAGGGGGCGGATCTGAGCAATACACATAGCCCCGGCACCAGAGAGATAACACAGACATAAACAAACAAGATAGCTGCTTCTGCATCCAGCACTCAAAGAATATCACGGACATTTGCAGAACTTTTTGAGATGTTATAGTAATAAAATAATGACTTGGATCGCATTATTGAGGAGTTTGGTGATAAATCGAGTGATCAGGAGATGATTTATCGATATGCACGACTATGAAGAGGTATGTGAAAAATACAGCAAACAAGGAGTGGGGTGGGGCAGTAGATGCATTACTGAGTGTCCTGTTGATATGCAGTGCCTTTTATACCTGATTTACTGTGAAAAAAAAACTTTCAAACAGCACGTCTAAAATAAACTGTGGGTGTGAAAATAAATTGGACCTGACGCACCTGAGATGCGCTGAATAAATGGACCGCAAAATGTTAAAGAGGTCTGTTGACCCACTGATGACCATGTTTGTATGTATTATTGTTGGTGGCTGGGATGGGGTTTAAATGTATGCATTATTGGATGCTTTGACCTGTACAATACTGATTGTGTTAATCTCTGCAGTAGTGAAATCTTTAATTTCTGCTTACTCAATGCTTTAAACTCTGTTTATACTGTTTGTACTATATTACATATACAATGCCATTTGCTATCTGAATTGTTTTGTTGGTATTTGATTTGATTTCCTTCTTATTCTTTAGATGTGTTGGAAACGAACCTGACTTACCCAGCATTTTTCTTGTATATGTCTGTGATAGAGAGAAAGGATCAATGCTGTAAATCTCTCTCCCAACCAGAAAGGGCACTGTGTAAGGGTGAGGGTATGCTGCCTCCTAGATGGACCACCTTGATGGTAGGTGGAAACCGGAAGGTAACCATATTAAGAGGAGCACGTAGTTGCAAATACTCAGGACAACTCCATTGCAGTCAGCTGCAGGGCGGCCCTCTATTGGAGAAACCATGGCGACGCGTTGATTGCAGGGAGGAGTTTGCTGGGTACAAAGGGGAAGCAGCTACGTCAGTACCTACTCTTGCGCTGAGATAATGAGTGACCAGCCGGAGTGGTGTTTTTGTTGTTTTGATACATGCTGTCTGTTGTGTATTTTCATAGAGAAGGAGTAGGAGCGAGGGGCTGCAGCCACTGAGCCAGCACAAACCCCGGAGCACTTCCCTCACAGCACAGCACCGAGCACTCACCACAATCCCTGAAGAAAGGAGCAACAGTTTCGTGCACAGAGGATTGTAGTTTAAGAGTGTCTTTCTTTTTGTTATTGATTATTATTTTTATTCTAATTTATTGTGAAGCAATAAATTACGGATATTTTTGGGAGAATCTGGTTTGGCCATTGTATTTATTGCACCATGTCACTCGCATTTATTATTTATTTCTTAGCAGACGCCCTTATCCAGGGCGACTTACAATTGTTACAAGATAGCACATTATTTTTTTACATACAATTACATTATTTTTTACATACAATTACCCATTTATACAGTTGTGTTTTTACTGGAGCAATCTAGGTAAAGTACCTTGCTCAAGGGTACAGCAGCAGTGTCCCCCACCTGGGATTGAACCCACGACCCTCCGGTCAAGAGTCCAGAGCCCTAACCACTACTCCACACTGCTGCCCCTGTCACACTGTCACACAATCCTACTGCCTTAGGTATTTGTATTATTTCAAGGTAGTTCATTTATATTTCCGTCGCAAAATATTTGTTATTGACGTTGCTCCAAGATTGTGAGTGGCCCGTATAGGAAATCCAGTGTCTTGCATTTACAACAATATAGCTGCTTGACTATGTTAAGAAGGACATTTTTTCTGATTTAATAATGTCTCTCTCTGAGAAAGGCCCAGTGGCTGACTAATATGTATGATGTCACCCTGACACCTCTTGTGACTAGAAGAGAACCAGTTGCAGAGATTTGTTCCTTATTAGACCAGTTGTACATTACTCGTTCAGGGGTTAATGATCTGGAAGACAAGGTTGTAGACTATCCTCCTGTTTTTTTCAGAAATAGAAAACATAAAAGACACTATTGCACAAGTAACAACGCATATAAATGGCATGGTGGAAGGCAGCAAATTGGCTCATGAAAGTGGGATAAACAGGGAGGAGTCACTTAGAAATTATATTTAATCAGCGGTTAGAGAGGGTGTATAATCTTGAATTACCGTTAGAATTACTAGAAAAGAGGACAGTGGCATGTTTAAAGAGACAGCTTATTGATCCCAGAATCTCATCAAGCAGCTTCTTGAAGGATCCCAGGGTGTCAGCTTCAACAACATTACTGGGGAGTTGGTTCCAGACCCTCACAATTCTCTGTGTAAAAAAGTGCCTCCTATTTTCTGTTCTGAATGCCCCTTTATCTAATCTCCATTTGTGACCCCTGGTCCTTGTTTCTTTTTTCAGGTCAAAAAAGTCTCCTGGGTCGACATTGTCTATACCTTTTAGGATTTTGAATGTTTGAATCAGACCGCATACGACATGCCTTTTAAACCCGGGATAATTCTGGTTGCTCTTCTTTGCACTCTTTCTAGAGCAGCAATATCCTTTTTGTAACAGGGTGACCAGAACTGAACACAATATTCTAGATGAGGTCTTACTAATGCATTGTAAAGTTTTAACATTACTTCCCTTGATTTAAATTCAACACTTCTCAATATATCAGGCCATCTTGTTGGCCTTTTTTATAGCTTCCTGTGACAGAAATATAATGAGTTCTGGTGGTAAATCTCCCTCCCAACCTGTGAGGGGCCTAAAGAACGAGAGGAGAAGTATCTGGAAGGGCTGGCCTGACAGTTCGTTTCCGGACCGGAAGTGGGTCAGCCTGGAAGGAAGCGAGACTCTGTTGTAGGACCGTGTTGACGTGAAAGGTAAACGAGGGCAGCTGCAAGTAATAAGGCAGCTGCAACCGCTTACCTGGAAATCATACGGGACTACATATAGGGGCCAGGGTAACGCTGATCTTTTCCTTCGCTTGGGTAGAGCAAGGAGAGAGAAGGACTGAGAGAGGAGCTCTCAGAAAGCGATTGAGGAAGCGTTTCTGTGTGAAGTATTGTCTTTGTTTGTGTCTGTCTGTCTAACTGTTCATTGTCTTACACCACCAGACAGTTAAGCACACCTCCGAGCTGTCGCAGAGGTCAGCACTAAACCGAGCACCACTGCACTAAACGCTCACCCTTACCTGTGTTTTCACTCTGCACCAGCACGACTGCACTCACCCTGGACTGGTGACCGTGTATTGTTTTGTGTTCAGGACTGTGTTTCTTGCGTTTTCCCCGTGCTTTACACATTGCTGTGTATAGCCGGGGGATTTATTGTTTGACGGTCGCCAGACCGGGATTACAAATGAAAGCACGTCTTTTCACCGAGTAACATTGTTTGTCTTTTACTCCTGCTCCACATCACTGCTACACCTGTACCCCTTCACTAGCCACTTTGCCACACTTCCCTATAAAATATATTGCCAAAACTGAAGTGAATAACTGCAATCCTAAACTAGCCAGCTGTGTGAGATGTTCTGTGAAAACAGTGGACGAGGTTGTGACGGTAGACACCATGGTGGAAAGGGATTGGGCTGCTCAAAAGCAATACTGGACCAAAATTAACAAACAAACAAGCACAGAAAAAAACAACGAAGAATACTCTTTTATTGATATTTTACATATTTTACATTTGCACCCGTTCTTTTTTCATTCATTTTACATTTCTTTTAAAGATGGCATTCATGCATACAGACATACATTTTGTTTTAAAAGCATTTAAAATACATTTAAAAATACCAAGACAATTGTGCTTTGTACAAGGTTGAAACAGACACAGATTAAAATCAACATGATAAAACCTGTGACTGGAAAAAAAGAACCATCTTTAAAAAAAACAGTGTTTGTGAGGGCCGGGGAGTGCTCTCTTAAAAGTTCAAAAGGTGAATATAAAACAGAACTAAACTATACAACTAAAATAAACTCAAAGAGACAGGGGCAAAGGGACAGTGTATAAAACTGTGTGTTAAAATTCTAAAATTTTAAGACACTTAAAATGTAACTTTTAATAGTATACTTTAAAAATCTTTTAAAGATACATAAAAACAAAACAAAACAAAATCAAATAAAACATTCAAAATAAATCAAAAACGAAAATGAGCCCATAAAACTGAAACAAAAAGACTACATAAAACCAGGGCACCGTTCAAAAACGGTCATGCCAGCTAAAAAGGGTGGAATGCTGGCATGACAAAATAAATAAAAGGCTTAACCGGTGCCCCGTAGTCCCGCTCCTAGGAGCTAGCGGTTCCAGTCTTTGGTGCTATTCCATCTTCACGTCCTGGAGTCCGACGATCCTCCAATCTGCGCAGGCCTTGTCCTTCCCGAGGGTCTGGATGTCCAGGATTACAAAGTCCTTGATAAGAGTTTGTGCCCTTCTGGTCGTGGTGATAGTGTCTAACTCCTGCTTGTGACAGACACAGATGTTACGGCCCTCCCACAGGATCTGCTTGACAATATTGATGACATGCCAAACGCACTTAGCTGTGTTGGTAGTGATTCCTCCCGCAGGCCCATAGAGCACAGTCTCAGTGGTCATCTTGGTCATGTCTGCAAACCTGTTTAGGAAGACACAGACAGACAGCCAGACACTGCCAGCCACATCACACTCCCAGAAGATATGGACTGGTGTTTCTCTCTTGCGGCACTTTGCATAGGGGCATGTTTCTACTTGGGCTAGTCCCCTCCTGAACATGAACGCTCGAGTGGGGAGTGAACTATGGACGGTTTTCCATGCTATATCCTTCTGGACATTACTGAGGCAGCTGTGAGTCACATTCGCCCAGATTTTTTGGCTTTGGTTGAGGGAGAAAGTAGCTACTTTAACAATTTCCTGGGAAATTGCTGTTTAGTTACAGCCTTGTATTCCCAAGAGGCCAATTTTGCTAAGCCCAATTTATATATAGTGTCCCTTAAAGTTCTATAGTACAATGGGGGGTCCCAGGAGTACGGTGCAGAGGCCCAAGGCCCTGAGACAGGTGGCAAAGTAGAAACGATTCATGTAACATACCTTCCTGTCCAGGGCCTGGATGTTATTGATGGTTTGCGTGAGCCCCTGCACTCTGGTGAACTGCACAATATCCGGGACCCCCTTACCTCCCTTCTTTTCGGCTTTATTTCTTATGGCTCGCTTTACTCTCTCCATCTTGCTGCCCCAGATAAAGTGGTGGATAATGCGGTCCACCACTAGTTAGCAACCCTGTCTGACACCTGACTGGACAGATATTTTACCAGTCAGGTGTCTGTTCACTAAGACTCGGGTACTAATGTTTGTATAAATAGTTTTAACCCACTCCCTAAGTCCAGGAGCGAATTTCATCCGGTCCATCACTTTGTACATATATTCATGGCTTACCCTTCTCCTGATCAAGCTTGAACCGGCAGAGGGGATGGTTCCGTTCTCTAGAATAAGCCAGAATGTCCCTTGTTAACATTAAAATATCAGTGATGGACCTCCCTGGGACACCACAAGCCTGGTCGGGGCCAATGACCAAAGGGAGGTGTACTTGTAGCCGGAGCATCAGAGCTTTGGCTAATATCTTGTAGTCCACGCAAAGGAGGCTGATTGGGCGCCAATTTCATAGATCTTTTACTTCCGCTTTTTTATGAAGGAGAGTAATTACACTCTCCCGCATAGAAGGGCCCAACCGCTTCTCCCTATAGACCGTTCTGTAGACCTCCGCTAGATAGGCTTTTAGCGTGTCCTAAAAAAGATGGTAATACTCACCTGGGATGCCATCTGGATCTGGCATCTTACCCATGTTCATTGTCTTAACCACCTGGGTGAGCTCCTCCAACATGAGTTCTGGGTCCTTCTCCTCCTCCTCGTCCCGCTCTGAGTCAGGCTCCAACTGGCTCAGGAACCACTCTATCAGGGTGTCATCTGTAGCTTTGATGTTATATAAGTCCCTATAGAAGTTCTCTACCACATTTTTAACTCCCTCACTATCCTCTACTATCCTCCCACTGCTGTCGAGCATTGAGGACATCAAGTGCCACTTCTCCCTCGTTTTCTGGAAGAAGAAGCTGGTACTTTTCAACTTCCTCCATTTTTTGCACTTTTGCATTGTGCATGATCTTTCGTTGTTCCTCCCTACAAAGCAATGAAAGATCTAACTTGGCCTGGGCTATCTCGTCGCTTACAGGGAACCCCCGAAGCTGCAGCAGGCTCAGACGCTGGAGGGCAGCGTTCAGGTGTTTATATTTGGCCCTCCTTTCTTTTCCTTTCCTCTTGCCTGCTGCTATGAAATAGCCCTTAGTTCTTATTTTGACCATCTCCCACCACTCTATAGGGGAGTTGAATAGGTCAAGCAAAGTGGTTCACATTCGACAAGCCTGCTCTTATAGGCTGCAGCTATGGAGGGGTCGTCGAGTAAGGAAGTGCTTAATTTCCAAAATCCTGACCCGATCTGGGAGGCCTGAGGGACCTGCAATGTTACCTGCAGGAGCCTATGATCAGAGAAGAAGACAGCCTGGGTGTCTACTGGCAGCTGGTATGCTGGACGAGATCTATGCGGGAGAAGGAGGTCCCAGATGAGCTCACCCAGGTAAAGGGAGGCACCAGGTCCTTACCTGCATCACACAGGGAGAAATCAGATATTACGGAGGACAAAACTCTACTAGAGCAGTCACTGCGTGGCCTGCTCCGGTCTACATCCCTTAGAGCACAATTGAAGTCACCTGACACGATGACGGGCACGTTCCCCAGCAGGAGTGGAAGCAGATGTGGAAAAAATTGAACTCTTTCATTTTGATTATTGGGTGCGTAGACATTGACCAATCTGAGGGGAGTGTTATTGTATGTCACATCCACGCTCAGGATTCTACCAGGTTCTACCTCCCTGCTGCTGCGGGAGGTAATAAATGGGTTTTTAAACAGGATACCAACTCTGTCGGCTCTGGCTATGTTGGAGCCCGATCAGAAGGAGTCCCCCAGGGTCCAACTCTCCTTCAGGTCCCTATAATCAGAGCTTGACGAAATACCACACTCCTGCAGAAAGATGGTATCTGCTTTCAAGTTAGTTAGATAGTTTAGTACACCAAATCTTTTTTGTGTCTCCCTGATGCTCCTGACATTAACAGACACACGTCAGGGCCATCAGGGTAACTAACGAGAAAAGGAGTCGCTGCGTCCACCCCATAGCGACTATGATTGGGAGGTCGGGACATTCTTCCTACTCTTAGCTTCGAGGGGGCTTGGGCTTGTTGGCAACTCCCATCACCCCCGAGAAAGTACTCACTGCTGCCTCGTCCAAGAAGGCACCGTCTTTGTATTCACAGTGAGTCGAGTTGTTTGGGCTATTCAACTCCCCACAAGGTACGTCTGGTGGAACTTGCTCAGGGCCCCTCAGAACGTGTGGGTCAGCTTTGCCCTGGGGGGGGGTTATGACAGACAGCCTTCTTTGGCTGTTGCCGTCTGTTGAGTTTGAGCTGTTAGCCGACTTCTGGCTTACCGCATCCAGGGAAGAGCTGTCAGAAGTGGGATTCGAACCCACGCTTCCAGGGTAACTGCAATCTGAACGCAGCGCCTTAGACTGCTCAACCATCCTGAAAAAACAACGAAGAAGATGAACATAAAAAGGAGCCATGCAAAAGCTTCAGCTGAGATGAGCGTTGCACAGCATTTGCGTACTTTTAAACCTTTCTGTCACTCTGGGAATGATATGTCCTTAGTGTTGGTACCTATTGAAGTGAGGGGAATTAAGGGAGAAGCCTTGCTAGACACTGTTTGCACCTTAACACTCTTGCAGTTACAACTTTCGCAGAAAATTAGATGACCAAAGGAGATTGTATGGCCTTGCCCAGAACAAACCTTTGTTTTAGCAGACGGTAAATCACATGGGGCCCTTGGGAAAACTCGACTCACCTATCTTTGGTATTAGACTTTCTGGTCAGTAGACACCAACATCATACATGACCAACATTTCACTTTTACCCTGATTTTAGGTCTTGACTCAGCAAGACTGGAACATAAATCAATCTGGAGGACTACACATATGGAATGAGGCAAAATACTTTTTTGACTTTGCTCCAGGATTGTGTTGTTACAGCCTAATCCCTACAATATAACAACCATGTATTTAACACAGTTTACAAGAATCTAACACATATACTGTGTATCTACTGTGACTAGCAATGTAAATGAAATGTAAATGAAACTTACCTGAGTCATGTTAACGGGATCTGAGGGTTCAGGAATGAGTCCTGAAAATTAAGAGAAAGAAATGTTTAAATGCAACGCAATGCTCGGCAGTAAAACCTTGTGTGGATTTTATGGGAAAGGTGCATATTTTCTATAAATGTTTTAGCCATCTATTTGAATACACTTGTGTTTTGTTTGCAGTTACTTACGTGTGGTGAGGTGATGTTATTTTCTTTTTCCCCTTACTCTAGTAGTTAAGTCCGAAGGTGGGGCTAACTAGAAGACTAGGGTATTTATAGGAGGTGTCTGACAATTGCAAAAGAATGTAGGCTGCAGTGTGTCTTGAAACTGAATGTCCAGAATAATATGCTGGGATAGCAGTTTATCCTGAGTGATAACAATTAATCTGTATGGTCTGGTTTATTTATTTATTTATTTATTTGCCTTGTTAAGTGTCTTGCACCTGTCGACAGCCAAAATAAAGCTGCACAGTTTGACTGCATTTTGGACTCCTGAGTACTTCCTGCTATTACACCAACCACTGGGTCTCTCTACTTTACATTTGGTGGCAGGGTGGGATGTGCCAGGTAATATAGCTAACTTGCAGAGAGAGGATGTTACTTTGGCAAGTCTTTAAATGGTAGAATTAGAGTGGCACAAGAGGGAAGAACTAATTGTTTGAGACAAGAATTTATTCTCAGGAGTGGTATAGTGTATCGTAGATGTAGTCAGGGGGAGCAGTTGATTGCTCAGGATCACTGTAAGAGATCACTGTAAGAGGTACTAGATCATACTGTGTAGAAATAAAACATTGGACAGAACAGCAGGAAGATTTTTCTGGCCTGGAATGTATTCAGACATCTGTAACTATTACAAGAGTTGCCCAGAGTGTTAGGTTGCATCAAGATGAAAGGTGGCTTGGTCTCCATTGGTGCCATTGCCAATTATTAATACACCATTTCAGCGCATAGCGATGGATATAGTGGGGCCATTAGAGCGGAGTCAGACAGGGAAAAGATATATCTTAGTGATCTGTGACTATGCTACCAGATATCCAGAAGCATTTTCCTTGAGGGACATAAAGGTCAGACAAATCACCACAGCGCTAATGCAGTGATTTTCTAGAGTAGGGATACCTCAGGAAATATTAACTGATCAGGGGTCTAATTTTATCTCTGGGATGATGAGGCAGGTGTTTAAGCTGATTGAGCAACTGGGGGATGCCAAATATATCAGAACCTTGGACCTATGCAAAGAATACCTATTGGCAAATACCCTTGGCTATACTCCAGGGAGTATACAGCATTCCGGACACCCTTTGGTCTATATCAGTTCACCGTGATGCCATTTGGACTTCACAGACCACCAGCCACATTCCAGCAGTTAATGGATTGCATGCTTCAGTGAACTGGGGATTTTCCCTACTTTACAGACCCCAATACAGATCTTTTGAGGGGTAGTTATCATAGAAATAAAATCTATTTTCTTACCTCTTACTTGGACAATAAATATCATCACTGGTCTGTTTTCTTCTGTTGAAGATCTATTGGCTACCTGCTTTTATAACATGGCTTGGAAAATAACCTCTGATTGGTTAAACAGCATCACATGACTGTGCATATATAGAGCGTACACCATGACTTGCATACTAATGAGCCGATTCACACTGAATAAATCACTACGCACCACTGCATTCTAAATTCCATGTCAAACTGCCATTTTATTTGTTATTAGTTACAAAACCACTGCCAAAGCGAGTGACATTCCACCTGTTCCCTTTAATATATTTGGGGATGAAACTCCAGATAACTGGTACAACACCAGCTTTCTGAGTGAAGACAGATAACAAATAAAATAAGTGCAACAGCAACTGTCAAGAGTAGACACATAACAGTAGATAAGGAACAGCTAAATGAAATAGAAGAAAAAAAAGACTGAAAAACACTAAAAAAAACTACTGCATGGGCTGTTAATGTACTTTAAACTGGTTTAAAGAAATATGGACATTCATTTTAAGGAATCAGTATTCAGTCTATAGTTTTATAAAGCTGAGCTGGACTAAATATATATTTTAACAGTAGAAGTTTTAACATCTCTGCTGACAGCGAGTTTAAAACCAACAAGAATATATTCCTGTCAGTCATGAAAACTTTTAGAAATGCAAGACAAGGCCAGACACCACCCCTCGAATTACCGGCCTGGATTTGAAGTGTCTGCGGGAAACTGAGGCACTGTCCCCTGACACCGCGGTCGAATTGGTGTGTAAAGTCTAGTTTGATCTTCAACTTAATCTGGCACAACTTGGACGCGAGGGTGTCCGACAACTAACAAAAACATCTTTTGAGATCCGAAAGGATGAAAACTCACTTGAATATGTGTACCTTGCATATGACGAGTACACAAAATCACCTGAAGATACAGCTTCAGCATCCATGGCAGCTTTTCCCCTTACTTCCTCTGTGTCATTTGAAAATCTGCCCATCATCAGTGTGTGTTCAGTGAGATGCCACTTTCGATGCAGAAATTCACAATAAATGGACATGTGCAATTTATTTTTAATAAGCAAACAATAAATTAAATTAAATTTGGGACTACATTATACTGCGGATATATACACAGTAAAGGTTTCTGGTTTTGTCTTAATTTAAAATGTGCTCATTATTTTTATTATTTTTCATCCCGAAAATGACAGTTAGCTGTGTTATAAGTGGTATAAATCACTTCGGACCGTGCGGTTCTGATATATACTGGGGTTGTTAAAAACTCTTGGCTGACACCTCGGACCTTATCACCACCCCAGGCATGGTATATATCATGGGACCCACATGGCCCATCGTGGTTTATACTTTACGTGTTTTATAGTTTAATTTGGAACATGCACAGATTCCAAAGCCATCGCTATACTGTGTAAATACACTGCAGCTCAGTTTCACTTCAGTAGTCCAGCTGCAATCAGGTTATACAATATGTACTACCACACGGTAAGGGATACGATACCAAGAAGTAACAGTTGTTTAAAAAAAAAAAAAAAATTATATATATATATATATATATATATATATATATATATATATATATTCTACCTTTTTAAGTACCTAAAATATCCTTTTCTCTCTCTCTCTCTCTCTCTCTCTCTCTCTCTCTCTCTCTATATATATATATATATATATATATATATATATACACACTTCAATGGAAAGATTCCATGCATTATAAATACAGTTGAGCTAGGGGGATATAATCCCTGATATATGCCTGTGGTAAGGATGACTGGTGCAGTGCAAAGAATGTAATGTCCAAACTGCCGTTTCCCAAAAATAATCCTTTCTTTATTCAATCAAAACAAAAAGTCCATCAATAATAATTCAACACAAAAAATAAATTATTATTATTTTATTTCTTAGCAGACGCCCTTATCCAGGGCGACTTACAATTGTTACAAGATATCACATTATTTTTATATACAATTACCCATTTATACAGTTGGGTTTTTACTGGAACAATCTAGGTAAAGTACCTTGCTCAAGGGTACAGCAGCAGTGTCCCCCACTGGGGATTGAACCCACGATCCTCCAGTCAAGAGTCCAGAGCCCTAACCACTACTCCACACTGCTGCCCAAAAATTGTAAATGAATGAATGAATGAATGAATGAATGAATGAATGAATAAATAAATAAATAAATAAATAAATAAATAAATAAATAAATAAATAAATAAGCAAGCAAGCAAGCAAGCAAGCAAGCAAGCAAGCAAGCCCCGCTACTAACGATGGTATTGGGGCAAAATAATAGGAGATTGAGTCCAAAAAGGTAAACAAAAAGACACTCCGATAGCCACAATCCTCCGGGTCAATCTATGACATCCGGGTCATGACACCAATGTTACAGAGCGGAGGCTGGTCGTTAATTGGCGAATTAACCTAAAGAGCATCACACTACCTGTTACATAAGCACAACCAACTTTGTGCCCTAACCCATGTGAGCAATGTAGTGAACCCAGTAGGCCGCCCGCCAAGATAAACAACTCGATACCACTGAGAAACAAACCGTCAAGCACTAGATTGCATGACTTACTTTGCACTGCAGGGCCTTTACTGGATGAGCCACTGGTGACTCTATGTTTATTTACAAAACATTTTCAATGGCACATCTGCAAAAAATATATTTGGAAACCATGTACTCTGGTGGGCTGTAAAAAATATATCGAATAAAAATATAATGACGTCTGAAATAGTAAAGCATAAAGAGATGAAAGACTCAATTGCATGATATACAACAGCCTGAAAGATCAATGCTTGGACTCGCCAGATTATAGCAAAGAAAACTAAATGTTTAGTTTTAAACTAAAGGTTTAATTCATTTCACTTTTTATACAACAAAGAGTTTTCATCTTCACTTTTTATATGTTCGAATACGGCATTTATATATCAAAGCAAAACCTCTTTATTTTTTACTTCCCTTGCATTAGAAAAAGACAAAATAAGAGCTCTAAAGATCTGATTCAATCCCTTATAGACATTATAATCAAGCCACTGACCTAGTTATATAAAAAAAAACACAAGTGGAAAAATGTAATATGAATACTAAGCATCTAATTATCTTCATTTAAATTTTGAAATGCAAAATGAAACATAATAAATTCAATGAGAAATATTTCACCTAGAAGTCTTGACTTTGTGATGGGCTATAGTTGAAACCGTTTGATTTATTCAGCAACATTTAGTATTTAATAGTTAAGGATGTGTTTCTTTAGAGAATAAAAATTAAAAAGTAGAGTTAAAGCCATTTCAGTAAAAATACCAACTGACATTTAACACTAGAAGGACCGGAGATATACTCATACCTAGAAGCTCCACAGCAGTCTTTCTGACAGCTGTGTTCAAAACACTGTAAATAGTATAATGAAAGGAGAAACAGTTGGATTCAATTTTTTTTTTATTGAGTATGTCACATCTGAACAACAAGCATATATATATATATATATATATATATATATATATATATATATATATATATATATATATATATATATATATATATATATGAATGAACATTTATTTTACAAATCAAAACAAGAAAATGTAAACAAATAAACATCTGAACAGACATCGGTTTACAACATACATATTTATAAAACTGAAACGATAGGAATACATTTTTAACTTTTCAACAGCATTCGGTTTATTATCAGATGAGCAAAAGCAACTGAACAACGTAGATAAATAAACTTAGAAAAAATAATTTACAGAAGTGCACAGCACAAGAAGTTTTAAAAACAAGTCTAATTTATTTTTCTTTTTTTTGACAAAAGGGTATTCCTTTACCTTGAGTCTAAGGCTGTTCACAATCAACACAGAGAATGCGCTTCTCCACGCCGCCTTTCTGCACAGGGCACAGTCTGAAGTTTTATTTTTATTGCACTTGCCAATCTTGGTGTCTCTTGCGGCTGTCAGCAGGGTTGGCAGCTCCAGCTGTGGGTACACGCTTGGCAGTCTCCCTCTGTTCTAAATGCTTTTTGCAAAGTTGCTGTGCTAACTATAAAATATATTCTCTCCTTGGTAAATTCTTCTCCATGCATTTGTTGTAAAGTACCCAGGAGTTGATGGCTGCTAGGTCCAATTCATTGTAAAACACCTGAACAGACCACCGTTGGGAGCCAGCTTTCACGGAATACTTCCATGCCATCTGATCCAAAACACCAACTCCAAAACATCAACTCCATATTTTGTTGCGTTGTAAAACTCCACGGTCTCTGGTATTTATTTTCACTAGTCCCGATTCTAATCGACTGACCAAAGCAGCGCAGCTGGCAAGCAGGTGCCAGCCTTCAAAAGGCTCATTGAAAACAATAGACTGTCAGTCATTCACTCAGGCAGAGAGTAGAGACTAATCTGATTACAGCTAAACACATTGCGGACTGGTAAATAAAAATAATAAAGTAGAATACCGTTCTATATAATCAAAATGCAATTGTTTTCTATGTGGCCATCAATGTGACTACTCCCGGGGCTATTAGGTATAATGTAAAATATCTCCTTTATTTCTGAACTCCCGCGTTTCATGTTTTGTGAGAATATTTAATACAACTGGACAGAAAGGTACACCAACGCACAGCCCCATATGTGTGACACGACTAGAGAAAATTACATTTTAAAACCAAAAACCGCCAAAATGACTGCCGTGGGGCTTCTAGTGTTAAGGCTATTTTTTTAAGTTCTGATTTACATGAATTGATTTCAAGTCACCTTTAATATTAAGGATACCCCGTGACGCTGACGGAATACGTCAGTGTAAACAAATACCAGGCAGGAACACCAGCGGTTGAAGAGAGGACGAAACAGGCAAGCACAGCTGAGGAAGACAGCCCACCTTAAACCAATAAAACGTGTGTAGATATACGGGGAACTCTGGCCACCCCAGTGTAAGAGAACAGCCAAGCTTAGGACGGAGACCAGAGCTGACCGGCATAGCAGCAGTGGGGCACCATGAAGCAGCACTTTTGTTTTCTAGTTTTATTACCATGTTTTGTTTTCCCTTTTCATTTCACCTTTGGTTTTCATTATTATTTTTGAGCACCTGTGAGTGCACCTGTTTATACCTGTGTTGGTAACCCTGTGGTCCTGATTACCGTTGCCGGTATACAGGCCACAGACAACAGCGCCCTCTGTGGGCTAAAATAAATTTTTAAAAATAGAAAATAAATAAAACTGGAAACCTGTGCGGTGTTCTCAAATACCATCTTCTGTCTCCTGTGTCAGTGAATAACCCCACCCTTCCACACCTTGATTGACCCAGTTTTTTAAAAAGCTTCTTTAACACTAGAACGACCATGTTTATAGGCATACCTAGAAGAACAATGGCCGGTCAATTTGACCGGCGTATTAAAAACAACATAAATATTATAATGAAAGGACAAACAATTAAATATAAGTCATAGTTTTATTCAGGAAAGTCATATAAAGCATCTACACAAACACTGTAAATAAACGGACATTTGAACAGAAATGTGTTTATATACAGACATATTACATAAAGCGCAACCTCAAAAATATGTCACAAATGTCAGAATATGTATGAAAATATTTCAACTCTCTTATTTTGGCAGCTATGCTATTCTTTCTTTGTTAGGTAATTAGTACATATATTTAGGAAAAGTCAGGAAAGCACAGCTCCGTATCTTAAAAACACGCACCGCAATTTGATCTAGTGTCAAAATATATAAAGAATGGACTTCTCGGTCGTAAAAGGGGAAAACATGTTCAGTGGATAAACAACGAATTTCTGTAATTTATAAAAGCTGCATATCTCTATTGCTGTCTGATATTGATTTAAAAAGTGAGTTCCGATGTTTCTTAAGAAAAGTCCTTTTATTATTATTTATTAGCAGACACCCTTATCCAGGGCGACTTACAATTGTTACAAGATATCACATTATTATAACATACAATTACATTATTTTTCACACTTTATTTTTACATACAATTACCCATTTATACAGTTTTTACTGGAGCAATCTAGGTAAAGTACCTTGCTCAAGGGTACAGCAGCAGTGTCCCCCACCTGGGACTGAACCCACAACCCTCCGGTCAAGAGTCCAGAGCTCTAACCACTACTCCACACTGCTGCCCTATCCTGTGTCCCCAGACAGACAGGGTGTTGGAGGTGTGTGAGATTACAGGGGGAGAGAGAGAGAAGGATTTATTCCTTCTTACTATAACAAGAGAACTGTGAAATGGTTAAGAATGTCCGCCCATGTTGTTGCATGATCTGAGTGAGATACTTAAACATGAAGTAACAGAAAAGTTCAGGTTTCTCAATGCACACACATACACATAAATGAAAGTAGTGTGTGTGTGTACCCCAATTGAGATGTGTTCAAAAGATGTGATGATATGTGTTCAGGTAGCCTTCTAAATGGCTCGTCAGCAAGAAATTACCATTTATGTTAACCAGCTATTGTGTTTATTATCCTCGGTGTGTCATTTTCTTTTCCGTCAGCTGCCAGAAGTTGTTGGTTGGAGGTGCCGTTGGTTAATTTAACCATCTTCTCAAGAATATGCAACTTCAGATGACATGACCACTTGCTCCCACTTCCTCTGCTAATCCTTATGAACTAACAGCGCATAGGAGATTTGTGAATTTACTCAAGTGCACAGAATGTGCGCTGTAAACAGACAGATCATTTAAACCAAGCAGAATAATATCTGCTGTTATTTCTCTTTTCCATGTTACAAAACTGTCCCTGGGACAACTCGCCATTCTGCGATTTGTAGGTGCAAAACCCCTATAATGCTGCCGTAAATCATGTTTAGCAGCCGTAAGTCTGATTTTATCAGTCACTAAAAATGCGGGGTATGTAAAGAATTGTGTTCATCTGGTGTTCTGCACCCACTATCAAATTTGCACTTTGTCATCATTAATCCATTAAAATTATATTGAAATGCATTCAAATGAAGAAAAGAGCATGGAATTGGGCGGGATGTGGATACTAAATGGGTGCAAACATTATAATGTGATGCAAAGATTTTGCCTTGCACTTAGGCAATTGTTGACCCTCCAAAAACTTTACACCTCTTCTTAAAAGGTGCAAACCATTGTAGAAGCAAGTAACTAAGCTGTATAAAAGCACACACCTGCAGGGACCTCTCAATGGCTTCAAGATGGCTGCTGTGGCACACTTCCTAATGCGGCAACAATTGGCTCTTGTTGAGGAGAGGCAGGAATACGTTCGGAGAAGGGCAAGATGAAGAAGACCCTGCATATTCAATCCCAGGGTCACTTTGTTTGGGATGCAGGAGGATGCTGTGCTAAAGCGTTATCATCTCACTCTGCAGGTCATCCTGGATCTAATAGCTGAATTGAGGGATGAGATAGACCCCCATGTCAATCTAGCGACCGCTATCCCTGCACATGTGAAAGTGCTGTGTTCTCTGCACTAAGCCTCTGGTTCCTTTCAGACCACAGTTGGAATGTCTGAAGGGATAGCCCAATCCAACTTTTCCAGAGTGCTAGGCAAATTTCTGGATGTCATGCTGAAAAGGACAGGCCAATACATATCATTTCTTAAGGATACTCACATAACTGATGTTGGCTGAGGCAGAAAACATTTCTTTTCTTTTCTGTGTGCCAAGAGGACTTTGCTTCCCTACCTCTAACATTTTTTTTTTTTAGTTTGTATTTTCATGCTCCACACATGTCATACAGCGACTACAGCTCTTACTCCTAACTCTGCAAGTGCGGCCACGAAATAGACCAGTGCGCTCATTGAGACCCTCATTATCATAATTGCGGATCATTATTTGTGTGTGTTGAGTAATTTGTATTGCCCTTAAGCTTACATAGGGCACAGTGCAAAATAATTGCCTGGCCGCAGTGCAATTTGAATAACAAAGCGCATATACACAACTGAAGGTATGAGTTTATACACAGACATACTATAATCAAAATGACATGAATAAATAAACATTTGAACATAATGGGCTTCATTTACAATCGTTTACAAAGTCTAAGTGCTGGCACAAATCACACAGATCCTGCGCTTTTCAAAATATGTAGTGCACTTAACACAGACTGTCTTTGCGCATTTGACACAGCTATCAACAGTAACCCAGGCTTCTGACACCAAATGCTCCACGGGCACCAGTGCAATGAAAGTACAATGAATACTAGTACAATGAAAGCTTCTAATTCCTCCAAGGGCATTGACCATGGATCATTTTGGATCTGCAATTATTTGCACTGCGTCTATACTTACATCACCCCCTAAATCTTTGCAGTCCTGCCTGTCCGTGGTAGTTCCATGCCCTATTGACAGTGTTAAGGCAGTTTGTTTTTTGTCAAACCTCTGTAGTCTGTCCATGATTGTTTTTACTACTGACATTTTAAATACACTCACTGGCTACTATATTTGGACCTCTACCAAATATAGGGTTGTGTCACTGTTTGCCCTGATCACAGCCTTGACATGACTCCACAAGGTATAGACTCCAAAAGTAGCTGGAATGGAGGCGGGGCAGGTGAATAATATCTGCTGTTATTTCTCTTTTCCATGTTACAACACTGTCCCTGGAACAACTCGGCACTCTGCGATTTGCAGGTGCAAAACCCCCATAATGCTGCCGTAAATCATGTTTAGCAGCCGTAAGTCTGATTTTATCAGTCGCTAGAAATGCGGGGTATGTAAAGAATTGTGTTCATCTGGTGTTCTGCACGCACTATTAAATTTGCACTTTGTCATCATTAATCCATTAAAATTATATTGAAATGCATTCAAATGAAGAAAAGAGCATGGAATTGGGCAGGATCGGGATACTAAGTGGGTGCAAACATTCTAATGTGATGTAAAGATGTTGCCTTGCACTTAGGCAATTGTTGACCCTCCAAAAACTTTACACCTCTTCTTACAAGGGGCAAACCATTGTAGAAGCGAGTAACTAAGCTGTATAAAAGCACACACCTGCAGGGACCTGTTATTGGCTTCAGGATGGATGCTGTGGCAGACTTCCTAATGCGGCGACACTTGGCTCTTGTTGAGGAGAGGCAGGAATACGTTCGGAGAAGGGCAAGATGAAGAAGACCCTGCATATTCAATCCCAGGATCACTTTGTTTGGGATGCAGGAGGATGCTGTGCTAAAGCGTTATCATCTCACTCTGCAGGTCATCCTGGATCTAATAGCTGAATTGAGGGATGAGATAGACCCCCATGTCAATCTGGCGACTGCTATCCCTGCACATGTGAAAGTGCTGTGTTCTCTGCACTAAGCCTCTGGTTCCTTTCAGACCACAGTTGGAATGTCTGAAGGGATAGCCCAATCCAACTTTTCCAGAGTGCTAGGCAAATTTCTGGATGTCATGCTGAAAAGGGCAGGCCAATACATATCATTTCTTCAGGATACTCACATAACTGATGTTGGCTGAGGCAGAAAACATTTCTTTTCTTTTCTGTGCGCCAAGAGGACTTTGCATCCCCACCTCTAACATTTTTTTTTTTAGTTTGTATTTTCGTGCTCCACAAATGTCATACAGCGACTACAGCTCTTACTCCTAACTCTGCAAGTGCGGCCACGAAATAGACCAGTGCGCTCATTGAGACCCTCATTATCATAATTGCGGATCATTATTTGTGTGTGTTGAGTAATTTGTATTGCCCTTAAGCTTACATAGGGCACAGTGCAAAATAATTGCCTGGCCGCAGTGCAATTTGAATAACAAAGCGCATATACACAACTGAAGGTATGAGTTTATACACAGACATACTATAATCAAAATGACATGAATAAATAAACATTTGAACATAATGGGCTTCATTTACAATCGTTTACAAAGTCTAAGTGCTGGCACAAATCACACAGATCCTGTGCTTTTCAAAATATGTAGTGCACTTAACACAGACTGTCTTTGCGCATTTGACACAGCTATCAACAGTAACCCAGGCTTCTGGCACCAAATGCTCCACGGGCACTAGTGCAATGAAAGTACAATGAATACTAGTACAATGAAAGCTTCTAATTCCTCCAAGGGCATTGACCATGGATCATTTTGGATCTGCAATTATTTGCACTGCGTCTATACTTACATCACCCCCTAAATCTTTGCAGTCCTGCCTGTCCGTGGTAGTTCCATGCCCTATTGACAGTGTTAAGGCAGTTTGTTTTTTGTCAAACCTCTGTAGTCTGTCCATGATTGTTTTTACTACTGACATTTTAAAATCACTCACTGGCTACTATATTTGGACCTCTACCAAATATAGGGTTGGGTCACTGTTTGCCCTGATCACAGCCTTGACATGACTCCACAAGGTATAGATTCCACAAGTAGCTGGAATGGAGGCGGGGCAGGTGATTACATCATCGGGCCGCGGCTGGGAGGCTATTTCCACCGAAGCTCGTCAGCAGAAGCCATTCAACATCCAACATGCCACTCTGCACATCTACCTGCTGTATACCATCTGCATTGCTGTTCTGTGTCCTGGCGTTCCTGCTACAGGGGTCTGTGTCCACATTCAGCTCTGCATTTTTCATTGTTTGTTGCTCAGCTGGCTCCGCTGTGCCTTGCCCTCTACCATTCATTTTTGACTATCTCTCTTCCACCCCTCCTCCCCCCGTTTCCTGTGTAGGTGAGATCACGCAGGATTTCACCAATTCTTCAGACTCTGTGAGAGCGAGACCTTCACTCTAATGTCCCTACCGTAACCCCCTGCCACGCTCTATGCCTCTATTATTATACTTCTGTTATGACCCTGCTTGCCCCGACCCTGACCTAGCCTCTGGTCCCTCTTTCTTTACCCACTTTTCTTGATTGAACCATTTTGTTATAATTCTGTAACGCGCCTTGACTAAAGGCGTTGTGAAAATGTAAATAAACCAATCAAATGTTGATCCAGTCAGTCATTAATATTTCATGCATTTGAATCAGTTAGGCAGAGGATTGGGATAACAAATCGTTCAAATTCATCCCAATATTTTATATTGAACTATGATCCAGGGGTACATTTGCGTCTTGGACCATCAGAGTACAAGTGCAACATTGTTGGGGGGCTTGATCCACAACAATGCTTAAGTAAACATCTGCATTATTTTGCGTTCAAGAGCAATCAAGGGAACCGAGGGTATACTATAAGAACATGTCCCACACTGGGACAATGCCAAATCTAAGCTGACAGTGCAAGTTACAGCAACACAGTTTCCATTATATCTTCCAGACATTTACACTAGGAAGTCCATGTACTCTTTTCCTGGCCTGCAGGTTGTGCAAAAGCAAAAACACTTAAAAATCAGATGGAGTACTAAAATTTTATAGCGCTTCTGCTCTTTGGCAACTGTGGATATTCACTTTCTTTTTCATATAATCCCAAATAGTTTCAGGTCATGGCATGCTGCAGCACATAAAAGGCCTTTAGTTTCATTAAATGATTCAATTTCCTGCATAAGAATGTCACAGAGGCCATTTGACCCTCTGATTTATTTCTGTCTCCTAAATAGCTTACGTGTGCAGATGGGTTTGAATTTGTTTTCCAAATACCTAAGAACATTACTTCATCCATATTTTTCCTGATGAAATTGTTCCCGACAGCGCTCACTGACAGCCACTCACCATCAAGCTTAGGATGGTCCAGGAAAAAGGTTTCATTTTGACATTCCCTGTGTTTAGAAATAAGTTTTCTGACTGGCCCTCTGTATTTCTGATTTGTTTTGGTTTTCTGATTTTTGGATTCCTTCAAAATATAGGTACATGATCTACACTATACTTTTGTTTAATTTAAAGCAGTACTGTAGTTCCAATGTCATTGTATTGTTTTACGGTGTTTGCAATCTTTCTCACTGGTTCTGGGTTCTGTTGCTCCATTATTGAGTTATTACCACACTGTGGCAAGGTGGGTAAGTGAGTGCAGGTGAATGCAATGCAGCAGTGTAGAATAAAACAGACAGACGACGATATCCAGGTGCAAGAGTGTTTATTGAATGAACAATGTCCAGAGCCTTATGGCAACACCTATAAATAATAAAGTTGTAAAGTGTATCACTTTATTTGTAATCCCCAGGTTTGACCCGCAACCAAAAGCCCTGTTCTAGTATACCCACATGAAACACAAACACAATTTACAGTGAGTGAATTAGTGCTCATGGTGCAAAGACAGTTCTCCGTGAAACAAAAGGGAAAGTGCTGGTGTCTGGGTTTGATGCTGGCTTTAGCTACAGCTATTATTATTATTTTATTTCTTAGCAGACACCCTTATCCAGGGCAACTTACAATTGTTACAAGACATTACATTATTTTTTTTTTACATACAATTACCCATTTATACAGTTGGGTTTTTACCAGAGCAATCTAGGTAAAGTACCTTGCTCAAGGGAACAGCAGCAGTGTCCACCACCTGGGATTGAACCCATGACTCTCCGGTCAAGAGTCCAGAGCCCTAACCACTACTCCACACTGCTGCCTGACTGCTCCACACTGCTGGTACAGGTTACTGTGATTACTGCTGTATAGTATTGTTTAACAGATTTCACATAAGGTTCCTTTTTTACCAGAAAGTTCATGTGAAAAGCCACTTAGGCTTGTAGAAAAGGCTTCTGGGAATGAAACTATCTGGACATGGCTCAGAAATTCTGAAAAAAGCGATTTGTCAAACATGTCAAAAGGATGCACAGAGGGATTACCTCAAGAATATTCTGAGTGACAGCTGCAAGCTTGATGCTACTCAAGAAATAGAGAGAATATCTCTGAACTGTGCTTCTACAGCTCCGGTTTGTGTTAGTAGTAGTCTACAATAACAAACAAACAGTTTTTACTAAGACGCACTGACAAACACAACACTCACATTTCTCGTATCATCGGGTTCTCCTTCTAGGTTGTTCTATCCATTTACAAAAGAACAGATTACTTTCACTACGACCCCTATTCATACCCTCCAGCATTACCCCTTGGTTAACGAGCGCATTCTGCTCCTCCAATCCGCGGGTGCCATGCCGTTTCCCATCCGGGTCATTGAGTTCGGGTACCGTAGCTCCGCCCCTTTTCTAGATGGCCGACTTACACCTAACCATGGGATTAAACTGTCATGCCTTTAGTGTTAGATACGATCACGTTAACAGACACGCAATTAGGGATTTTGGTTTTCTCAAACTCCCCTTTTTTATTGATTTAATCAACTGCAACATTTACTGTGGATCTGACAGTTTTGATCAATTGAATAGTCTTCTCTTCCTACATATACAATAAAGGCTTTATGTAGCAATGTAGCCTCCAGATACTATTTCACCCTTATTAACATACCAGGATTTAGACTGCCAACAGCGAGTATTCCTGAAAGTGTGAAAGCGGACTATTTTACAACTCGTAAATTAACATGCGAAAAATACTGTGATGATTCACCACAGCTGCCTACAAAAACCACCAGCCTGTTTTTATAGGCTGGTGGTTTGCCACCGTTGAGAGCTGTTTATATCAAAGTGAAGGTATGCTTTTGTTTCTGCAATTTGTTCAAATCTTCAAAACCTTCCAGAAAATGACTATTGTGATTCCATTATATTCCCAGGGCAGTATTACCCCTAGCAGAACCATTAGCTGACCAAAGCATTATCTGCAATGGTAACACAACAGGCTAGATTGACTAAGCTTTTTCTAAGTGCATAGTTTGCTCCACTTTTTTAAATGGAAAAAAAATATAATTAATGTTTCAAAACTAGAAATGAACAGGATGTTTTAAATTGCTTCTACTTTCAGTTGTTTCTTGTAGTTTGGAATGATATATTGTGACAGGTTAGCTGGTGGTGGATGACGTCAGGCCAGGACGCAGTGCACAAACACAGGAATGCGGGGCAAAGCTGTATGGCTGAGCAGTATATTTATTTTATAAATATAAAGTAACAAAAGGCTTTTAAATAACAAAACAAAAAGGCTTGAAGGCCAAAATAAACAAACACAAACAAACAAAGGACACAAGCACCTTCAGAATGATTCAAAGTAAGTAGCATTTCTTTTGTTCCTTTGCAGTTTACATGTGATACATCTCTCTCCAACTCAGACTAACACACTCTGAGAGTGAGACCTTATATAGCAGGTGGTCAGGAGCTAATGAGACAATTGGCAATCCCTGACCACCTGCATTCCACACGTGAAGGCAGGGAGAGGAAGTTAACCCTCTCCCTGCTGAATCAACACAATATTAAATAGCACAAATACAATATTTATAACCCACCATAACAATTACAATAACAGACACAATGAAAACAGCAATATAAAAAAATGATAGTAATAATATAATAATAATGCCCAGCATACATATACATTTTCATATGGGGGTGGGGTCACCCTGTCACATATATGTATATATAAGTGAAGCAAAACTTTAGCAATATATTCTATATGAAGTTGCACTGTGGTACTGCAATTAATTGTTAATACCACTGTGAGCAATACCATTGGGTTGATAAAATCAAAAAATATTATCAGTATCACATACTGTTCTACTATTGCTTAGTTTCCCAGAACCAATGTACTGCCAATCATTAGTAATAGAAAATCCCACTATCATCCCACCATAAACCATTCTATGTATTAATAGCGCATTTGAGTAAATTAGCACTTTATTGATAAGTGTTAATCAATTTAAATATTTCTCCACATGTGCTCTAATATTGCATGAAACTATTTATGTATGGATTTTACCGAACAGTATGTTTTTATAGTTTGATAGCCTTATATCTGATATATCTTATATATGACAGGGAAAACAAATTCACTTTTTAGTCGATCATTTAGTGTGCCCATATTTGTTTACCCTCATTTTTATTAAAATTTCCAATTATGGACCAACACTGCAGTAAAACCCAACAACAACTCAAGACTGTAGATAAGTGGGGTGTCCATTGATCCTACAGGCTAGCCAATTGGGAGCTCTACTGAGGTTGTTGGCGCATTACAAGGAGGACTTGGGCCAATCATGCAGGTGTCAGCTTTGAGCTCACCGGAAACCTGGCCAATAGGGTCTGCTATAGTGTGGTGTGGTGTCTCGTCTGATGACTTTGCCTCCTTAACCTGTAGCAGCACCAGAGCCATAGTGATGATCAGCAACTTCGCATAGCCAGGACCCAAACCTCCGCTCCCCAGACTGTATAACATACCCTGCGCACCACATGGTTGTGCCTTTACCAGGAGAGCCACTCGGGGACCCAAGTAAAATAAACTGTGAGCTGTTTCTGTGTAAAAAACAAAAACAAAACATATGTACTATATAATAACCTCTATCAAGCCACCATTTTGACCTGAATGAAAATAGCACACTTAAATGGAGTAATGTAACACAATAATTAAATAAATAAATAAATCCATAGTTAGTCATTTCAAAGGAGGGAATGAAAAGGGTTTCAAAGCATGACATCCCAGAAGCATGTATCAAAGAAGAGATGGAAAATAGGGCTTATTGAACTAATGATTGCACTACAGCAGATGCATTTACCTCACTCCTGCACTTAAACAGAAAAAACAGAAGTGCTGTACTTATATACAGATAATATAGTGTGCAATTCATTGAAATAAAGTGTGTGATATTGTTGCAGTCTTGCCTAAAACTTTGTGGTTGAAACAGTATGGAGAAGCCTGTGTTGACAGTAAATAATGGCATCATTGCACACCTGATTTAATCTCTTTGGAGATGCATAGAAAAAGGAATGATGGACATGCCATAAAGTGAGTAATGTACGATTTCTTCTCGATTTGAGAAGATACAGGCCGTTTGTCCTGATCAAAGCTACCTTTATTTTTTCAACTATAGAAATCAATAGTGTTTGATCTGGAGGAAAAAAAAAAATATGGGGAAATAAATTGTTAAGAAGAAGGCACACACAATCGATACTGAACTATGGACCTGGTTTCAAATCGTGTTATTCTCCTTAACCTTCACAAAAAATAAATGTAATATTTATGTAGTCAGGTTTGCATGTTAGAATATAGTCATTAGGCGCACTGTAGCTCTCCACGGTGTTATCGTCCTACTCTACATCTCACTATGTTAAGCAATGCATTTCCATATTTATGGAATGCAGGTTTTCTAGTAATAGAAATGATCAGAATTATGGGGTAGATGTAAGGTTACGTGCAAAGTGATTTGCAGGTGCAAAACCACTATAATGCAGCCGTAAATTCTGATTTTAGAATAATGTAAAGAATGGTGTTCATCTGGTGTTCTGCACCTGCTATCAAATTTGCACTTTGTCATCATTAATCCATTAAAATTATATTGAAACGCATTCAAATAAAGAAAAGAGCATGGAATTGGGCAGGATCTGGATACTAAGTGGGTGCAAACATTATAATGTGATGTAAGGATTTTGCCTTTACACCTCTTCTTACAAGGACCAAACCATTGTAGAAGCAAGTAACTAAGCTGGATGGCTGCTGGTGGTACACTTCCTGATGCGGCGACACTTGGCTCTTGTTGAGGAGAGGCAAGAACATGTTCGGAGAAGGGCAAGATGAAGAAGACCCTGCATATTCAATCCCAGGGTCACTTTGTTTGGGATGCAGGAGGATGCTGTGCTAAAGCATTATCGTCTCACTCTGAAGGTCATCCTAGACCTAATAGCTGAATTGAGGGATGAGCTAAACCCCAGCATCAATCTAAGGACCGCTATCCCTGCACATGTGAAAGTGCTGTGTTCTCTGCACTAAGTCTCTGGTTCCTTTTAGACCACAGTTGGAATGTCTAGAGGGATAGCCCAATCCACCTTTTCCAGAGTTCTACGCAAATTTCTGGATGTCATGCTGAAAAGGGCAGACCAATACATATAATTTATATAATTTCCTAAGGGTACAAGTATAACTGATGTTGGCTGAGACTTTTCCAAACAACTGTTCCATGCTGAGTGACCTCAGCCGTAAGGAGCTCTCAGCTCCTTCTCAAAAAACTTTGATTTTATTTTCCATGCACCAAGAGGACTTTGCTACCCTTCCTCTAATATAATTTTTTTGGTTTGTATGTTTGTGCTCCACAAATGTCATACAGCGCCTACTGCTCTCTGTACTCCTTACTCCGTAACCTCTTAGCTGCAAGTGCGGCCGCTAAATAGACAGATTCGCTCATTGAGACCCTCATTATCATAATTGCAGATCATTATTTGTGTATGTTGAGTAATTTGCATTGCTCTTAAGCTTACATAGGGCGCCTATACTTACATCTACCCAAACATGTAATGGCTGTAAAATTATTAATGTTAATCTGTCTGAAACCTCATCACCAGAAGGTGGAAGTAATATGCTTACGCACCATCAAGAAAACAAAAGAGAAAAAAGGAACGTCTTTCCCCTAGTGAAAGAATACAAAACTTAAAATTAAATTAAGTTTATAACTTAGGTTCGGGGGGGGGGGGGGGTGGACAAACCCTCATTCGCTATGTCATTCAATTCATATTCGGACCCTACAGCACGTCTATTACCGCAAACCCACCACCGCGGGACCCCTTACCGCGGGACACCTTTACAGCGACAGACCACCACCGCGAACCCCGTTACAGCTCATCACTGTGCACAACTTTGTAGCTATACTTGCTGCCCGCCCGAGATACATTCAGGGTCTTAAGTTATTGTGAAGTAGCTGCATGGTTTGTTTCAAGTTATTGTTATTACTTATTATTTGTATTTTTTTACACATTACCTTAACAAGCTGCGCTTCTTCAGTAAAGATGTATTTTCCATGCAGAGTTTCAATAAAGGACACTTCAGTAGCAATTCATGTTCAAAGCACTTTTTTATTATTATTTGGCATACAGTATCAAAATAAATAGTCAAAACAAAGTGAAACAACATTCTGTTGCCCTCTCTAACAAAAATAGTTACAGTGTCACACTAATATCTGCTCGGTTAGAAAATAAAACTTAAAAAAAATACACTAATAATAATAATAATAATAATAATAATAATAATAATAATAATTCTGGCTTATTTTCAAATAAACTCCTTTTTTTATGCTACTTTACGATATGCTATGGTAAATTAAGATTAGGCATTGAACAAACGAATAATGAAAACAATGTTTTAAAACTATCTACAAAGATTTCTATTTAACTGCTAACTTTAGCCTACCCTAGAAGTTTTGACAGTCAGTTATGCAGGATTTCTTTTTTTTTTTTAAACTCAGGTTTTTTTTAACCATCCTGAATTATTCAATTCATGTTCAAAGCACTTTTTAAATTATTATTATTTGGCATACAGTACGAAAATAAATAAGTAAAAACAAACAAAAATAAACATGGTGATTGGTTATGCATGTGTGAACAGGATGGTTTTCAGTGGTGTCAGACCAGAAACACAGACTCAGGAAGTAGCGGGAGAAATTGAAGCGCAACGGCACTCAGTGTTTTTATTAAATAAAAAACAAAAGATTTAAACAAACACAACACACTAAACAAAAGGGCACGTTGGCCAAACAAACAAACAAATAAGTATTGTGCTGGTGTATAAACCAGCACGCTTAGCAATTGTTTTGGTTTAAAATCTCTCTCTCTCTCTCTCTCTCTCTCTCTCTCTCTCTCTCTCTCTCTCTCTCTCTCTCTCTCTCTCTCTCTCTCTCTCTCTCCTTGCTTGCTTGCTCTCCCATACTCTCCTCTGTACACTCTTTTCTGAGCGCAGACAGCTGCAGGCTTTTATATTCTGGTCGAGGGGTTAACTAGCTATTAATTAATTATCTTATTACCCCTCGGCCACAGTCTGCATGAGTTTAATAAGGATGCGTGACTGTTAGCTAGTTTTTAAGGTAAGGCAAATAGGCTAACAATAGGTGTAAATTAACAACAGTTTACTCAACAGATAATGTTGAGATCATTTGAGAAAACACATTTTTGTAACAAGTTGTTATAGAACTAACAAACAGTGCAGCCAAAAATAATGAAGTCGCCATTACAGATTCCAGAGGTGTTCAATAAATAGCTCCCATCCAAATAGGCTACCATATATTTTTTTAATTGAGGTAGCCCATTTAGAGGGGAGGCACATATTATCAGACATAACGGAGATGTTGCACCTGCCCTTTAGAAGGGCTACTTCAGGGGAGGCTCATTTTTTCTGATAATTTGAGATATGGGAAACTGGTAGTAATTTACACCTGGAACTCAATGTTATGCGCAATGCCGCGCAAATAGTCGCATAGAGGGCGATTGAGGTAATCAGCGACAATCAACTCAATGTTCCTGGCAATTATGTGTTCCCCTCTGATGGCAGATTGCCAGCAACAAGCTGCTCCATTTTGAGTTCATTGAGAGCCTGTTCCTTTTTTATTCCCTCAATGAACATATCTGAAATACAGAATTATATTTGAGGCTTTGTGTACAACTAAAATGTCGATAGCCGCCGGACTTGTATTTAAAGTTTAGTGCAAACGTTGTATGTTTATAGTCTGTGGGGGAGGTGTGTTATTGTTAAATAGAACATGAATGGAAAGGAAATCAATATCCTTTCCTACTGTTTTTATTATTATTTCTGTATTTATTTATTTAGCACCACCATATCAGTGATGTAGCTTATCGTATGGTGGTGAAGCTGTTAGGGAAATACTTTATTCAATATTATTCTATAATAAGGTGGCTTGTTTAGGCCATGGAGAGAGAGGGGAGAAGAAAAAATAAAAGGTATCAGTTATCTCGTGATCACGAGTTTTGTTATCTCCGGATCTTGAGAAAAGTTTCCTGACATAATTTATCGATATTTCATACAGTATTAAAAAGTTACTAACAGGGTGCATGTTTTGTAATCACATGCGTTTTACTTATTTTTATGTTGATGCAACACAGTCGTGGTCTTGTAACTGTATTAATTTTTGCTTTATTTACGTTATATATTTTGGAACTGCACTTTACTTTATTAATTCTGTACATTTTTATTAATTTGATGTGAGTACTTGTATTTGTATGTTGGCTATCCCCTCTTGCAATTTGGAGTTGTTTTGTTCTTTCCTGAAGCCAGGATTATTATTATTATTATTATTATTATTATTATTATTATTATTATTATTAATGGATTTTTTTAAAGTTTTTTTAAAGATATTAGTGTGACACTGGAACTATTTTTGTTAGAGAGGGAAGCAGAATGTCGTTTCACTTTGTTTTGACTTTATATATTTAGTACTTAATGCCAAATAATAAAAAAGTGCTTTGAACATGAATTGCTTCTGAAGTGTCCTGTATCGAAATTCTGCATGGAAAATACATCTTTACGAAGAAGACCAACTTGTTAAGGTAATGTGTAAAAAAATAAAATTAATAAATAACAATAACTTGAAACAAACCATGCAGCTACTTCACAATAACTGAAGACCCTGAATGCATCTCGGGCGGGCAGCAAGTATAGCTACAAAGTTGTGTGTGGTGATGCACTGTACCGTGTCCCGCGGTAAGGGGTCCCGCGGTGATGGGGTTGCACTGCATTGGGTCAAGTGGTGGTGGGGTTGCGCTGTAATGGGTCACACGGTGGTGGGGTTCTGCTGTACTGGGTCACGTGGTGATGGGTTTGCGGTAATAAACTCTCAGCAGTGCAGTTAGGGTTAGGATTAGGGTGGCAGAAATCTTTTTGTCTTTTAAAATCTTTCGAACCCCGTATTTTTAAAACTAACCCTTCCTGCTTATGCCCGTCTCCCTGCTAGAACTACCTCTAATACTCCTGTCTTCTTTACTCCCTCTCACTCAAAGGATGCCCGTGGCGGTCCCATTATTTTTCAGGAGGTCGCCAAGTTTGCAACAATTTTAACCAGGGCATATGCTCTTTCTTCTCCTGCAATTTCCTACACATTTGCAGTACCTGCGCTGAAGCACATGCAAAAACCATCTTCCCCCAGGACCCAAGCCTCTCATTCCCAATCTAAAACCGAAAGAATATGTGCCAAAATTACTATTAATGTTTCTATCCACCTCTGTCAATATCCAAGCGCTCGCTTCAAATCTCACTGATCACCCCAACCCCCAGTTCAGCTCCTACCTCTTGCATGGTCTATATAATGGTTTTTCAACCAGGCTCGTAGTCCTCCCTTTTTCTAGCACTATTTGCAAAAACCTCCTGTCTGCCATTTCTGATCTCTGTCTCTGTCGATTCCCTTCTGCAAAAGGAAATTAACTGCAAATTCATGATCAGTCCCCTCAATCCCCCTTTTCTTCCTACTGCATTAATCCTATAGGGTTCGCCACTAGGAAGTATTCTGGAAAGAAGTGTCTCATTATAAATCTATCTGCACCCCATTACTCTTCCATTCCCAGCATTAACAGTCTAATCCCCATGCAGACTTTTCTATTCAGTACACAACAATAGATCACGCCATTTCTCTAATCAAAATAGCAGGTCAAAATGTGTGGTTTGCAAAAGCAGATATCTGAAATGCTTTCAAAATCATGCCTATAGACCCCTCATTATGGCACCTTTTCGGCGTTCAGTGGCTTGTTCTATTTTTCTGTTCGCCTTACCTTCGGTTGCAGAAGCAGTCTGAAAATCTTCAACACCATCTCACTAACTCTCAACTCTCCTTACTCCTCAAAGGACTCCAGCGGTCCGAAGTGCCTTCCTCCCTCTTTCGTTTGCCTATCACGTCAGATATTCTTTCTCGTGTATTTTCATTCTCAGATCCGGGTACCTATTAGCTTCACTCAATAAAACCCTTGAAGCTCTTTTACTAATTGTTTTTTTGGTGTTTTTAAGGTGCTACGATTACAGCCTCTTCTCATCATTAGCCGTGGATCCCCAGAGGTTTATTTCCCTTGTCAGTTAAGGGTTTTTGTTTTCCACTCCTGCGTGCTAATCGTTTTGTGCTCTCTCGAGTGGACAAACTATATCGATATTGAGTCACTCGTCGGATCCCCTTTTTGTGCCTCGTTCAACAGCTAGGTAGCCGATCAGACCTGCAGCTGGTATCAGTCAGTAATCCATCTCACTCTTCTCCTTATCTGCGGCATCAGTAATCCATCTCACTCTACTCCTTATCTGTGTCATTGAGACTGGATATTATTTTGGGGATCCCCTGCCTCGTCTGACGGCCAGGCAGGAGATCTTCAATCCAGATAGGTGAAATGCCAAATTCGTTTTGTTTCATTCCTCAAATAAACAAATAATGAAGACAGAATAACTAAAACAGAGGTCAGAGAGCCATTGGCAAACTCAGACCACAACATGGTCTCATTTGAAGTATTTTTTAAAACCCCAAAAGTAATGACTAAAGCTAAGGTTTACAATTTTAGAAAAGCAAACTATGAAGGTATGAAACAGAGACTAACAGAAGTAGATTGGAGTAAAATAGAGAAAACATCCACAGAAAAAGGATGGCTGTGTTTTTAAAAATGTAGTGCTAGAGGCGCAAAACAATTACATCCCAAAAGTAGACAAATCTAAATCTAAAACAAAATGGCCAAAATGGTTTAATAGATCAATTAAAAAAAATATTCAGCGAAAAAAGGAACTTTACAGAGCGTTTAAAGGGACCAAAAACAAAGTACACAGAAAGAGTACTTGGAACTGCAAACACAAGTCAAAAAGGAAGTTAGAAAGGCCAAGAGAGAGATAGAAATCAATATTGCTAAGGGGACTAAAACCAGTTCCAAAGTGTTTTTCCAATAATATAACAGCAAGAGAATATTCAAAGAGGATGTTAAATGTCTAAGAGACACAAATGGCAAAATCATAGATGAAGAAAAAAAATAGCAAATATATTAAATGATTACTTTTCACAGGTTTTTACAAAGGAGGACACAGACAACATGCCCCACATGTCGACCTGTTCCTATCCAGTTTTAAATAACTGTAGCATAACAGAGGCAGAAGTGTTAAAGGGACTAGGAGCTCTTAAAATAAACAAATCCCCTGGGCTGGATGAGATCCTCCCAATAGTACTCAAAGAAATGAAAGAAGTTATTTACAAACCGCTAACCAAGATCATGCAACAGTCTCTTGACACAGGGGTTGGACCGACAGACTGGAAAATAGCAAACGTAATACCGATCCACAAAAAGGGAGACAAAACCGAACCAGGTAACTACAGACCAATAAGCCTGACTTCTATTATATGTAAACTTATGGAAACTATAATAAGATCCAAAATGGAAAATTACCTATATGGTAACAATATCCTGGGAGACAGTCAGCATGGTTTTAGGAAAGGGAGATCGTGTCTAACTAACCTACTTGACTTTTTTGAGGATGCAACATTGAAAATGGACAATTGCAAAGCATACGACATGGTTTATTTAGATTTCCAGAAAGCTTTTGACAAAGTCCCGCATAAAAGATTAATTCTCAAACTGAACGCAGTAGGTAATAAAAATGTGCATTATAAATATCATATGGGAAATACTGAAATTGAAGAAGGGAACTATGAAAAAGACCTAGGAGTTTATGTTGACTCAGAAATGTTGTCCTCTAGACAATGTGGGGAAGCTATAAAAAAGGCCAACAAGATGCTTGGATATATTGTGAGGAGTGTTGAATTTAAATCAAGGGAAGTAATGTTAAAACTTTACAATGCATTAGTAAGACCTCACCTAGAATATTGTGTTCAGTTCTGGTCACCTCGCTACAAAAAGGATATTGCTGCTTTAGAAAGAGTGCAAAGAAAAGCAACCAGAATGATCCCGGGTTTAAAAGGCATGTCGTATGCAGACAGGCTAAAAGAATTGAATCTATTCAGTCTTGAACAAAGAAGACCACGCGACGATCTGATTCAAACATTCAAAATCCAAAAAGGTACAGACAATGTCGACCCAGGGGACTTTTTCAACCTGAAGAAAGAAACAAGGACCAGGGGTCACAAATGGAGATTAGATAAAGGGGCATTCAGAACAGAAAATAGGAGGCACTTTTTTACACAGAGAATTGTGAGGGTCTGGAACCAACTCCCCAGTAATGTTGTTGAAGCTGACACCCTGGGATCCTTCAAGAAGCTGCTTGATGAGATTCTGGGATCAATAAGCTACTAACAACCAAACGAGCAAGATGGGCTGAATGGCCTCCTCTCGTTTGTAAACTTTCTTATGTTCTTATGTTCTTATGTTCACATCAATAAAATACTTTGTTTTACCTAATCAATAGCTTCATGGGGTTTGTCCTGAACTGCTGAATCAAAAATAGATAAAGCAGAGAGAAATTGCATAGCTTCATATAATTACAGCTTGAAATATAATTACAGTAATACCCAGCACACTGGAAAGTAACAGAGATTAATAAGGAATTACTGGGGGGAATATGGGACTATTAAATTCTGTTTATTGAAAAGCAATATATTCAGTTGCTGGGTTGTTCATATACCCACTCTACAGCTCTGCTCACTAAAATGAAAGCGCACCCATATTTTCACTGCCATATTTTTTTTAATGAATGGAAGTTAAATGTTCTCACATCACGTCCAATCACGTTCAATTCCCACTTTAGCAGAAAATCACCCATGACTTCCTACAGGCATGCATTAAACTCCAGGCATCCTTAGATGGCACATCCACTTTTGTCACTTGTGCTTCTTGACATCTGGAATTCTTCCAAGAGATATACTGGGACTGGAGTCCAATCCACTCACTGACATCTTGAGTTAAACCAATTATTTTGATACCCCCAACAGCTTTCTGGTTGAGAATGCAGGGCTTGAAACCAAATAGAATGAGGGTTGTGGTCTAAACATTATAGCTGTTTCCAGGCTAATACGTACACTATTTATCTTACTCCTTCCATCACCGCTGGCTTAACCCATGCCATACAGTGTTTGTGCTGTTATCACTTATTTATAAATATCATGCCAAATAGTCCGGAATCATACATACGTTGAGCTTCTAGGAGAACACAAATGAATAACAGAATGGTTTTTCAGACATCTAAAAAATAAAAATAAAAACTGTAAGATGATGATTTTAAAAAGGCTGATGAATTACAACATTCAGGGTGACAGCTTTCAAAAACAAAAATAAAGAAATCACTTTATTTCTAAGTTTCTTTTAGTATTACTATATATACTGTTGAGTGTTTTATAGTTAATTGCATTAATGCCAAGGTTCCTTGCCTTAATGGTGATTCCAAGGTTTTCAATTAGTTTTAAGGTATGTGGCACTTTGTGACAGAGATCGAATGGTGGACTGGAGGAGCGGATGCGCTCGTTATCCTAGGGGTCATGAGCAAGGCTATAAATAGCGATCATAGCTGACGTGATCTGTTCCTTGGTAAATGGTTAGAGACAACCTACAAGGAGCCTGTGTTACCGTCCTGTAAACCGTGAGTTTGTTTTGTCTGTTAGTGTTTGTTATAACTGTCTGTTTGTTTTAAACTAGACTTCCTAAACACGATCCGGAGCTGTAGCAGAAGCCAGCATAAACCCGGACATCACTTTCACCCCTGCATTTCACGATGAACTGTAATACACCGTTTGCACTTATTTCACTATCACTAGGAACTGTGTTTGTGTTTTGTGTTTAGTGTTAGTGTGTAAAACTGGACTTTTTGGTTATAGATCAAACCCGGGGATTTACAAATACCGAGTGATACACGCCGCTGTATCACGCCATCATTATTATTTGCAGGTGTTCGCCATAAGGCTCTGGACATTGTTAATAGCATAAACACTATATTTAAATGAAAAAATAAACATAAGGCTTTATTTTCAAAATTAGCGCATATAATGCATGACGTAAAAAATGAAAAACTATAATAAAATAAACATTTCAAAAGAAGGTATTGTGTAAACAGGTGTAAACTGCTATATGCACATACAAAACTGTAAAAACTAAGTAATTATTTACAAAAATAACATAAAAAAGAAAATAACATGAATGCGCATTCAGGGAAACATACTTCAAAGTAGACCCTGTATTAGCACAATCCACACAGATGTAACGCAATGTGGTAAGTGGTACGAGCAGGTGCAGGGGTGATGCAGTGCGGTAATGAAACACAGAGAGTTTTAATCCAGTTTGGAACAGTCTTTAATTGTATCCAGGTCTGGTGACCAAACAATAATCCCCCGGCAATACACACCAATGTGTAGAGCACGGCAGGAAACGATAACTGGTTTTGCAAACCAAATAATAGTACACGTTATCCGCCTCACAATACAATACAATACACCAGTCCAGGTGCGTGCAGTAGTGTTGGTGGTGGGTGATAACAATTTAAACAGTGACTGTAGTGCCGTGTTGTTCCGGGTAGTGCTGGCCCAAGGCGACAGCTCCAGAGACGTGTTAGCCGTGAATTTACAAAACAAAAGACAATTACTAACAGCGACAAAAACAACCAAAACACTCTCGAATACTGCTCACAATAATACACAGGGGATCTCTCCCGGTCCTTCCAGCATGTTGTCCGTATCCTCCTTTGTAAAAACTTGTGAAAAGTAATCTAATTTAATATATTTGCTATTTTTTTTCTTTGTCTATGATTTTGCCATTTGTGTCTTAGACATTTAACCTCCTCTTTGAATGTTCTCTTGCTGTTATATTATTGGAAAAACATTTTGGAATTGGTTTTAGCCCCCTTGCTATAATATAACTATAATTACTATAATGTGACAAAATGGATTGAATGATAATACCTGAAACTAATCGTAATGTTTAATAAAGTAGCCACTGCAAATATAGTATTAGACGGTGGATCACACCGGTCCCCAGCTTATTTTGAAAACCCTGTCATGCTGTCTTGAATCCCTTTATACTGTATTATCTGCCTGCTAGGAAACAAGGAAAACACATTCTGGTGATTGCTGAGTAGGTAGGCACAGGTCATTTTGGTGCAATTTACGATTGTATCAGGAAAGGTTTTGAAACATTCTGTAAGAAACTAAGGTTGATTTGATATTCCTCAGCCAAGCCAGGATAACCCTCCTCTAAATTTATATTGAATATTATTACACTGTAAAATGCTCTAATCCCTATATCTTGAGGACATAGGTTGATAAAATCATCCCCATACAATATACAGATAGCATTAGCCATTTTCAATATAATTTTCTCTGCATAACGGGAAATTAAAGTAAATTTAATGCTTATTTAAACACTAAGATGGAAACATCAAAGCTCTGTAGCCCAGTTTATCCAATCGGGCATTGTTGGATCTAGTTGAAGAGCCTGCTGAAAAAAAGACTGAACACAACTATATAATAATGGGTAACACTTTATTGTGAATGGTACACATATCTATTTCATTTATATAAAATGAGCTACCCATTTAATTCAAGTTCAGTCCCATGGTAATACACCAGGGTATTTGTGTGTATCCACCATTAGACAGTAATTGTAATGTTTTGATTATATGTTGAGTACTGTATGTTTAAGACTTTTATTAGCAGCAACAAATATTCATCAAAAAAGGATAGCTAATAGATGGGTTATTGTCATTTTCATATGGTTGCATTTGGCATGGCTTTTGACTGTTTATAAACCAGTAACAAAAGAAATGGGTAATTGCATATCAATAAAATACCTGCCACACAAAATAAACTATAAACACCAACAAAAGTAGTATTATCAAAGCCAGCTTTTTCCCCATAAATAAGTATTTTAGCTGTCATTTGCTGTTAATGCTTTTTGCATGGAATGTGATTTTTTGTGCTTAGCAGCATCTTCTTGGAAACAATCAACCATTCCTCATTTAATATGTCCCATAGTTCTTGCACATTGGAGTTTGTCTTTGCCAGCTTTTTAAATAGTCCCAGAAGTAGAAAATGGGATTTACATTAGTAGGTTAGCTAAGCAGAACTTTTAGCATGGCTGATGATTCAGTAGATGACTCCTGTAAAAATGTTTAAAGTAAATGGAATTATCTTATGTGCAATGTATCTTACTGATGTTCAATGTCCATTTTATCCTTATTCACATTCACGCAACTAAGTGTCTGGCGCCGGGCTATGGCACAGGGGTTTTAAGAGCTGAGCCTAATTATTTTTAGGCTCAGCTCACCGCCACCACCCCTGCGCTGACTCGGTGGGGGGGGGCGAAGACGAACACACGCTGTCCTCCGAAGCGTGTGCCGTCAGCCGACCGCTTTCTTTCACACAGCAGACTCACCATGCAGCCACCCAAGAGCTACAGCATTGGAGGACAACGCAGCTCTCGGTGAGCTTACAGGCAAGCCCGCAGGCGCCCAGCCAGACTACAGGGGTTGCTGGTGCGCCGAGGACACCCTGGCCGACCTAGCCCTCCGTCCCTCCCCCCGGGCGGCGCTCGACCAATTGAGCGCTGCCCTCTGGAAGCTCCCGTCCTCAGTCGGCAAAGGAATAGCCTGCACTCGTGACATCCAGGCTGTAGAGCTCATCCTGCACTCCACGTGGAGCGCTTTTACTGGATGCGCCACTCGGGAGCCCCGTTATATAAGTTGGTTTTAACAAAATGTTCTGTTGCCAAATAAGTTGCAGTCAGCCCTCAGCATTCTTTATTTCCCTTATCTTAACTTTTCTGTTTTTCTTGCTGAGATCTGAAAAAGTATTCAGTTTTTCTGGACATCTGTCATGAAACTTCACAATGTCACTTTCAAGTCTGTTCATGGAACTAAGTGTAAGACATTTCTCCAACTTCTGCCCCAAGCAAATCTTTTGCTTCACAGCTTCAGCTGCTTCACAAAACATTTGCTTCATCCTTTCTTATTGACTTGCTCAGGGTCACACAATGAGTCAGTGGCTGAGCCGAAATTTGAACTGGGGACCTCCTGGTTACGAGCCCCTTTCCACTGGACCACACAACCTTGTTCATTTTGATTGTCCTTTCGCTATAACGAACAAAAGGCTTGGACCCCAACAGGTTTGTTATAGTGAGGGTTTACTGTGTATATATATATATATATATATATATATATATATATATATATATATATATATATATATATATATATATATATATATATATATATATATATACAGTGTGTGCAAAAGTTTTAGGCAGGTGTGAAAAAATGCTGTAAAGTAAGAATGCTTTCAAAAATAGACATGTTAATAGATTATATTTATCAATTAACTAAATGCAAAGTGAGTGAACAGAAGAAAAATCTAAATCAAATCCATATTTGGTGTGACCACCCTTTGCCTTCAAAACAGCATCAAGCATCAATTCTTCTAGGTACACTTGCACACAGTTTTGAAGGAACTCGGCAGGTAGGTTGACCCAAACATCTTGGAGAACTAACCACAGTTCTTCTGTGGATTTAGGCAGCCTCAGTTGCTTCTTTCTCTTCATGTAATCCCAGACAGACTCAATGATGTTGAGATCAGGGCTCTGTGGGGGCCATACCATCACTTCCAGGACTCCTTGTTCTTCTTTACGCTGAAGATAGTTCTTAATGACTTTCGCTGTATATGTTTGGGTCGTTGTCATGCTGCAGAATAAATTTAGGGCCAATCAGATGCCTCCCTGATGGTATTGCATGATGGATAAGTATCTGCCTGTACTTCTCAGCATTGAGGAGACCATTAATTCTGACCAAATCCCCAACTCCATTTGCAGAAATGCAGCCCCAAACTTGCAAGGAACCTCCACCATGCTTCACTGTTGCCTGCAGACACTCATTCGTGCGCTCTCCAGCCCTTCGGCAACAAACTGCCTTCTGCTACAGCCAAATATTTCAAATTTTGACTCATCAGTCCAGAGCACCTGCTGCCATTTTGCTGCACCCCAGTTCCCGTGTTTCGTCGCATAGTTGAGTCGCTTGGCCTTGTTTCCACGTCGGAGGTATGGCTTTTGGCCGCAAGTCTTCCATGAAGGCCACTTCTGACCAGACTTCTCCGGACAGTAGATGGGTGTACCAGGGTCCCACTGTTTTCTGCCAGTTCTGAGCTGATGTCACTGCTGGACATCTTCCGATTCGCGAAGTAAGCATGATGTGTCTTTCATCTGCTGCAGTAAGTTTCCTTGGCTGACCATTGCGCTCACGGTCCTCAACGTTGCCCATTTCTTTGTGCTTCTTCAAAGAGCTTGGACAGCACATCTGGAAACCCCTGTCTGCCTTGAAATTTCTGCCTGGGAGAGACCTTGCTGATGCAGTATAACTACCTTGTGTCTTGTTGCTGTGCTCAGTCTTGCCATGGTGTATGACTTTTGACAGTAAACTGTCTTCAGCAACCCTCACCTTGTTAGCTGAGTTTGGCTGTTCCTCACCCAGTTTTATTCCTTCTACACAGCTGTTTCTGTTTCAGTTAATGATTGTGTTTCAACCTACATATTGAATTGATGATCATTAGCACCTGTTTGGTATAATTGTTTAATCATACACCTGACTATATGCCTACAAAATCCCTGACTTTGTGCAAGTGTACCTAGAAGAATTGATGCTGTTTTGAAGGCAAAGGGTTGTCACACCAAATATGGATTTGATTTAGATTTTTCTTCTGTTCAATCACTTTGCATTTAGTTAATTGATAAATATAATCTATTAACATGTCTATTTTTGAAAGCATTCTTACTTTACAGCATTTTTTCACACCTGCCTAAAACTTTTGCACAGTACTGTATATATATATATATATATATATATATATATATATATATATATATATATAAATCAGCTATTTTGTTATTCATATTAGAAGGTAGGGGCCCAGAAATGTAAGCTTGCCTAGGGCCCCATGATGTGTTAATCTGGCCCTGCTGTAATGGTGTAGGGAGTCCTCATGAATGATATCAATAAAAAGACAAAAACATTGTGTTATTAATGACGCATTAATAGATTGTGCTGCAGATTGTATTGAAGATAGACAGATGATATCAGACAGAGAGCACTTCTGTATGCGGTTGACTTTGTAGTTTAAGGTCATATTGCTGTGTGAGCCCAGGAGCTTCTCATGTGTTTTATCAAACTACGAAAGCGACGGAATTCACCCCCTCCTCAACTTTTCCCACGCCTGAAGCTACAGCAGGATTACATTGATCCCAGCCTCAGGGCAGGTTCACAGGGTAAAATTAGTCTTAAGCCCGATTCGCAAGAGACTAAAAACCCCCACATTAAACAGGTGGCTTCAGAATCTTTACTGACATCAGTGAAATTTAGCCCTCTGCCAATAGTCAATTTCTTTTTATCCCAGATAATTTTCTCGGAGGTCCTCAGATTTTTTTTACAGAACATCAGGACCTTCTGTAAAATGTCAATCCTGCCTCAAAGCAATACCAGCCTACAAAAAACCATAATAGAATGTTAAAATTGGTTAAAATTCTACAGTTCAGTAAAATGCTACAACTGGGCATAACCAAATGGGGACAGGTGAAAATGCAAAACATAAAAGTAGAGATTCTTAAAAAATGTATTCTTTGAACAAAGCATTTGAAGGTATGCATGGAAATACATATCACTCAAGGGACGAAGCGGTTATTCGAAGTGGTCAAGGTGCCGGTAGCCTTTGGAAAAGAAGGTACAACAAAATGAAAAGTCGCTCAGTTGATACGCTTCATTCTTCCTCTATCTTGCAGTTATTTCCATTTGGTTAATTGTTTACAAATCATGCACAAAAGCACCCTCTCTGGACACAACATTGCATGTCATTTTGAATTTAATCCACATCTGTGAGGTTACTAGACGTCCTCTGCTTTTGACCAACTCTGAGGACATCTATTTTGTAGTCCTGTGCATATCATGCTTTAAAGATGTAATTGCTAATTTAAAAGAAATCTACCATCTACACTCCACTAATATCCACTATAGGAGGCTGTGTGGTCTAGTGGTTAAAGAAAAGGGCTTGTAACCAGGAGGTCCCCGGTTCAAATCCCACCTCAGCCACTGACTCATTGTGTGACCCTGAGCAAGTCACTTAACCTCCTTGTGCTCCGACTTTCGGGTGAGATGTTGTTGTAAGTGACTCTGCAGCTGATGCATAGTTCACACACCCTAGTCTCTGTAAGTCGCCTTGGATAAAGTAATAATATTAATTGCACAGCCTGAGGAATACTGCTCATCCCTTCACTTCTCTGAGAAATGCTTCTCATAAACTGTGTTTGATTTCAATAGAACTTAAACAAATGGGTTTAAGACAGCATTTACTATGTGGATCTTCCACTAGATATACTCTATAAATCTGTATCTATATTTTGTGGAATATCCACTTAAAAAGTATTTCTCTTTTGTGTATCATTTGATTCACATGTGTACCTCAAATGTATTTCTCTTTTGCTGTTCCAAGTTTCTGAAACATGTCTTGTTTGAACTATATGTGGTTTGTTTCTCCTTTTGTTACTCCAATAGTGGTATTATTTATTTGTTTATTTATTTAGCAGATGCCTTTATCCAAGGCGACTTACAGAGACTAGGGTGTGTGAACTATGCATCAGCTGCAGAGTCACTTACAATTACATATCACCCGAAAAACGGAGCACAAGGAGGTTAAGTGACTTGCTCAGGGTCACACAATGAGTTAGTGGCTGAGGTGGGATTTGAACCGGGGACCTCCTGGTTACAAGCCCTTTTCTTTAACCACTGGACCACACAGTTTTATGACATATCAAATTAAATGAGAAAAAAGTAAGCATTTCTCCTAGAATTGGAAGAGAGACAAGCACTACATGTTCATTTTTGGATATTTCTGCTCATGTTTTTTTTTTAAAGATTTACAGTAAGTAGAGCATGCATAGGCTGATAAGATAGTGTTTCTGCTTCACCAGCACAGAGCTGAGGGGGGTTGTCAACCTCTTAAACTCACAGCACAGTTTATTGAGTCAAGTTTGTCTTAGCTTCTTATTAGGGGTTGGTTAGAAATAGCATTACAAGTGTTAACTCCAAGCAATGTTGTAATATGCGTTAATACCATGAAGCAAGTGCACTGTATAAATCAAATGGAAATCAATTTGTGTTAAAGATTACCCAGGGGCGTCACGCAACTACATTTTTTTTTGGCACAGCCAAAAGTACTTTAGTTATCAATGGTGGTTATTTAATGTGTTTAAAGGCACATTTGGAGGGTATTTCTTGGTATTGTACTGCTCTACAAAAATGTATGAATATTCAATAGTATTTTTCCTTACCTTCTACCGTCTATCAGTTAAATTCCAGAAGGTGTCCCTAACACGCTCCAGGGCTAATGACAGTTCTCTCTGCTTCAACTGCAATTACCATAAGGTCATAGAAGCGATCTTGTATCATGGTTGTTCTTAGATGTTTTTCACAAACTTTAGAGGTTTCCATTACACAAGATGTCACTGAAAGTGCCAGGACTAGCTGGTATAACTTTGCAATTTGGTTGCATGCACCTAGCATGTTACTTTCGCTCAGATACAGATAAATGTCTTTTAGTGAAGTAGGCAGATGTGTATCTTGCAGTATCACAGTTTTCTTGTGTTAGTAGCGTAAGGGGTTTATATTGGATTCTGAGATAGCGAAAGTCCAAGCTTTATATGCAAAAAAAAGAGCAAGTCAAGTGTCATTCATGCTGCTCTTGTATTTAAAAAAATCTTGTATGCCAAACTGGGTTGAATGTATGCAGCCATGTAAACATGCTTATGTTAAACAGCATCATTCCATTTAAATTAACATCACCACTGTGGATAGTTTTAACAAACTTGACTTCAATTGAATTATTTAGGTTTCCACTTCCACAACCCATTTCTGTACACCACTCAATGAATATTTAACGATTGCCCGTCTCTCCCTCTGTAATCAGGTCCATTCACATCTCAATGAGAATAAAGCATTAAGACTGTGGAGTGATAGAGAATATAAATGAAGTATAATAGAGAAAGCTTAACTACTTACTATTTTAACTGTATGTTATGCATCTTACTGATTCTTTATATATTTAAGTAAACTGTATATTTATAAGTGTTTGCTGGCTACCTCTATGCAAGTTCAGAGTGTAATTCTCGCACACTCTGCTGGGTCAGGCCCACAATGTCATTGACATTCTGAGTGTAAGATCTACACTCTCAACAAAATGATAAGTGTAGTTACTGCTGATAGCCTATTATTATTATTATTATTATTATTATTATTATTATTATTATTATTATTATTATTATTTAGCCTAAGTGATAGATTCCAATGGGCTTGTGACTTACAATAATAATTATAGTAATATTAATAAGAAACACATTTCTAAACTTTTGACCTAACAGGGTTAAATGTAACTTACTGTTGCTGGAAGCTATGACTGAACAAGTACTTCTCTCTAATGGTATTCGGTAATCTTGTTCACTGCTATAGATCAAAAAATTAAAAAAAACCTTTCCTCCGCACAAGCTTCATAGGCATAATGACAAAATGCTGTCGCCCCAAAAGTTCTTATCATCCCCATGTTATCTGAGACTGGGTGAACCTTGAGTGCTATAAAAACGCTATCACCACAGTAGGAATGTTCTTTTGATTGTCTTGGTTATAGAGATTCTATAAAAAAAAAAAAAATACCTAGTGCAATCTCTGAGCCTGTGTGCCAGCATTGAGACTAGCACAAAGTATGTGGGCTTCGATAATGAGGCTGATCTGTATGAATTAGCCATAGCTGGGAGGTATGGCTACTCAAGATTGCTTGCAGATGAGTCCTCATCTTGGTCTTGGTCATTATAAAAATAGAAATATCTGCATTGTCAGTTGTAACCTTCTCAAAACTTGAGTGCCGCTGTCTGTATAAGTGACATTTTTGTTCTGCAGCTAAATTGCAACAAGCACTGCCAAGCACAATTAAATAATTCAGTGTCAGGAGGGACGATTCAGGCCTCAAGTACACAGCAATCACAGCCCTTTCTGTCATACACAACTCCTCTGGTCATTTTTCTATTAATGATATCAGGAAGTAGGTCTTTTGTTTGTATTAACGCACAGTAACATTTAACAATTGTGGCTATTTTTGTTAGGCCTTTCAAAGGAAACCTTCCTTTCTAATTACAGTTTGTTTATTTATTTTTCCTATTTTGGACCTATACCCAAGAATTACTATTGTCTTAAGAATTGGCTATGCTTAAGTAGGGAATAACCACGACTGAGCAGGTACAATTAAGTTGCCTACCCAGATGACTCAAACAGGCAATTCATTTTATGGGGCCTCTGAAAAGACAGGGTCAATATTGAAATGAATGCAATCAGCATGTAATTCTATTACTCTTGCTGGTTTAAGCCAACTACTATAATAAGATCATTTTGGATGTGTTTATTGTATATGGTATAAGGCCATTGGTAGAATGGTACCACAGTGGTAACATTCAGATGCTGACATACCAGTCATAGTATAAACTAAAACACACCATTTCAGGACCAGATGTTTGTTTCAAATCCATTCTGTTGTCATTGATGGTACTGCTGTGGTCTGTAAATGGTTATACTATGGTTTCCTCAATGTGACATTTCAGTGGAATCCCAATTGTAACCATTCTGAGTAAGTCACTAGGAAACGGAAATCATACAGTGAAACAACAAGAAAATAACTGATATTTCACACCCATATCAAGTTGCTCTTTAATTTGTGGTTGCTGGAAAACTCTTAGCATACAGGTATTTGACTTACAAAGGGAGTCTGTGAGCTTCTAATTCAAACTTTAAAATAACATGTCACTGTGACAGAGAGAGGAAGAATTCGAACTGTAAATCTCCCTCCCGACCAGAAAGGGCGCTGTGTAAGGCTGGTGGTATGCTTCCTCCTAGATGGACTGCCTTGACGGTAGGCAGAAACCGGAAGGTGACCATATTAGGGGAGCGCCAGAGTTGCAAGTACCTGGAAGGACTCCATTGCAATCAGCTGTGGGGCGGCCCTCTATTGGAGAAACCATGGTGATGGGTTGATTGCAGAGAGGAGGTTTTGGGTACAAATGGTAATTATTATTGTTTAAAATAAACCACAAATAAATTAAATGTTTGAGTTGGAAATAAACCAAAATGATGTTTAATCAAAGTAAAAATCGACTAAGGGCTTCTTCAGTAGACATGTCAAGGAATGTTATACGTTGTCTTTATAGAAATACTAGAAACAGAGATTGTCCAGAAATACTTCCTGCGAAATAATTAAGAGGAGTGTAACCAGTCTTAAGTGATTTCCATGCAACATAGTGATTTGCGAGCAAATTAACTTTTGAATTTAGCTCGTGGTGGTGAACTTGCAGGACTATTCATGACACCTCCCCCAAATTTGAAGGAAAAGCACTTGCGAGAGAACAACTCTCAAACCCATATTTTCCAACGCAGCATCCATTTTGACTCTCACTCAAAAGCGCAACTTTTTTCGCAAAAAGGACTTGCGGAAAAAAATAGGTCGTCACAGCCTGAAACATTTCCCTGGTCATGCGATAAATGCTTACTCACGACACCTCTAAAAGTATTAAGTACGGTGCCATTAATGTTTTAAAAGTACATCTCATTTATAATACAGAAAGTTCACATTTTAAAAATAGATTACTAATAGCGTAAGTAATCACACAGACAAATGCAATGAACCACTGACGCATGCGCATATATCAAAATAATGCTAATAGTGCTTAATGCATGCGAACAATATCGATATCATATCAAAATATAGATATTGGTGCCCACCCCTTATAATAATGACAATTAAACTACATCTACAATACATGATTGTTTACTAATTATTGTTTTTCTAAGAAATTTTAAATAATATTACAAGTCTTGCCATGGATGAGAGAGATGTAGCAGAATTTCCTTTTTACAAAATATAAAGCAGGTAAACATGATTACAAATATGGGTGTGATCAGATATGGGTTACATTTTGTTAAAAATATTTACTGTAACACAAAACACTAAAATCCAATTGAAGGGGGGGGGGGTGATAATTTAGCATCAGTGGGCTCTCTGGTGCTAAACTTTTAAAACAGTTCAGCACCAATTTTCAGAAAAATTTGCACCCCTGTGAGTTATTGCAAATGCAATGTGTACTTTGGTCTTAAGATCTGACTGCCACGATAATCAGGCTATATAGGAGGTAATGCTGTGGAGTGTATTACAAGTGACAACCAAAAACGAAAATATTTATGATGGAAGCTGTTTAACCTTTAATGGAACTATGATAGGGTATATTTGCAGAACAGAACTGAATACTGTCTTTAAACAACTTCAGTTGTTTTGCATAACGAGATGTGATAAATATTAAAAGAAAATATTGTTACAAGATGGCTCACATAATAAAATGGATGCAAAGTAGGAAACTTAAGATCAGCAAAAGGTGGGCTTACTTAATACACATGGATAAAAAAGAATGTTATAATAAAGAAGTTAATTTCTGCAAGTATACCCTATGGTACTGCCTTTAAAGGTGAAACAACTTTAATGGTACATATTTAATACGTGGCTGTTTTCATTTCTATGCCAGGTATTTGCTCTAACCATGCTCTAAATTGTTTTGAATTAATTAAACCTCTATTCAATAGTTCATTATTTAATTGTACAAATTACCAATACAGTGGAATGGCCCTCTAAGACAGGAAGTACTCTCCCCTGTTGTACTACTTCAAGTTCTACCTCAGAATTTGCAATTACAGCTACATTAGCCATCAAGTGTTGTGATAAGTTGACCATTCCACAGACTGAGAAAATCTACTGGTTTAATCAGATGACAGTCTCTCAACTAAACCACAAAATGTAATTTGAGCTTTGTCATTTAAGAAAACAGAACTTCACATAGACAGATTAGATCTTTGTACCCCCAAAATTTAGTAATGGTGCACGTTAATACAGATATACCAGTATATTGCAATATTCTTCAGGCAATACAATAAATCGGTATTTGGACAACAATACCATATTTTTCATTTAAACTGATTCCAGGAAATGTCTACTGGAAAATGTTGGCTATTATCTCATGAGATAATCACTAACACAAAATAAAATATGGCAGAAGCACACAGAGATTTTGAGCTGGTTAAATTCTGCAAAGCAAAATCACATGTCTGGAATCATTTCCTAAAAAAACATCTAAAAAGGCTGGCTGCATCGCATCAAACATTGCGGTATGTTGTTTATGCAAGGCTGAAGTAAAATATGCTGGCGGTACCACCAACCTTCCATATCACTTTCACCAGCATCACCCAGGGGTCTTACTTGCAGAAGGAACTTCGAGTCCCAGTGAACAAGTAAAAGCTAGTACGTTGACTTCAGGCCAAAAACTCCGGGCGAAAAACCCAGCTAATTCTGCAAGGGTGAAAATGATCACTGAAAAGACTTCACGTTTTTTTTAATTAAAGATCTCAGGCCATACAGAATGGTTGATTCTGCAGACTTCAGAGGCCTGGTGTAAGTCCTGGACCTACAATACCAAGTATCCAGCAGGAGACAATTCTCTGAGGTAGGTTACATTTTAGGTTACATTAGCCACAGATGGCTGGACTTCACAGTCTTTTATCACAATTACATCCACTCATATCTCCAAGGAATGGGAACTGAAGAACTTTGTTCTCCAAACTCTAATACTACCAGAGAGCCATACAGGTATGTACCCGCATTATATTAGTACATTTTATTAAAATGTGAAGATCAAAATGACCATAAATAAAAAATAGGGTTTAGGTTGTACCCAGGTAGTTTTGACAAAAGTTATAGAATTAAATATATAACAACACAGACTCTAAAATCACAGACTCATTTGTGAGGTTTTGACTAGTCACAATATATCGCAGATTTTCATTCACTATCACAGATCAATTATCGGTGTTAATGTATTTTAAATAATTTTGTGTGATATTGGACCAGTATTATAAACTGGTCCAACTGGTCAGTCTTTAAATGTTTATTGACAAGAATTCTTCACTTTGAAAGATCAATTACAAAATGATTTATTTATTTCCTCAGACATTTGAAAAAGTAGTACTGAATTTTAGATGTTTTGTTTCTGTCTGTTGGGTTTATGCAATACTTAATATGTGTCTTGAATATGTTTCCATATTGCAGGAGAGAACATTGCAAGGGTCATTCAAGGTGCCATTAAAGAGTGGGGTATTCCTACATCTACAGTTCCACCTATTTTATCAGACAATGCAAGCAATATGGACAGGACTGGAGTTCTTCTTGGATGCAACATGCACTTTAAATGCTATGCACATACAACAAATCTTGCAGCACAAAAGAGTCTCAAATTTAAAGATGTGTCAAATATTCTTGCCCGCATTCGAGGCATTGTTTCATTTTTTGGCGCTTCCTAAACACAAGCTGATCACTGATGTTTGCATTGGAACAGTGCCTATGACATGATTGAGCACATTTTGGAGATGCAGTATGTAGTGAGATAGCAGCACTCAGATCCAAGGAGCTCATTCATGGAAAAAAGAAAGATTTAAACACATTGTCAGATGCAGACATAAGCTGAAGAGGTAATGCTCTGTCTAAACCTCTGAAAGAAGTCACAACAATCCTGTGCTCTGAGACAGTTCCAACACTGTCCGTTGTGCTGCCATTGCACCACAAGCGACTATAGTGATATGAAGCCCACCGAAGGAGATTCAAAGGCAGTGTTACAGATGAAGAAAATCATTACTACAGATTTACAGGAAAGGTACACACACCAAAAAAACATTCTGACCATGGTCACTGTTCTTGATCCAAGGTTTAAAGTGTTACCATTCTTGGATGTCAACCAGAAACACGAAGCATACATAGATTTGGTTGACCAGAAATTGCAGAAAATCTGTCCCCAGTGAAGGTGGCCCATCTCCTGCTAAACTTTCAAAAAAAGGAACTCATGAGAATTCAGAATTGTCCTTACAAGACTCATTGGCCGATGTCTATACTCCAAAGCAGGAGCCACCCAAGTCAAAGCTTGACCTTGTGGAAGAGGAAGTGAGACTTTAAGAGTCTACCAGCAGTTCCTTTGAATGAGACTCCTCTGACATGGTGGAGGGTGAATGAATCTAGACTTCCACGTCTTTCTTGTGCTGTAATTTAAAGTGCTTCTTGTGTATTCCAGCCACAAGTCTACCATCAGAAAGGGTCTTCTGGGGCTCCCCAGTGGCGCATCCAGTAAAGGCGCTCCGCGTGGACTGCAGGATGCGCCCTATAGCATCGGGATCGCTGGTTTGAGTCCAGGTTATGCCATTGCCGATTGTGGCCGGGGGTTCCTGGGGGCGGCGCACAGTTGCTGAACACCGCCCGGGTGTGTGCCGCCCAGGTGGGGAGGGCTCAGGTCGGCAGGGTAATCCTCGATTCACCGCGCACCAGTGACTCCTGTGGCCAATAGGGCACCTGCGGGTCTGCTGTAGAAGCCACTCAGATCTGTGTTGTCCTCCGGCACTATGGGTCTGGTGGCTTCGCTGTAGACCTGCAGCACAAAAAAAGCTGGCTTGGCAGGACACGTTTCAGAGGACAGGTGTGTCTGCCACCATTTCCCGAGTCGGCATGGGAGTTGCAGTGGTGAACCAGGATAAAAATAATAATTGGGCATTCCAAAATGGGGAGAAAATCCAGGGTAGAAAAAAACCATTGGCGACGACTACATTTAAAAAAAAAAAAAAAAAAGAAAGGGTCTCTCTACAGCAAGAGGTATCGTCACTGCTCAGGAGGGCTTCTCTAAAACCTAAACATGTTGATACACTCATCTTTTCAAAACAGAACATGGTGTAGGCCTAAAAAGAATGGGAGGTTCAGTGTACTTTATTGCAGGTGTAAAGTGTAATTATTTTTGTATTTTGGAAAGTTATGTTTTTATGGGAGTAAAGCTCTATATAAAAATGTATTATTTTTCATGGACTTGATATTTATTGAGACAGGCAAACCAGCACTGTTTTTCCATTTTTCAAATTGGGAACACATGTATGTACTTCAGAGAATCCAACAAAAATTAGTTACTGGGCATTCCATATGAGAGTGTAATGCGTCATATTATATTCTAATACTTTAAATTCCATACAAATGACAAAAAGCACAGTTTATATATGTAGATTTAATTTGGTACCAAAAAAACAACATCCGCATCATTCAGCATTGAATTCCAATATGTATCGCAATACATATCGCAATGTTGTCTTCAATATTGCAATATATTGCAATACAGATTCTCAGTCCCAATACCCACCCCTACAATTTAGTGTGGATGCATTCCAGAAATCTGCTTGCTTTCAGATCAAGCCGGTGGTGTGTAACAAGGAACACAAATACATTAACCAAAGTTATTACATTATGTCTCAACAAATTTAACATACTCGTACGTCTAATAAAAAGCCTTTTTTGAATTTGGCTAATGCAACTTTATGTTGCTATTATTGAAACTGCTACATTAGCAATATTTTATGCCATCTGTATTTTCAAATTATATGAAATGTTTAATATCCTGTTATTTATGTTCTCTGTCTCTCAGTATTTGTTTCTGCTTAGTTCATGGCTTACTGTACTATTCCAGCAAAAAAAAAAGAAATGTAATCCCTTAACAGCCACTGCCAAAAGTGAAGTTTTAGAAAAGAAGGCTAGTCTTTTCTGTTAGTAAGCATGTTAAGTAATGATCAGAAATAACAACAGAGACTACATAATAGTTTTGCAAACTACCCATTGTGGCCTTTTGGGTGGTATTTGTGGAAGAAGAGACCACTAAACTCAGTTCAAAGCAAGGCTAGTGTTAATAATTAATAATCCTTAACTAATTGGTTATTGTACCTTTTAAGTAACGTATATAGTTTATTTGCTCCATGATCTGCTGCAAGGAGGGAAGAGAAATTTTATAGATCTGCCTTGAATGTATCTGGAGTAATGTGGGTTAACTTGTGGGATAAATAATAGAATTATCTGACTGTGACATGGATGAGAAATTTGGAAGAATTTTGTGTTTTTGAGTGTGTGAGTTAAGTGTACCATACCCACGGTTTATGTCCATTTGCTTCAAATCATCCGAAATTCAGACATTAACTTTTTAATTTCTGAGCCAGATTCAGATGTCTTGTGAGGCTGGAGTTTCACAGTTTGGTTCTCGCTAGACTCGACAAATAGCCAGCGGAGAACCACCTGTACCCGTACCGAGCCCTCACGGCTCAGATGTGGAGAAGGGGTATAAGAGTGCAACTATAATAAGCAATACTTGGGAGTTATTCAAATATAAAAATAGCTTCTGCCTGTTTTTTCCCATTCTTTAAGCTGAATCCAACTCCTCATGTACAGGTGTTTTAGTTTGTTGCATCACAGATACAAAATCATTGCCAACTATTTCTGCTGCTTTGTAGAATTCTGATTTTTTTTTTTTTTACAGTTTTTCTACCAAAATGCACGCAATATTTATTATAAGGGCTCCCTATTTAAAGTGGAAGTATTTAATGTGATTCTTAAACAAGTGTATTCCTAGACCTTGGTAATTTAGACATTCATAATTGCAGAGGTGCCAGATTTTTTGGTGTTGGTTTCTAATTTTATTTATGTATGTAGTATTCACTATTTCTAATTAGTTTCACTGCTTTTTGCCTTCACTTGTAATTATTGAATTTGATAGCTGGCTTTTTAGCCATTTATAGGGAATGGTGATTAAGGTTATAAGTGGGGTTATACACCTGCATACGTCTACCTCTTTCAAAGTATGAGACAACAGTTGGATTTGTATCGTGTACCCGTCTTATTTCCCTGTGAATACATGCTTGATATCCTCATTCATTTTCATATAAAGTGATTGTTTTAAGCTTATTCCTGACCCCTGGTGTCTTGGTTTGAACTATCACTTCCACTGACATTGTTGGTCCATTTACCAGGCCTTACCAGGTTTATAAAGGTGGTGACAGCAAACACGCTACCGAGGTTATTCCAGATGACAACCACCCCTTGGTATCCGATAGGGTTCATTGCAGAATAAAGGGACCAGCCATACAAGAATGTCATATCTACAAAACGGCTAAATTATAAAATAAAACAGAAGAGTAAAAAACAGAAATTCAGGAAGATCCTTTTCTATGTGCCTGCCAGTCATTCACTTTTTATTACATTTTTTAAAAATTTTAAACCGTTTGTGTAAACTTTATGGAGTTCCAGAAGTTGCCCTGCCATAACTTTAAAAAAAAAACATCTGTGCATTATAAAACCGATACATAGATAGGAAACTTAGCATGGGAGAATTGTGCACACAGTGGCTGAAGGGGATAGGATTGGTTTCTTCAACAAGGAGAATGGGAAGAACAATAACTAGAAGAATATTTTTTCCACTGTTTGACTGCTTATATCTCCTAATCTATCATTAGTTAATAAAGTGTTACACTGTCTAGATGTGGCAGAACAATAAGTAAAATGCCATTTAAATAATTGGGATAGTTGTGTCGATGCCCTATTTAACTTGTGTAGAGAGGCACAGTAGCGGCTCCGCTACAGTGTGACTTTTGATTATCTTCAGGGTTACAGGACACCAGCACCTTTTTATATTAGGATCAGTGCATTTAGTGCTTATGAAAGCTAAGGGACTAATAATGTTGGCTATAGACAGGAATGGTGCTGTGGAAAGCATTTGGTGTGAAATAAGCTGGATTTGTGTCTATGTAAGAATAAAACATGAACCCCATTGTACCACAAGTAACCTATGTTTTAAAATCTAGACTATAAACTCCCCTTTTGCACAACACAACACACCTCAGTGGGACTCTCAATGACTATTATAATACATAGCATGCCCTGAACAGCAGCAGCAATTTAAAAGCCATTGCTTCAGCAGAAGCTTAGCTCAGTTGGCGGCTGTAACCTGACACTGAATTTCACCTGACTGTAAGCCTTGTAGACTTATAATCAGAATACTTCCCCTGTGAATGTTAGTGGCAGCTGTGTGTGCCAGTAGGGATTGGGACACCAGGGTGACCTTGGGGATTGCAGAATGGTATGGTTTCCACTGACACTGTGCACAAGAATGAAAGCAGCAGTCACTCACAAGCTGTCATAGAGTGATATATGGGCACTGCAGTAAATGGACAATTGGTTCGCAGTATAGTAAAACTCCACACTGCAATAACAGTCACTTTTGTGGGCTGACAGATGACTGTACTGTACCTGAATGGAAAGCATGATGGATTCTGATGCAACAAAGGAGAATTAACAATGAAAAGAAAATTGGAAAGTATGCCGTTTATTCTAAAAACAAACATTGATTTCCAAAAAGCATAGATCTGTGCCACTACAGTTTAGGAATAAAAAATAAAAAACATGAACAAACAAAAAAATGTAGCCTTTTTTTCTTCCAGAAGCTGTTTTATTTTGTAATAATAACATTTACAGGCTATGCTTACAGTACCAAATTTTAAACCTTTTTATTTAATTTTATCCTGGTAATGGATTCTAGTACTGTTTATAATATATGCCTTTAAATTTAAAAGGTGCAATAGTCTTTTTGAAGACCAGACTATTATTACTGTACAAAATATCAAAGTGTAATTCCCTCTGCAGGAAGAAAATCCTTGTATAACTACAATGTATAGATTAAAAAATATTTTATAGAGGTTACACATTTGAATATTACCCTATATGCAAGTAAAAGCATTCTATCCATTTAAAAGACTGTACAGGGTGCTGGTGTAAAATAATTGGGAAAAATGTTAGAATTAAAAAAAAAAAAATGTGATGGTTATTCAGGTTAACAGCTGGTCATACTACTGTAGTTCAAGACAAGACAGTCCTTTCTAAAAGTGTAATAGTAAAAGCCTGCCAATGTGAAACATAGTAAAAGGATTTTAAAAGTAAAAGTATTTCAAAAGTTCTCTCAGGCCTTACCAGTCCATTTTGTTTTATTTATTTATTTCGTTTTCTAGCCAAGACCATAATATATGTATTTCTTTCCCTTGCCCATAACAGAATGACTGGCAGGCACAAGATAAGAATCAGCCGTATACATTCCACATGCTTGATTTCGTTTCCTGATCCTTTTTAATGATTCATTCAGTACAGACCCACCGTCTATTGCATTCAGCAAATAGGCTCCTTCTTCTTTATCATATATTAAAAAGCCCTTCCATTTCAGGAAAGCCTTTGACAGATACAATGTCTATAGAGCTCAGATGTCCCCAGGGTATTCGTACATTAGATGGATACCAAAGGCCATGGTTGATACAACAACTTGTTTGGGAAGGGCATCATATTTGGGAAGATGGATAGCAACAGATAGTTTTGATAGCATATTGCAGGGATACAATAAGCATTTTATCATTCACAATAAATGCCTGACGTGTAGAATTGAGTGATTTGTTAATGGAATGTATCCCAAGACCCCCTTAATTCCTTTTAGGAAACAACATTTTTTGTGTTGCTTTGAATTAATGTGTTGGCTTGTAAGCTTAATATACTAACACATATTTAGACAGGCACCTTCTCTGCAAAGTTTGCTGAATTTAAAATGTAAGTGGCTGGATACCTCAGATATTTATACATTTTTAATATTATCAAATATCCACATGTTGGTGCTATAAGTCTGCTGTCAAATCTAACACACAGCATTATATTAAGTTAGGAACACACAAGGAGTACTGCAATGATGTTCTTACCAGTGGTATTTTTGTAACACCAGTTTGTTCAGTTCGTAGGCATTTCAACCAGTCTTCACTTTAATTTGGTCGAGTAATGATATATAAATAATGGTGATAAGCTTCTTGGCACTATTTTCTGTTTTAGGTTCTGGTCCCAACAATTACCTTTGTTGGAATTCTATTAATCCTATTTCTGTACAGACCTAAACATTCTTATACAAAAATAACAAAAACACAATTTTAACTTGAATATCACTGAAGACATTTTCACTTTCAAGTTTGGTCACAATTGTAGATTTTTTTTTTTTTAATGTATTTATTTTATCCTGAATTGGGGATTGGATGTTTGCGAAACACGTTTTTTTAAATTAGTTTATGAAGAGTTCTTCACTTCACATTACCAGCTTCATATTGGTGTCTACAGAGTTACAAATATACCACAAAGGGACAGCTAGTATTAACATGAGATCTGATAAAGGTTACAATGTTCTACGTTGCAGATCATTTGTGGATTGACTGAATATCCCCATATACAGTAGATAGTCCTCATCTTACAATAACCTTTTGAGGACACTGTGAAACTATTCAAACATATGTCAGGTAGTCTGTGAAGCCTTACAGATATTTAGGAAATCCTTTACTCTTTGAGGACCATCTGGTTTAAAATTGCAATTAAGTCTATATTTGAATCGGCATCTTCATGTCATATTAAGATCCTGCAAGCCCTAGTATCCTGGGTGAAATAAAGAAGCAAATCATTACTCTGCGTTTGACCTGTACAGTATTTTCACTTCCACTATTGGGATCTTTAAATGCAAGCTGTTCCAGGAAACCTTTGAGTGCAATAACCATTTAACCTGTTAATTATTGAACATTTCCGACAGTCCTCTTAACAGTACATTTATAGTCGTTGGTTGTGTATGCTTTTGTATTATTGTGCTATACCTTGTCAGAATAATCCATTTGGAATGCAAATTGTATCTCTGACCCATTATATAAAAGCTCCATATAACAAATCAGTTCAGTCCTGATAGGCAAGACAGCAGATATAATTCTGCTAGACAGCACCAGGCTTCTGTTTCCCTCCCCAAATTTTCTTTAGGAACCAGATGCAGTAATATTGAGGAATGGTCCACACTTTGTCAGGTCTAATATCTACCATCCTGACTGACAGCTTTACAATTCTTGTAAGACTGGAACTTATAATAAGGAGATGCAACACAATCAGCTCACTGAACCCCAAAGACAGCTTTATTAGCAGACTGTATACAGTCCAAAATTGCTCAGTGTATACAGACCACATGGAACAGGCAATAACATACAGTAAGAACACATACAGGGTTATGTACAGCACCCTGAGAGAGAGAGAGAGAGAGAGAGAGAGAGACCCCAGCTGGGAGTTACTTGTATAACATCGATATATATAAACTTAAGTACTGTTGCTTAGACTCAACAGACTGTCTTATAAGCTTGATATGCTTACTTTGAGCGTTTCACAATGTAGCGATAAAAGGCCTGCCACCAATCGAAGAGGGCAGCCTAACATACATTTTCTCAGAACAGAGTCATAAAACAAGACTAAAATAATAACAATCCTCTAAATCTATAACCTTATCAATAGATTTGCTGCTTGATGGCTATGCAAATTACTGAGTGCTGTAGCTCCCTTTTCTGAAGAGCTTATGAATACTTGCATGTTAAATGAATGTGACTGGCAGTCCGTAGTGAAAGCCTCAGATCTTTCATGCATTTTACAAATGTAGTAAATGTATTTTTAGGATCACTCTGAACATTTCAAATAAAAAAAATTGTAATTTCTTTAGTGAATCTCATTAGTGTTATGAGGAATACTTAACTGCCTTTCACCTCTGGAGGCTTATGCTCTGTATGAATAAGCAGTGTGAGATTTAAATTATTTTACCCCGTTTTTTCTCGGAAATTTTAACTGCCCAATTGTGTTCATTCAACGCTGTGACTCCCTACAACAGCTCCGCAGAACAGAAGGTCTTCTAAAGCGTCTCTAAAACGTCTTCCTCTTGAAAACTAGAAGCTTAAAAAGCTGATGTTGGCGAGCTACTGACCACTGGTGGACAAAGTCAGCCCTGTAGGTGTCCGCTTAAGCTCACAGAGTGCATGGTCAGAAGGGGCTGCTGTAGTCCAGTCGGGTGACCAACTCTGCCTCCCTAACCTGAAAAAGCACCACAGCCAAATCAACACTGCTAGCAGAATCACCGACAAATACTGGCGAGTTTGCATAGCCAGGACGTGAACCTGTGATTCCCTGACTGTATGATCACCACACGGTTGTGCCTTTACCAGATGAGCCACTCTGGGACCCCCAACTATTATTCTTTTATTTTTTTAAGCACCGCTTTTTGTTGAGTCTTCTATAATTTGGTCAAGGTTAGGGGTTTGGGTATCCGCTGACAGACAGGAGAGAGACTGGAGGTTGTCTTTGCCACGCCACTCAGATGCGCAGGATTTATTTGCAATGTTTACAAATAATTCTTATTGCAGTTACCAATAGCTGCCACTAGTGTACAAGAAATGGTAAGATCCAGTGTGGAAAGGCATACAAAAGATGTGTAAGCAAAATAATAAATGCAAAACTAAAGAGTAAAAAACACAACTAACAAAAGGAGGTCCAGCTCCAGGAACCTTCTCCCTGACCCAAACTCAGATATACTGGGTTGGGATTAAAAATCCCCTAAATTAGCCCTAGTCTTATGTTGCTGTTCTCCCGGTCTACACTCAGCGAACGAGTTGCTCACTCTGGTTCAAACACTCAGCAGTGAGGTTTCTCAAACAATCCGCCTCCAGGCTTGTAAAGAGCAAAGGACTGGCTTTCCAGATCCTTTTCAAAGCATGTGGCCAGGGGTTAATTGATAATCAATACATCAATTAACACCTGGCCACATTCCAATCTTGTTCTAATTTAGGGATTCTAACTCCTAGACCAGCCATATTTAACGTATTTCAAAAAACAAAAACACTATTTACAGTCATAAATTGATACATGACCTTTTCCTAAAAAAATACATAAATAATACTTAGACATAAATGTCCTGTTTTGTACAAATTAAAGGGGACAGTTATCTTTGGAGCAACACAGATAAAAATAGCTGAATGCAAAACATTTTTTCCTGCCAGGCTTGTCAATTGCATTTCCTGTACAGTCTTAAGATTACTGAAGGCTTTACTTATGTTTATCCTTGGTGAAATTAATTGACAAAAGTTAGATAAATATATAGGAAACTCCCCTTTTTAAGTTACAACACCAACGCACGTTGCTCCATAATCTTGTCTAGGGGTGAGCATTTGATATTTCCTTTTAACAAAACATGCTTGAACAAATAACAGATCATATTTGGCTGCCAGTAAAATAAAATCAAGTGGAATCAAAGATATTTAATAACCCCTTAAAGGAAAAGTAATTTTAGTATACAATATTCATGGATAAATATTATATAGCCCTTTCCATGTACCACAAGTGCTTGCATGATTCAAGGATTTGAATTATGCGGATCTTTGGAGACTTGCAAAGCTTAATTACACTGTAAGACAGTCAAGACATATGGGAGGTGAGGGTTTATTGCAAGTACTTTTCATTATTATTTTTGGATTACATATTTCAGTGCTTTGTGGAATGACTGTTCTGAAGTTGCATAAAACATTTGAAATGTTACTGTTGCAGGTGTAAACTGTAATTTATATTTGGCAGCAATATATTACTATACTTTTATTTTTTTCCTTCTTCACATTTATATAATCACTGTGCACTCATTATCACTTTGATTTACATGTGTTTTATGTATTCGATTTGTTTTATTTTTTCGCTGATGTAAACATGTTATTCACCTGAACTTCATTCCCCAATTGACTAATGCGCTAATTAGACGGGACATTCTTCATAAGGCTTACCAGATTGTCATTTAGAAGGGACTTTAAAAACAGCAGAGCGAGCACAGCCTGAGAGACAGAGCACTGCGGCGAGGTGCAGCTTGTAGCCGAGGGAGGCAGGCGGCAGGCGGCAGGAGGCAGGAGGCAGGAGGCAGGAGGCAGGGAGGCAGGGAGACAGGGAGACAGGGAGACGTCTCGCAGAACTGGGAGAAAACTGGGAGAGAACCAGATAGAGGAACGTAGAAAGAAGCACGGAGCTGGAGAGACGTGCAAGAGAGAGCTGAGCACAGGCGTGTTTTAAGGCAGATTCAGCTTAGAGGGAAGAGGTGAGTTTACCTCCCTCTCACAGAAGTTAAGTGCGTCATCTATGTTTTATTGATTTTGTTTTTACCGTGTTTCTATATTTTAACTGTCTCAAATTGTTGCTTTAGCGGAGTGTTATTTAATTTTTCAGAAATCCCTCCCGTTTTTCAGACGCCTATTAGAACACGGAGAAGGGACTGTGATTGGACTTTTTATTATTTTTTTAAATTTCTACTTGTAATCTTTTTGTTGTTACTTTATTTCTTTTGGCCATTTTGTAGTCTTTTAAACTTTGATTTGAGTATTTACTTTTTAAAAAAAATAAATATTTAAGTATATTCTGTGCTCCTTGTATGCATTGCCAGGGTGTTGCTTCCCCAATACTAAAAATAACTATTCAGTTTTACCAGGTGACGTGTTATATATATATATATATATATATATATAATAATTATTTTATTGGAGTATCAGGAATTTATAAGGGAGAATGATGCTTGAAACAGCTCAAAGAGGTCCCCTGGTAAACTATGGTAAATACTACATCGTATCATGCCTAACTATTAAATTACTGAATAATGCTAAACTTAAAAATATTAAAAGAAACTTAATCAATGACAAACATTTCTACTGGAAGTCTGGAAGACATTGAGAGACTAAGTTTATTTTAGTATTTCTAAATGCATAGTATAACCATGGAGAAAGCATAAGGAAAAAATGCAAAATGATTGAGTAATTTTACCATGGTGAACTTGTATAAGGGTAAATGTGGGCAGCTGTCAAATATCCTATGAGATTAACTTTTTTTTATTGCAATGTTAAGTGATCTGTTGGAGTCTTGCACATCTAACTTGTATAAAAAGTACACTATATAATAATCTATGCTACTATTAACACATGTGTGCTGTGGATGACTTGTCTTTTCAAAGAAAGATTGAACAGGTTCTGTTTATAAGCAGATTTATTGTAATAAACACTTAATCAAATTCATTGCTTTTTCCCCACAGTAATATTTCACATTGCTTTAAAGTTTTATTCATATGATTTCATGTTGAATAATCAATTCCCAAGGTATTTAATAACTTCTTACAAGTTCATTAATATGTTTCTGTATTGGTTAGTTTTCCAGACTTTATTTTTATTTGGACTGTTGCTCATAGGACTTCAGCTGTGTGTCGGGAAGATCTTAATACCTACTGCACAGGGAGTGAATCTAGTGTTGTGGCAAGATCAATTAGTTTCACTCCATTCAAAGAGAAATGCATTCTAGAAAACTAATATACTAAAAAAAAAAAAAAAGCACTATAGAAAGTTGTGATGCTAATGAGAGGTAGGAAAATGTGGCCATTTGTCTTAGTTTTTTCCAGTCTGGACAGACTTCACCTGCAGGGTTGTACTGTATGTTGCCTTTGGGGATTATAAATAGTTTTGTAAATACAGGGGCAGCAGTGTGGAGTAGTGGTTAGGGCTCTGGACTCTTGACTGGAGGGTCACGGGTTCAATCCCAGGTGGGCACGCTGCTGCTGTACCCTTGAGCAAGGTACTTTACCTAGATTGCTCCAGTAAAAAACCACCTGTATAAATGGGTAATTGTATGTAATAAAAAAAAAATGTGTAAAAAAATGTAATTGTATGTAAAAATAATGTGATATCTTGTAACAATTTTAAGTCACCCTGGATAAGGGCGTCTGCTAAGAAATAAATAACAACAATATTTTCTGCGTGTATTTTCACACCATAAATGTTTGATCAGTTGATGTATCTGGGTTTTTTGGGTGAGAAGTTTGACCACCATTACATTTATTGTAAATTGTGCATCCACATGTTAAACCTGCAACAGAAAAATAGATTTATTTTTTTTATCTGTATCTTAAAACGCTTCATCTACAAATGTTATAATACTGTAGATTACACCTATTAAGGGATATGCTATTACTATATTTTCTTATACTTTTACATCAGACAAAATACTAAAGCTAAATAGTACAGTATAATGTACTGCATGCAATCTCTTCTAACAATGAGACACTTTTTACACACAACATTTTAACTTTTACTATAGTTGCACACATGTCTGTTCTGGAGAATGCAATATATATAGATTACATTTTACAAGCAGTCTTGATCCCCTAAAGATCAAATGTTCAGGAAAAAATAGTTATTGGAATAAATCTCTGAAGTGCAGTTTTATTTTTTCTTTTTTTTTTTTCTTGTATACTTAAAATTAAACTCCAATTACATCCACCAGCTGTTAATTAGGAATCCAAAGCAGGCATTATGGGATTTTTATTTTATTTTTTAGGGTTTATTAAAAAAAAAAATGGAATGAAATCAATACAGAAACCACTACATCTGGCTAAAAAGCTCTCAAATAATTCAATATTACCTGACTTTGAGGGATCACAAAAGATAATTGAGTTGGTTTTACCTTGTAAATACAGTTTTATCATAAAATTCCTGAACATAGGTATGTTTGTTTAATTTTTGTAAGTAGCTCTATAAAAATAAAAGCTATGATTTATACAAACATCCAACCTCAGGGGAACGTCAAGGGAATACTAAACACATTGATGCGAACAGAGCCTGGTGGTTGAATATAGTTCCAAAGCCACAATGTGATCTTTCAGCTAATTAGTGCCAAAAAATGTTAGAGCTAAAGATGCTTGTGGTACCTGGGCAAACTTAATGATGCCATTTTAAATGGCAATCACAACCATGTTCAGTTTTGTACTATTTTGTGTCTAGAAGAGATGTCATCTTTGTGCAGTTTTATTCCAGAAGCAGAAGTCCAGGGGTAATGGTTGGGAGGAACCTTGTATTGGTTGGTGATGCGGGTACCCACGCATTAGTAGATTGAGGATGCTCTTTTGGTAGTAGAGTGTTGGGAGACACAGGGAACTGTGACTTTCTGCTGTATCCATGGGGAAACCAGGACATATCCCATCATTAAAAAATATTTGACTGTTGGAAGTCAGACAAGCCATGTAATCGTGGCTGTCACCAAAAAGTTACCATATCCAGTAATTTTAGGTAGTCTGGCCATTTAAAAAAATGTAATGAGTAAAAATGTGGGGTCAATCTCTGCTAGGACAATTGGGGCAAAAGTCTGTTGGTTGAATTTTCCCGCTGCACGCTGATTTGTTCCGCCCAAAGAAAACAAAGAGAGCAAAGGGTGGAAAAGTTGGAGGGAATATCAAAGAGACAAGGTTGGGGTTTGGTGGGAGAATCCTCGAGGTCTACTAAAACGCCAGGGGAGGGGGATTGGCATCCAATGTGACCTGCGGGTGGGGGTACCGATACCCACAGTGCACAAGCTATTATAGCCCTGCTTGATATACCAAAGGTCTGGGACTGGGATTGTGGAAGGGTCGTGGGTAATTCACTGACACGGGGGAGACAGAAAGGTGAACTTGAAACACCGCACAGTTGTTTAGTTTTATTATTGGTGGGTGATTCCACATTATTGGTGGAGCTGCTGATTCCACAGAAGTGGCTATGCCAACTTCCAGCAAGTTTATCGCAGGGGAAATATAGGCCAACTCAGTGGTAAGTGTGACGGGGTTTCAGTGCGAGCTTTAGTTCAGCCAAGGAGATTCTTAAGGCATCTAAATTAGCTACAAAGACTTTCATGAAGATGGTGGGAAGTTATTTTGTACCTTATGCAAAAAGGTACTTGACCACAAAAAGAAGTCAACTATTGATCCTTTAAAGTCCATTTAACATACAAACCGCAAGTCCAGTATTTCCAGTACTCTCTGTCAAAGCTTCTGTTAAAACGCAGAATACAGTGACAATGACCATGGATTATTTTTATTTTTTTTTAACAAAAGGGTTTCGTATTTAGTTGCAAGTTCAAAGCAAAGCTTTGTTCCATTACTTTTATGTGAGAGGTCAGAGAAACAATTAGGACTTTGCTTGTACTCCCTATGTTGCAGGTCCTGAAAGATGCCATTCTAAATAATTTTTTGTACATGGTGTAGTAACATGAATGCTCAAAAAGGAGGGGGGGGGGGCAACTATTATATATTATCCAATTGCTTGGAGTAACTTAACATTTTAGTGAAATTTATTATTTTTTTTATTTATTTAATTGTTACTTTCCGCATTTGTTTTGTGGTATGTGATGGTAGCACTTTCACATTGTAGCCTTGGTCAACGAAACAAAAAAAGTAGTTTATCAGCCGATCAATGTTGCCTGTCACGGTTTCCAAACTATTTCTAATGTGCTGTCTTGATGTGAATACGTTTTAAAATTACAACATTTTGGTGATGTTTCTAAAAATACCCTGTTCCATTTGTACAAAAATGCTCCAAGCCTAGGACACGTTTGTAAAACAGTGCATTTGTAAAATTTACCAATGATGTTTTTAATTCCTGTGCACCACTAAAACATTATTCTGCTAGGCAAATGTTTTTACTAATGTGTTAGAATAGTCATATGGTTTTGGCCATAACTGTATTTAATTTAATTTTATGTATTTAACACGGTTGCGCGCACTCACACTTTGCCCCTTTAAAAACATAGCTCTGACACAAACTTGAGATTAACACTTTGTACGTGCACTTTTAAGAATACAAAAATAAAATAAACACCTAGCTCTACTCGAGCACTAACTGAACATACAGGAACACACTAACTATACACAGGACAGCTTAGCGGTTTACCCGTTAACAAACACACTTTTACACACTGTAGCACGGTAACACAGTACCTTTCATTTGACTGCTCGGCAGGAGGGTACACCTTCCTGCTTCCTTCCACTCAGCAGTCCAGAACAGACTGGCTGTCTCCCTTTTAAACTCTGCACCTGGCTTTAATTTACAATAACTGCTAGGTGCAGGTGATTAACAATTAACATTCAAATTAAACCATTAACACACACATTTGCATGTGTGTTTGGCAGGGAGGATTTTAACACCTTCCCTGCCTTGCTACAATATATTTAAAAAAACATCCAATAGTCAGTGCTGTAACAGTTTTAAAAAAGTGAATTTTCTTTGCTTTTATTGTGTGTTTTTTCTTTGAGTTTCATAAAATATGGCAGAGTAACATGTTCTGTTTTTTTTTTTTTTTTCAGATTTTTGCAGACTTAGTCGAGTCCTCAAACTTCGAGGTCAAGTGTAAAGCGTTCAGTGTCTATCATTCAATTCCGTCTGAATCCTTGAAACAAAACTAAAATCAATTTTCATTCAACCAGTGGTAGTAGTAGGGGAACAGTTTACCGAACGAATGTGGTCTGATCTCCCTCAGGAATAATGCACAAATACTAAATACAAAAATTCAATTCAGCACAGGTGGTTTAGTGAACTGTGATGGGCGCTCGGGGCCCGATTACTGTGATGGGCACTCAGGGCTTGAGTGAATAATAAATTTGGCCGGAGGCCTAGTCCTTGGGTGCGCAAAGGCTACCTGCGTGAGGCCGGCTGGAAAAAACATGAACAGTTACATGCATCCCAGCGCCCCAGCTACGAAGTGGTTATGAGCCACCTCCCCCCCAGGGACGAGGTACACTGCCAGGTGGTGGCTAGGGTGGAGGAGGCCAAAATAAAAGCAGTGACATGAGAGAACACATGGAGCCTTTATGCACGTGCTGATGATGTGTTGGTTAGTGGCGGATTCTCCTGCAGAAAAAGCAACCGAGTTTACCAATGATTTTTTCTAGCTAGATTATTCTATTTGCATGCCTTCTGTCACTATCTTCTTTTCTCTTGGAATACTGTTTGAATGAACCTGAAGTTTATAGATAAGCTTAAAGTTCAAGTTTGTGGACGTTTCATTTTGATAGAAGCCGTGATCTGAACGATAGAGCCGGTGTAGTGTTAGAAAGTGGTACATCATCAGAATGTGGTACGCGTACCAAAACCAAAGTGGTGCGCTGTCAGATTTTAGGTTTTAGATTACATTAAAAATGACATACAAAAAAGACTGGAAAATGATAAATTAAATAATAAAAAAGGAAAAGACTGAAAACAGCATAACGTAGCTTCCCTGCTTTTTTAGCGGAAGTTGTTTAGGCATACGCTAGCAATCGCAGTTGCTATGTACCACTTTTTAACACGCAACTCAAAATAACACTAGATCAGTAAGAAATTAAAGTTCCTTTCACTTCGGACTATATCATCTACTTGGACATCAATTTGGGTAAAATCTACAAATCTGTTTTAGACATTGCCGGAACTGTGTGTGTGTGTGTATATATTTTTTATATATACAGTACTGTGCAAAAGTTTTAGGCAGGTGTGAAAAAATGCTGTAAAGTAAGTATGCTTTCAAAAATAGACATGTTAATAGATTATATTTATCAATTAACTAAATGCAAAGTGAGTGAACAGAAGAAAAATCTAAATCAAATCCATATTTGGTGTGACCACCCTTTGCCTTCAAAACAGCATCAAGCATCAATTCTTCTAGGCACACTTGCACACAGTTTTTGAAGGAACTCGGCAGGTAGGTTGGCCCAAACATCTTGGAGAACTAACCACAGTTCTTCTGTGGATTTAGGCAGCCTCAGTTGCTTCTCTCTCTTCATGTAATCCCAGACAGACTCGATGATGTTGAGATCAGGGCTCTGTGGGGGCCATACCATCACTTCCAGGACTCCTTGTTCTTCTTTACGCTGAAGATAGTTCTTAATGACTTTCGCTGTATGTTTGGGGTCGTTGTCATGCTTTAGAATAAATTTGGGGCCAATCAGATGCCTCCCTGATGGTATTGCATGATGGATAAGTATCTGCCAGTACTTCTCAGCATTGAGGAGACCATTAATTCTGACCAAATACCCAACTCCATTTAAAGAAATGCAGCCCCAAACTTGCAAGGAACCTCCACCATGCTTCACTGTTGCCTGCAGACACTCATTCGTGTACGTTCTCCAGCCCTTCGGCGAACAAACTGCCTTCTGCTACAGCCAAATATTTCAAATTTTGACTCATCAGTCCAGAGCACCTGCTGCCATTTTTCTGCACCCCAGTTCCTGTGTTTTCGTGCATAGTTGAGTCGCTTGGCCTTGTTTCCACGTCGGAGGTATGGCTTTTTGGCCGCAAGTCTTCCATGAAGGCCACTTCTGACCAGACTTCTCCGGACAGTAGATGGGTGTACCAGGGTCCCGCTGTTTTCTGCCAGTTCTGAGCTGATGGCACTGCTGGACATCTTCCGATTGCGAAGGGAAGTAAGCATGATGTGTCTTTCATCTGCTGCAGTAAGTTTCCTTGGCAGACCACTGTGTCACGGTCCTCAACGCTGCCCGTTTCTTTGTGCTTCTTCAAAAGAGCTTGGACAGCACATCTGGAAACCCCTGTCTGCCTTGAAATTTCTGCCTGGGAGAGACCTTGCTGATGCAGTGTAACTACCTTGTGTCTTGTTGCTGTGCTCAGTCTTGCCATGGTGTATGACTTTTGACAGTAAACTGTCTTCAGCAACCTCACCTTGTTAGCTGAGTTTGGCTGTTCCTCACCCAGTTTTATTCCTCCTACACAGCTGTTTCTGTTTCAGTTAATGATTGTGTTTCAACCTACATATTGAATTGATGATCATTAGCACCTGTTTGGTATAATTGTTTAATCATACACCTGACTATATGCCTACAAAATCCCTGACTTTGTGCAAGTGTACCTAGAAGAATTGATGCTGTTTTGAAGGCAAAGGGTTGTCACACCAAATATGGATTTGATTTAGATTTTTCTTCTGTTCACTCACTTTGCATTTAGTTAATTGATAAATATAATCTATTAACATGTCTATTTTTGAAAGCATTCTTACTTTACAGCATTTTTTCACACCTGCCTAAAACTTTTGCACAGTACTGTATATGTATATAGGAACTGGGGTGCAGAAAAATGGCAGCAGGTGGCAGCAGGTGCTCTGGACTGATGAGTCAAAATTTGAAATATTTGGCTGTAGCAGAAGGCAGTTTGTTCGCCGAAGGGCTGGAGAGCGGTACACGAATGAGTGTCTGCAGGCAACAGTGAAGCATGGTGGAGGTTCCTTGCAAGTTTGGGGCTGCATTTCTGCAAATGGAGTTGGGGATTTGGTCAGAATTAATGGTCTCCTCAATGCTGAGAAGTACAGGCAGATACTTATCCATCATGCAATACCATCAGGGAGGCATCTGATTGGCCCCAAACATACAGCGAAAGTCATTAAGAACTATCTTCAGCGTAAAGAAGAACAAGGAGTCCTGGAAGTGATGGTATGGCCCCCACAGAGCCCTGATCTCAACATCATCGAGTCTGTCTGGGATTACATGAAGAGAGAGAAGCAACTGAGGCTGCCTAAATCCACAGAAGAACTGTGGTTAGTTCTCCAAGATGTTTGGGCCAACCTACCTGCCGAGTTCCTTCAAACAGTTTTTTGCCTTGCTGATGCAGTATAACTACCTTGTGTCTTGTTGCTGTGCTCAGTCTTGCCATGGTGTATGACTTTTGACAGTAAACTGTCTTCAGCAACCTCACCTTGTTAGCTGAGTTTGGCTGTTCCTCACCCAGTTTTATTCCTCCAACACAGCTGTTTCTGTTTCAGTTAATGATTGTGTTTCAACCTACATATTGAATTGATGATCATTAGCACCTGTTTGGTATAATTGTTTAATCATACACCTGACTATATGCCTACAAAATCCCTGACTTTGTGCAAGTGTACCTAGAAGAATTGATGCTGTTTTGAAGGCAAAGGGTGGTCACACCAAATATGGATTTGATTTAGATTTTTCTTCTGTTCACTCACTTTGCATTTAGTTAATTGATAAATATAATCTATTAACATGTCTATTTTTGAAAGCATTCTTAATTTACAGCATTTTTTCACACCTGCCTAAAACTTTTGCACAGTACTGTATGTATATATATATATATATACACTGTGTTCTTAAATAGTAAATTTAGTATTTGTTTTGCAAAACAAACGTTCCGTTACGCTTTCATTGCATTTGCACTTGTATTAAGTCTGTAATACAACGATGCATTTACGAGATTGTGCTTCAGTTCATTTGATTTCTAATGTATGCATCTTTTCTCTTTTACACACAGATGTTATATATTTATGTATTTACCCTTTGTGTAGGTTCATAATGGTATTTAAAAAAAAAAAAAAAAAAAGATTTCTAGTTTGACGCTGCACAGTGTATTGTTAATGTGTTTTTCCCGCATCCATGATAAATTATTTTCATTTTGGTAAATGAAGTAGTATTAAGTTATTCTGTCATTCTTTTTTGCATATCAGTATGATATCTGCCTGTTTGACGGTAGGCAATTTTCGATTTGAGACTTTAGTGCATAGTTTTACACTGAATTTGCCAGATGAATTCATTGACATTACTTGCAAACAGTGATCTCGCACAGCAACTTTCTGTGAGAAGCTCTAGAAGTATGATCATAACTTACATGATTATTTTTTCATTCATTTTGTTTTCAGGAAACTCTAAATTAAAGGTGACCAATGTTCTATTGTTTTCAGTGCAAACAAATTATATTACAGAGATTCAGGGAGCTCAGCAAAATCAAATTACATATTTTTCAAGAATGCAGTTTTAGAAATGTGCTTAAACATAGAACACGGTTTAAAAGTAGTAAAGATAAAGGCTTGTTAAAAGCCAAATTATTACTTACTACTTTACCATGCTGACATTTATTTATTCCTTATAAAACTTAATGCAAAAGAGAAAAAAAAAAATTGGTCTGTGATGGTTGGATTTGTGTTACGTTACAACCTAACCTGCTTCCAATTTCTTATTCTTACTATAATTGGCTAACCAGTGACTGGATAATGTTTTGTTGGGTGGGTTTTTATTGTGCACAGTTTCCTAGTAACTGCAATATTACTTGTGAATAGAAAATAAAAAAAGGCCTGAATATCTCCGAGTCGTCATGGAGCCCGAATGTTTGAGTCCATGTCCGAGTCACACAAGGCTCAGGCCGAATTGAGTCAGAGTCTTTTGCGGCCGTGACTCGAGTCCAAGTCACCAATGTGATTCGAATCCTACATGTCTAGATTTTAGTAATGTGATTTAATTAACCAACATTTTATCTATTAATACTCATTAACACGGTTTTTCATCATTCATTTGACTAGTTCTTTTATAGAAAGCACACTTTTCTCTTTGCAGATTTTGGGAACTTTTACTGAAGATTTCATGAGGACTAACATAGGAATGCTACACAACTTTATATATATATATATATATATATATATATATAATGTGTGTGTGACGGAAATATGAGTTCTGGTTGTGAGGGTACTAAGTAGCAAAAGGGAAAGGCTTTGGACAGGTTGTTCTGACAGTTCATTCCCTAGGTCGGGAGGTCAGTTAGCCTGGAAAAAGACGAGACTCCAGTGCGGGAATGTATTGACCTGGAAGGTAAACGAGGTAGCAACTGCAGGCAATAGTCAGCTGTAACTGACCTAACCGGAAAATATGATGTTTAAAGTATAATACGTGTTTTTCCTTTAATTTAATGAAGCTAAATATTTTTACGTTATCTATGTGTTGACTGTTTCCTGGGGGGGGGAAGCATAAAAAAATAATAAATCAAACATGGCATATGTTGATTTTCTATTAATATACTGGAGTTTGTATATGCTTGTGAAGTCTAAGAGGAAAACATTGATTGGGTGTGCTAACAGTTTGGGCTCACATTTTAGGGCCCCCCTACTTTTACTTTTTGTCCCATAATTCAAGCACTGGAGGGAAATCATTTTTCTTGAGCCAGGATGAACACCATAAACCAATATAACTACACTACTACAGATTTGCTTTAACATGTGTTTCTTTCAAAACTGTATATGTGAGAAATGGAATCACATACATGGAATTTATTAAGAAGCAGTTATTTCATTAGCTGTAGTACTGATGTAGATGTGAATAAAGACTAACAATTGGCACCCCTAGTTCCAGTTTGCTAAGATGAATCTGATTTGAGTGTTCTGAGAATCGTCTGTCTCACACAGACATGAACTGGGCAAAGTACTAAACCCACTCAATGGATATCAATTACAGTACTACAAAAAAAAAAACATTAATGCACACACACACACACACAGCAGAGACTAATTTAAAAATGTTAAGTAAATGAATAAACATTGTAGTGCTGCATACCAGTGTGTAATATTGTACTGTAATTGTACGCAGCTTTATTTAATATTGTATTTGTTAAAGAAAAAAAATACAAAAATAAAAGATGATTTTATTATTTGTTTGAAGGGAAATCACTCCAGAGTTGCTCTAAGTCCATGACAACTGAGTGTAGCTGTATTGGTAAACGTTTGATTGACATGTTATTTTATTTCTCTAAATATGACTATCCTCTAAGAACGTTTTATTATGGACATTTAAAGTTTAAAATAACTTAACACGTTGCAAATCTGTAACTATTGACAGGACCATCAACATCAATGTTTCTAGGTGGCTATGTCACCATGGGAACACACAGCCGTCCCTGGACAGGATGATAGGAGCTGTTTAGACACACCGCATGCCAGGGCTGCTTTCAGTACAGAGCGGAGAGCTGCAGACATAACTTCATAACAGAGGTTGGACAGCATAAGTGCGTTTTACACAGTATTCCGATTCCGATAAATCTGGCAGACAGAAACGGGGGAGCAGAAGAATACAAGGAAGCCAGTGGGTTACACAGACAATTTAGACGGAATATTGAACAACATTTATAATAAAACATGTGCAATAACAGCAAAAAGACCCCCTGGGTCAACGGACGTCTATAAACTTTCTTAAGAGATAAAGGTGCGTGCAGCGTTACCTGCCACTTTCCTGCAACCATTCCCAAAAACAACAAACAAGCGACTGCTTCATCTGATGTATGGCACACAGCAAGACGGCGAAGTTGCAGACGGAGTGGAATTAATGACCACAAGCTGCGGCGACAAAAGCCCTGCCACTGGAGTCTAACTGGAGCGGGGTGAAGAGTCTGTGCGAACCCATCTGATGCGCACGACATAGCAGCAGCGCTCGGCATACGATCTGTAGCTAGCACGGCGGAACGGACTGGGACATCATTCAGGCAGCCTAACTTGACCAAACCGGACTATTTTGTTATATATATATATATATAATGGTGGTGACAGCAACAACAAGCTGGATACACGGTGAACTGAACACTCAGTAATACCATAATACTTTTTTTGTATTTATTTTTTGTATTATATAAACAGTTTTTCACGGTTTTTATTTCAGAAGTAATGCAGAGAGGATATTGGCAAATATTTAGCAGGGAGTATCAAACCGTGTGATAACTGGCAACAGAATGCACAAGAATTTGGAAAATAATAAACACGCTGTTATAGTCAAAACTGAGAAGAACCAAGTATTTATGTATACATATATTTAAATAATAATAATAATAATAATAATAATAATAATAATAATAATAATCTGTTTTACCACATGGAGGTTACTGCATATCCCCAGCCCGGAGAACTGCAGGAAAAATAATAAGATTCCCACACACTGTGTGAAGCGGACTATTTCATTCCAAATTAGATAAAACTTCTGAAGAGCACAGATAGGGCAACCGAAGCTAAGCATCTTGCAAATATTAGACTGCTGATAAACGAGTTTAAGCTGCTTTTGTTCGTAAAAGCACCAGTTAAAAGCCCCACAAATCAAACCACCAACCGGGGCTTATCTGCTGCAATGTCGTGAACTGGAAGTATCCACTGCATTAATTACAGTACAAGAGCCATCATATTGCCAAGAGAACAGGTTTACGAAAGTTAGTTGATAATAAGACATTATTATATGACTGCATACGATTAGGATCCCAAATACCCAGAAAGATCGTTGCATAACACATTTAACTACAATATTTATTGTAAGGTACGGAGCCAAGGCTGAACCTGCATGGGTGAAGTCGATTGCAAGAAAGTATCGACTGATGGACGTGCAACTGATGGTATAACAGCAACACAAATCCTGTAGGAAGATATATCTGTCTTTCGGACTGCCGCAAGGTAGTACAGTCGCCTCTGCCATACATCTGTTTTCTTGAGAATTGAATGAACAGACTGAACATATTCAACAAACAGATTTAAACTCCACAAGATGAGCGTCCGGAGAAAATATTCCATCCAACTGCTGCAGGTAAGGCACCCAACAACGCGTGTATTATAACCATGTATGCTGCATTTGCTTATTGAAGTTAAATGTGCAAAATAAGCTTTCGTGATTAATTTAATCTAGTATTATGCTGTGTTCTAAAATAAAATGGATGGTTTTATTTTGTTTTGTTCTTCTGAAAATATCTATCTATCTATCTATTATTTAACTACGTTGCTAAGTTTGTAGACACTACATGTAAAGCGTAGGAGTAAAACCAATAATATAAAAAGGTAGTCATGTTGTTAAATGTATCCCGATACACGTCGACATTGTTTTTAAGTACAGCACTCAGTATAGTTGCACCTCTGAAGTAGAACTTGAATGTAACCAAAATATTAATTATGATTATGATTATGATTATTATTATTATTATTATTATTATTATTATTATTAATACTGCATTGTGTTTGTCTTTTTCAAATAACAATATGAACGACAAATGTATCAGTTTATAAGCAAGGATGTGATGGTATTGATTTAAAGAGGTTCGACATTTTAGAAAGGCTACCTTGTTTACATATCTTAAAACATAATACCTTGGGGTTATTTTGTCGCTCGTTTTTATTTCAGCATGACGTTACTTCTGCTGTGTCATTATGTGCAAGGGTTAATAGTATTCAGAAGTCGATGCTTGTGAATGTTTCACGTGGCTAGCTTTAGAAATGTAATCAAAGGCTGTACAACTAATGATTCCAGGATACGAAATCTAAAATCAGCATTATTACGATGATAACTTGAATAAAGTGAACGCTGGATGAAGTGAATATAGTGGTGTAGTGCCCCTTTGCTACTTTATTATTCTTTGGAGAAACACTTTTTTTTTCTTAATCGGATATTTAACACACATTGTGCGTTTTCCTTAAATAAACTCTGTTCATTTACATTAATTTAGAGTGTACAAGAAATCATCATGCAGAAAAAAAAGGAAATAGTTCATAACATTGAAAATGTTTGTGGAACACTGCTTGTCAAAATGTTGCTCTTGGATAGTCCGTTAAGATCTACCCTTTATTAACATCGCTGATTTTTAATGCATCTCTCCCGTCTGTGTTACACACGTCTTGACGTTTTATTTTTCAAACAAGAGTCAGTACAGTGTACATACGTCAGTGGAAACACATTAGGCAAAAGAACATTCTACACAAATGGTATGCAAATAAAGACACCGCCTTATTACCCGTAGTAAAATAAACCAAACGTGAATGAATCGACCGTGAACGCAAAATGACACAGAGGGTATTAACTAAACATTATTTTGTTGTATTTTGCCCAATGTTCACGGCTCAATCGTTGAATGCACATAGCAACCAACAGGTTTAATTGTAAGTAACAAAATATAAATGATAACGTGTAGTGTGTTAAAGCTTACTGCCCGATAATTCAGTACTGCATTTTAAAGTATTTATAATATTACAATTCTAAAAGTTGCACATACTCAACAGGTTACATTTAAAATGGCAATTTAATAATTAGAATGCGAGGCACATAAGTTCCACTATTTTGATTGATGTGCATTTATTTCAGTTAATCTGTTTAGCCTTAGAACTGCACATTCGACCTTACATTGTAATGTACTATTGTGTACACAGTAACTTCTCAATGCAGCACAATAAAGTGCAGAAGTTCCAGGTACCTACAATGAATATTTGAGTTGTCACTGTGTCAAATACTGTAAACAATCATCCATTTGGGAATAATGTAGCCTGGAAAGAATGTCAAAGTAGCTTTCTTAATTAACTGTACAACTTTGATACCTTTCCAATGGCTGATAATGATACTGGTTTACTACTTTGATTGGGGTATATACTGCTTTATTGTAGGGTGACCATGGCCATGCCTGGCAAACCTGCATAGAGGTTTAAATCGTTTGGAAGTGATGAGTGACTGTTCCTTAATGATCCCCAACACAAATTGCACATGGTCCTTGAGCCATATATGGCACGTTACTATCTGGCCAAAAGTTTTACATCACCTAGAATCTTAGGATTGGGACATAATTGGGGGTAAAAAAAATACTTTCATTTTTATTTAACATCATGTAATCAAAGAACCTAGAAAATAATATCGCAAAAGTCTACTGGAAGCCATAACAGTAGTACAGCATTTCATGTTAGATTTTGAAATGTCACATTTTTCCATTTGTCACTTTTTTTGTTATGTATATGGAAAACTACAAAGCAATATGTAATTCATTATTCAGCAGGTTTCATTCAACTTTATAAAGCAACATTAGTTAAGTCTATAGGGTGTTGCAAAACTTTTGGCCACAGCTGTACAATACGTCTCTTCATTAAGGTGAAGACTGGACATTAGATTTTGGTAGAAGCAAGTCAAATGTTGTATAAGTGTTTAAATGTATAACCTGTTTAATAAGTACCACAATGTGGAGGCCATGTGTACACCAGTTGTTTTTTTTGTTTTGTTTCTTATGGCTCTTTATAAACACTCTTTCAATCAGAAATATTGGACAGCTCTGTTGACTATTCTTTTGGAAACATCGGAATGTGTGCCGTATATGGAAAAGCACCAGCCAAGCATTCTGGTTATAAGAGGCATTTTTTGATTTTGAACTACAGTAGACGGTGTTCAGTAACACCAGCTTATGTGGTTCTGAAGCATAACTACAGTCGTAGCCATAACCAGCTATTTACCTGTCACACCATTGAATCAGCTGCACTTCAATAGTCCTACCACCAGGTGGCAAAACAGAGCAGAAGATGCATTAAACAAAACAGCAGGGAGCACTGAGGACTTAAAGACAATCATGCATTTTGTCAGTGCACAGCTAAACTGCACATGGTACATCAATTGATTGTTCATGCTGGTTCAAACTGGAGGAGTTATAGTTATTCAACGAAAATTAATATAGCAGGCTGGGGTGTGGAAAATAAACATCATACTGTATGTTATGCACATTCGTCATAACTTGCGTCCTATGAAAATACAGTAGGTCAGTATTTTTTACATTTTTATTCTGGCTTTAGCTGGAATGCATTTATTATGTTCATTGCCTCTTTGGGCAGATCAGGGAAAACATTTAAGTAAGTCCAATTATTTTACACCCCCCGATGTTCTCCCCCATTTGGAATGTCCAAATGTCTTCTACTCACTGCAGCAATTCCCCACACAGCTCAGGTGAGCCCAAGGTTCAGTGGGCATCCTCAGATCCCATAACCAAGCCAGTTTCCACTTTTACACCCAGGAACTCGAGAGCAGATGTTAGCGAGTCACCAACCTGTGGAAGACAAAGGCCAGCCCTGCAGGTATCTGCTCTGAGCTCACTGGGTGCCTGGCCAGCAAGATTCGCTGTAGTGCGATGAGGAGAAACAGTCCCTGCCGATTTTGCTTTCTACCCCACGGGAGTGCCAGAGCCAATGCGACGCTCCTTTCGGAATGTCCCACGAAGACCGGCGACTCATCCAGCACAGGTTTGCATCCTGGCTGTGCGGACTCACCCTGCGCACCATGTGGCTATGCTTTTACCAAGCAAGCCACTCTGGGACCCTCAGTTTGTTTAATGGCCATCACTCTTATCACTGTGGGGATAAATGTTGTTTATCAATGGGGACTGTTTTGGGCTGTCTCTCCAGATTAGCACTTTATAAAACGTTTAACTTCAGAAAGAAATTAACTTGCAACCCAAATCTAATTTCAGACCACATTGTGTTACAACACCGTCAATTAATATCTTTGACAACTAAAATTAACACTAGAATGACCAAGGCAGTCATTTTGAGTTTTTTTAAATTTCAATTTAAATTGCAGTGCATGTGTTTAACCCTTTGCGGTCCATTGTCGGACCTGGTCCAACATTGCAATTATTCCTATCAGGTCCATTGTTGGACCCTGTCCGACATAATAAAAAAAACCAGCAAAAAACAGGTTTCTAGTCGTTTTTTCTCCGGAAAAAAGCCGAGAAAACCATTCAATGGCCGAGTGGGAGCAACAGGAGCTGAGACAAGCCGATAAAAAAAAAGGCGTATCTCATGAATAGTCATACTTGCCCCTGGCATCAGATAGGGGCGGTCATAAGGAAACAAGCTGGTTGTTACTGTATCAGCGCACAGAGACTATCACGGACATTTGCAGAGCTTTTTCGAGATGTTATTGTAATAAAATAATGACTTGGATTGCATTATTGAGGAGTTTGGTGATAAAACGAGTCATCAGGAGATGATTCATCGGTATGTACGACTATTATTATTATTATTTTTTATTTGGTAGCATATGTGAAAGCGATAGCAAACAAAAGGGTGGGGCGGGGCTGGAGATGCCTAGTGAGTGCTTTGTTGATATGCAGGGCCTTTTAAACCCGTTTGACTGTGGAAAAAAAATACTTTTAAACAGCGCGTCTAAAATTAACTGCGCGTGTGAAAATAAATTGGACCTGGCGAGCCTGACGCGCAATTAATAAATGGACTGCAAAGGGTTAAGATATGGAGCTGTGCTTTCCTGACTTTTCCTATAAATATGTACTAATTACCCTGACAAAGAAAGAATCACGTAGCTGCAAAAATTAGGGAGATAAAATACTGTCATACCTATTCCGACCAGCAGCAGTCAAATTGACCGATACATATAAAACATTATAACAATTAAATGTTGCGGTATTATTTCTATTTATGAGTCGGGACTTGCTGCCATGTATTGAAGTTTGATTATATCAGTCTGCATTCCTCAAGTGAGCAGTCTGACATTTCTATTGTTTCAATCAGCCTTGACAGCTCACGGCGCCCAGCTGTCTGTCTGCACTCTGGTTACTATACGAGTTTTTCTAAGAAATTAATTGTTATCCCAATACACATTGAAAATGGATTGCGGAAGATGCAGGACAGCAAAGCAGTGTTTGGAATTACTGCAAAGTTTACTAAACAATCATTCTGATGCAGCAGAGACGGACAATGATGAATCTGGCTCTGAAGCAGACTGTGCTTTGAAGATGAATCTTCCAGCAGCAGTGACAGTGAGGAGGATGCCAGCGAAGTGTCAGGAACACGTGCACGAAGAGGGCGCAGGAGATCCCGTGGGAGAAGAAGCAATCCTGTGGCAGCCCCTGCAAGGATGCCAGCCACTACTTCACCTGAGGCAGCCGCTTCTCCAGCGGTTGCGCCAGCACCACCTGGCACTCAAGAGGCTGGTAATGATGGCACTGTTCGGAACACTATAAATCCTGGTGTTGAAGATGCAGGTAGAAGGGGTGAACATAATATTTTGAGGGAAGTTCCAGGGACCACGGCATATGCAAAACACAATATTAATGAGAGCGTGTTGAGTGCTTTTTGCTTATTGATTGACATGCATACACTTCACCGCATACAACTGTGGACTGAAGCAGAAGCCCACCGACAACTACAAGATGATCCCTGGCCAATGCCCTTGGAGGAATTAGAATCTTTCATTGCACTAGTATATGCACGTGGAGTATTTGATGCCAGAAACCTGGGTTACTGTTGATAACTGTGCCAAATGCGCAAAGACAGTCTGCAGTAAGTGCACTGCATATTCTGAAAATACAGGATCTGTGTGATTTGTGACAGCACTTAGACTTTGTAAATGACGCCCATTCTGTTCAAATGTTTATTTATTCATATAATTTCAATTATAGTATGTCTGTGTGTAAACGCATAGCTTCGGTTGCTTATATGCGCTTTGTTACATAAGCAATATAAACCCATTTATTTAAAAACATTGGTAATTATTTACATAGTTTCAGTTGTCGTCCCTCCAAACTGGATGACCGAGCAAGAAGGAGACTGATCAGAGAGGCTACCAAGAGGCCAATGGCAACTTTGCAAGAGCTACAGGCTTTTATGGCCAAGACTGGTCAAAGTGTGCATGAGACAACAATATCCCAAGCACTCCAGAAAGCTGGCCTCTATGGTAGGATGGCAAGAAGGAAGGCATTACTCAAGAAAGCCTACCTTGAATCCCGTTTGAAGCATGCAAAAAAACACTCTTTTCTGTAGCCATGTGGCAAAAAGTTTTGTGGTCTGACAAACTAAAATGGAACTTTTTGGCCTAAATTCAAAGCGTTATGTTTGGTGCAGACCCAACATAGCACATCACCCAAAGAACACCATCCCTAATGTGAAGCATGATGTTTCGGGCAAAAGCCCTTCTTCAGCTGTTTAAAAAGAGCTGAAGCTGTTTTTTTTTAAACAGCTGAAGAAGGGCTTTTGCCCGAAACGTCCTGAAAATAAAATATTTTGAAATCTTTTAAACTTTTTGTGTACATTTTTTAAAAACATTTTCTTTCACATACCTTCAATTTTGTACACTGAAGTGAAGTGTGTATATATATATATATATATATATATATATATATACACACACACACACACACACACACACCGAGCATCAAAAGAAACTTATCACTATTATAACACATTTATTTAAAAAAAAAAAAGGTATAAATGATGGACATTGACAAAATGTTTTTTTTTTAATCACTCGATCATCATCCTTGACCATGAGTGACTATGACTGAAGCACATGCACTTAATCACCTAATTAGTGAGACAGTTGATTGGACACTGGATATGGAGTGATAACAGCTGTTGAATTGCAAGCTTGAATAAAAGCAATAAAGAAAATCACAGAAAAAAAACAATATGCCACGTCTGTCAAGAGAGCAGCGCAATCGGCATGTTGGAGGCTGGACTAGGGCAGCGTACTGTGGCTTGCCCTCTTGGGTGCTCACAGCCAGCAATTTCAAACCTGGTGAGACAGTATAGCCAGACACACTCTGTCAATGACAGGCCACGAACTGGGAGACCAAGAGTCACAACACCTGCCCAAGATCGACAGATCATTTTGCAGCATCTTTGTGATGTCAATTGTTAATAAGCACAATAAAGAGTCACTGCACCTGCTCTAAAACAGAGTTTGTCATTTTTCAGTCACATCTAGTGAATTTTATCCAAATATAAGTGATACATTTCTTTTGATGCTCAGTATATATATATATATATATATATATATATATATATATATATATATATATATATATATATATATATATATACAGTACTGTGCAAAAGTTTTAGGCAGGTGTGAAAAAATGCTGTAAAGTAAGAATGCTTTCAAAAATAGACATGTTAATAGATTATATTTATCAATTAACTAAATGCAAAGTGAGTGAACAGAAGAAAAATCTAAATCAAATCCATATTTGGTGTGACCACCCTTTGCCTTCAAAACAGCATCAAGCATCAATTCTTCTAGGTACACTTGCACACAGTTTTTGAAGGAACTCAGCAGGTAGGTTGGCCCAAACATCTTGGAGAACTAACCACAGTTCTTCTGTGGATTTAGGCAGCCTCAGTTGCTTCTTTCTCTTCATGTAATCCCAGACAGACTCGATGATGTTGAGATCAGGGCTCTGTGGGGGCCATACCATCACTTCCAGGACTCCTTGTTCTTCTTTACGCCGAAGATAGTTCTTAATGACTTTCGCTGTATGTTTGGGGTCGTTGTCATGCTGCAGAATAAATTTGGGGCCAATCAGATGCCTCCCTGATGGTATTGCATGATGGATAAGTATCTGCCTGTACTTCTCAGCATTGAGGAGACCATTAATTCTGACCAAATCCCCAACTCCATTTGCAGAAATGCAGCCCCAAACTTGCAAGGAACCTCCACCATGCTTCACTGTTGCCTGCAGACACTCATTTGTGTACGCTTTCCAGCCCTTCGGCGAACAAACTGCCTTCTGCTACAGCCAAATATTTCAAATTTTGACTCATCAGTCCAGAGCACCTGCTGCCATTTTTCTGCACCCCAGTTCCTGTGTTTTCGTGCATAGTTGAGTCGCTTGGCCTTGTTTCCACGTCGGAGGTATGGCTTTATGGCCGCAAGTCTTCCATGAAGGCCACTTCTGACCAGACTTCTCCGGACAGTAGATGGGTGTACCAGGGTCCCACTGTTTTCTGCCAGTTCTGAGCTGATGGCACTGCTGGACATCTTCCGATTGCGAAGGGAAGTAAGCATGATGTGTCTTTCATCTGCTGCAGTAAGTTTCCTTGGCCGACCACTGCGTCTCACGGTCCTCAACGCTGCCCGTTTCTTTGTGCTTCTTCAAAAGAGCTTGGACAGCACATCTGGAGACCCCTGTCTGCCTTGAAATTTCTGCCTGGGAGAGACCTTGCTGATGCAGTATAACTACCTTGTGTCTTGTTGCTGTGCTCAGTCTTGCCATGGTGTATGACTTTTGACAGTAAACTGTCTTCAGCAACCTCACCTTGTTAGCTGAGTTTGGCTGTTCCTCACCCAGTTTTATTCCTCCTACACAGCTGTTTCTGTTTCAGTTAATGATTGTGTTTCAACCTACATATTGAATTGATGATCATTAGCACCTGTTTGGTATAATTGTTTAATCATACACCTGACTATATGCCTACAAAATCCCTGACTTTGTGCAAGTGTACCTAGAAGAATTGGTGCTGTTTTGAAGGCAAAGGGTGGTCACACCAAATATGGATTTGATTTAGATTTTTCTTCTGTTCACTCACTTTGCATTTAGTTAATTGATAAATATAATCTATTAACATGTCTATTTTTGAAAGCATTCTTACTTTACAGCATTTTTTCACACCTGCCTAAAACTTTTGCACAGTACTGTATATATATATATTATTACAACACTGAACCCGGCTTTCGACTCCCAACGACAGCCCCTTACTTTGGTTTCCTTCATGTTAGTCCACTCTAAACTGCCCATGTGTAAAAAGAAAATAAATAATACTACCAACTTCCTTGTTGTTTGAGTAGTGGAGCACAGACGTGCTTAAAATATATGAACAATGGTTTGGTTATCAGATACGGCATGATAGATAAGTGGATATAAACAATAGCACAAAATAAATAAAAACTACAATGGCACAAGTGTATACTAACTGCATTGCGAAAGCAAAGCAGCCCCATACACATATAAAGACAGACATAGGCATTGAATAGAAAGATAAACAGACCTGAAAAGACAGGCAGACAGACTATAGTCGTTATAACTGCTTATAAACAATAGCCAAATAATGCCAAAAGTGTATAATAATAGTCTTATTATTTCTAATTATATTCTGCAATCTATAATTGTTATAGCATAATTAATAACATGTTTATATATTGTTTATAATCACTTAAAATGGCTCCCTAAACTAAAGTTTTACCACATATTGTAGGGCATATGGGAGAGGGGGAAGATTTGCTTTAATCCTATGGATGATTTGTTTTCAAATTAGTTTGGAAAAAAAATCTAGAAGTAAGAATTGGGAAAATATTTATTTTGTGATTTTGTCACTCACTTTTGCACTGAAGGAGATAAAAAAAAGCAATAGCAATAATACAAATTCAAGAAAACAATGACAGACAGTTTTAGACCTATAACAGGAAAAAAAAAAACATTTAAATGAAGAGGCACTTTTTTTTTTTGGTGAAATACAGTTGAGGAACTCCATGCTTACAAATTCTTACTGTATTTCCAAAAATAACAGTATCCCAAATATTTGTGTGCCTGACAATGGCACTGGAGCCGTCGAAACAGTAATATTTTCAAAAACATGGCTAAGCCAAAAAAAGAGGAACTATATATATTTTTATTTTTTTATTTCACATTGTGCCCACAGGGCCAGCACAGGTACATCTCAATAGTGCAGCACTCATACAAAGAGAGACCTAAGTAGACCATACTCAATAATAAACAATACACATCCAAGCAATATCAATAAAAACACACATATACACACGCGTATGCATGCAATACACAAATATATTAAAAGAAATATTTATATTTAAATTACATTGCAATTAAAACAAGTTCACCTCAAACACAGATTACACTGAACAGCAGTTTTAAACCCGGAGAGGCTTGATAATTACACACAGGAATTCAGAAGGGCATTCCAGAACCCCAAGGCTGTTCCAAGGAAAGAATAACAACACAACTGAAGAGATAAGGACTGATGGTCAGAGCAGCTCTGTGGAGACCTCTCAGCCCAGGTCTTTTATGAGCACAGACTGACATAGAGGTAGAACACAGTGAATGCAGAAACTTATAGAAATGAACAAGAATAAAATAGGGCCTTCTGCCACTTGATGGTTTGAGAGATGAACGACTAAGAAGGTTGTCATAAGTAGAATCCCAATTCCAGTCATTCAATAGAATCCTACAAGACATTTTTTTTTGCACAGATTCAAGCTTCTTAATATTGTATTTTTGAAATGGATCCCGGACAGAACAGTTATACTCTAAAATAGCTCTTACCAAACTCTTGTAAAGATGCGAAACAAAAAGGAACGAAAAATAAGAAAAAAAATAATGTGAACTGACACATTTCAATTGAAAGCCGTTAAACTTTTAAATCACACAATTTGGTTGTGTTGTGTGTATAATCTCCAAAGTGCTTTCAATTAAAAACAAATTGTCACATTTTAATCTGTAGACAGGTGAGATTTGCGTGGCCGATGCAGATCCACATTATAAAAACAAAAGCATAACAATAGTGTGTAGCATCTTCATGTAGGGTTTAAAAAAAAAAAAATTAATTTAAACATGGTGACGCTCTTAAATTATGTCATTAGGTTCTGCAGAGTGCTTAATATGTATTATGAAACATGCATTTACATTTCAGACTCTAAATAAACGTTTATAGTAGTGCTGGTCCTGAAGGGTGCAGGAGCGAATAAATAAATAAACGATCCTGCACACCGCAGGGGAAGCAAACGGCACAGATATGCCATAATAACGAAGTGGCGACGCCATGTTGTTGGGTTTGTGTAGAACTAGGTTCGTGGTCGTTAAGGAAATAACAACAGTCTTCCCTTTTCTAGTGTAGATGCGCATGTTAGGGCTCTGGACTCTTGACCGGAGGGTCGTGGGTTCAGTCCCAGGCAGGGGACACTGGTGCTGTACCCTTGAGCAAGGTACTTTACCTAGATTTCTCCAGTAAAAACCCAACTGTATAAATGGGTAATTGCATGTAAAAAATAATGTGATATCTTGTAACAATTGTAAGTCGTCCTGGATAAGGGCGTCTGCTACTTGTAAATACATCCACAATACAGTAATCAAAGGGGCAAAATCTTAATTTACTATTCATGAGACTTTTACTTGCAGTAAAGGAGTAGTATACTAAGAGGCTGTGTGGTCCAGTGGTTAAAGAAAAGGGTCCCTGCTTCAAATCCTGGCTCACTCAATGACTCATTGTCTGACCCTGAGTAAGTCACTTAACTGCCTTGTGCTCCGTCTTTTGGGTGAGACGTTGTTGTAAGTGACTCTGCAGTTGATGCATAGTTCACACACCCTAGTCTCTGTAAGTTGCCGTGGATAAATGTGTTTGCGAAATAAACAAATAATAATAATACCACGTGTAGTGTAACAAACTGTACATCGGAGAAACAATAACAGCATTTAGTTAATCGCTTTGTCGAAATCTACAAAGTATAACAATTAACACCTCTACATCTCCTGTTGCCAGACATTTTAACACAAATGACCACACTGCAGAAGACAAGACAATTTGTAGGATAAATCACTGCTATGGGACAAATGCAGCCAGGAAGCAAAAAGAATGTACATTTATTTTCAACTTAGGTATTTCAGAACCTCTTGGAATTCACATTATATTCTTAAGTCGTCGTACATTCATCCTCTGGAACTTTTCTTTTGAAAGACAACTTGTTTATAGCAACAGCTTGTTTACAGCACTGCTTTTTCCATTCAGCTGAAGGACTTGTAGTCGGAAACATCCTGATATAATAGATTTTCTATCAATTATTCACATGTTTGTGTACTTCATTACCTTTTTCCTTTTGATTTTGCACCTTTTGCTACACAGCAGTTTTCCTTTTTCCAATGTTTTACTCTACAGTATATATATATATATATATATATATATATATATATATATATATATATATATATAGTAAAATAATATATGCCCCTTTAAAAACACTGACCCAGGACACCGGAATGGATGTTCAAAGCGCTTTGCGCTATTTTTTTAATAAACAAAAACTAAACAAAATACAAAATAAACACCTAGTTCTTATTCGAGCACTAACTAGACACACCGGGACCTCACTATATGGCAGGACGGCTAAGCCGTTTACCTGCTAACACAAAAACACACTCACTTCTTTACTTTCTTTTCGTCTTGTTCACGACTACTTGGAAGCAGAGCACCCCTTCTGCCTCCTTCTCCTTAGCAGCCCTGAGCAGACTGACTGCATCTCTTTTATACCCTGCACCTGGTCCGTCCAGGAGCAGGGGATAATTAAACAATAAAGCAAAACAATCAAACAATAAAACAAACTAACAAAAATGTGCCTGCGCACATGTCTTATGCAGGGAGGATTTTAACCCCCCTCCCTGCTATATTACAATATATATACAAACACTATATATATATATATATATATATATATATATATATATATATATATATAAAATTATGTTTAGAAAAAACATCTATAAAGGCTACTAACCACCAGATGCAATGCGGCAAGGAAAACTGTGCAGCGATGAGACAAAATGAACAGAACCTATACTTTTGATAAGTATCTTTCACACCACAGGTCATATGAAAGGGGATGCGGGAGTGGCACCGGGGCTGCACTGGAGTGACACAAAATAAATAGGATTGAATCCTATTGTTTGCAGTTTGTCGCTCGTCAACTAGGGCATTGAGCAATCAGAGAACAGCTTCAATGCACGTGGTCCAGCAGGGTGAAGCAGTAGCCAAAATGATGGAGGAAGCAATAATACTTGCAGAGCTTTATGACAAAGGTCATCAGAATTATAAAGATACAGGAAGATAGTTTTGAAGCCGCAGGCTGAAAGCATTGCACCCTGGAGGTAACAATAGTCTTCCCGAGAGGCATTTAGTTTTCCACTATGGCTGAATCTACAGTACATATTTAATATATGAATTAGTCAAGAAGATACATGAGGCAAGGTTGGAGAGTAAATACAACTTTATATATTTTGTTTAAATATAGCTGATCCAGCATAAGTAAATAAATAAATAACTGAAAATGTTTTTGAAGTTCATACCGCATTGTTATCAGAGTTTCTCTCCGTTTGGTTTGCTGACTGCTGCATAATCCCATCATATTTGTTTTCGTCAACTTGAATTTGTTTGGAGCATCTTTCTTTTGCAGTATGTTCTGTAATTCATTTTCTGTTAAGTCACAAAATTGGTGTTCAGCCATTTTCTCTTGTTGTGAGCAGTGGAGATGAAAGACGCTCCTTTGAAAAGGGGCGTGACTTACAGTGATGTGAACCAATCACATGACAGATGGAGACTATCGCCCGGTGGTATGATTGTCCTGGCATGGTTTTTGATATATTAAAGGAAGTTTAATGTCTGTGATACAGAATGTGATAATATTAGCAGGATATACAACTTCAACTGGGAGAAAAATTTCCATTCAACAAATTAATACTTATTATTCCTTCAGACAGTAGATTTATATGATGTCTGTTCTTTATAATTTGGTATCTGTTATTTGTTCTACATTAACTAATTTGCTTTAGTTTAAAAAAAGGCATGTTACAAAGTTTGGTTTGCAATGATACCTGAGGCAAAGCTGACACTTTTAAAGCTTCCTAATACATGGTAATACCTGATGTGGAGAGCCTCATTGCTTGTATACTTCAATATTTTCTGAAAGTTAAATGTTTTCCCGCCAGACAGAGCACCCAACTGTAGTAATATTCAGAATACTGTGCTATGTTCTTAAAATACTTTTAAAGTGGTATAAAAAAGGGGGAACAAAGTTAGCGTCCTTTCCTATATATAATAATTTGACTCCTTATTAATAATAGACCTACAGAATACCATCAATATTTAAATTCTACATTAAAACAACACAATTTAAGAACAAATCACAACTACATATTGGTATAGAATTAAAACAAAAAATACTATGAATAAACAATAAGAAAAATCTTATCACAAGATCTTAAACCAACCCACATCACATAAACAACACATAAAAAATAACAAATAGAAATGTCATAAATATGACTTGATAAAGTGATAACTGACAGCATTTTTATTTCACATTTGGAGCGATACAAATATCATTTTTATATGAAAAAGAACTGTAGGGGTTATTTTGGGTGTATTGACAACGTTTTTAGGGATTAATGTGTGTTACTTGCTCCTTGGGTTTTTTCATTTGCCTTTTTGTATTGTTTATTGATGTCCATAATTCTTTCTGTCATGTACCGGCTAACTTTGGAAAATCTGCTGTAGCAGTCTATTCCAAAACACTGTTTCTAATCAAGCAACACAACCTAACACAAAATACATTACCATTCATTAAGAATTTACATTTATTAAAATTATAGTTCATTATTTATAAGTAGTTCATAGAGATTGAACATGCTCATGAGTTGGTTAAAACTATGGTTTTAACTTTTGAGTATTTGAGATGCAGAGATAACTAGCACAAAGGCTATAGATTTATTTGATTTGTGTCATCTGAGGTCTTGCTTTCATTTATTTTAAATAGGTGCTGTGATATATTCTATTATGGCTTTATACAATGTGAGTCCGGCTCACATTTAAATTAAATAATAATAATAATAATAATAATAATAATAATAATAATAATAATAATAATAATAATAATAATAATAACAAAAGATAAAACATTCAATAAGCATTCAAAGATAGAAATCTTCAATAATTTATTTTCAGGACACAAAGATGTTATTGTTATACAAAACTTTTTCAAAACTACTGGTGTGACACTATATATATATAGCCCTTCGGCGAACAAACTGCCTTCTGCTACAGCCAAATATTTCAAATTTTGACTCATCAGTCCAGAGCACCTGCTGCCATTTTTCTGCATCCCAGTTCCTGTGTTTTCGTGCATAGTTGAGTCGCTTGGCCTTGTTTCCACGTCGGATGTATGGCTTTTTGGTCGCAAGTCTTCCAAGAAGGCCACTTCTGACCAGACTTCTCCGGACAGTAGATGGGTGTACCAGGGTCCCACTGTTTTCTGCCAGTTCTGAGCTGATGGCACTGCTGGACATCTTCCGATTGCGAAGGGAAGTAAGCATGATGTGTCTTTCATCTGCTGCAGTAAGTTTCCTTGGCCGACCACTGCTTCACGGTCCTCAACGTTGTCTGTCTTTGTGCTTCTTCAAAAGAGCTTGGACAGCACATCTGGAAACCCCTGTCTGCCTTGAAATTTCTGCCTGGGAGAGACCTTGCTGATGCAGTATAACTACCTTGTGTCTTGTTGCTGTGCTCAGTCTTGCCTATATATATATATATATATATATATATATATATATATATATATATATATATATATATATATACTATATTAACCTTTTAATGCTTTATATTTATGGGGACTTAAATGTTGTCTAACCACAGTGGTAGTGGCTGGACAACTCTTGCCTTCAAGACTTCTCTCCTTTAGAGTGCTGGATCTCCAGATGCTTACTTGCCAGTTCTTTCACAAGAACCTTTCTGTTGTGCATTGATTATTTACCATTTTCTTTCTTTATGTACACATTATCTCCAATCTGAACCTAAATGAAGAAATGACACCTACATTAGGGGAAATAACTTAGCTCTGTAAAGTTCTAGACAAAAATTATTTTCAACACCTGTACATTACAAACTTTTTAATTGCAACATGAGATTTTCTGCCTTTAATTTTTAGTCTACACATTGTCTCAGTTCCTGTCAATGGTAATGAGAAAGTGTATTCTGATAATCTGAATTAGATTACTTCTCTGTTTATTTTATGTAGCCTAATTTATTTGTTGATCATGGCTGGAGTTCATTATTAAATCATATTTTTTGGAAAATGTTTATTACCTCGCATATGCAGAGAACCACATTCAGCTAGCAAGATTAATTTTAAAAAGAAATGATAACCGCACACTCAGTTGCAATCCAAAAATAATTTATAAAAAAAGAAGAAAAGCTAACGTTTTGACACCGGAATGTCTTCATCAGGGTAAAAGTGTGTTCAAAACAGATCTATTTAAAGGCATCAAGTAATCGATCACAAGTGAAAAAAGTCATTGCATTCACATGAACATTCAATAATTAGTGTAAAATCAATCAAAGATTAACAAGATCAATTACCAATTTAGAGTTACAGTTAAATTGTTCAAATAGTTTGACAAAACCAATTTTAAATTGAGAAAATAAAGTAAATTTATACAATTTTCACAAGAAGCACCTATCAATTACCATATAGTTACTGTACAAAAGTATAGACAATTAATATAGAAATATTATAAAAAAGAAATATACTAAATTGTTAAGGAGGCACATTACTCTGACAAAAAAATGCAAAGCTGTATAATCATATAACATTTTTTTTTTTAGATTAATTAATATAGTCAACTGGCAATTAAGGTCTCATGATTAAATTACATAGTTCAATTGTTCTATCACAGTATAACAATTTTAAATCGAGTAACATGTTTATACAGTAAAAGCACCACATTCATACCATGGGGGGTTAATGTTTTCAAAAAATGAATACAAAACAATTCTCTTTGTAAAAGCAAATTATCCAAATCACCTCCCCTTCTGGGCAAGTTAACCTTTTCAATTCCTAAATAACAAATAGAGGAGATAGGATGTTGCACCTCAATAAAGTGAGCAGCTTTTACATCTAACGGTACTACGAGATTTGAGATTTAAGAGAATGTGTAGTTTTGCCAGCTAAAAAAATAAACTGCAGATATTTCCATATCTGTTTGGTGAAACAAATTGTAAAAGGTGTTTGTAAACAGGACACTGAGTGTGTTTCCACAGCTTTATTTTAAATAGATTTCATTTCATTATGGGCCTGCATGTGACTGGTTACTAAATAATACATACTTACCATACCATCCTGAACAGTATGGAGTGTGGGTGCAGTTTTCAAATATTCTGCTTTTTCAGGTTGTTCTCCAGATGAGAGTAATGCATAGCTTGATCCAACCTGGCCTCTTTTCTCTTATGAAACACCTACAGTACATAAAAAAGAAAAAACATGAAGAAATAAATACCCCACATTTCACTTCTCATACAGCTATAAAATACTACGACAACCATCAGTTTAACGTGAATATTAACTGCTAAATATAGCACATTCCTATTTTTCACAAACCAACATTTTTAAAAAAGGGCTCTAATTCTATATTACAAATAAATGACAACATTCAATTTAGTTTTGACATAAGGCATTTCTGCAGTGAGAAATTCAGCTCTTTCAGAAATGATTAAGTTGTTTCAATTTCTCCATTTCCTCACTCACTTCCTTACATCTTTGAACAGGCTTTTTTAATTTGAGCTGCGATTCAGTGTACATATTGACTATTTATTAATTAATAACAATGCGAAAAGATATTACAGAACATGTTACATAGGTTCATTTATTAGAAAAACAGTAATAAACACTAAAAGCATACCTAACAGATTTACATGGTTCTTTGTACTACATTAAGTTATTTTACAATTTTTTTTAAAGAAAATAATAGTGATTTTGTAGCAATTTTTTGAAAAATAAGCATTTATTTAAAGGGAAAAAAAACCTTTTACCATGACAGTGTTGCAAGAAAATTCCAACGGTCAGCGACTAGTCCCAATGCAAAATATTATTTTTTCAAGAATTTCACTTTAAGTAGTTATTGATGTATACAGGGGACAAATAGATAATCCTTTACAATTGGTGATAGCCTATAGGTGTATTTCGGGGTACGAGATCTGGGGCTGCACCCTGCTTTCCCTGTCAATTTTCTCCTATTTCCTATTTAAGTCTGAATCTCACACAGCTCGCTGTCTAGCGTTTTCAGTTTGTTTTCCCATCTAGTGTTTTCGCTTTCTACAGTCACTCAGATTTCGTCAAACGTGCTTAAACTTTCTCTCTTTACTACTGTCTTAACTTCATTTTCTCATTCACTTGTCCGACTCAGATGATTTAGAGCAATTTTCCTACCTGCTCCGAATTTTTTTCTTATTCTTCAGCTTTTTTCTTTCTCGCTGCAGCAGCTGCATTGTCAGTTAAGCCTGCAACTATCTAATCTCCATCTGCGCCGTTCAAAGCGCCGCTCCATTATTCAACCTCTGCTGCGTCTCCATAATGATCGGCCCTCCGCCAAACTTTTTAAAGCTCTGTTCGACAAAGGCATCAACATTCCCATCTGCAGCAATCGCCTTGCCCTTAACATCTATTGCGAAACTTTGTTTGTCTTTCCCTCTGCCTGCAAACAACTACAAGCAGGCGCCCCTCCCCAACTTTTCTTTAAAGATTGGTACATCAACAAGATTCTGAAAGCTATTTTCGTAAAAGTATTTTCTCCTCCGTAGCAGTTCAGTGTTAAAGCAGCAGTAGTGTCCCTCCCCTCCTGGTTATTCGATAACAGAATCGCACAATTCTGTTACACTCTCGTCTCCTTGCAGACGCCATTGCAGCCTCTTCTGCCTCAACGCCCGCCTCCGCAGTAGATCTGTCACATCTTGCTTGCGTCTGTTCCCCATGTGGGTTCCTGGTTTAGCAATTCACTACTTACGTTCAGCAGCCGACACAAAAAAAAAATCATAATGGGTATGGACATTAATTTGGTTTCAATTCCCAGTTGAACGTGGGAACCCCAGCTTTGTTATCGTTATAGTTGCGTGCTTTGTAAGTTATTACGTGAAGCCTACTCGCATAACATCACTTTCAAAACCATTGCTGAAAAAAAAGCATAAACTCCAACGACACTGCTGCGTTGCAACTTTCCACTGATGCCATGGTTACCACGGCAATGCCCTCATCGAGCAACTATTGGGAGTGTTAAGTTTCCGTGGTGACCAGGTAATTTTATGAGGCCTTGTGAGCTCTGTGCCTCAGTACTGCAATTTTCCAACTTCTGGAGAGAGTAAGTTCAACTCGCCGAATTTGTGACATTAAATCAACTGCAGGCGCGTCTCGTGTACCTGTGTTAACTTACTTATATACATGCTTAGCTGCCCTAAAATATGTATTCAATATGTTTTTTAATTAATAAAAAATATATAAAGATTATCCAAAATGAACACTAATTTTTAATTACCAATTAAGCACTTCAGGCTCCAGCCACATTCTCACTTGTATTTTCGCAGGGAGGAATTTAACCCCCTCCCTGCTGATCCAAACCAAAACAAGAATAATCATAATGAAAACAGTAAAAGCAATAACACAAATTATAGGGGCGAGCTGGCACCCCATCACAGGGCCCAATGAGAATGTAAAGCCCACCCTCGTGAACATGGTTGAAATGAGTCATTAAAAATAATAGTTTAAAAAAAAATGTAATTAACATTTAATATACACACAACAAAACATTCTCAAGTATGACCAGCAGGCTATATCACTCAAAAGTTGACCATCTCCAGACCAGCTTCACACCAGCAGCCACCAATTTGTTTCACCAGCATGACCATCTAAAACGTAGATTCACCAGCATGACTAAAACGCAGTAGACCAGCTCATTAAACAGCTTGACCATCTCCAAACCAGCTTGACCAGCAACAACTAGCTTGAGTTGCAGGCTGGTCAGTGCTGGAATTTCCAGTAGTCTAACTTCACTATAATGAACCCTTCTTATTACAAACCCCCTTTTTTAACGATCCAAGCAGCAAGAACCATTTTTTTTCCAATGGAAATTAGCTCTACTAGAACGATCACTTTTACAAAATCTACCCAGATAAAATGATCTTGGCAATGACTGACACAGAACTTTCTCCAGTGCAAATATGTTATTCTTTCAGTGAAAACAAATACCTTGGTAGGCTAATTCAAAGATAAGGCTGATTCACAGATAACCTATTGTAGTGCGAATCATGTGCGATGTATGCAACCTTTGCCATCTTCACACAAACTGCAACCAGGGATGAGGCGGTAACAAGATTGAAACAGCATGCATTGAAAAAAGCACCAAAAATATGAAGCAATCTACGCTGGATATGTTTTTCAAGAGAAAGGGCATGTAATTACTGTATTCAGCATGTAAGTGTGCTTTTTATTTTTTTCATTTCTTTACTGTTTTCTTTTACATATACAGTGTAAATGTTGATCAATGTGAAGTTGTCTTGAAAGAACTACTGTGTAGTGTATAAAGATATTCAATTCAATTTGGACGTTTGCCAAATCCTATTATAGTGAACAACGTGATATAACATTTCTCCAGGTCCCAGGGGGGTTCGTTATAATGAAGCTAGACTGTGTATATATATATATATATATATATATATATATATATATATATATATATATATATATCAAAATTGAACCATAAATTTACTTGTGTGTGTTTATGTATTTATGCTTAGCTATTTATTATTTGTAATATAATATTGTTGAATACATTTTAACTAATTTTGTGTCATACAGACACAACAACAGTGCTAGTTGTTTTGTTGTTTTGATGCATATTAATAACAGTTGTTAATATCATTTTATAAGGGGAATTTGGCAGGACAGTGGTGCTCCTGTGCCTGACTGATCTTAATTAAATCTCTTTTCTTATTCTAATTTTTTTTAAAAATGCACTATCCTAATAAAATGTACATTACAAATAGAAACTAATTAAGAGTATTTACAGACTTTTGGAAGAAAAATTTGTAATACTAAAATATATGTTTAAACCTTTGACAGACATTTTCTCTAGAAATTATTGAGAATTTGTTTTTGATTTTGGATAAAACTGTTGAAATATTAGCTTTTCTTTTGTCCTTTCTTCTGTTTTTACCTTTGTATTATAATCACATATATTTCCCTCAAATTCACTATCATTTCTACTGCCTTAAAAAAAAAAAAATATATATATATATATATATATATATATATATATATATATATATATATATATATATATATATATATATATATATATCAAGAATCTTTTAAACGTCTCACACACACACACACTCACTCTCTTTTTTTTAGTATTAGATATTAGTAAAATTCCCTATTTCACACTTAGATAACTTCCAAGATCAATATTTTTCTGGGCTAGACATGCCCAGAGTTCCTCTTTGCCCTAAATCCTCTAATCATATTTTTATGCTGCAAAGTACAATCCTTTCACAATTGATGCACTGGTTGTCTTATCTGGCACAATTTCAGTTTAAGGCACTGTTGTTTTGTATTCAGTTATTCCACCTTGCCCAGCCTGCTGTATGTAACATCACACACCCCCAGCTGTTGTTCTCCATCTGTTTTGCCCTATACTGTATAGTAATACTGCATTTATAATCCCTTAGATTGAATGTACCTGTAAATGCTTCAAGGCTTAACCACTAAGTCATTTCTTGAGCTCTCAAAGAGATACATTTATGAAATCCTATTGGCTGGGTTTAGATGCCAGCTGTACAAAGTGTACCCACATGTTCTTCAAGAGAAAACCTCTAAATCCATAACACTGATTATTCAATTTATAAAGGAATCAAAGGAAACTTTAAATTCTTGCTCATCTGTCTTTAAAAAGTCCAAAAATATTCTTAAATATAAGGTATATTATTTTAAATATCACCACAGCCAGGTGAGTACTTTATTTACACTTCATCAATTATGAATATATTATATGAAGAATAATAATGAGGATTTAAACTGCAGTTTTTTACAAATAATGTTTTACATTTTGGATTTGCTTTTCCTGTGGGGTTGATGAGCCCACAGTCTTTTCATCTATCCAGTCTGTATTAAAACTGTAGAAGGCATGAGTTGGGCAGCAGAAGTTCGAAGGGATCTTACAACTTGTTGACATGCCTTCCTAAAAAAGAAATAAGTAAAATAAATCCAAATCCTCAGCACACCAGTTAATCTTCCGTCTATTTGAATGCGTCTTCATTCAAATTTCTCTTCTTTTTCTCATTTTAATTAACGATTGTACTGTCGGATATCTTGCTTCTCAGCATGTCCCTGGTGTGTTTACAGCTACTTCTGACACCATTCTAAATTTACACTGTTGAGTAGTTACTGCCACTCTCCCTAGATTTATACCTGACTCATTATACACAGCTGGGGCATACTTGCCGCAGACCAACACAGGGACGCAACCTCCGAGCAAACCACACCACTTCAAACATGGTTATATTTACAGCCCCCTTTTTCTGAATTGCACAGTCTGATCTGCATTTAGAAGCAGAACTGTTTACTGAATTAAATATAAAGCCAGATTTAGTACGATTTTGCTCCAGTGCAAAATGTGTGCTTTAAAAAAATTAATAAATAATACTATAGGAATAAAGAATGATGCTGCATCATGAGATAATTGACCGATGCCAGTGTTATAAAGAATTTAACAGCAACACATGCTGCCTGAGGTCAGTAACTAGATGAAACTGCCAGCTTTATTCTAATCTTATATCAATACAGACTAAATTGGTAAATCAAGACTTTGGTAACTGCTGCTTTTTTAAAGCACTACGTATGGTTTTTCCGCCAATTGCTGATCATTCGAAAGAGACTTGAGGTGGAATATTGAGCCTGTCAATGACAATCAGTGTTGCCAGAATGGGAGATTCCCATTTTTTTTTTTTTTTAAGTGCCCAGGGGGAAATCTGGGGGCAAAAGTTGTTGGTTTTTTTTTTTGTTTTTTTTTAGTTGGGGGGTTTTAAGGGATTTGCAATGAGGAACTCGTTCACTCATTACATATTAAAGTACAACCTAAACACTGTCAATGGATTGGTTGAGGGAAATGTGTTGCAGAAGGGTTAGGGCCAGGCTTGTGTTCTGTTGTAGCAGCAAACAGTGACCCTAGAGTATACTCTAAAAGCAGGAGGGAATGTTGCTCTGATGGAGGAGCACATGGCAGCCACCGCACGTTCACATGCTTCAAGCCAAACAGTTAACTGCAACACAGATGGGCTCTGGAGTCCGTCACTAAATAGCGCAAGAGGTTTTTTTGTGTGTTTTGTTTGCTTATTCAGTTTTACATTTGGGGGGAAATTGTGTGATTTGGGGGGTTTGGGGGATCGGTTTGATATCCTCGTGCCTAAATACAATTATACATTTTAAATAACTCGTGCTGCACACACCCATTTGTATCCTGTGCAGCCAAATCTATACACCAACATTAACACACCACACGCAAAATATAACACACAAATGCACACAGGGGCGGGGCACATTGCCACAATAGGCAATTGCACTATTCTGAAATCATATTAGAGAGGGTATTACCATCTTAAAGTTGACTGTGTCATGAAAGCCAATAGCCCAAAGCATTTGGCTAATTTATAACCTTGGATGTGGCAGTGTTATGCTTTTTGTTTTGGGATGCAATATATCTGGCTTTAAAGTCTATCCAGTCTGACCCTAATTAAATGAGAGGCCCCAAGGTTTCCTGTGTGTGGTACAGGGTTAGGAAACAGGAAAGTGCATTGTTTCAATCAGTACTATTTGCATATATTAATGTTAATAGAGTGTTGACACCTCATAGCAGGGATTGCATTATCTTGAAATAAACCTGTAGTGCTATGCTTAATGCCACGCAATTACATTTGAAATAAGATATGGTCCCCAGCGAGCTGCTGATGCAAGACAGGTTGATGTCAAATCTCTCTTCCAACAATTGATTTAGGAATTGGAATAAACAATCAAATTCCCCTTAACAAGGTAAAATAAATAAATAAATATAAACACAGTTTTGTTGTGTTTTTTCCTGCCCTAATCCAAGGTTTGATATAAATAGACTAATTGTCATGCTTGCTTGTCATGCCGTCCTGCCAGCATTGTGTGAGGCAAAACTGGGTACTACTTAAGGACAAGGCCATGGGCCAAAATAACTTGGCAACTGTAGGTGTTTCCTTTTTAAAAATATTTTAATAACATAACGGATTGTGAATGATCTCCTGCTTAATGCTGATGCTGGTACTCCCTCTGTGTTTGTCCTCCTTGACCTAACAGCCGCTTTTGACACCATAGATCATGGCATTCTTCTTGACTGCCTTCAGAAGTATGCTGGGATCCCTGGATCCTGTTTCTCCTGGATGTCCTCTTACCCATCCGGATGCATGCTGTCTGTTTTCTATTTGTGCTGGGTTGCTTGTTTGGCAACCTTAAATAATAATACCTGGCTGTACAGCGCAGGTAAACCACAGGGTTCAGTCCGAAATAATAATACTAATAATGACACACACTTTATACAAACATGATCACAAGTCCAATAGTGAGTGCTCCTAGTCCAAGTGGTGATTTAATACAATAATCGGTGTCAACAGTAGTGTAGTGTAGTCCGGGTTTGATGCTGGCTTAGCGCGGCAGCTCCCGGATATTTAGCCGTCAAGAATAACAAATAACAACAGTTAAACAAACAGATAAGACAACACTAAGCACTCAAGGTACTTTTTCATTTGTATGTCATTTACGGGTCTTTCCATAACCATAACAAAGGAACAAATTGCTTTGCCACATCCCCTGATATACCCTCAGTCACACCCCCTTCGGTAGCGAGTGTAATCACGTATCCTCCAATCCATGACTGACACATCGGCTACCGCATTAACATGATGACTTCTGGCATTGTGATACCGCCCCCTTTCTGGATGGCCGACTTCCAACTGACCCTGGAATGAACTGCCAAACCATCCAGTCCGGGGTACACTGTTCCTGTTGTACTGTGCCCTCACAGGTCGGGAGAGAGATTGTTGACTAGGATTCATTTACTGTCTGTCACACTGCTGTGTTAATTTAATTTTCACTTGATCTGTTTTGTGTTTTGGTGTTTTTATACTGTTGGATGTCTAAAAAGTGCATTTCATTTATAATGCCGAAAGTTCACATGGCGATGAATACATTAGTATGAAACGCTGACGCATGCACATATCTCAAAGTAATGCAAATTTCTGCAGGACAGGGAACTTACAGAAATGAGTTACTTGCTGCTTACATGGAAATAAGGAACCATATTTACTAGGATGTCAAAAACCATACAGAATGACCTGATTTCATCCATTTCCTTTACTGTGCTAGAATAAATTAGTAAACAACGGGTTTGTAATTGTGCCTCTTGTGACTTAGAAGTATATCGGTATTTTGTTGGTCATTTATTTACGCTTAATAAATTATTGTAGACCGGTGATTATTTGAGACCGGCGTTTATATTAGATCACTAGCTTCACATGCTTCATGCGGTCATTGAGAAGCCGCGAACACACAGTCAATTTAAACATTCCAGCACTTTGGTTAAAAGGTTATGTGTCAGTGGGAACCAAAAATAATGTATTGTTTAATCTCAAACTTGTACATTGTTAATACAACAAAACACGTTAAAGTACACTAAGAGGTTTGTATCTGGCCTACTTTTAGCACGCTTAAAATTATCAAAACTTTTAATAACGTAATAACTGCATTAAACAAATATGCATTACATGTAGCATACCTTAAATTACTTTTTCTATTATTATTATTATTATTATTATTATTATTATTATTATTATTATTATTTTTAGCAGTTTATTACATTCAAGCTCCTCCTCATCTTTAGTGGCAATGACAGAGCCCTGGCGTTTAATACAGCGTTTATTTACAATATTTGCCAGCAGACCCGGCACGTCATGGAGACAGGTGATTATTTGAGACCCGGCAATTATTTGTATAAGTTTTAGGGTATGTCGATAGGATTTCCTTGATTGCTGTCTGCCTTTCTCAATATGTAAGGTAGTTATAATTAGTTAGTATGATATTTTGATACCAGCACATAGGAAAATCTTGAGGTATGACACATGCCCGGTTTTTGGGATGGAACCGCATAACAGTCTCGCGTTTTGATTGGTCCATGTCTGTCACATGAATATGTTGTCAGGGGTTGCATGGTGGTGTCTGCGTGCAGGGCTTACATGGAGGTGTGTGCGTGCATGGGTTGCATGGTGGTGTGTGCGTGCAGGACTTGCATGGTGGTGTGTGCATGCAGGGGTTCCATGGTGGTGTGTGCGTGCAGGGGTTGCATGGTGGTGTGTGCGTGCAGGGGTTGCATGGTGGTGTGTGCATGCAGGGTTGCATGGAGGTGTGTCGTGCAGGGGTTGCATGGAGGTGTGTGCGTGCAGGGGTTGCAAGGTGGGCATATTCATGCAGAGGTTGCATGGTGGTGTGTCTGTACAAGGGTTGCATGGTGGGTGTATGCATGCAGGGGTTGCATGGTAGTGTGTGTGCAAGGGTTGCATGGTGGTGTGTGCGTGCAAGGCTTGCATGGAGGTGTGTGTGTGTAGGGGTTGCATGGTGGGTGTATGCGTGCAGGGGTTGCATGGTGGTGTGTGCCTGCAGGGGTTGCATAGTGGTGTGTGCATGCAGGGTTTGCATGGTGGTGTGTGTGTGTGCAGGGGTTGCATTTTGGGTGTATACATGTAGGGGTTGCATGGTGGTGTGTGCGTGCAGGGGTTGCATGGTGGTGTGTACGTGCTGGGGTTGCACGGTGGTGTGTGCGTGCTGGGGTTGCATGGTGGTGTGTGTGTACAAGGGTTGCATGGTGGGTGTATGCGTGCAGGGGTTGCATGGTGGTGTGTGTGTGCAGGGGTTGCATGGAGGTTTGTGCGTGCAGGGGTTGCATGGTGGTGTGTGTGTTCAGGGGTTGCATAGTGGTGTGCGTGCAGGGGTTGCATGGTGGTGTGTGCCTGCAGGGGTTGTATGGTGGTGTGTGCCTGCAGGGGTTGCATGGTGGTGTGTGCGTGCAGGGGTTACATGGTGGTGTGTGCATGCAGGGGTTACATGGTGGTGTGTACGTGCTGGAGTTGCACGGTGGTGTGTGCGTGCTGGGGTTGCACGGTGGTGTGTGTGTACAAGGGTTGCATGGTGGGTGTATGTATGTAGGGGTTGCACGGTGGTGTGTGCGTGCAGGGGTTGCATGGTGTGAGTGTGCAGGGGTTGCATGGTGGGTGTATGCGTGCAGGGGTTGCATGGTGGGTGTATGCGTGCAGGGGTTGCATGGTGGTGTGTGCGTGTAGGGGTTGCATGGTGGGTGTATGCGTGCAGGGGTTGCATGGAGGTGTGTGCGTGTAGGGGTTGCATGGTGGGTGTATGCGTGCAGGGGTTGCATGGAGGTGTGTGCGTGCAGGGTTGTGTGTGGAGGAATTGGAGTGCAGGTTTGGCAAAAAGAGGGGCGGGAGGCGAGGGCATATAAGGGTGCAGGAAAAGACCGGAAGGGTAGGGTAAAGAAAAACTACTAAAATAATTTATTTTCACTTTCAACTCCCAGTCCCCTTTCCCTCACTTTATGATTTTATTTTGTGATTGTAACAGGGGGGATCTGTGCTGACTGTCTCGGCATCGTTGTTCTGCAGAAAGAGAGCAGCAGCCTCGTAAGATCCGCCTGTCAGTCATGGCGATGACACGGAGAGGAGGGGAAGAGGGTGTGTTGGCTTTCCCTCTCTCTGATTGGCTGAGAGGTGGGCCTTGGAGGATTGCTCGGCCCATAAGTACTGCACTAGGTTATGCATTCGGGTGGCTGTGATTGGGAATACCCAGAGATGCTGGCTGAGAAGGCCAGTGTAAACATAGACCAGACAGGAATGCCAGTGGTTGGAGCGAGAGAACTAAATAGGCAAGCATGGCTAAGGATGACAGCCAGCCAAGAGAAAGAAAATAATACATAAAATAAATTGCTACGTATCCAAGGGAACGTGTATGAGTAGAAGGGGAACCTTGGCCACACCAGTGTATAGTGCATAACAGCGTAGGACAGAGACCCGAGCTGACCGGCTTATTACTGTGTTTTACCTTTTCTTTCACCTTTTGTTATTTATTATTTCAGAGCACCTATGAGTGCGCCAGCATGTAACTGTTTACCTGTATTGGTATTACTGTGGTCCTGTTTACCATTGCCGGTATTCAGGCCACAGACAACAGCACCCTCTGTGGGCTAAAAGAAATCACAGAAAATAATAAAACTGGGCACCATTGCAGTGTTTTCAATTAAACCTTCTGTCTCCCGTGTGTGTCAGTGAATTGCCCACCACCCTTCCACAGTGATTATTTAATTATTGTCAAAATAAACAGCCTTCATCTACTTACGGTTGCAGTCTCATTTCTGTCCCAAAAAGAACCCGAAATGCTACAATATATTGATGGACATTACATAAGCAAATGAGATGTACTTTTTTTGGAATACCATGTTCCTTCTCTAAAGTGTTTTAATATTAGCCTTTAATAAAGGAAAACGACTGCTTTAATTAATTTTCATGTATCTGTTTCAGTGCAATGTAGTTTCTTCATTGTAATAAGAAATATGTTTTTTTAACATTTACATTTTATTTCTGTTTTTTCATAAAACAATTATGTTTTCTGGGGAGAGTAAAAAATACATTAACTTTGATTCATGTACTAAGGGTTACTCTTAAACGAATTCACGATCCAGTTTATGGTAAACTGCATGCATAACTTAGAAACTCGGCTGTCATCTGAATCCCAAAAACTTGGCTGAATTCTAAAATGCAGAGCAGCCCAGAATTTAGTACGTTATCTAAAAACCAAAGCAGGCCAGAATTGGGGACGTTATCTGCAAACCAAATCAGCCCAGAATTTGGGACATTATCTGAAAAGCAAAGTGGCCCAGAATTTGGGACGTAAATGAAAACTGTGATTTCATTTTGTTACGAATGTATCCTGTAACAAAACTGAAATAGTGTATATATTTGATATTAATATATATCACCCATATGATTATAGACATATGCTATTTGAAAGAAAAAAGTACACCACCACAGAAAGCCAATTCTTACATTTGTGCATAACATGATAATTCATATAAAGTAATAACCCATAGTTTGTTATATTAGAACAGCAAAATACCACATTATATTTTAATTGAATGGTTGTGGAAAGCAGATCTCTCGCTCTTTCTCGCTCTGATCACAATGTTAAAAATGCCTGCAAGCTTTCCCACTCGTCTGATGACATATTCATGTGACAGACATAGACCAATCAAAACGCGAGACTGTTATGCAGTTCTATCCCAAAAACCGGGCCTGTGTCATACCTCAAAATCTTTTATGGAAATTATAAACTTCCATTTCTTACCTATTCATCATATTACAGTAAGCATGTTTTGTATAATTCTCTCTGCTGTTTCTGCTTAGATCAGAAGCATGCTTCCAAAATGCTGGGAGTCTTTTCTGAAGCAGTGCATTTATTAGTTATTAAGCTTGGTAACTGAAGGTTTCACCAGAACAGTATTAGATAATACAAAACACACATTGCAGAAGAGTAAGTTATGAAATATTCTGAAAATGTAGATGGTAGGTTACTCATTGGTACAGAAGCCTTGGGACAGGGTGAGGTGCCAAATTATATTTTAATTCCTTGATTTACAGCTTACCTTCATATACTATTGCTGAAAGGTAACATTTGCAGTTTATCTCTTAAAGTAGATTAAGGCATTAGGTATTAGACTTGAGTGAAGGAGCCCAATCAGCTTGGGGTATTCATATCTTCAAATCATCAAGATGAAAGGGCTTTTTTATTCCATTCCTTCTGTTGCACCATTTCACAGGGCACAGTTCCAGGACTACTGCTAACTCTCATGCTGCATGAGCCACAAGCAAGATGGCATTATTTATTTATTTGTCTCTGCCGTTTGCTTTTACTCATTTTTTTTATTTTTATACTAAGCTTAATAATAAAGTGTTTTGTGGTGTTACATTAAAAACATTGCAAATTGTAAAGCCTAGTGAAAGCATGGCAAAGCATTGACAAGGAAGAAAAATATAACATAGAAATATAGTTCAGCATGGAAAACACACCGGAGCCTGTTTTACTATAGAATTGCTTACATATTGTAATGACCCTGGGTCTGCTGTAACTGCGTTCAGGAAGGTTTTGTGACTCAGAGTCAAGGTTCAACTGCAGTAGTTGTTCAGGGACGTCAGAGACGGGAGAATCGACAGCAGTCAGAAGCTTGGCTTGCCGTGCGAGCGGGACCAGGTTGCAACGTTGTTGTCACAAATCAGGGGATAAGATGTTGCAACAATCAAGGGATCGTGAGCGGGAAGCTGTGCATGCTTGGGATTGGTGGCTGGAGCACCGGGGGCGTGGCCTGGATGGTGGGATAAGTAGGAGGGAGGTCAGTGGCAAGGGGTTGCTGAGGCGAACGGGCTGCTGAGACGAATAAGGGCTGTGGAGACTAAAGAGAGCTGGCTGCTGAGACGAAAGAGAGCTGGAGGACAGAGTGCGAATTGGAGAAGAAACAGCCAAAGAGAACCAAAGAGAAGCAGGACTAAAGAGACCCAAGAAAGAAACCAGAGACTGCACTTAGTTGGCTGCAGCACAAGGATTGTGCTTTGGACTTTCTTTTCTTTTATTATTTGTCACACTCTGAGTAGCACTACGCTATAGCACGCTTTACCTGTTAAGTGTAGTTCCTGCTGTAATAAACTGCTGCATTCGAGAACCTCAAAATCCGATATGAGTCTGCCTTCATTTCCATACAATGCTACAGTGGTGTTTCAGAAGTGGGATTGCTGGAAATGAAGGCAAGGATCCGAGCAGCGCTGGAGACGACACCGCCACCAGGATGGAGTGATCACTGGGAGCTGGCTGCGATGAGAGGGGCGGAGAGCGAGAGCGAGGCGGCTGCAGTGAGAGACCAGGTTGCCGAGGTGCAGGCTGAGGTCGAGCGAGAGACACGCCGACTGGAGGAGATGCTGGCACCGACCCGGACTACCCCCCCTTACCTACTGGTGGCTCGCCGGGCCAGGATGGAAGAAGGGGAGGCCAAGGACAGCCAACCCAGTCCCACCTGGCTTCCGGAACTCATCGCTTTGCTCTGGGCCACGTTCACACAGGACCACCAGTCGGCCAGTCTACGTGCATGCCTGTATTGGGGCTGTGGATGGCCGGGGCACTTGCAGCGTCAGTGCCCAGCAACCCTCACCCCGCGTGTTAGCAAACAGCCACTGCCAGCCAGGGGAGCCCGACAGTACAACCAGTGGAGTAGGGCTCTACTCCCCCAGAAGCAGCTGACAGCACCACATCACCCTGCACTGCGCCACTATTACAGCCACTGCAAGCCAGGGGAGACCAACAGTACAGCCGGGGGAGTGGGATGTATGTGCATGTATACATATTATGTGTGTCTTCTCAATGTTTTTTTTTATTCTCACTAGTTTTTAGCAATACTGTTAGTACTCTCTTTTACACTTGTACAAATGTATTTTTATCTAATATTCGAATGCTCTTTGAAGATGTTACCTAATAGGAACACAGACTAAAGGTGGTATCGTGGAATGTAAAGGGATTTAAATCACCCTATTAAACAACATCAAATATTGTCCTGCTTAAAAAAGATTAAACTGTGATGTAGCATTGCTACAGGAAACTCATTTGTTAGAAACTGAGATGGAGAAACTAAAGAGGAGGTGGGTAGGCCAGGTTTTTTACTCAATGTATACTCCAAATCCAGGGGAATTGCTATATTAATAAATAAATAAATACATAAAAAAAACTAAAAACATGTACAGACAAACTGCAAGATACAGAGGGACGCATTATAGCAATTCAAATAAATCTGGATAACCAGGTGTTTATTTTATCAAGTATACATGCCCCTAATTATAACCAGCAAAATTTCTATATTTCAGTAATGCAAAAACTAAATCCATGGAGAGATCTCTCATAGTTGGAGGGGACTTTAATGCTACCATGGATGACATTGTTGACCGTACATCTAAAGATATACTGTATGTGGATTTAAGGGAGTATCATCAGCTTTAAATAATCTAATAATTGAATGTGGCTTAGTGGACATATGGAGATTATTAAACCCCACAGAAAGAGACTATTCTTTTTTCTCAGCTGCACATAAAACTTTTTCCATGATTGATTATATATTTATTTCAAAATTGAATTTTTGCAAATTCAAATCCTTGAAAAATATATCAAAGAAACTGAGGCTAAATTTATTATAGATTCATTGCCAGCAAATTACACTTTACTTATTCGACTTAAATTTCAACTAAATAACTTACTCGCAGAAAAAGCAGTGTTCCACCTTAATAGAATAAAAAAGCCTATATTATGAGCAAGGTGACAAATCTGTGAACGTTCTGGCAAATTCACTCAAAAAACTTAGTGAGTCTAGATTCATAACAGCTATTAAAAATCGAGATGACCAAGTAATTACTAATCCAGAATAAATGAATAAATAATTTAAGTGCTTTTACAAGAAACTCAAGAATTCACAGAGGACCAAGCTAACTGTCTTGAAATTCCAATTTCTTTGCAAGAAGTGTTGAAGGCTATTGATAAACTCCCATGCAATAAAACTCCTGGAGCAGATGGGATATCAGCAGTATTTTACAAACTTAACAAGGAATTGTTGGCTCCCAATTTAGTTAATGTTTTTCAATATATGTTTGCTAACCAAAATGACCACAATAAACTTATCTCATATTATTTTAATTCATAAGGAAGAAAAGGACCGCCTTTACTGCTCTAATTATCGTCCAATAGCACGAATCCAAACTGACTATAAAATATTAGCCTGCATTCTAGCTGACCATTAGTCCAGTGTAATGGAAGGGATTATTCATCTGGACCAAAAGGGTTTGATAAAACAAAGCTTTTCGTCAGATAATGTTTTACAAAACCTTAACTGTTTTAGAGGCTTTCAAAGATCAAGGGCAACAAGCTTTAGTAAAATCTTTGTATGTGGATAATTCCTCCGATAAGGTGGAATGGAATTTCTTATATGTAGTGTTATATCGTATGGGTTTTAAAAGCAACATTATAAATTGGATTTCCACATTACACAAAAGTCCAGTAGCTTCTGTATAACCCGGTACTGTTTTATCAAAACCATTTAATATTTCACGTGGAATGCGTCAGGGATGTCCACTTTCCCCATTATTATTTAATTTAGTAATAGAAAGTCTGGCAACATATATACGAAATGACGACTCTATAAAAAGGTTTAACAATTAAAGAGAATACTTCAAAGGTTCTACTATATGCATATGATTTATTAGTTACTCTAAACAGTTCAACAAATGCCCTTCCTAGCCTTATGAAAGCCATTGAAGATTTTGGCTACATATCTGGTTACATGGTTAACTAGCCCAAACCTCAAGCATTACCAATCTCAAAAGATTGTTTTCCATCTCTTTTTAGGGATTATCAGTTTCAATGGCCACAGAAAGGTATTAAATACCTTGGCTTGACAATTAACCAACATTATAAAACAATGTATGATCTCAATTTTAAACCACTTTTAGAGAAAATGAAATTAAAATTAGATCATTGGAAAATACTTCCAATATTGAATGATGATTCATCCTATGATAGAATATACACCATGTCTATGTTACCTATAATTCTACCTGGCTCCTTTTTTAAGGATATTTCTGTTATACTCTAATTTTATATGAAATGGGAAGAAAGCTTGTTTGAAATGATCAACTTTAATGTTTTCACACAATAATGGGGAAGCCATATCAATTCTAATGTTAAATTTTGCTCCATTAATGCTAAACTTCACTCCATTCAATTAAAAATTATAAACCACTGCCATTATACACCACATAAACTATACAGATCAAATCTAAAACAGAACTTCAAATTGTAGAAGATGTGACAGTGAACATGGGACATTAATACATATGCTTTAGAAATGCAGCAAATTACAAGGATTCTGGTCAAAGGTAATTCACTGTATATCAAATATCCTTGGATTACTTTTAAGAAATCCTCAACAGATTATTTTGGGGGAATTATCATCTCTATTTATAAATAAATCTCAGAAAAGAGTCCTTTTGTTTTTACTGACCACTGGTAAACGCTGCATCCTAATAAACTGGAAGGATACCAGTCCACCATCATTTGAGTTATGGAGACGCACTTCAATAGAATTTTTAGGATATGAGAGAAACTATTATTATAAACTATAGAAATCGGATGTGTTCATTACATTTTGGAGCAAAGCTTTAAGTCTGTTGATAGAAAACATCTTAGATACCACCTTTTATCTTTATTTATTAAAAGTGTATGAAATATATCTTAAAATATACTATTAGCTGTTTTCTCATGAACTAGTGAGTTATGTATTACTGTTAACATGCATTTTTTAACGTATATTTTTTATTTATTTATTTATTAAGTTGTTTGAGATGAATTCCTTGTTTTGAATTGTAAACTTTTAAACTCATTAATAAAGTTTTATTCTATTTGTTTAGTGCTCCTTCAATGGGACATACTGAGTCAACACTTGTCTTGAGTCATTTTTTTACTTAATATGATTTGTACCTGGGTTTCTAAAGTATTGTTTCTGATTTGTTGCGACAGGATAATAATTTCCTTGAAAATCAAAATGTACCTAGAAATTCTTTATAGCAAGGAAAGCATTCCATAATGCAAATCTATTGTAATAGTACAAAAATATTATACACTGTTCTAACAGCTATTATAAAGCTGGACTGTCAGCATTTCAGTGGGAGCATCTGGTATTAGGTCAGTCTGGGACTTTATTTATTTTATTTATTAATTTATTTTCTGCACATTACATGCCCTTATTGTAATGAACTGAGGAAGATTAGTGTTTGCCAGTTTTGTCTGGAATGGTGGCACAGTTTTATTCATGTTTGGTCCAAGCTAAACAGTTGGAATTAAGTTACAGGTTATTTTGACTAGTGAAATTCAGACACAGCCGAGAAAATATGAGTGTCAGCTTGACAAGCAGTTAAGAGCCTTCACTGTCAAAACCTCACCAGCGTGGTTCACTCATTTTTCTTGGGTATATGACTTATAGGCAAATCTGAAAGAGATCAGCAACGGGTTTTCATCACTGTCAAACCTTGTGGAGTTTTAGAAAGTTTTCACCAGGAAGCAGTTGTTTACAGTCCGTTCAGTCAATTCATCTTTGACTTGTTTGTCGTCATGAGCAGACTTTAATTGGGAATGAATGTGGTTGGTGTAAGATAGAGGGTAGTCTGGGCAAACGCAAAGACAGCATGGAAATGCATTGTTGGGGTGATTTTATACATATATCAGGCGCGTCAGGTCCAATTTATTTTCACACGCGCAGTTAATTTTAGACGCGCTGTTTAAAAGTATTTTTTTCCACAGTCAAACGGGTTTAAAAGGCCCTGCATATCAACAAAGCACTCACTAGGCATCTCCAGCCCTGCCCCACCCTTTCGTTCGCTATAGCTTTCACATATGCTTAGAAATAAATAATAATAATAATAATAATAATAATAGTCGTACATACTGATCAATCATCTCCTGATCAGTCGTTTTATCACCAAACTCCTCAATAATGCGATCCAAGTCATTATTTTATTATTATAACATCTTAAAAAAGCTCTGCAAATGTCCGTGATATTCTCTGAGCGCTGATTCAGTAACAGCCAGCTTGTTTCCTTATGGCCACCGTTATCTGATGCCAGGGGCAAGTATGACTATTCATGAGATACGCCCTTTTTTTCGGCTTGTCTCGACTCCTGTTGCTCCCACTCGGCCATTGAATGGTTTTCGGCTTTTTCCGGAGAGAAAACGACTAGAAACCCGTTTTTTGCGTTTTTTTGATGATGTCAGACAGGGTCCGACATTGGACCGGATAGGAATAATTGCAATGTCGGACCAGGTCCGACATAGGACCACAAAGGGTTAAAAGGGACCCAATTGTAAAGAAGTTGCCCCTTTTGTAGTGATTAAAGTGGCATCCCTCACCAACATCGTCTTCTATCTTTAAATAAAAGGCAAACACTAGGATGGATTGAAACGCTGTTGCGTGTGTTTATTTGTTTGAAACAAAACCCAAACATAATAACCAAAACAAAACCTAACCCGCCTCAGGTGCTTTTAAAGGTTAAACAATTAACCCACATCCTTAAACCATTAATTATACAATTTAGGCCTTCACCAACATGGCCTTCTAGTAAATTCACCTTTAACACGATGGAGTGCACCTTTCCTAACCCCAGGGTCCTAAAGAGATATATATATACTGTATATATATATATATATCAGTGGCAGCTGGTGACCTCTGAGTCAGGGCAGGCACAAGTACGGGGGTGGGGGGGTGCAATTTATCTGTTTGTTTTTCTCTTTCCCATAGCATTCTAAGGCCATCAATCTCTTCTAAAGGGATTACATTTGCAATAACATTGAACATTTAAATAAATACGTTTTTTTCAGTATTCACTATTATTAGCATTACAGTAATGGTGATTTTTTAATGTGATTTCTAACATGATTTTCAGCTTTAACAAGGAGTTAAAGTAAAAAGGAGGTTCATAAGTCACAGTTAGGGCCATATGAAATCTGCTTTATTGTTTTGTGATTTCAGCTTTTACCGTTTTAAAAAATGTAATTAGGTTGACTTAATTTAACTTATGTACACTGCAGGAGCAGCGAAGAGCACAGAACTAGAAATCTACAGGCTTCTATTTTTTCCATTAGGTTTGAGTTTGTGTGTATTAGGAGTCTTTTTTTAATTTAATTGTATTGAAAAATAGTATTGTTATCTTTAAAAATGGGTTGTATAAGTAAAAAAAAACACACTTTATTTTTTTCTTTTTCCACTCCAAGCAAAATACACTATTTTGTTGTTTCTCAAGTCATCAGTCATTATGGTAAAAAAAATAAAAATAAAATAACCTACAACAGGGGACTTACTTGCAACTTTGGGGTTCGTTTTTAATTTCTTTTAGCTAAGGATTTTCTAGTTGTAAAAGTCCTTTTTGACATTCTGAAAGGCTGTTACTGTATTCGTGTACTAACTTTGCTTACAGTGAAAAAAAAAAAAACAGTACTTTGCATCTCATCTTACCATAGCAACAACCAGCAACTGTCACTGTATAGTATGCATGACAATTAAAGTTGTTCCTTTGAAATATGTAATCTCAAACGTAATGCTCTATTGCCAAATGAAATGACCTGATCTTATTAAAGTAAGCAATGCTTCCACTTTGGTTATGGCTTCCCTTCAGATTTTATTTATCAATTAACTAAATGCAAAGTGAGTGAACACAAGAAAAATCTAAATCAAATCCATATTTGGTGTGACAACTCTTTGCCTTCAAAACAGCATCAATTCTTCTAGGTACACTTGCACAAAGTCAGGGTATTTGTAGGCATATAGTCAGGTGTATGATTAAACAATTATACCAAACAGGTGCTAATGATCATCAATTCAATATGTAGGTTGAAACACAATCATTAACTGAAACAGAAACAGCTGTGTAGGAGGAATAAAACTGGGTGAGGAACAGCCAAACTCAGCTACCAAGGTGAGGTTGCTGAAGACAGTTTACTGTCAAAAGTCATCCACCATGGCAAGACTGAGCACAGCAACAAGACACAAGGTAGTTATACTGCATCAGGAAGGCAAAAACTGTTTGAAGGAACTTCGCAGGTAGGTTGGCCCAAACATCTTGGAGAACTAACCACAGTTCTTCTGTGGATTTAGGCAGCCTCAGTTGCTTCTCTATCTATCATGTAATCCCAGACATACTCGATGATGTTGAGATCAGGGCTCTGTGGGGCCATACCATCACTTCCAGGACTCCTTGTTCTTCTTACGCTGAAGATAGTTCTTAATGACTTTTGCTGTATGTTTGGGGCCAATCAGATGCCTCCCTGATGGTATTGCATGATGGATAAGTATCTGCCTGTACTTCTGAGCATTGAGGAGACCATTAATTCTGACCAAATCCCCAACTCCATTTGCAGAAATGCAGCCCCAAACTTGCAAGGAATCTCCACCATGCTTCACTGTTGCCTGCAGACACTCATTCGTAACGCTTCTCCAGCCCTTCAGGCTAACAAACTGCCTTCTGCTACAGCCAAATATTTAAAATTTTGACTCATCAGTCCAGAGCACCTGCTAAGCCATTTTTCTGCACCCCAGTTCCTGTGATTTCGTGCATAGTTGAGTCGCTGGCCTTGTTTCCACGCCTGAGGTATAGCTTTTCGCCTCAAGTCTTCCATGAAGGCCACTTCTGACCAGACTTCTCCGGACAGTAGATGGGTGTACCAGGGTCCCACTGTTTTCTGCCAGTTCTGAGCTGATGGCACTGCTGGACATCTTCCGATTGCAAGGGAAGTAAGCATGATGTGTCTTTCATCTGCTGCAGTAAGTTTCCTTGGTCGACCACTGTGTCTCACGGTCCTCAACGTTGCCTGTTCTTTGTGCTTCTTCAAAAGAGCTTGGACAGCACATCTGGAAACCCCTGTCTGCCTTGAAATTTCTGCCTGGGAGAGACCTTGCTGATGCAGTATAACTACCTTGTGTCTTGTTGCTGTGCTCAGTCTTGCCATGGTGTATGACTTTGACAGTAAACTGTCTTCAGCAACCTCACCTTGTTAGCTGAGTTTGGCTGTTCTCACCCAGTTTTATTCCTCCTACACAGCTGTTTCTGTTTCAGTTAATGATTGTGTTTCAACCTACATATTGAATTGATGATCATTAGCACCTGTTTGGTATAATTGTTTAATCATACACCTGACTATATGCCTACAAAATCCCTGACTTTGTGCAAGTGTACCTAGACAGAATTGATGCTGTTTTGAAGGCAAGGGTTGTCACACCAAACATGGATTTGATTTAGATTTTTCTTCTGTTCACTACTTTGCATTTAGTTAATTGATAAATATAATCTATTAACATGTCTATTTTTGAAAGCATTCTTACTTTACAGCATTTTTTCACACCTGCCAAAACTTTTGCACAGTACTGTAATCTCAAACGTAATGCTCTATTGCCAAATGAAATGACCTGATCTTATCAAAGTAGCAAATTCCACTTTGTAATGGCTGCCCTTCAGATTTTATCTTGAGTTTTGCAGTATAATCTAGCAGCACTCGGAGCTTGATCAGACGATCAACTGCCTATCCTGCATTTCACATTTGCAGCCTTCACAAGACAGCACCAAATTAAAACAAGAACAACATATATTGTGTTTATTACCACTGATGCATGCAAATACAGCCAAAGCAATTTCAATCAACACTTTTACTACAACTGCCTCAGCAGCAGCCTTGTAGGCTGCCAAGATTGTGGGTCACTCCTCCAGTTAAAACCTTTGCTCAGATCACAAGTCTGCCACTCGCTAACACTGTGTTTCCAATAGGAGGCTATGCCTCCTTTGTGTAAAAAAAAAAAAGAAGAAGAAAACACTCCTCCAGGACCAGAACACCATCTGCCACTGCTAGTACTGTAGCACGGGTCTCTCAGCTGCCAAAATTGCTGCCAGTTCTAGAACTGTTGAAACTGCTGGATATATATATATATATATATATATATATATATATATATATATATATATATATATATGCTATAGTATAGTTTTTTCCTTTGAAAGTAGAGGAGGCTCAGCCTCCTTGCCCCTTGCCTCCTTTAAATGAGCCTCGACTGCATATATATATATATATATATATATATATATATATATATATATATATATATATATATATATATATATATATATCTTGAGAGAGAGAGAGAGAGAGAGCCAGGTGGATGACTATTGATAGTGGAAGATGTGTAGATCAGCTACCCATTTCCACTGGTAAATGAGTTTGTTGCCCCTCAAACAGTTCTCAGCACCCAGACATAGGAGCTTGCAGTTTCAGCTTAATGCCATTGTTATTCAAAATCACAAACAAAACTCAAACAGAACATAAGCACCTGTTTGGAGCACTGACTGACATTGTTTCAACTCTCACTAACACACTGACTAATGCCATTTACCAGCTACACCAAAACACTTTAGTTTACACACAGTAAAGGTTTGCACAGTACCTTCTTTTTGGGAACTAAACACATCAGAAAACACATGTTCATACTGCTTTCGCTGGCTTTCCACATTAGCCTTGTGTGTCTTGTGTTCTTACTCACTTTGCATTTAGTTAATTGATAAATATAATCTATTAACATGTCTATTTTTGAAAGCATTCTTACTTTACAGCATTTTTTTCACACCTGCCTAAAACTTTTGCACAGTATATATATATATATATATATATATATATATATATATATATATATATGTAAAAATCCGCCCTTCTCCGCGTTCGTTGCCCTTTAAAAACACTGACCCAGCACACTAAATGGATTTTTAGGCGGTTTGCAATTTTTAATGAAAACACACAAAACACAATAAACAAAACAAACACCTAGCTCTCTTTGAGCACTAACTAAAACAAAACAGGAACCTAAACTAAACCACAGGACAGCTAAGCTGTTTACCTGCATCAAAACACACAGAACAGCACACCCAAAAAAGGACTCACTCTACCTTTTTTTTTTCTTTTAAATTACGGCTGTACCCACACACCAGCACAGTCAGGCTTCTACCCTCTTCAGCAGCCGCCCTGAGCAGACTGACTGCTCTCCTTAAATACCGGGCACCTGGCTCCAATTTTCAATAGTAGCCAGGTGCCGGAAATGATCAACAATAAAACAATTAAACAAAACAATTAACACAAATTAAACAAAACCAAAATGTGCCTTACGCACATGTTTTCCTCTAGGGAGGAATTAACCCCCTCCCTGCTGTCTCACAATATATATTATTTATTTCTTAGCAGATGCCCTTATCCAGGGCAATTTACAATTGTTACAAGAGATCACATTATTTTTACATACAATTACCCATTTATACAGTTGGGCTTTTACTGGAGCAATCTAGGTGAAGTACCTGTGTATTCCTACTTCAAGTGCTATGTGCATTTTTAAATGTCAAATGTAGTAAAGGTTAATTGTTTATAATGTATCATTATTGATTTTGCTACTACACCCCTGATTCCAATTTAAAAAAACTCCAATACAGGTACTAATCTCTCCCAGTTGATTCTGACATCAATTTTAACCTGAGTCCACTATAAAACACACCTCTATAAACATGTAATTTTTCTTGTTTCTTTTCAATACAGCCTGTAACAAATATACATTGCTCATTTCTGTGAAAGTATAGTGGATGGAAGCACAAAGTCAAATACAATAGAGGGGATTCTAGTGCAACACTGGAAGCAAATGTTAACACCTGTCAGCAGTAGAAATGAAACCAAGAATCTACTGAAGTAAACATTTCATTAGATCCTTCCCACTTAACTTGTCTTTACCCTCTTCGACCTTTAACTTGTGATTCCATGGATATCTGATTTAAAACATAAACACTTTGGGACAGTAATGTATTTACACAGACTTCCAAGATAAGGGTATTATTTTCATGAGGGCAAGAACAATCGTTTTATTTAGTTCAAATTGCCTGTACATAAATACTTATTGATACAAATCAGCTAAAAGTTTGAGACCAAGATAAAGTGGTAGCTCATTCTATTTAGGTCTGCAGAATGTGGAAATTAAGAGTTCCCATCCATGTATTTCCACCTCTTTAAAGAGACTCACTCAATTGTATATAGAACTATTGGCAATACAGGTAATCTTCTTGTTATCAACTCATTTGAACTCTTACTTTGTTTTGTATATGCACAGTATACTAAACTTACATCCACATTATGCTGTAACAAGAACGATGATTTACTACCCAAAAAAAGCTAAGTTGCTGTAGGCATTTGTCTGGACAGCAAATAGTTAATATTGTAAGTTTTAACTGATAAACACTGTTAAAACACTCAAGGAATTATTAAACTTAGAAATCAGATAACATAAGTTTTAATTATTTAACTTGTTTAAAACAAAGCTAACATAAGAAATCTGCATTACTGTAAAAGGAGATACTAGGTCTTGTTTACCTCCTAGTACCCAAGGAGGCTGTGTGGTCCAGTGGTTAAAGAAACAGGCTTGTAACCAGGAGGTCCCCAGTTCAAATCCCACCTCAGCCACTGACTCATTGTGTGACCCTGAGCAAGTCACTTAACCTCCTTGTGCTCCGTCGTTCGGGTGAGTAATTGTAAGTGACTCTGCAGCTGATGCATAGTTCACACACCCTAGTCTCTGTAAGTCGCCTTGGATAAAGGCGTCTGCTAAATAAACTAATAATAATAATAATAATACTGCAATACACCATTGGCCAGAGGAAGAAAGAATACATAAACCACATTAATTTGATTGATCATACAGTTAAACACTGGATATTGTACTGCTGGCCAAGCAAGATCAGAGTTTAACTCCATTGTTAATCAGTTGCGCACCTCTCAAAATATCTTAGCAAAAACTTGATTGAACTATTACACTGATTTATTCAGTGTACAGCAGTGGTCTGAGTTGGAAAGAACATGATATTTCATGGCAGTAAATAACAAAATTACTATTCTCTGCAGTAAATTGTCAGAGATACGTTGTAAAGTGTACCTCTATTTGAGATCTGACAAGGTCTCAGCCAGATTGTGTCAACTTGTTAGCTGTAAAAATGTCCATTCTCTCCAGACTGCCAGAATGTGCAAAAATACAACTGGAAATGACTTGCGCCTATACAATGACATGATTTAAATCCCAATCTTCAAAGATAAGGAACACCTGGTAACTGTGGACTTCATGTTTGCCAGTGGCGTTGATTTTAACCGCCAACCGGTCTTCTTGCACATCGGCATTGTATATTAAATTAACATCTGTGAAAAGGAGGAGGGTTTATTACCCAAAACACAGTTGTGCTAAATAGCTGTAGGCAGTTGTGTGGTTAGAAAATATTTCAGATTATAGGTTAAACAGTGTTTAACACTTAGAACAACCTGTAACAAATTCCTGCATGTGCTTCAACTGTAATTTCATATTACTGAAAGCCACTTGATCAAAATTCAATTTCCTGAACTCATCTTACTAAGCCCCCAGTTTCATCTAGAACTGATGTTCGTAAATGCTGACCTATAAACTGTCCAACATGATATCTGAAGAAGGATTTTTTTAACTGTTATTTATAATAATGAATGCCAAATAGGCATTCATTATTGAATCCAGACTTAAAAGATATTTGTTTGCAAATATTTTTTTTTATTCCAAAGCAAAGCATACTGAGCATTTTTTTATACAACTAAAAATGTTTCTAATGAAGACACACAAACCAGTTTAAAACAGAGAAGCATAAGGCAACAGACTTGTGTGTCAATCTTGGAGTCTGCTGCATGTAATAATGTATTCTCCATCGTAAACCTTTTTTCAAATTTACATAATTCTTTGACACCTGTTTTTTTTTAATGTGTTTGGAAGGCTTGCAAAATAATTTTAGTCTAAATGTTTTTTCAAAGAAACTGCAGTTTTTGGTTTCTTTTAGGATTGCTACATATTCTACATCTAATAGTCTGGCATCAGCTAACCTAAAAACATTATATTTTACACTAACAGAGGTGCATATGAACTCTACATATAATGGCTATTGTACTTCAGACAGGACTGAAAAATATTTCAGCTGGCACATAAAACTACTTTAAGCTGAACACAGTCAGTATAATGAAGCTAATACTGGTTATCCCGGACAGAGGGAAGAAAATAATGAGCATTAAATAATGTGAGGGGTGAACACCAAGAATGCATAGTGATGGCACTTGCAGATACAAAGAATCTCACAGGCTAGGGGTTTGCGATACGACTTCTGGGAGCTTTTAAGTTTTTCCAAGGATTTATGTATTTATTATTTTTTTTACTTGGCTTTCATGTGTGACAAAATGAAAATACTGTAGGAGCGTGACAGAGATAACAGTGCCTCCTTTTCTGCAAACAGCAATTAATGACATTTCTTTGTAAACACATTACTTTTTACATTAAAAACCTACTCACACATACTGTAGGTGAGATAAGCTTTCAGTTTTGTGAAATATATAGTTTTATGATAAATGAGTAAGGAACAGGTATAGCAATAGCACCAAAATAATTGTAAGTGAAAGGATAGCCGACAGCAATAGTCTAGACACCGGAACTCTTCTTTATGTTATTCAGAGCATGACTAGATGCTTAAACAGCTATATCTAAACAACCCAGCCATTTTGTTTACTGAAAAAAAAAACATGAGTAAAATATTTTCACATTGTGTCACATTTTTTAAATAAGCATCTAAATGAAAAAGCGAGTGTTTACTGTACATGTGTTTCCTTCCCTTTTTATCTTTTGTGAATACGGAAAGACCAATTCATGAATTTTGGACTGTATACACGTTTCTATTTAAAAACATAGGGGGGAATTTTCAAACATCAGCGTTATTGTATCGAACTCGCAGTATAGTAACGACAGCTTTAGTAGCAAGTGATTTTCAGAAGGAATTTGTTAATAAAATCAATCCGTTAATGCTTTGAAATTGAGTCGATGAAGTCATTATTGAACAAATTTCTCGTTAAAAAGCTTAATTGTCACAGGCCACATACATCACTTCCTGCCTAAATGCCTAGATAAAGGGAATTCATTAATCAAAATGCGTGCTAACAAGATCAAGAGAAACGAATAGAAGCATAATTCTCTGATGAAAACTACCAGCGTACAGGGAGACAGCTCTCCCACCAACGAGCAGCAGCCAAATGGAAATAAAAAATAAGGGGAATATCTATTTTGTGTGTAATTTGTAAACGTCATTTAAAATTGTGCATTTTGTCATCCAGTAAATACATTTATTAATAACACCACATAAAAATGCTGATTTACGATTAGCTAGCATGTGGATAAAAATCGGACTGCATGGATAAAAAAAACAACGTTAAACCCCATTAGTCATTGTGACAGAAATACAATGATTCTTGGTTGTAAATCACCCTCCCGAGACTCCATTGCAATAACGCATTGACCCGGAAGGGAAATAACGTGGCAGCCGCAGATTGGAGAAGCGGTTGCACTCGTTTACCAAGGGGTCATGTGTGACAGCATAAAAGGGGACGGAGAATCGTAATCTGTTCCTTCACATTGGTTTATGTAAATAAACTGAGAAGGACTGTGAGAGACCCCGTTCTTAAAGTAAAAAAGTACAGTGAGTGCTTTGTTTGTTTTGTCTTGTAATTGTCTTGTCTTGTACATTACCAGACAGCTAACACAGTTTCGGAGCTGTCGCCAAGGGCCATCACGAAGCCAGAACGGCACTTCAACAATAGTCACTAAATAAACTGTATCACCCACCACGAGCACTACTGCACGCACCCAGGACTGGTGACCGTGTAGTCAGATATTGTGTTTATTAGTTGGGACTGCAATCCCGTTATTGTTTACCCTGTGCAGTACACATTGTTGTATGTATTTTACTATGTTTGATTGTAAGATAAAAATAAATACATTGATAGTGCCATTTGTGTTTGTTAGTTATTATACATGTATACCATGTATGTAACACTTCATTATATATGTATTAAGCTATTTCAATTACAATAGAACTACCTAATCCAATACACAATTTGTTTATAATTGTTCAGTGAATTCCTCTAATCATGTTAAATAAATTTTATCTGTTATTCTTTGCTTGCCTCCACAATAAATAAACTCAACGTGATTGGAAGTAGCCACCAAACACTTATTATTATAAGAACATTTTACATGCATACAAACGTGTGAAGGTGAAAGTGTACATTGTACATAAAGTGTTGGTTGAGTCTGTCAACATTACAAATATGTTTAGGTTAAAATTCATGTCAGTGATCTGCTGCCTGACAGCCCTGGCCCTGGCGGCTTCTCCGAGAGGAATATTCTGAGGAGGCTCCAATTGTTCAAGATGAGGCACTTCTTCCTCCTCAACTTCCTCAAGTGCGTCAAGCATTTCTTGGTTGCCTAGCAATGGTATAGCTATGTTATGCAGGATACAACACACTACGAAGATCCTAGCCACAGTTTTGGGGTCATATCAAGGCACTGAAACCTCATCTTTAGTAAACCAAAGGTCCACAATCACATTCCTAGTGGATCTGTGTGTCTTATTGTACTTCTGTTCTTCATTCGTGTGTGGATGAGACACAGGTGTTGAAAACCAAGGACACATTCCAAATCTGCAATCATCTGAAAGGATATTGTAATATCTCGTATGCCATTTCCTATACCAAGATTTCATTATGTACTCTTAGGTTTTTATTTGTATAATTCAAATAAAATCTACAGCAGAGGTCAGCTGTCATATGATGTACCTATCCAGAGTTCAGATTTTTCATAATTTTTGCAACAATACACTGAGTGCAAATAATGGTATATCATGTTAGCAATACAACACATGTTCCCTAAGGTTACACATGGTTAAACTAAGTGAATAAATCTCATTCTTAAGTATAGAAAAGGCTTCAATGTTTTCATAACTACAAATATGGAAGTATTTGCTGCTGCTGGTGCAACAGCTGCCACTCCCAGCAAAGTCAAACTGCAGTTTATTTATTCTGTTTTTTTAACACTAAATAACTTGTTGAGTTATATACTTTTTCATTAATTAAAAAACACCTTTTCCAACTTCAAATTAACTCCTGATAAATTATGACAATTAACAAGGATTTCCTTTTAAATTCCCACACAACCAAGAAGCGCTACTCATTAAGATATTAACATTATTTTGTAAATCAACGTAATTTCAGAAATTACATCAGGACGATTATTTAATAAGGAAATATTCATAACAACGTTTGAAAATGCCAAAACCAATGGCACATACCGATTTGTTAACACTGGAGTTATCACTTACAAACTTGAAAATCCCTCCATAATGTTGCTTTACAAAAAAAGTAATAACTGGGATACATTCCAATAATAGTGCATTACCCTGCAGAGTCATTATTAGCAGTAGTCTGAACTATGAACAAAAAAAAATAATTACCAGCAATGGCAACACAATGGATTTGAAAAACATGTTCCTCGATGGTATACTGATATATTACCATGGTGCTACAATGGATAACCCGTGTATATTGGTTAGTGTTATGATACCACTGGTATGTCAAAATATTTTACCAATGGCTCATAACATGGTAGCTGCCAATGTTCTACCATTCCTCCTCAGTGCAGAGCTGTTGCTATTGCAGGGCCACTGGAAAAGGGTTATTTTAGTTCACAGAAGAAAAGTTATTTTTTCCCTGTATTGTAACGGAGTAGACAAATACTTTTTTGGTTATCTGTGATATTGTTATCCCTTAATTCCCAATCTGTGACTAAGTATTCATATTTTTTCCAAGTACAGAATTAAAAACAAAACCCCTTCTTTATTCTCTTTTGGTATGCAGGTGCTTGCTCTGTGGATTACATTCCTCTCTGGAGCTGTGCCGGATCAGTCATGTGATGCACTACTCACAGTATCAAGCAACATCACAGGTAAACCTTTGATCAATACCCAATTACCACAGGTGGATCAGAGCAGATTTATATGAGAAAGGGAAGAATAAAATATTGCTGTTCACGATATTAATTTTGTATGGATATGCTGAAATCATGCAGGATCATTGGCAAAGATCTCCGAGCCGACTCTGGCTGTTGTCAAACCCAATCAGGCTCAGTCAGTTGTTGTAGCCATTGACATGGGATGGAGAAGACTGAAGGCTCAAAATAAAAAAAAATAAAAAGACAATTGGAATATAAATCAAAACTGTTGTTTCAACCGGTAAGCAATAAGAATGTTTCTATCTCAAAGGATGTCATAGTTTGGCTCTCCAATCCCCTCTCTCAATTAGGAAATATAGTATACAATCCTAAAATGCAGTACACACAAGTTGTACTCACTGTGTAATACATGAAGCAGAATTCATTTCACTGTTATTACAACATACCTGCAGTCGTGTTCTTGAACGTCAGTACCATTAAACTACATTTGTAAAACCAAACTTAAACAAATGTTTTGTTCGAGAAGCCTGCTTAAATATCATAACAGAAAAGACATTACCCCAACCATATTCTTATCTGGAGCCCCTATGCCAAGATGCCAGGCCTGCAAGGACTTTCCATTGTTTTGAAGTGATACTATTTGACCATTCCTCAAATGACACTTTTGCTCACGAAAGATAAGTAACTTCTGTAGTCTTAAGTCATACATTCGCGAGACCAAACAGACCTGGACATTTGGGGAAAACGTTCCACCTTCCTTCCCTGGAACTTCCGTTTATTTGGTCAAACTAAATAAGCAGAACCTGTCTGAATGAATGTGTTTTATTGCATCTTTACATACGGAAGCCCGTGCCAACTGAGTGCCTGCTAGGAGCCCTATCTATCAGAGTGTCAGGGATACTGACAGGCCCATTGGACAAACTGAAAGGAAGGCACATTTGTATATGTTAACAGAATATGTGGCAGGAGTTCTATTTGCATAACACATTTATTAGACACCTACATATCACAGGTTATTATTTTGGCCTACCCCTTTTTAGTATTACATTTAAAATACATACTATTTTGCCTGAAGCAGAATGACTGTGCTCTGTAAAAAAAAAAAAAAAAAAAAAACCCTAAGCAATGTGTTAGATTTATGTTTCATGTACTAAAAAAGCTAAATTCAATTAAAAACGTTGGCAAGTGAATATAATACCTTCATAATTTTACATCAAAGGTAACATTATCTTAATTTTATTCAGATGTCCTCCACATTGTTCCTCTAGCTTATGCCGTAAATTGAATTTATCATCCCTATCCAAGTACCCTTTGTATATTCCCTCTTTGGTTTAAATTGTACAATACATAATATTTCTTACCTTAAGAAAATGATTATAAAATGTCTGGCAGTGAGTCAAAAATAGTTCAGTGAACAATCGAAAGTCAGCAGACTTCTAACCAAGTGTGGTAGAGTAGCTGGGTGTTTGCAGCAGTGTGGAGTAGTGGTTAGGGCTCTGGACTCTTGACTGGAGGGTCGTGGGTTCAATCCCAGGTGGGGGACACTACTGCTGGAGCAAGGTACTTTACCTAGATTGCTCCAGTAAAAACCCAACTGTATAAATGGGTAATTGTACTCACTAGTGATTATAATAAATTTTAGAGAAATAAAAGTTTTAGAACTGCTGCAGTGTGAGGGGGATATTTCCCTGTCGTTGAAAAAGCGAGGGGGCATGTCCCCAGTGCAAATTACACTATTTAGAAATAAACTATTTAGGCCCATATTTAGGTCATTTTTTTGTACTTTACATCCATGTTTTAATGCCATCTTAAAGCAACTTCAGTCTTCAGTGTGTTGTTTAGCATTATGAGATGCGATAAATATGAGAAGATTATATGGTTTTAAGGCACCGCTCACATTATAAAAAATAGATACACAGCAGAAAAAATTGCCTTAGAATGAAAAAATATATATATACATACACAAGTGGATCTTGTAGGTCCTTGTCCATAGCAAATGGCAACTGTACTTCTCTAGCACACTCAACTACTTTTAGCTTCTGAACTGACCTGAATCCACCATAGTATTGCAGAATAAGATATAACATTTTCTGTCAGTTGTAAAAGTTAGGGATTCATCAAAACAACTGAACAATGATTCTGTGTTTTTATGCTCCTGAAAAGTTTGGCTCTCATCGATGACCGGAGTTAACCCTTTTGTTTACTTCTGTTAGAAATCTGATGAGATTATGGAGCAGATATTGTGTGTCAAACTGCAGGTTACAAGAAATGAATCAAAAATTGAATCCATTTGTTATCTAAAACAACTAAAAAATAAACAGACTATCATCATGTACTAACTTCTAAAATGTGCTGAATACTGCAATTAATTGAATAACTACAGTATATAACAACCCACAGCTTGTCACTGTATCCTCTGGTAAATGGACCTTCATCTACCACTAATTGCAGGAGGTTATACAGGACATCTTGAAGCTCCAGCTAAAGGCGATCAACATTTTTATAAACGTTTCTACAGTCATAAATACATTAGAGAGACCCCCATGCGCGGTTAGACAGTATTTACATGCACAACTGTTTAAATCAACTCAATTGACCCCATTGTCTGATATTAAGACATATATTCAATGGAAAAACAAACTTGTTTTGTATGAGCCACAGATTGCTTCAGTGATCTGCAGGCCATATCTCCGATTTTAGAAACCAATCATATTACCAGTTGCCATCTCTGTAGTAATTGTCATTAAAGTGGCCTTGAACAGGTTCATACTGGTAATTAGATACATGTCTATAGTATCTTTTACTTAACTGAAATGCCGCAATTTAACCACTTTTTATTTTAATGCTAAATGAGAATCTGTGTGCATCAAGTATCATCTTTGTAATCGTCTCATAATTTGAAGTTCATTGCATCAGTTCTAAGTGCTTTTGAAGGATACTTGATCACAAGCTATAAAAACACATTTATCACAGTTCTTTTTAATATAAATGTTTACTGTACAAAACCGTGAACCATTTATTTACATGTACATTATTCAGGTTCTGAAACACCTCCGTTGATAATGCAAATCAATGATGGATGCTGTGACTGCAGTAAGCAAAGGCAGCAGCCATTATACAACACCACCAAAATGATTAAGATATTTCTGTATTTCTATATGTCACAGTTAATTCCTAAAAAACACAAGTAGTATTGAGAAAAATGTATTAAACAATGTAATTTACACATGGCTTCATATATATATTCTGACAGTTTAGGTGGTATACCTAAACCAGTGTTAAAAACCATTGAATGCTGAGTCTGTTTGGATTACTAGAAAATACAATTTGATATTAATTTAGACCAGGGTTTTTTAACCAGGGGTACTTCTAAAGGTCATAGGGAAAAGAAAATGATGGTCTTGAATTTACTTTTTTAACAGTATTATATATCATCTCTAAACCACTGTGCATACATATTTAATTTTTGTTTAGCAGCTCAAAATTTACAATCTGACTATAGTTTCATGCATGATTTCGATTAAGCAGGATTTTAATAACAACAAGCAATAGCAGCTGGTTGAATTGTTTTCTGTGTTTGATAGATTAAATCCAGATTATCCTGTGTATCATTTCTCGAGTCAAAAATTGATACATTTCTTACTTGCAAAGGAAAAACTAAGGAAGAAAACACAAAAGAGTCTGGCTTTCATAAAATTTATCATTATTGATTATTATAGTTTTATTTTGAGTTTAATGTTTTTGATGTTGCAAGCATTCGAAATGGCACACATAATTATGATGAGATGGGATGTAAATGCTAATGTGATAAACATTTACAGTGCAGACTATTTTGAATTATTTATAATACCAGATTCTGCCGAGTCAACGCCCAGGTTTGAACAATCGCCCTGGTTTGAACAATCTTAAAATTTCTGATTTTTAATAATCATGCGCTGATAATGCCTGAGGGGAAATATTGTAGCTTCCATGAAAAGAAAAAAATGCCAAGAAGTACTGTAGTTGCTCTGTGCATTGAATGATTCACGGTTAGGGTTAGGGTTATCTTCGGTTCAGATAACAAAGACGTGGAGTTCAGCGGATCAGATGATACAGACTCCGCAGTCTGATTGATTACGCTTTCCTGTTACGCTACAATCCACATGTTGGATTTTTTAAATTCATTTTAAGCTTGTAACTCAGGCACCATTATTTTGTATTGAACATTTTAATGCTATAGTGTTACTCTGGATGTTAATTTATTATTTGGTGTTGTGTTTTCACACTGGACACTGCAATCTCTTACTTGCAGAGATTATGTAATGCCCTTTATTTAGTGGACTGAAAAATGCAGGCCCGGCGTTACGGGCGGGCCTTAGGGGGCCTGGCCTGTCCAGTTAAGGTCCAGTGCCCCCCCAGTTTCAGATTCTAAATGGATTCAGTACCGTTAGCTTCTAGTTCTAGCGGTAGATGCCCGCTGGAATGTCTCAGCACCAACTGTGAATCAAATTTAAAATCAATCCGTGCAAGTGCTAGCTTTTTCTTTTTGACTTACTGTATTTTTAAGCGTAGTTCACTATTTTACAGTAAATACTAAACAAAGACACAATTGGTCTAAATTATTATCCACCAAAACCAGCCAATCAATACTTTGCATCGACGAAAGCAGCCAATACTGTACCTGCAACTGCTGAGAGCCAATCACAGACTGTCAGCTCGACTGGAGCACAGACACGGCATCTTTCAACAACAACAAAGCGAGATGCAGACAGTTCAGTAATATTGCTCCATTCATATATAGATTCAGGAGAGAAAGGTTTTGGCTGAAGGTAGACACATGGTCAGTTAGGAGGCATTTTAGAGTGGTATTTAATGAGAGAGTGTATTGGTAGTTCAGACTCCATCGTACACGGACTGTCCAGTAAATGCTCTGTTCATTCCTTAGGCAATGTCCAGATTATAGATTAAAACCCTAACAAGTTAATAAAACATTTAAATCGATTTACTAATTAAAAATGCATCATTTTTCTCTTTATATGTATGTCATCCTTGTTTTTTATTTAAAAAAAATGTTGGGGACTATTTTCTTAGAACGTCTTTACTCAACAGAAAGGTACCCGACGCATCAGAACAAGTTCAAGCTAAATTTAGGTTTTAAGGTGTTTTTTTTTTTGTTAAAGAAAACAATGGTAAAATAATTTTCTAATAGAGATACCCTCTCTAGTACCCTCTCGATGATGGCTCTACCGTGTGATAGTTGACCTTGACTTTCGTTAGTGCCCTCGCCTTCGACTCCAGTCGCGGTCAACTATCACACATAAAGCCATCATCGACAAGCACTATCGCTTAAATAAAAAACATCTATGAGAAATCATTAATCAACTCAAATTAAAGTAAAGCAAAGCACAATAATAATAATAATAATAATAATAATAATAATAATAATAATAATAATAACAGTTTAAAAATGTCTAGTTGCTTCTGGTGTTTGGAAACCCCTTCGTGGGGCCGCCTTGTCGGATGGTTTACAAGAGCGTCTGCTTTTTATATCCAGTATTGAATAGGCAGTTTAAAGTAAGCATTATATATACATTTGTTACTTTACAGCATGGGTTCTTAAACGTTTCTATGTTAGGACCCAAAACAGTAACTCACTGCCTTCTCGAGACCCAGTTCATATTTGGAAATGAAAATAAAAATGTGTTTTTATTTATTTATTTTTATTTTTCCTATAATAGAAATTAAGTAAAAATTCAAATTAGAGAGAGTAATAACGGGTCTTAATGGGAGCAGCAAGGTTCTTGGAAATTTACTACCAGCATGTCTATACTGGGCTCAGTCTCATGCTCTGGCCTCTGGCTTTTTTAGCATTAAGTTTTCCTGCTGCAGATAGGAAATCCAGAACTCAATGATTGTCTTTGCTCAAAAAATCATTTTGCTGCTGCCATTGGCTTGCATTGATACCAGTACAAACCAGCAGTAATGAGCTTCTGTAATGTGTTGAAGTGCTGGGCTGTAGTTTAATAAAACTTTGACCCAACCACTAATAGCTAACTACTACTATTTGATAGAGATTATATTTATGAATGGAAGAAAGAAGCATCTGACAAAATCTAAAATCACCACTGAGTAAAGGGTTGTAGTTTGTTATACGGTGCTATGTTTAAAACTGCAGAGCTTTCAAATGCCATCACAGCATTTTAAATAAAATAAAATAATACAATGACATTTGAACTTACTTTTCCACTATCGAAGCACTGCTTTCTGAAGTTGGCCACTCGAATCTTGAAAAACTCAGAAGATATTCCGTCATATTGTGAATGCTTTTCCAACTGTCGTCTCAGTTTGTTAACGCTTTTATTTGAAAACACAATCGCCACAAAGCATACACTGCAGGCGCTCCTCTGCATTCTGAACAGCTTGTATAAATCTTAAATGCAAGAAGCTATCATTATATTTTTGCTTAATCTTCATTAAACCCTAGATCACTGTACAGCAGTAACTTATAATATTCTCATGCACGCTGATTAGCGGTGGTAGCGCGCACAGAGGGTGAGTTGGGGCTTTCTGGGGAAACGCAGGTTCACGCCCTCTAGACCCTGTTAAAGCTGCATTTATTTTCCGCACGCTGCGACCCACTTTGGGTCGCGACCCATAGTTTAAGAACCCATGCTTTACAGTAATGTGGTGTGTGTGGGAATCTGTATGATTATATTCATTTCAAGTATTCTTGCTCAGACACCCCGTTGTTGCCAATTCAGTAATAATAATAATTTAAAAGAAAACTTTTCCGGAAAGAGCTGTGGTAATTCGTGCTGTGTGGATAGTTCATAATATTGCGCTGTCATATGGTTTATTTATTTATTTGTTTGTTTATTGTCATCACAGTTAAGTACAATAGTAAAGAATACAAGCTAATTGATTTGTTTTTCCAAAATGAGCCCGCCCTAAAAAGTGGACCCCCTACAGTGTTCATGCTGCCACCAGGCCTGGAAAAGTGTATTTTCGCGTTTTTCACACATGTTTTTTTTTCCTGATTTGGTTTTCCACTGGATATTGCAGCTTCAAAGTTTAATGTTTGTTTTGTGAAAAGATTTGAAATGACAAAACAGTGAACATACTGCAGCAGCTTTGTATTGTATTTCACCAGTCATTAAATATGTTAACTGCACTTCTTGATTCTTTATCGTGACTGTGTGCTGTGCTCTACCTTTGAATTTTAAGTATGCCTAATTGTAAACGTAATCTATCTAATGCAGGGATCGAAATTAACACCCGCCCACCCACCAAATACGGGTTAATTTGGTCTGTGGCGGGTACATTTCACATATTTATATGCCACAGTGGCCGGTACGTTTTTGTACCCTTAACACTTTGAATGCCAGCAGCTCTGTGTCAGTGGTGCGAATTTGCGACAGACCGTTGTACCTTTAAACAGAAGCTGTTGGCTAAAACCACAAATCACATGATTGTGGCTAATACATGGAAAAGTTCATTCCAAGCCCTGCTAATGTTAAAAATACTCATTCTGCAATAATGCCCGTAATTTCGTCCTGAGTCATGTTGAATTTCTATGAACTTTTGCAGTGCTTTTGACGTCCTGTCATTTTACTGTTTCCTACTGTGGCATTTATAAGGATCCTTTCAAGGGTCAGCAATAAACAAAATACTATACACTGCAGCAAGAAGGTAGGTGATAGTAACACAGTGTCCAGACAAAGACATTTCCACTGGACCACCTATGCTTCAGTTCTTTATTACACTGTGGAATATAAATACTAACCAATAAGGTCACTCCATCCACATGGTAGACCTCTTTAAAAAGAAAGTATTCATTTGTGTGCACAATTCTGACCTCCCAATACATAAAATACTGTAAATAAAACATATCAACTTGCAGATCAGCATCATACATCATAAATCCCTCTATAAAAACATGGAAATGGCAGAGGTACCACTCCATAAACCTTTATTACAGCTAGTATATATTCATTGCCTTTTGCTATTAAACATACATAAATACAAAATACATATATCCACCACTCCCTTTAATAAAACCCACAAAAGGAGAAAATCGTTCCTGCGAGAACAGGATTAGTGGTCAACTTCTGTTAGAAGGCAAGCTGGAAATGGAAAAGGACACAAGTCATTTCTGATTTTGTGTATGGTGGTAAACAGTTCTTCCTCTCTCATTGTTATAGTTTGTTTTCTACCCAGTGGGACGCCTATTTGCCCTTACTACTGGGAGTCGTGTGTGCCATTTATACCACTAGCAGAGCCCCTCTTTCTTTCACATTGGCTTCTTTACTCTTACAAACTTGGCAGTACATTCACTGCATTCAGTCCTTTGATTGTGTTCTAGTCAAAGAAAGGTTAGTCGGCTTACATGTTAGGTCTCATTCCTTCAACCAAATAAGATCCTCATTTAAAAACAGTGTGATGTATTTTCAATGTGTTTTCTTCTTTAATTAACTCCTGTTTTCTGAAAGGAGAAAAATACAGCAACGTAATCTCTTAGGCACAAACTGTTCCTTATCTAACAACATTCACATTAATTAAAATGTTAATTAATGGCTGGAGTAAACCCCTTGAAAATAAGCCTGTTATCTCATATTGAGAAGCATGGTGGTAAAATGGTGTCAGCTGCTACAATGTACAATATAATTATATTCCTATTTTGACAGCTTTATGGACTGTAATTGGTATATTTGTTTGTATATTTTACTTGCAAACCAGATCTCATGGCTGGTGTTACCCCTCTGGCTTATCTTTGCTCTATAATAACTGTTAATAATTGCATAACAACACAAAGCCTCAACATTCATGTGACCTCTTGAAGAGGAATGCAAAGCAGCAATGGCACCGGAGCCTTACTAAAAGGGGAAAGGGGGAAGGGGGAAGGGGGAAGGTCGAGGGGTTAAACTTAAATATAAATTATAAAGAAATAATGTAAATGTTGTAGCATTTACAAATCAAAGATAATATCAACTGTTAATTGCATTACTGCTTGGGCAACACACATTGAAATGGAAACTTTTTTTCTAGACCTGTTTTAAATAAGAATTTACAAGATGGACATAAAAAACAAAACATATGCTACAATTTACTGTTTTTTCAGGTAAGCATTTAAATAGTTAGGCACATTTGTTGTATAATAATGTTAAATGTGGCAACGCTATTTTTCTGCTTTAAACACTATGTTTAATCGTCAGATATTTAGAAATACCTATTTTTAGACTGTCAAATGTTGTGAAATAAGACATTTTTTACCATGAAAAAAATACAACCCTAATTATAATACAGACACACACACCAGTATATTTCAGAAACACAAGCATTAGATACAGACAGTCAGTCTCCCAAAACTTAAAGTTTCGGTTGTTTGTTAACGGGCTCTCTGCTCTGCTACTGAACCATACAACAACAATGCCTGATACGAAATGTTTATCCACATTTGTACGTTTGTGTGGGGTGAGGCCAGAGGGATAATTCCTTAAATCTACAGTAGCCTAATGTACATACAAAACTTTGACAGTGGTGCGATGCAAGCGAGCATCCAAATTCAAGACCAAAGGAAGCAATATGCAGGGCCCTTTGAGGCGTGGGATCCTATCGGTTGCATAGGCCTGCCGGTGTTCTGCCCTTTTTTGCCACCTGCCACTTTTTGCTTCCTTCACGAACTGCGATACTCTTTTCTACCTTTGCATACTGCACATGCTCAACACATTTACTATGCCAGAAATAGCTACCCAACCCAAGAGACGAAAAAGATGTAGGTAAGATACTTTACTTTTGGCAACTGTGTGATGGAGAATATGCCCAGAATAAAACCCACTCCAGTTTGATTGAAACCTGTAAAAAGAAATATGAGTATGCATGAGTTTTTAAGTTTCACGGTGACTTCTTGTGAGGATTGCCGAGAATAGGTGCACATATGGTTGGCAATGACACATCTGTTTGGGCGCGCAATGATGTAAGGCTTTAATATAGCTAGGAGTAAACCTGAAACAAGTACATGAGGGAATGATAACATAGGGTGTATGTTATCTGCAATGTACGCATTTATTCTGTGGAGGTATTCAGGGTTAAATAAGTTGAAGTAACCCAAATGTTTTAAAATAAGGAATTCCAGTCAAAAGGGGAACTGAAGGTACTTTTGCTGTGGGCAAAGGTATATATACTGGGACACATTCAAAAGGGAGAGGTGACAGACTCTGGGTGGAAGAGTCTAGTGAGTAGCTGTGTGCTCAGAGAGGTCTGAACGTTACAGTCCTGTGTGCCCACGGTTTGATATTATGATATATTTATGATAATAGTTGGATTTAATTCTAAGTTTTTTGTTTTTGTTTATTTTATTTTATTTGGGCCTGAAAATAAATATTTTAATTGCTGTTTCTTTTCAATGTCTGCTTCCTGCTATACATCAGCCATTTGACCACACTATCTTGTTTCTTTATTAATAATATTATTACTTTTTAGATTGAAAAAATATTGCAGCTGTTTATATATGTATCTGAAAAAGACATTCCTAAAAAAAACTACTCGATAGTTACTACACTCAAACTAAGTGGCTCAGATCGCTTAATTAAGTTTGTAAAATATGTTATACTTTTGTGACATTTCCTTTATTATTCACATTGCTCTTTACAAGTGGAAAAGAAAATGGCTACACAATACACAAGTGGCATTTTCTGACCCCAAAATACAACTTGCCACAATTGAATACCTAATGTTTCCTACAGAGTATGTAGGGGTAGTATTTTCTGACACTGCAGTATCATTTACCATCTTCTTTTCCTATAAAATATACAAGGGTGGCAATTTCTGACAAGGTGGCAAATTTTGGCAATTATAAATTACTAGCAAATTCTGGCAGGGAGGCATATTCTGGCAGTACACCGGCCCTATATACAAGCGCCTTTTTCCCCACTGTGCACGTTTCTTTTGTCAAAAAGAGAGGGGGGATGCCTCCCTTTAAAAGTGTGTCCAGCACCCCTGTACAGCAGCAATGTTTTTTCAAGGAGATTTTTTTATTAATAGCTTTGAAAAAAAATACTTTTGATAAAAATAGATGTTACTATAACAATCTTTTATACAGGAAAACATGAGGCCAGTGAAATTACAGTAATTGATATCAGGTTTACTGGAATGATGTTCTTAACTCTACTTTAATAGGTTGTCAAATGTTTGATAGACAAACAGTTACTATGAATATAATCCATCCGTTTTCTGTAACCTGGTAATTACTTTGTGTATGAATGATGGATGGACAAACCCATGCTGTAGTATACAGAAAATAAATGGTCATCTTTGTTGTTGGCTCAAATGGCCATTAACCTTACCTGGTGGACAGTTGTGCAATACCTATTGTCTCAGACTTTCATGAAATTTGATGTGAAATGTGTTTAATAGGAGCAGGGTATGCCATGCAAAAAGCTGTCATATTTTGAAGTAAGCACATGACGATCTACTTTACAGCTATGGCTAAAAGTTTTGCATCACCCTATAGAATGAACACATTTTGCTTCATAAAGTTGAATGAAACCTGTTGAATAATGTTACGTTAACATATTGAATTACATACCGCTTTGTAGTTTTCCGTATATGTAACAAATGTAATTTCTTTGATTACATAATGTTAAATAAAAGATATCCATTGTCTTATATATATATTTTATTATTACATCTCAATCCTAAAATTCTAGGTAATGTAAAACGTTTGGCCATGGCTGTACATCAATGAAAATAAAGTATAAAGGAATTGATTTGGTATTCAGCCCAAACCCAAAGCAGCTTCCCATAATGTCTTACACAGTGCTTGAAGTAGCTTTTGAGTGATTAAAGTAGTTGAGGTTTTGAATGACAATAATATTGAGATCACCTTTTCAGTCCTATTCCTTATTTCACTGTAGCTGTACCCTATTGAGAGGAATGGTAGTTCCTCTCACCAAGTTATCAGCGAGAACTGCCATACAGCAAGGATAGTTTACGTGTCTTCAGGGTATTGGTGCAGCAAAAGTAAATCAGCCAAAAGCACCATTTCATTTTGTAGTTCCCAACACTCTTAGGTAAAATGTAGAAAAAAAGTCAACACCTGTCATACAGTAAGAGAAATAAGGCACCAAAGTAAGGTAAAAATGTCCTTCTCCTCCTTTTTCTCCCATTTTTCTGCAGATTTTTGCAGACCCCAGGCATTTTTATTCACACATATGTATATTACAGGACATCCAAGTTTAATGGCAATTAACTTGTTTTGTCATCATGGAACTATACTAGGGAACGCACTTATTGTGATGTATATATCATTTATATTAAATTATTCATTTCTGTTTTAAAATGGAACATTTGCCTGCAAATAATATCTTTTTTTAAATATAGTTCTCATATCCGTTTCCTTTCCTAAGTCGGTAACCATATTGTCAAACCTTGAGTCATCTTCCACCCCCGCTCTTGCAGTCTCTTTTTTTTCTCTTTAATTTCTTAGAAGCTTTGGGAGGGTGTCTCCAGCATCCTGTTCCATTTGAAAACACAGAGCTGGATTCTGCCAGCTAGGGTGGCTAACCACTGCCAGCCCCAATGGGATCTGAAGTTGAATGAGAAACTGTGGGTGCGACTGAGCGAGCGTGTGAGCGGAGAGAATTTGCAGTGAAAGTGTCAAGACTAAAACACAGGGTTATTATTTTGGTGCCGTGAATTCTGCCCCCTGACAGGAATTCTCTGTAGTTTCAAATAAATCAAACATTTTGAGAATTCAACACCGTCTCCCTGAGTACTACTTCCTAAACATGAAACATTACAATATACTAAATGAACGGATCAAGCTTATTATGATAGTTTGCAAAATCAGATGAAAGATTTCAATACAATCGGGGTAATGCATCATTATTTACAAAATCTTTTGTCTCGTTACTTGTTAAAAACTGTAACTTTACTGCTATACTACTTGCAAATGTTGTAAAATGGAAGGAGAAACTTTGTGGCGTAACAGCTAGGGCTTCTGCATTGCAAACTGCATTCGAAGCAAGTCATATATATACATATTGGGAGGAACGGTAGTTCCTCGTACAAGTTAGAAAAACTTGTTTGAAACTACCGAGAGTCTCTATACAGCTCAAAGAGTTTAGCTGTTTTTACCATGTTGCAGCGGCAAAACTAAATCACTTAGAATTACCATCTGTATCAAATGTCTGAAACTTTCTTTACATCAAATGTGAAAAAAACATACATACCATACCTCTTATACACAATGAGATAATTTATTTGGTAGAAATAAATAAATGATTTAAACAAATGCATAGAGGAATAAATACATTTAGAAATAAATATTTTTAAATAAATAAATGTATAAATTAATACATGTTTATATTATAAATAAGGGTCTACTTAAATCGCGGTAAATTTACGTATTTTTCACGGGTATGTTGCGGAATAAAATTAGGATTTCGCGGACCTGTTTAAACATTAAATAAACCTAAGTAGACAGTATTTCAGAACACTATAAAGCCTAAAAATAGTGGTACTTGCTTCCTTACTAAAACAGAGTGCTGTCATTTGTTAAAGGTGAGTATGCTGCATCCCCCAGCAGTTGACTTGCCCATACATTGAGACTGCACGTTCTGCACACACTGAATTGGTTAGAAGTTAAGGCAAAGCTTAGCCAAGTTATGCAGATGTGGAAATCGATTAGAAACAGCCCCAAAGCTCGGTTACACAAGGGCATTTTAATAAAGTCAATGTATGCAGTACGTTCGTTGTCATGTTATTTGTCCCATCCAATAATTTATTTTTTAGTTTAATTTATTAGTACCGAGTCAAAACAAAGAAGACGTGGCTATTCGGGTCTAAAATTCCAATTTTAAGCAGCAGGTTGAAGCGAGGTGGCTGTGCTGGATCGTTTTAGTACTGATTTAACTTGCAGACAGGAATACTTTTTGTCTGGGCTGACTTTCCAGTTTGGTTTCAGAAAGCTGTTTATTTTACGTTCTGTTCAGCAGCCTCTGAAGTAGCCTTTTGTTTAATGTGTGATTCTGAAGCTAAATAGCGATCGATTGTATTTTCTCCAAATACACATTAAGATATGGAAAACAATTACCTCAGTCTGCATGTACAGTTTCTTTGGGAAATATCTTGAAACGATCATCAGCCGAAATATACTTAGCTTTTTTTGTCGTCTATTTCTACTATTTTACCTCCAATGCTGAAAACTAGATTTTAGCAACCTAAATCAAAACAATGCAGCACCAACTTTGTCCACCCCCTACTGCACAGTACTACAGATCACATAAAAGCAGTAAAGACGCACTGATAGGCTGATTAAAACTTTGTCATTTGAATAGTAAACAAGAACGTTAACTGCTTTGGAGAATTTATGTTGTAAATGTTACTTGTGGACGTTTTTTGTTTGTTTGTTTTTTGCTTAAGTGCAATGCACACGGACGCGAAGGAATAAAAAGGGCTATCTACAGAAGGAAGACACGTAGCTTGCGTCACTTGCATTGTGCAGTAGTTCATTAAAACAAGGTTTCTTTTTTTCCTCTCCGTACTTGTTTGTATGCATTGGCCCCTAAGAGGTGAATTTCACGGTGAACCCTCAATTTCACGATTTCCGCGAAATCGCGGATTTAGGTAGGTCCCTAATTATAAATGTATAAATAAATTAATAAATAGCAAGCTAGAAAACTACATGTCATATTAATTGATTTGGCTGATGCGTTTATCCACAGGAATTGACATTTATATACCTATATAAAAGTACAAGTTTCATATATATATATATATATATATATATATATATATATATATATATATATATATATATATAGTTTCTATTGCAAGTTGCCTAAAATTAATAAATTCAAAGAAAGTCACCGAGGTTGAAACATTTAAAGGTAGCTACTGAGTCAACATTTACATTGCAATGTTTAAAACAATCTTTTAAAATGTAACAAAACAAGGGTCATTTAAATGTGTTGGCTGAAAAAAGTAACAAGCAGACAAAACTGATTAAAACAAAACAAGTTTGAATGACAAATTCGGCAACATTGTCGAGTTTTGTAAACATTTAAAACTTAGGCTATGTTTATACAGTAATTAAACGGACTGTGTTGTATAGCATTATGCTGACTTTGAAAAACAAAATGTTAAAACCAGGGTTAAGTGCAAGTGACAAAACCGAAACTTTGTGTTTTTCTTTACACACATTAAATTATATGACATTTTAAACCACATAACATTGTGCTACTTGAGCGAATCAACCAGTTTCAACACTCATGGTTTGTCTTTGTGGTGTAAAAACCTGTCCATATGCAGAAACTGCTCGTTCTGCATCCACAGAGTTTGATGGAATTGACAAAAAACAGCGTGCAATGTTTCAGAATCTGATTTCATACCTCACCCAGAAATCAACAATATTGACATTTTTCACGGTAGGCAGTCAAATACACGATTTCCGTGAAATTCGTGAAATCGTGAATTTTCCGTGGCCTTGTACAACAGGACACTAGCGATCCGTCGCTTGCAGCATCTGTGGTGTAGCGGTTAGAGCACTTTGTTCTTGACTAGACGGTTGTGAGTTCAATCACATGTGGGGGACACATTGCTGCTTTACCTAGATTGGTCCAGTAAAAAAAAACGACTGTATAAATGGGTAATTGTATGTCACAATTGTAAGTTGGCCTGGATAAGTGTGTCTGCTAAAAAAATATTATAATAATAATAATATGCGTGTTTGGTTGGTACTTGGATGGGAGACTGCCTGGCAATACCAGATACTTCAAACTTTTCTTTGAAGCTTTACTTGTATTATTAACAAATAGTAGATTAAAACAGCAAAAATGAGCTGATTTACTTTTAATTTATTGAAATGGACCGCAAAGGGTATTAATCGCTATTGAAATAATTGCATAAGAGAAGTTATAAATATATTTATTTCACGCCTCCACCCGCTGTTTTAATTGCATTTGGATAATTCTAGACACCACTTGATACGTGAGCGCAACAAACTCAGCAATGCATTGATCATTAATACATTTTAAAAACAAAACATCAAAGTCACAGCATGCATTATATTCGTGCCGGGACATTTCAATTTGATGAGAATAAGCGTGTGACATTAACAAGTGACATTAAATTTGACTGTATTATGGCTATGTCTGTCTTCTTTTCATACATTTACATTGTAAAACACGAGGCTGAAGTTGGCTTCTTTTTCGCCAGCTTCTTATTCACCCAGCTTCTTATTCACAAGCTTTTAAGTGCATAAATGTATTTGTCTACGTTGAAGAAGTAGCCTTGAATTTAATTGGTTAAATCACGTTGGGCCATCGATTTCTCTGCAGGTACCTGAAAAGGGGCAACCCTCCTGCAAGTCCCACTTGTATTTAGCCCAGCCCAACGTGGTTTACTGGGGCAGAACAGAGGGCAAACATGCCACGTATGCCAATTGCACAGCTTCTTCGCTGGAAAAAGCCTTGCATCTAAAGGGTTAAATCACTTTGGGCCGCCGATTTCTCTGCAGGTATCTGAAGAGTGACAACCCTCCTGCAAGCCCCACTTGTATTTAGCCCGGCCCAACGTGGTTTACTGGGGCAGAACAGCGAGTACACTTGCCACATATGCCAATCACTCAGCTTCTTATTCGCTCTTTATGTATCTACGTTGAATAAGTAGCCTTGCATTTAACGGGTTAAATCACATTGGGACGCTGATTTCTCTGCAGGTACCTGGCGAGGGGCAACCCCTCTGTAAGCTACACCTGTATTTAGCCCGGCCCAATGTGGTTTACTGGGGCAGAACAGAGGGCAAACATGCCACATATGCCAATTGCAAAGCTTCCTCGCTGGAAAAAGCCTTGCATTTAAAGGGTTAAATCACTTTGGGCCACCGATTTCACTGCAGGTACATGGCGAGGGACAACCCCTCTGTAAGCTACACCTGTATTTAGCCTGGCCCCACGTGGTTTAACCCGTTAAATGCAAGGCTACTAATTCAACATAAAGAGCGAATAAGAAGCTGAGCGATTGGCATATGTGGCAAATGTACCCGCTGTTCTGCCCCAGTAAACCACGCTAATGGGCTAAATACAGGTGTAGCTTGCAGAGGGGTTGGCCCTCGCTGGGTACCTGCAGAGAAATCAGCGGGCCGACTTGGCTTTTGTTTTTCAGGCACAATAAAAGTGGATTGAACTTGCATCAAAAACACAAGACACTGTGTTTTTGATATCTTCACTTTAAATGGCTGGGCACTTTTGATAACTTGGCATTTTTTTCACATTTCCAATGTGTTTTTGTTTCAGATTCTATTTAACAAAGTGGCCCTGATATCACAAGGCTGAAAATACATTTCGTTCTCTAAAAATATTTTAGTTATATCTGTATTACAACATTGCATAAACAGTACCCTTGTTCTGTTATATATATATATATATATATATATATATATATATATATATATATATATATATATATATATATATATATACAGTGCCTATAGAAAGTCTACACCCCCTTTCAGAATTTTCACGTTTTGTTGCCTTATAGCCTGGAATTAAAATGCCATGAGCACCAAGGCGCTTTCAAAAGCACTCCGGGACAAAGTTGTTGAAAGGCACAGATCAGGGGATGGGCATAAAAAAATATCAAAGGCCTTGAATATCCCTTGGAGCACGGTCAAGACGATTATTAAGAAGTGGAAGGTGTATGGCACCACCAAGACCCTGCCTAGATCAGGCCGTCTCTCCAAACTGGATGACTGAGCAAGAAGGAGATTGAACAGAGTGGCTACCAAGAGGCCAATGGCAACTTTGCAAGAACTACAAGCTTTTATGGCCAAGACTGGTCAAAGTGTGCATGTGTGCAACAATAACCCAAGCACTCCACAAATCTGGCCTGTATGGTTGGGTGGCAAGAAGGAAGCCATTACTCAAGAAAGCCCACCTTGAATCCCATTTGAAGTATGCAAAAAAACACTCAGGAGATTTTGTAGCCATGTGGCAAAAAGTTTTGTGGTCTGACAAAACTAAAATGAAACTTTTTGGCCTAAATGCAAAGCGTTATGTTTGGTGCAAACCCAACACAGCGCATCATCCAAAGAACACCATCACTACTGTGAAGCATGGTGGTGGCAGCATCATGTTATGGGGATGTTTCTCATCGGCAGGGACTGGGGCACTTGTCAGGATAGAAGGGAAAATGAATGGAGCAAAGTACAGAGAAGTCCTTGAGGAAAACCTGCTGCCCTCTGCAAGAAAGCTGAAACTGGGACAGAAGTTCGCCTTTCAGCACGACAACGACCCAAAGCACACAGCCAAAGCTACACTTGAGTGGCTAAGGAACAAAAAGGTAAATGTCCTTGAGTGGCCCACTCAGAGCCCTGACCTAAATCCAATCGAAAATTTGTGGCATGACTTGAAGATTGCTGTCCATCAACGCTCCCCAGGGAACTTGTCAGAGCTTGAACAGTTTTGTAAAGAACAATGGTCAAATATTGCCAAATCTAGGTGTGCAAAGTTGGTAGAGACCTATCCCAACAGACTCACAGCTGTAATTGCTGCCAGGTTAGAAGGCTGTATGGTCAGGGCTGCCATTTGTCCTATAATTACATTACACTGGCAATTGTACTCTCGTTATAAGGTGGAACACAAATTGGCTCCCGAATACAGCAATATATAAGAAGAAATACATAAGTGACCTGGGCCATTAACCCTTAGCGGTCCATTTATTCAGTGTGTGTCAGGCGCGTCAGGTCCGATTTATTTTCACACGCGCAGTTTATTTTAGACGCGCTGTTTAAAAGTATTTTTTTCACAGTAAAAAAGGTTTAAAAGGCACTGCATATCAACAGGACACTCAGTATTGCATCTCCAGCACCGCCCCACGCTTCGTTCGCTAGATTTTTCAAATAACTCGTAATAATAGTACATACCGATAAATCATCTCTTGATCACTCGTTTTATCACCAAACTCCTCAATAATGCGATCCAAGTCGTCATCTCAAAAAGCTCTGCAAATGTCTGTGATATTCTCGGAGCGCTGGATGCGGAAGCAACTATCTTGTTTGTGTATGTCCGTGTTATCTATGTGGTGTCGGGTCTATCAGTATTCATGAGATACCCTTTTTTCGGCTTCTCTCGCTCCTATCGGTCTCACTCGCCATTGAATGGTTTTCTCGGCTTTTTCCGGAGAAAAACGACTAGAGACCTGTTTTTGGCGCTTTTGATGATGTCGGACAGGGTCCAACATTGGACCGAAAGGGAAAATTGTGATGTCATAGGACCAAGAAGGGTTCATTACTGCCTTTGACGGCTATCAGTATATATATATATATATATATATATATATATATATATATATATATATATATTTATACAGTATATATATAATGTGAACGTGTGGGTTGCAGTATGTAGTGAAAGGGTGATGCAGGTGCTCCAGACAAGGACAAACACAAAGTTCACGGTTCAAGATCCTTTAATTTTCCGGACCACTGTTTAAATAATAAAGCTGGCTCTACCCAGCAATGGATATTGCCAGCACAAAACCGGGCTCAAATAATACAGCTGGCTCTACCCAGCAATGGGTATTACCAGCGTCAAAACAAGGGGTTGCAGTCCCGAAATAATAATCACAAAAACCACAGACACAACACAAACACAGACACGTCTCTGGACAGTGCGTGCTCTTAGTGCAGGTGCGGTGCTGGAAACAGTGATGCTTGGTTGAGTGCAGGTGCGGTGAAGTCCGGGTGAATCGCTGGCCCAAGGCTGCATTACTCTGGCAATGACAAAACACACATGGTTGCAAAACAAACAAAAAACACAAATCTCACTCCAAACAGTCCTCATTTCCTCCCATCAACCACAACAAAGGAACCGATTATGGCGTCACGTCCCCCTAAAGTACCCTCAGCCCCGCCCCCTCCGATAGCTATTTCAATCAAGTCTTCTCCAATTCATGAATGAAACTTTGCTTACCATACTAGGGCGGGGACTCCTGGTACCGTGACACCATCCCTTTCCTGAATGGTCAAGCTTCCGATTGCCCCCGGAATAAACTGCCGAAACATTCAGTATGGGGCACACAATTCCTGGTGTACAGTGCTCACAGGTCGAGAGGGAGATTGTTTATTCAGACTCATTCGCGCTTTGTCACAATATATAAAACAATATTACATGGTTTCAAAGGAGTCAGAAAGTGATGGAAACAAAGGACATATACTGTGCTATACTACAGTTAAAATGCAATAGCTTGATCTTGTTCATTAAGCGTTCTTCTATGATAAAACAGACTGGTCCAATATTGGCTGCCACGTTAAAGCAGAATTTCCTAATTTTTAAAACCCCTTACTGCTAAGGGCAAGCCATTGATCTTTTGCTGTCACTAGCAAATAAGATGCTTATAGTTATAATTGCGTTAAAAAGCGTTATATGAATACAGCTCCTCTTAATGTCCATCATGGTTTGTTTACGAGCTCTATAAATTCCCACACCACTCTTATTTGATCTCTAATCAATTTTATAATGCTAGGTTCTGCGCTGCCAAGGACGCTGGTGTGTGGTCCTCTTGTTCTTGGGGAAATATGATCTCTACATTGTAATTTGTTTTCCTAACTCCCAACTGGGTTTTAAACAAGCACCACAAATACAATACAGTTCATTCTTCTTCTCCATTTTATCTTTTTTTTCTCTATTATCACCTGTATCAAGTTATTCTTTGGTCAAGGAATTTATTTTAAAGATGCTTACTAATCTATCAAACTGTATGCACTAAGTTTATATTATTAATAACTATTGTAAATTATTAAGCATATGTCTGTTCTGTATATTATATTATAATGACAAAGTCCCTAGCCAGTTAAGATGCTTTGTTCACTCGGAATTTGAGACTCTTTTGTTGAAGGTTTTTACACATTGTATTGTTGAGCATTCAAATTTTTGACACATCATTCGAAAACATACATATACTGTATATATAAGGTCTGTAGCTTTTGTGACTAGAACAACCTATAGTGACGATAAAAACCATCTAAAGATGTATTCAAATTCCTGTATTGAAATCAAATGAGAGTAAATTGGAACTTCTTTTTTCAAATTGTAAGTCAAGGGAGCCTAAAAAACTTTGATATCAAAACAGACTGAATGTATCTGGGAGCAAATAAGAGACAATTTTGTGTTCCCTTCTTACTTTAGTTCTCGTAGGTCTATGCAGTATTTTTATTTATAAATTCATCACTGCTACCCCATAGCAACTCCTTTCAGTTATGTTATGATGGATCTGCAATAAAGCCGAATTTATGATGCTTAATTTTTCCTGTAATCACTGCACTCCTCCATTAAAGGTGGCCGTTAAGTCTTTGATGAAGGAAGGAGGTTATCTTGCTAATGATTAGCTTTGCAAGTGAATCGTTCTTTCTCTTATCGCTGAGATGCGTCTATTCATTCTGGGATTGGGGAGTAAGGTATAATTACCACTTTATTTTAAAGTTTTAAAAAATCTTAAACTAAATGCTGGTCTCTTCAGATGAGCACAACTAATTGTAACTGTACATTATAGCTTTATTACTAGGTATCATTTAGGAAAATTGATAAATAAAATATCTTGAATATGTAACCTCCTACAGCTGCAAGTAGGAGGAGGATCATGTATTGTTGGCTTGTAGAGTGATAGGAAGGGTGTGTATGCAGAAAAACTAAACTGAAGAACTGGAGTGCACAAAAGGCTAAGCGGTGGAGAAAGCAGATAATCAAGGTATTTCAATTGTAAAACTGAACATCATTGTTGGACAATGTAGGAATAAACAATTACAGGAGTCTTCAAATAGCTTGATATTATTTATTTAAAATGATCAATGTTTATAACATTTATGGTGCTATTTGTTAATTAAATCTTGAAAACATTTAAATATTAACAAATCTGCTTATTTGGGTTTTGATATCCCTACAGTACATCCAGTTTTAGTACCTTAGTAATCATAATTGTGTCATATTTCCAATTTCTATCTCCGAAGTTTAATATACGATATTGTGGATTATCCACTTCTTAATTGAACGGTGTCATTTGAGAATAGCTGAGGAAGTCTAAACCAATGAAAAAAAACAAAACAGTTTAAAGCAATTCTTGAAAATAAATTTTGTTGATCTTACTGTACATGTAGTGGAAGCAAACGGTGCTTGGACGAACACAGGATTTTCATGTTCGGATGTTCACTCATAATTTAAATATTTGTTCAGATATTCGTTCATTTTCAAAAAGTATTAAAAGACATTATATTGCTCAGAACGCAGGCAGAGACAGCATGGGGGATGGCATGGCCCCTGTGTGTGCGTCTTTATTTTACAGCAAGACGTTACGATAACACATTGAAGTAGAAAAATATCCCAGGAGTAAAGGATATGTTGTGTAGGCCTTACTTTACCCCAGTGAATTAACTAAAAAAAAAAAAAAAGGATGCCAAATAACAGTTCGAGTTAAACCTTGTTTTGTTTATTCCCGAAATAAATTGTACATAAAGCTGACACCACATTTTATTTATTTATTACTTTTTTTATGCCTTCCCATTGCTGTTTCTTCACAGTAAACAGTGGCCATAGACACGTTTTAATAAAGTAATAACATGAGGTTTACCTGTGCCTTTTGTCGCAGAACATCGACATCTTTTATTTGAAGTGTTTAACATTTAAACACTTCAAATAAAACAAACGTGGAAATGGCGTTGTAAAATGAAGGGGCAAAACTCACAGTTTTGATTGTCATGTATTACATTCCACATAACAGAAAGTCGAAACAAAAAAATATATAACATAAAACATCACTACATTTCCAGCAAGTTGGGCACTGTTTATGCGAGGCGTTTCAGAATGATGTGCTTGCCTTTTTTTCTGTCCCATGAGATTCTGACTCACTCGAAAGCAGCACAACGTGCTTTGGCTCAGATGGCCTTCCATAGAGATCACTATGCACGCGCATTTGTTTACTGTTTGTTGGCTAAAACTTTTAAATAGAGGCTCAAAAGCTGTTGTGTTGATCCTGTGGTTTAATTTTTTTTTTAAAAAATCTACATTAATCTCAAATATCACACAGAGCTTTTTTTCAATTGCCATTTTTGAAACAGTTGTGCAACTTCTGGTGAGGCGGTAAGTGCAAGGTATTTTTGCCATTTCTAGCGAATGCGAACATTTTGTATCCGAATACATGTCAAAAAATATTCGTTCGACTATGCAAATATTTGTTCCAGCACTAGAAGCAAATGATGTGATAACTGCGTCTGACTTAAAAAAAAAAAAATTAAAATTTTGACTTGCTGAAAGTGTGGGCTACTTCTTGCATTTTATCGGGAACAAGGGAATATTATTGAGGCATCTACGGTACCCACCAAAACTATGTGCTTATGCTCACCCCCACCACCCTCTTTCAAATCATGAATTACGTCATTAAATGAATGCTGGACATGTGTCACAGTGCAGTGTAGGAGTTGTTCTGACTCCCTTGGGTGATATACACATTTTATATTACCAACTGGATTTATATTTGAGCGAACCCACGGGAACCTTGTTTAATTAAATAAAGCAAAAATGCTTCTTAATCTTTAAAACATGTTGCTGCAGCCATTAACATTTAAATCAATTACGGTACACAGCAAAAATGAGGTCACATAACTAAAGAAAAGGTTTTCAGTTCTAATAAGATTACGTGGTATACCACATGTCTTCAATTAGTACATGATATGAATGATGAAAGACTTTTTTAATTCATCTTCCATGACCTTCTACAGAAGATAGCAAGTTGGTAATTTGGTATCTTTAAGACCACTTTCTCTTTTGTATAGAACTGTCTGCCTCCTGTCTGCTATATTCTGTCTGCATGTGCAACATTGAGAGTATTTTCAGTATTTGTTTGATGAATTATCAGTAACTGATGGTTTGTTTACCAATGACCTCAAACTGTTTGTTTTTTGATAACCTATTGAAACATCAGAGACAAATACATTATGATCTAGACAGCATTCAGAACTGGGCAGACACATAGCAAATGACATTTAATAGAGAAAAGTGTAAGGTACTGCACACAGGAAATAAAAATATGCATTATAAATATCATATGGGAGATACTGAAATTGAAGAAGGAATCTATGAAAAAGACCTAGGAGTTTATGTTGACTCAGAAAAATCTTCATCTAGACAACGTGGGGAAGCTATAAAAAAGGCCAACAAGATGCTCGGATATATTGTGAAACGTGTTGAATTTAAATCAAGGGAAGTAATGTTAAAACTTTACAATGCATTAGTAAGACCTCACCTAGAATATTGTGTTCACTTCTGGTCACCTCGTTACAAAAAGGATATTGCTGCTCTGCTCAGACAGGCTAAAAGTCTTCAACAAAGAAGACTATGCAGTGATCTGATTCAGGCATTCAAAATTCTAAAAGGATTGACAATGTCGACCCAGGGGACTTTTTTGACTTGAAAAAAGAAACAACGACCAGGGGTCACAAATTGAGATTAGATAAAGGGGCATTCAGAACAGAAAATAGGAGGCACTTTTTTACACAGAGGATCGTGAGGATCTGGAACCAGCTCCCCAGTAATGTTGTTGAAGCTGACACCCTGGGATCCTTCAAGAAGCTGCTTGATGAGATTCTGGGATCAATAAGCTACTAACAACCAAACGAGCAAGATGGGCCGAATGGCCTCCTCTCGTTTGTAAACTTTCTTATGTTCTTATCTTCTTATTAACAACAACAAATGTGATAACCCTGGTTTACTACTGATAGGCTGTGCATGCAAAAAGAGGAACATGATACACATGCAAACATCTTATGTACATTCACTCTTATGTAGGTACTTTACAATACAGTAGACCCTCTCTAATCTGCACCAGTTGGTCAGGATGTGTTCAGGAGTGATTAGTTTGCTCTACTGCTTAGACTACTAAATGCAATTGTGTAACCTACTAAAAATGCCTCGTCTAGTCTATGATACTTACATTTCTTTATAAATCAGGAATAGCCTTTTAATATAAAAAAAATACAAATTATTATTTTTTTCTTTTTTATATAAATTTGAAATCGCCAATGATTTTACCCCGATTTTCTCCCAATTTGGAATGCCCAAATCACTGCAACTCCCGCACTAACTTGGGAGAGACAAAGACGAACACTCGCATCCTCCGAAACATGTGCCGTCAGCAATCTGCTTTTTTTCGCACTGCAATCCCGCCGTAAAGCCGTTACAGAACTACAGTGTTGGAGGACCACGCAGTTCTGAATTGTACACAGGCAGGGGTGAGTGGTGCGTGGTGAGCCAAGGATTCCCCAGCCGACCTAAACCCTCCCCACCCTGGCAGTGTGTGGCCAATTATGCGCCGCATCCTGGGAACTCACTGCCACGGTCGACAGTGGCATAGCCTGGATTCGAACTGGCGATCTCCAAGCTATAGGGCGCATCTTGCCTGGATGTACCACTCAGGGCCCCAAAAAGTACAAATTCTGCTGCTTTTTTATATTATTAGCTTATAACTTTGTACAGGTATCAAATACAGTCAATATTGCTATTAACTATAGATAGGAAAGCATGTATGGGCTATCCAAACCCGGTGTAGCATGAAAAAGTTCACCCCATGAGATAGTACACCCCTCTGATCCACGGTCTTTAACTCGCAGACGCATCGCAAAGCATCACCTGATTTATTGTAATAAAAATCCTTTAAAAAAGCATATTTTATTGGTTGGTTATAAAGGGTTAAAAGTGTGTGTTTTAAAGCAGAGGGTAGCTCATTATTATAGGTCATTTCTGTCTGACAGAATGAGCTACCTAATATTTTTCAATCAGGGTAGCTCAGATTGTCAGAATACCGCCTTGAATCTAGAGCAGGGTGACAGACTTCTTTGGAGTTTCATAATGAATATTTAACAATATTCAATAACGTTAAAAAATAAATAAACGATCAGTGATGTTAAACGCAATTTTGGAGTAATGATCAGCTTGACCTATATCAGGTGTGCATGTTGTGGTAAGTAAATCAATTTATTTGTATTTATTATTAGTGTTATTATTATGATGATGATGTTTTAGGCAGGGATTTCCGCATTGTGTGTTTCACAGATAGTGAAGGTTAGGTGGTACAGTATTAACAAGATACAATGCGTGATGCTGCAGCTGTCACTGAATAAAAAATGACTCGTGTCTAGTTTATATAGATTACAGTACTTTGGAATGGATTGCAAGTATAGGGGGCAGGACTCTGACCCCTGCTGTTCACCACCAAAAATTATATAAACCCGGCGTCTATGCGCAGTAGAGCTGGGTCCTGGTGGGTCCTGAATCGCATTTTTTTTTTAAACTGCAAGGCAGTAAAAGCAAACAACACATACATGCACACAACAGTAAAGCTGTGAGGGTAAATAGAACAGACATCACTACAACTGAACTGAATTTTTAAGCGCACCGAGAGGGTGGGCCGAGACAATCCAGCGGAGTCAACTCCACAGCGGGTGCGGCAGAGCCAGGGTTCGGGTCCGTGGAACATCACGCGCTCTTTTTTTTTCTTTAGCTGCAATAGCAGAGGAAAACACAAAACAGCTAGCGCTGTAAGGTTAGAAAAGCAGACCAGAATTGTAAAGCGATGTTGGCTGTTGAAAAGAAAATGAGTAAACACAGCGCAGTTGTGCAGCATTTGTAGCTGAGTTCACAGAAGCAGAGTTTCTGATTCCAGGGAAGTGGCAAGCCAGCTTCCGGCAATAAAATTGCAGGGGAATTCCAGAAAACTCGAGAGAGAGAGAGAGAGAGAGAGAGAGAGAGAGAGAGAGAGAGAGAGAGAGAGAGAGAGAGAGAGAGAGAGAGAGAGAGAGAGAGAGCTGTTTCACACAGGCTCGATCCCAGCAACTGGACAAGGGTGTCTAGCCTGGACTACGTGCAGTCACACAACCGGGGCAGTGTGTAGACTAAAGCGGAGTGGCGCGTCTACAGGCAGCGTGCATCAAGGCACCGTGTGTACCTAGCGTACCGAGCACCGAGGGTGTTATACACACCTAGACACCGTGTGGACTGAGCACTGTGCGCACCGAGTATCGGTGCACCGAAAGTGCCCTGAGTACCGCGGCACACCTAATGCGCCACGCACCGAAAGCACCATGAGCAAGTGTGCTGAGCACTGAGGTCGCAATGCGCACCAAGTGCACTGAACACCCTGCGCACTGAGCACCGTGTGTACTGAGGTGCTACGTACAGCGAGGCACCGAAGTACCGTGCGCACCGAGCACCATGAGCACCAGGCACCGTGAGCACCGAGGCACTGAAGTACCAAGGGTTGAGTGTGCACCGAGGTAGCGAAGCACCGGGGGGCAGTTAATGTAATGGTGCCTACCCTGACCGCGTCCAGTCACAAACCTGGTCAGCGGGCAGCATACACCAGGGAGACACGCGAGTTGAAAAACAACAGGGAGAAGAACACCCTTTTTTTTTTTTTTTTTTTTGAAGGCCTGACAGACCGGGGTGGGTGGGCCAAAGCAGCCGGTGAGGTCTACTCTACAACGGGGCAGGTTAGAACGCAGCCCCTGTGGAGGAATTACATGGCTGACTGGCTGTTGTTGTTTGTTTTTTTAAACTCCACTACAGCTAAAATTCACAGCACAACACAGGCAAAGCAGGGTTGTGTGACAGGGTCAACACACAGGTGGACACGCAACAATAACAGTACCCAATGCTATTTATTTATTTTGCCCAACTGCGCACGCTGCTGCCGGTGGAATCCCTCAACAGCGGGGTTACAGCAAGGCCTAGCCCCGGTGGAGGAACTGCGTTCACCCCAAGAATGTTGGCTAAAAAAGATACAAGAGGCTTTATTTTAGAGCCACTGATTCCACAAAAGCAGCATACCAGCTTTCAGCACGAATGCAGGGGAACTGCAGTCGACTCAGAAAAGCTCTTTTTGAAATACGCTCAGTTTCAACACAGAGGTCTTACCTTACCGTCTTGAGAAGCAAAAAGCGTATCACTGTGAGTCCAAGACTGCGCAGACATCACCGCAACGGACATTACAGCGCTACGACATAACCACAACAGACATTACAGCACCGACCATTACAGCAACTGCCCATAACAGCGCTATGACATCACCGCGCCGAACTACAATTCAATTCCCAGAAGACTCTGGAAATTTCACAAATGCGTCACTTACCAGAAACTACCCACCGCCCCCCTCAGTATGCAAGTTTTAATATAACCTAGCAGTGTCAGCGAGACACTCGTATTGCACAATTGCAAAGCAGTTGCATACCAGGCTTGATGAAGATCTCTTGCAGATCGAAATGTGGATCTTGGGTACAATAAAAAATATAAACACTTCGGGGCATAATACATAAGTGTGCAGGTACTATGTTTGTTTAACTTTAAAATCTTTCTTCCCTGCACCTTGAAAGACTCTGAATGTGCGTATGATTCCTCTTTGTTTACTAGCAGCCCCTCATCCCATTTCTCAGAGCGTCCATTTCTCAAGGAAGAAATAAACAGTGGTTGTTGTTGCTGCTATTTTGGCCCCAAAACTGCATTTGTTGTGTTTCTTTTGTCCACTGCTTCCACAATATGTAGAAACGTTTGTTTGCCCGTTTGGCAGGGCACCTAAAAATGCAATCCTGTAAGCTGCTAGAGAATAGATTTATACCGTGTTTGTGTGTGTATACAGTGGTCGTCCAAAGTTTACAAACCCTAATTTATGGAAGTATGACACCCTAAAATTAATGTTGAATACATGTATATAGTACATTCCTATAAACCCTCCTATTTATTTATGGTAAATATAGATGGTACATTCCTAAAATTCCCCTATTCTGTTTTCTAATATACAAAAAAAGTTCCAAACCAAAAAAACTGTCAGTTCAGCTTGTTACAGTTACGTACTGCTTTGTTTGTGTCGTGCTCTTGTAGCCCTGAATAAATATATTTTCAAAGAAACAAGAAATCACCATTTAATGTGTGTAACAGAAGCATACATTGGGATACCTTTGACAAACAACTGTGGATAATGACCAATTGCAGTATACGCTGAGGCCTTGAGGGTGGGAGACCCACTCAACTAAAGACATAAATGCACAATTAAGTAATAATAATAATAATAATAATAATAATAATAATAATAATAATAAAAGCTTCTGCTCAGAACTCAGATACAGGTGAATGGGGAAGAGCTGCAAGTCTCACGCTGTCACTGGAAGAATTGGATCAAGCTTGCGCCTTTGACAATTAAAAAATATTAGTGGATGTGAATACCTCTGTGATGTATTTGTAAGGGTCTTTTAATAGACCCTTTTATTAGACATAGTGTACAGACCCTGATTAGCAGTCGTACTAGAAATAATAATAATAATAATAATAATAAAAATAAAAACTACATGCCAAGCAAGTACATAAAGGAGAATTATCTGACTACAACATTTTCATTTCAAACAACAAAAGCGAACTCGCTCTAGATAATAGCGTCATGCTAGAAATAAAACAGTGGGTTCAGTACGGATACGACAGGGCAGAGAAGCAAGGAAAATAATATAAAGTTAAACACTTTATTTAAAAAACAAATCTGTACAAAATATACAAAACTATAGCCTTCTGCAATCAGAAAATCTGCGGTGAACCCTGCTCTGACTGCGTCATGTGTCCGAGTTCCTGGTAAGTGACGCTTTTGTGAACTTTGCGGAGTCTTCTGAGAATTGTACTTCGGCGCCGGTGATGTCGTAGTGCTGTTAAGGGCAGTCGCTGTAATGGTCTGCGCTGTAATGTCCGTCATGGTGATGTTGTAGCGCTGTTAAGGGCAGTCGCTGTAATGTCCGTCGCCATGATGTCGGCACGGTTTTGGACTCGCTGTTATGTCATGTAACCAGCAAAGAGACTGCAAACACAGAAATAAGAAAAAATACACAGTTATGTTACTGTACTGTCAATCCCTTTGTGTAGGCTTAATGAGCAATGAAGCCATCTTCCAATTTGTTTTGTTGCAGTGACAGGTATTAAAATGTACAGCTCAGCAAATTCGAAAATTGTCTCCTTCAAAACCAAATTCGGTAGTTCAGACTACAATGACACAAGACAATGTTAATTTCGAAAGTGTTGTTTTAATTGTATTAAGTGCATGTTCCTGCTATTAGCCTACTTTCTAATTAATTGGTTTAATACAAGTCACGTAGTTGCAAAGCCATTTATAAGGACACCCACGTAAGTAAATGCAAATCAAATTACTTATAACCTATACAGTATAGTGAGCTGCAGAAAGTAATTGGTTATAACACTTCTGTGAAGCTTACAGTTAGTTATCAAATTAAATATTAACACACAAAATAATGTATAAGTAACAAAAAAGTTGGCAAGAAAGTTTTGCCAAAAGTTACATAAACAAAACTCTCCTGCACTGTATTGTGGGTCAAAAGTCGACTGTAGTTTGAAACCCAACAAATACCTGTCATAATTCTGTAGCCCGTCTAATAGTCATATCTATGGTTATTATTTAAATTACACTTCCTTCTGTTTACAACCATGCTAAGCATATTTAAATGGTGAAAACAAAATCACTAGCAGTAGTGTGGAGGGTATTTGAGTATTTAAGTATGCCTGTCACAATAACATGATTTGTAGTTGAAGATTTCTCTGGTTCCATCCTAGTTTCTGGAAATATATGCAGGGCTATCTATTTGGCTGCAACCACAGAGGAGAAATGACCCAGTAAACTTGAGTAATAATTCTAAAAGCAATCTCTAGAAAATCAAGAATAACAAGTTTGTTTTACACTACATGTGTGTACAGTAACACATTAACTACATGTGGTTCACCACTTTGAGTGTCCTTTGCATTATAGTAACTACGTTACCTTGAGGGACATTGTCTCTCCTTCCTGACTATAAAGAGACACAAGTAATGGAATTAACAAAAACATATGTCAAGATTGATTCAAGTCATGATGGAGGTAGTCATGAGTAAATTACAGGGTTTTGTTTTGGGTAAAATATATTATACTTTTTCTGTTTTTCCCACATTCATTTTGTTTGTTTTGTTGTGTAAGCTTCTCCTGAAAGCTAGAGGGTTGAACAGCTTCACCAGGGTCAGTGGTCGATCCACCCGCTACCACCAGCTTACAGCTTCATTGGGAATCTGGGTTAGGTCCACCAACTGATGGCACTCACACAATACCATCAGACTATGGCATTAAATGTCTTACTCTCATGCGTCCCAGCACCTTGATGGTGTGCATGGTTTCTTCTATAAATCCTATCTTGGTGCCTTCAGGTACACCGGTCACTAATAATGCATGGGCAGGGTCTAATCCACCTCTGCACCAATTAAGTAGGTGTACTTGCTCAGTGGGACTTGCTGACTGGCTCATGCTTGCACTGGCATTCAGTACAGGGCCTGGATAGTGAATACTGATGTCCTCTTTCTAATCAAAATCTGCTTGACAGATAGCTCCCAGCAGAGCCTTCATTTTATGTAACGCCCCTCCACTTTCTATGAATGTACAGTACTGTGCAAAAGTTTTAGACAGGTATGAAAAAATGCTGTAAAGTAAGAATGCTTTCAAAAATAGACATGTTAATAGTTTATATTTATCAATTAACAAAATGCAAAGTGAGTGAACAGAAGAAAAATCTACATCAAATCAATATTTGGTGTGACCACCCTTTGCCTTCAAAACAGCATCAATTCTTCTAGGTACACTTGCACACAGTTTTTGAAGGAACTCGGCAGGTAGGTTGGCCCAAACATCTTGGAGAACTAACCACAGTTCTTCTGTGGATTTAGGCAGCCTCAGTTGCTTCTCTCTCTTCATGTAATCCCAGACAGACTCGATGATGTTGAGATCAGGGCTCTGTGGGGCCATACCATCACTTCCAGGACTCCTTGTTCTTCTTTACGCTGAAGATAGTTCTTAATGACTTTCGCTGTATGTTTGGGGTCGTTGTCATGCTGCAGAATAAATTTGGGGCCAATCAGATGCCTCCCTGATGGTATTGCATGATGGATAAGTATCTGCCTGTACTTCTCAGCATTGAGGAGACCATTAATTCTGACCAAATCCCCAACTCCATTTGCAGAAATGCAGCCCCAAACTTGCAAGGAACCTCCACCATGCTTCACTGTTGCCTGCAGACACTCATTTGTGTACTGCTCTCCAGCCCTTTGGCGAACAAACTGCCTTCTGCTACAGCCAAATATTTCAAATTTTAACTCATCAGTCCAGAGCACCTGCTGCCATTTTTCTGCACCCCAGTTCCTGTGTTTTCGTGCATAGTTGAGTCGCTTGGCCTTGTTTTCATGTCGGAGGTATGGCTTTTTGGCCGCAAGTCTTCCATGAAGGCCACTTCTGACCAGACTTCTCCGGACAGTAGATGGGTGTACCAGGGTCCCACTGTTTTCTGCCAATTCTGAGCTGATGGCACTGCTGGACATCTTCCGATTGCAAAGGGAAGTAAGCATGATGTGTCTTTCATCTGCTGCAGTAAGTTTCCTTGGCCGACCACCGCGCTCACGGTCCTCAACGCTGCCCGCTTTGTGCTTCTTCAAAAGAGCTTGGACAGCACATCTGGAAACCCCTGTCTGCCTTGAAATTTCTGCCTGGGAGAGACCTTGCTGATGCAGTATAACTACCTTGTGTCTTGTTGCTGTGCTCAGTCTTGCCATGGTGTATGACTTTTGACAGTAAACTGTCTTCAGCAACCTCACCAGCTGAGTTTGGCTGTTCCTCACCCAGTTTTATTCCTCCTACACAGCTGTTTCTGTTTCAGTTAATGATTGTGTTTCAACCTACATATTGAATTGATGATCATTAGCACCTGTTTGGTATAATTGTTTAATCATACACCTGACTATATGCCCACAAAATCCCTGACTTTGTGCAAGTGTACCTAGAAGAATTGATGCTGTTTTGAAGGCAAAGGGTGGTCACACCAAATATGGATTTGATTTAGATTTTTCTTCTGTTCACTCACTTTGCATTTAGTTAATTGATAAATATAATCTATTAACATGTCTATTTTTGAAAGCATTCTTACTTTACAGCATTTTTTCACACCTGCCTAAAACTTTTGCACAGTACTGTATATGTCTGAGTAGACACTTAGAGACGGGGCCCTGGGTTCACAGTTCTTTATCAAGCTGAACGTGTTCTTCAAGCTCTTACTCATCTGATTGATTCTAAATCTATATTAATGGGTGTAAAGCGATGCCTACACCATGTGTATGGGCAACTAACATGAAAGTAAACCCCAAATAGGAATTTATTCTGTCTTGTGTAACCTCAGTACAGTATTCACACAAACACATTCACACGCACACAGAGCATTAGAATACTGTGGTAGGGTGTGGGGAGTGTATAAACAAGAGACACAACAGTCCAGGACTTTCTGTGCAACTGTGACACGCTGAGTGGTGTGGTGCAGTAGAAAGTGAATGTCCAGACTGAATTCTCCCAATAACAAAAAGGTTTTAATAATTAACAAACGAAAAGATCATAAAATAAATCCACTTGGAAAAATAATTATTAATAATAATAATAATAATAATAATAATAATAATAATAATAATAATAATAATAATAATAAGCCCCAGTACCAGCGATGGTAATGGGGCAAAACTCAACAGCGTCCAGCTAAAACAAAAGAAAACAAAACACACTCCAATAACCACAGTCCTCCATGCATGAAAATGTGCGATGAGAGGCGTGCTCTGGGGTATGTGCTGGCTCGCTGGCTACAGCCTCCCGTCCTCCTGCTCCTCTGTTAACACACAAAAACAAAACACGTAATCACAAAAACAAACATCGGCTCCGGCCGATCACTTTTTAGCGTAAGCGGAGGTTTTGACGTAGCTGCTCCCCTTTGTACCCAGCAAACTCCTCCCTGCAGTCAACGCGTCACCATGGTTTCTCCAATAGAGGGCTGCCCCGCAGCTGACTGCAATGGAATCGTCCTGAGTACTTGCAGCTACGCGCCCCTCCTAATATGGTCACCTTCCGGTTTCCACCTACCACCGAGGTGGCAGATCTAGGAGGCAGCATACCTTCCCCTTACACAGCCCTTTCTAATCGGGAGGGAGATTTACAGCATCGATCCTTTCTCTCTCTATCACAGCAACCCAAAGCTTTATCGGTGTATTTTTTGCACATATTTACATTACAGTGATTATTTACATTGGTGACATGGGAGTGGTGCATACAGGCAATCACCTTCTGATTCCCTCTTGCCTGATAGCAGACTGGGCTCCGCGTCCGTACCTCGAACCTCCTTGTGGTTGGGTGTTTGCGGCAGCTCTCTAGTCCTCCTGAGAAAATTAGTTCGAGAATAAGAACCCTCCATTGTTTGCTTACTTTCTTTTCTTACTGCATCACTTGCTCCCACACCAAACTCTCCTCGACCTGCCCAACCGACTCAAATACACAGTTCCCTTATATATACCAGTCCCCTCCCCGTTAATCTGCCACAGCCACTCACTACTAGACCAGCTGTGGCTATGTGGCAGTGTGGTTTGCAGTGCGCAGGTGTTGAGGTGATGTAGTGCTCAGGAATAACAGACACAAGACAGTTCACGGTGAAAAACAGCTCTTTTATTTGGCTGGTTGCTTGAAAGCAAAATAATAAATAACTGGCCATACACAACGATGTGTATGGCACAGTTAAAACCATGGGGTTCAGTCCCGAAATAATAATACCGCACACTATACACACATAATCACAATATTTAACAGTGCAACTGGTGAATTATACAGCAATTAGTGAAACAGTGCAGAGTAGTCCAGGGTTGGTGCTGGCTGCTAGCGACAGGATTTTAGTTGTCTATAAATTACAAATGCTGCAATTAATAGACAGGCAGAGATTACACAAAACACTTGCACGTCCTTTAGAGGTCTTTTCACAACCATAACAAAGGAACAGATTGCTTTGCTATATCCCCTGATTTACCCTCAGTATATGTTGCCACATCCTCTACCGCATTAAGGCAATGATTTCTGGTATTGTGACTCTGCCCCCTTTCTGGATGGCCGGCTTCCAACTGACCCTGAAATGAACTGCCAAACCATCCAGTCCAGGGCACACTATTCCTGTTATACAGCGCCCTCACAGGTTGGGAGAGAGATTGTTGACTAGGATTCATTTGCTCTCTGTCACACCAATATATCTGTAGCAAACATGGAAAATGTCTGACTGATCCTCATATAAGCAGAGTAGATCATATGCTTATGGGTGTTCTGTACCTACGCTGCTGTCCATACTGCTTTACCTTTACAGAAGATATTTTTATTGCGATATAATTTTATTTAAATCAAAATGTAACACCTCATTTGTACACTTGTGTGACAGGACAGCATCACTGGCAATGGTGTTTAGACCAGGAAGGGAGACTCAGACACAGAAGTTGCAGGTTAATAATAATAAACAAATAACAAAGCACTGGACAGGACACAGAACAAAACACATTAACAAAATAAATGGCACAAGGGCCAAAACAAAAGGTCTACAAAAACACTCATGGAGACTACATAAAAAAACGAGACGAAACTGCACGCAACCTGAAAACCTTCACCTCTTACCAACGTCAACTCTAACACTCACTACCCTAACACATGTGATCCAGTGTTGTAATTGGAACGCAAGTCGAGTCCAGTCACAGGAGGGTAAGACTCAAGTCGAGTCGAGTCTTTGACATGCAAAAAGCGTGAGTCGAGTCGAATCAAGTCACAGAGTTTGCTCGAGTCGAGTTGAATCCCATCACCTTTCCGGCTCGAGTCAATTCGAGTTATTAGTTCTGAGAGTTCAAGACAGTTTGAATTAATCAGATTCATGTTACAGGAGATTAGCAATCTACAAGTAAAAATTCCAATTCAAAAATACAAAATTGAGATGCACAATAATGTGGTCATACTGGTCCCACTAATGTTCACCATTAAAGGTCCATGGTTTCTGCCTTGTGTTTTGTCTCCATTCCAGTGAATTCACGATTCCTTGGCCTATTTATAAGCAGATTTTGTCATTGACCATATAGAGGCCCTTTTACCTATGCTCTGTTGGGTTGGATGAACAGTAATGGATACCACAAGATAATGCATTTAACAATTTATTTACAATTTTACTGATGGCAGCCTGAGCGTTTTTCACTTTTTCTCAACAGTGAAACTTCCTGATAGTTTTTTTCAGATGCCTTAACCATATGAAAGGCCATTTTGTGGCATTTAACACTAGAACCGTCAGATTTTCGAACTACCTAGAACCGCCACGTGGGTCACTTTCACCCATACATTTTTAAACTCCTTCGCTATGAAAATGAAAGACATACTATCAGATACAATTGAAAAGTTGTATTCATTAACATCATATCTAACATTTGCATTGCAGAAACACCGTATTTAATTGGAAAATTAATCTTAATTTTCAAAATGAGCGCATATACAGCATGACTACAGACAGTGAAAAAATATAATAAAATATACATTTCAAAATAAACAGGTATGTACATGTACCGGTGTATAGGTGTAAACGGGTATATGTACATACAGAACCATAAAACCGAAATCATTGTTTATAATACTACAGAAAAAGAAAATATAACACTGCTTCCGATATGACGGCTGCATTGTACTCTATGGAGGAGCGTACACATCTGCCAGCTGACTGTGCCTGCATCCAAGAGCTGTGTTGTAAACACAGAAGCAGTTCCATTGAACACTATTGTGTAAACACGTGTAAACTGGTACATACAAACCTGTAAAACCGAACCGCTTTTTTTCTCCTAAAAGTAATATTAAAAAAAGAATATATAACATACATTTCATATTAGGCATATAAGTTGTTATCCTACCTGTCATTTTCAGTTTGCTGTGTGCATCTGAGTGCAGCTTGCCATATTCCAATCAAAATGACTACTTTCAAGATTAAATATTTCCTTCTGATATATTCCCAGTTGCATTTCTGGAACAAACGAAGGATTGTTGTCTCCCAGGTACATTTAAAAATAAGCAACTAGGCTTTCACTGAGTTGGCATCTTGACAAATCCACAATCATAGCAATCTCTGTCTCGTAGTCAGTCAACAAACAAAGGCTTGAAATTAAAAAAAAAACGTGCTAGGAGGAGGAGGCATGTCTTGTTTGCTGCAATAACAAAAAAAAAGTAGAATATCTTATGTTATATTAAAAAGACATGTATTGTAATGCATGGGTCAGATTGGCAGTTCTAGGTAGAACTGTTTATAACTTTTTATATCATTTTTGCCATTCTGGCTATCAAACGCCGTCAGGATATTAATTCATATATTTTTAGGAAAAGTCAAAAACGGACATACACATGCGATTTACAATGGAGGAGTAATTAACATTTTAAATGCAAAATGGATCAAACTGACACGCATGGCGGTTCTAGTGTTTTGATATTTGATATAGAGATATTGCTTCTAGGCCTTAAAACATAGCAGTTACAAAGGAAAACAGTCCAAGTAAGACAACTGAGGTGAAATCAGAGTTTTAAAACCATTGCATGCTCGCATATATGCTCTAGTTCAAAAGCAATAAACTCAACCTAATTTGCTTAATATTACAGAAAGAAATGTATCTTGAAAGGCTAAGAGTTTAGCATAACAATGAATGTTACAAAATAAGTAATTTTCATTATTTTCAGATAACAAAAGGATTGTTTACTAATACATTTAGAAAAATAGCGAAGCTATTTCACATAGAACACCTCACACCAAAAACGCTTTAAACACCTATACTTAGCACTATAAAAGTTGTTTGTCTAAATAATATCATCAATGTAGTTAAAATGCGCAACGTACAGTAATACTAAGAGGTCAATTGTATTTTGAATAACCCTACTAGACTGGTATTGTAGCTGCTGTTTCATAAATTGTTTCATCATCTGTCCCTAAATTTCCTGCACTTCGATTACATATTGGTGAATCGATGCATGAAATTGTAATTCAGTTTGAAGTCTCCTGTTGCCGGTTAGCATTAAAATCTTGAGAGTGTGCTTCATTTAGTGCGAGTACAGTAGAGTAGCGCGTTGCTAGGATACACACATTAGGCCTCTACATTTGCGTTGGACAAGCCAAATCAGAAATGGGCCTATTGTATTCACATTTTCTTGATTTAAAAATTGAGGCAATACGTTTTTTTTGTTTGTTTGTTTTAAATCTATTAAATCTACCGATTACCTTCATTTGTTTAAAAGCCTCTTGTGTTTGGATGGCAATATTATATAAAAAGAAGTTGAATTTAGTACGATAGTTAAATTAGTCAGGATTTGTGAGATTAATTCAAATGGTTTGCTTTGCTTTTGGACATAAAATGTTAACAGTAATGAACAACCATAGTTCAGATAGAAATTACATCTGTTAAAATATAGTATTTTTTATTATTATTACAATGTTAAAGGGACATCTGATTCAGACGCATGCATATTCTTTTCATTTGTTAAAACCTCAAGTCCTTTGTATTTCTATTTTTTTATAATCAGAAGTGTTCTAATTTGAATATAAGTTATGCCTTTTGTTTGACTATTTTGCAAAGTGGTGTTTTTAGTTATTGGACCTTCTGTTAAAAAAAAAAACTAATGCTTGTTCTTTATTTTGAAAATTAAAGCGTCAGTGCATCGATTATCGTTGATAAATGTCTATATGATAATCTAATATGAAATTTGGGTGCCTTGCTTAAATAAAAATCTATTGATTGACCCAACAAATAAGTCATTTCTTATTGATAATTGGTAAGAAATAATAAAAAAGACCAAAAACGATTTCTGTTATTTTAGACACAGTTTATCTAGTTTGGCATTCCTCAGTGCTGGCAGGATGCAGACTGCTTATTTCTCTCCCCGTTTACTCCTTAGTTCTTGTGAACTCGACGAGCGCAGGTACTCTTGATTTACCTGCCATGCTGCTGAGGCTCTTCTCTCTGTCTCTATGTTGTCACGTGTTCCACTCACTCATAAAGAGGCAGGGGTTGTACGCATCAGAAGAAGGGCTGCGGTTACTGAAAATGAAACCAATTGTTTAATTTATTTTATCATAAAGACTATGAGTCAAGTCGAGTGGAGACTTTTGGGCCGGGACTCAAACAGTCTTTTGAACAGGGATTTGATGACAATGACTCGAGTCACCTAAAATTGCCACTTGAGTCTGACTCTGCCGTGATCACCCCATTTATTCACCTGTGGTTGGAACCTTAATTCATTATTTAATTACTTATTCAATGCATGGCTCCAGCCACATTACCACGTTTTTACAGGGAGGATTTTTACTCCCTGCCACCCACTATTCCCCACACACACCCGTGCCTCGACCCTGACACACTGCCACAACTTGTCAAGAAGAATTATTTGTAAGCTGTTTACGCAATATAACATTACTCTTAAGGATTAGCATTTTGACAAGTCATTCTGCAATGGTGGCTGCCAAAACAGGTAGCACATTTAAATGTTCTTGGCATGTACATTTTCTCCAGTACTACAATGATCAGAAAGTTCATTCAGTCCCCTTGCCAGGGAATACCAGTTGTACACTATATCAGACTAAAAAGCCATTCTCAGGCAATAACCTCTATGGACCCAGTTTTGAGCCCCATTGTATTGCACTGCTATGACAGCTGTGCAATGATTAAAAGTGGCAAGGGTCTGTAGTGCATTCAAGCTAAAACTACCCAACCAATACTGACAGGTACTCTTAAAAGGACAGTACCCGGTGCGATGGGTTTGCAATCAACAATGCGGTTTACATTAAGAGTATGCAAAACAACTGAATATTGTACTCCACTTTAGAGCTATCTAAACATGAATTATCATTCACAATGGGGAGAAATACTGGCTCAGATGATAAACTGTGAACACATTTCATTAGCTGTGATATTTTACACATGCTTTTTTCAAATGGTTCAACAGCAATAATGAACACTTATGTTTGTACATTGTGTACTATATGAGGACAGCAAAAGCGACTGGAGTACTTGACCTACAGTCCCTTCCCATAATCACTCTTGCTATCCTCAAATATGCAATAAAGTAAATGTCTTGTTCAATAGGCATTAGTATGCATGTTTGTCAATCTGACTATATTAGGTGACATTATCAAAATCTGCGTTAAATAAACCATATCTTTGTTTTCTTTTTTTCAGGTCTAGCATGCAATTCGTCAATAGATTTGATAGGGACCTGTTGGCCAAGAAGCAGTTCTGGCAAAGTTGTCTCCCGGGCCTGCCCTGAATACTTCTATGGAGTCAGATACAACACTACAAGTAAGAGAATCTTTGTCTTGCTGATCTACACATAACCAAAATACAACATCTGCAGCATGTCTTCCAATGCCATGAAAATTCCAGAAATGCCCCTTTTAGCTGGGCTGCAAGGGAATATGACATGCAGACTGTAAAAATCTCTATAGCCTGTAGAATTAGCCTGCAAAATATGTGTTGACTCAGACAAAAACATGTGTGCTGAACCTGTTTGATTATTGCGTTTTAATGCCTTGCTTTAATCTTGTTATTTCATTGCCATTTTTTATTTGTTTTTTTATTGCTGTGTAAATGCACCTTCTCTATATTATTATTATTTGTTTATTTAGCAGATGCCTTTATCCAAGGCGACTTACAGAGACTAGGGTGTGTGAACTATGCATCAGCTGCAGAGTCACTTACAATTACGTCTCACCCGAAAGACGGAGCACAAGGAGGATAAGTGACTTGCTCAGGGTCACACAATGAGTCAGTGGCTGAGGTGGGATTTGAACTGGGGACCTCCTGGTTACAAGCCCTTGTCTTTAACCACTGGACCACACAGCCTCCATATAACATATAATATAACAGATTCCTCATCAATTCAGTTTGTATTCTATTGTTATGTGATGCCAATTCAAGTAGAATATTGTTTTGTGACTAGTTATCCACCAAGAAAATAAAGCCCATTGGAATCAATGGTAAACAATAGCACAGCATCTTTTAAATGATACGATGACAGTGCGGCCGATAATAGATTTTTCACGTTATATATATATATATATATATATATATTATTATTATTTGTTTATTTAGCAGACGCCTTTATCCAAGGCGACTTACAGAGACTAGGGTGTGTGAACTATGCATCAGCTGCAGAGTCACTTACAACTACGTCTCACCCGAAAGACGGAGCACAAGGAGGTTAAGTGACTTGCTCAGGGTCACACAATGAGTCAGTGACTGAGGTGGGATTTGAACCGGGACCTCCTGATTACAAGCCCCTTTCTTTAACAGCTGGACCACACAGCCATATATATATATATATATATATATATATATATATATATATATATATATATATATATATATATATATATATATATATATATATATATATATATATATATATATATATATATATATATATATATATATATATATATATATATATATATATATAGATAGATATATAGATATATAGATATATATAGATATATATAGATATATATAGATATAGATATAGATATATAGATATAGATATAGATATATATATATATAGATATATATAGAGTACTGTGCAAAAGTTTTAGGCAGGTGTGACAAAATGCTGTAAAGTAAGAATGCTTTCAAAAATAGACATGTTCATAGATTATATTTATCAATTAACTAAATGCAAAGTGAGTGACCAGAAGAAAAATCTAAAACAAATCCATATTTGGTGTGACCACCCTTTGCCTTCAAAACAGCATCAATTCTTCTAGGTACACTTGCACAAAGTCAGGGATTTTGTAGGCATATAGTCAGGTGTATGATTAAACAATTATACCAAACAGGTGCTAATGATCATCAATTCAATATGTAGGTTGAAACACAATCATTAACTGAAACAGAAACAGCTGTTTAGGAGCAATAAAACTGGGTGAGGAACAGCCAAACTCAGCTAACAAGGTGAGGTTGCTGGAGACAGTTTACTGTCAAAAGTCATACACCATGGGAAGACTGAGCACAGCAACAAGACACAAGGTAGTTATACTGCATCAGCAAGGTCTCTCCCAGGCAGAAATTTCAAGGCAGACAGGGGTTTCCAGATGTGCTGTCCAAGCTCTTTTGAAGAAGCACAAAGAAACGGGCAACGTTGAGGACCGTAGACGCAGTGGTCGGCCAAGGAAACTTACTGCAGCAGATGAAAGACACATCATGCTTACTTCCCTTCACAATCGGAAGATGTCCAGCAGTGCCATTAGCTCAGAACTGGCAGAAAACAGTGGGACCCTGGTACACCCATCTACTGTCCAGAGAAGTCTGGTCAGAAGTGGCCTTCATGGAAGACTTGTGGCCAAAAAGCCATACCTCCGACGTGGAAACAAGTCCAAGCGACTCAACTATGCACGAAAACACAGGAACTGGGGTGCAGAAAAATGGCAGCAGGTGCTCTGGACTGATGAGTCAAAATTTGAAATATTTGGCTATAGCAGAAGGCAGTTTGTTCACCGAAGGGCTGGAGAGCGTACACGAATGAGTGTCTGCAGGCAACAGTGAAGCATGGTGGAGGTTCCTTGCAAGTTTGGGGCTGCATTTCTGCAAATGGAGTTGGGGATTTGGTCAGAATTAATGGTCTCCTCAATGCTGAGAAGTACAGGCAGATACTTATCCATCATGCAATACCATCAGGGAGGCATCTGATTGGCCCCAAATTTATTCTGCAGCATGACAACGACCCCAAACATACAGCGAAAGTCATTAAGAACTATCTTCAGCGTAAAGAAGAACAAGGAGTCCTGGAAGTGATGGTATGGCCCCACAGAGCCCTGATCTCAACATCATCGAGTCTGTCTGGGATTACATGAAGAGAGAGAAGCAACTGAGGCTGCCTAAATCCACAGAAGAACTGTGGTTAGTTCTCCAAGATGTTTGGGCCAACCTACCTGCCGAAGTTCCTTCAAAACTGTGTGCAAGTGTACCTAGAAGAATTGATGCTTGATGCTGTTTTGAAGGCAAAGGGTGGTCACACCAAATATGGATTTGATTTAGATTTTTCTTCTGTTCACTCACTTTGCATTTAGTTAATTGATAAATATAATCTATTAACATGTCTATTTTGAAAGCATTCTTACTTTACAGCATTTTTTCACACCTGCCTAAAACTTTTGCACAGTACTGTATATATATATATATATATATATATATATATATATATATATATATATATATATATATATATATATATTATTCCATTGTATTCCATTGATTGGCGTTTAGGTACCAAACGCTATTTGCTTGCTGCATTAAAGCACCACTGGACATCCATTTTGCATTATTTTGAGATATGTGCATATGTCAGCAGTTCATTACTTGCGCTATTATTCATGAACTTTCTGTATTATAAATTAGATATACTTTTAAAACATCATAACTCATCTCAAAATATTGCATTACACCATACTTAATACTTTTAGAGGTGTCGTGAGTCAGCATTTACACGAAGAGCAACAGAATATTCAATTATTTCCGGATTGGCTAGAAAGTCTGCACGTGTGAAGTATAGAAATATTTTGGTTTTGAGGTGGCTGATGATGGAATAGTAAAACAATATAACAAGACCTTGTTTTTCTCCATGGACATGGTGAACCAAATACCACTAAGTTAAAGTAAGTTATTGCTTTTCATATGTAAATATCTGTTAACATCTGTATATGTATATATGTTTGATATTGCAATTGTGTTATTATATTTTTCAGTGTTTTGCAAGACTTCGAAGTTTGTGCACGAAATCGCTATCAAATGTTTATATCGTTGTCCACCCCTACTTTTTAGTGTAATTGTAATTCTAATTGCAATTACTGCAGCATAATTGTAATTGCAATTGAACAAAATATCATTGTAATTGCAATTTCAGCAAACAATTATGCTGACATTGTTATTTTAATTATAATTGAACCCAGGTCTGGTGCACATCCTAACTAAAAGCCAAGTTCCACATCAACATTTTAATTTAGCTATTCTTCACTTACTGCTATAGCTGCGTGCCTGCTGAGCACTCAGATCTGAGCGTAATTTGTAAACCAGGATTCGAGATTGAACTTCTTTTTGGTAGCACATTTATCAGGGGAAACCCTTTTAGATCCCTACTCTTGCAGTTTTCAAACAACAGAATTTATCAGGCTCCCTGATAAATCAATTACAGCACACCAAGTCACAACAGCTATACATGCCCTTCTGATCAACAGATAAACAAGACATGCTGAGCAGTCTGTATGCTATCCACGCCCACCAAACAAGTAAGCAATTGCTGCCACAGCTGTCTTGTAGAACGATCGCTAATGCTATTGTGAAAAAATCCAGCACAGGGTCATCGAATTCATAAGGGCAGAACTCCTTTTTCATTGAATTGCGTTTTTTGCTGATGAAGCAAAACTGGCTGTAACTAAATTGGTATGTGCAGCAGCATGTGGTGCAGCTTGACCTTCCCTTGGGAATAGTTGTCAAGATGCTAATGAATTCCATGTTGCTAAATGAAATTGAGTTTTGTATAAATGAAGGGTGGGGGAGGGTTATTACAAATCATTCTACTTAAACCTTGCATAATATAGGACAAGGATATTTTGCCATACTAAAGCACTTTGAAAAATGACGCTCACTTGTGAACTCGTGAATTATTATTATTATTATTATTATTATTATTATTATTATTATTATTATTATTATTATCAGCAGTGTGGAGTAGTGGTTAGGGCTCTGTACTCTTGACCGGAGGGTCGTGGGTTCAATCCCAGGTGGGGGACACTGCTGCTGTACCCTTGAGCAAGGTATTTTACCTAGATTGCTCCAGTAAAAACCCAACTGTATAAATGGGTAATTGGATGTAAAAATAATGTGATTGTAACAATTGTATGTCGCCCTGGATAAGGGTGTCCGCTAAGAAATAAATAATAATAATCATTTCTTAGCAGACGCCCTTACCCAGGGTGACTTACAGTTGTATACAAAAATACATATCAAGAATTACAGTACAATTAAGAGCAAGACACAAAATACAATGACTTAATTCCTAATAAGAGCAAATACAAAACACAGTACAATTTGATATCGGGGTAGTTCAACAGCAGATAACAGTGTTGATAGTTACATCAGGGTTAGAGACGAGTGCAAGTGAAATACAAGATACTACAGATTGGGTTAAGTGCAGGATTAAATACAGTAAAATAGGGAGCAAATAAGTGCAAGTTAAAGTGCATTAAAGGCAGAGTGCTATATTGTCCAGAAGGGAAGAGTTAAGTTTTACAGGTGTTGTCTTAAGAGATGTGTCTTGAGGAGGCGCCGGAAGGTGGTCAGGGACTGGGCAGTCCTGACATCCATAGGAAGGTCGTTCCACCACTACGGGCGAGGTGGAGAAGGTGGGCTCTGGATGTAGGGGAGCGTGCGGAGGTACAGCCAGTCTTCTACTGCAGATGGGCGGAGAGGTCGGGGGGAGATATAGGGAGAGATGCGGGTCTGGAGGTAGCTGGGTGCAGTCTGGTCAAGGCATCGGTAGGCGAGTACAAGAGTCTTGAACTGGATGCTGTGATCGGGAGCCAGTGGAGTTGGCAGAGCAGTGGAGTAGTGTGGGAGAAGCGAGGCAGAAAGGACACCAGGCGAGCAGCAGAGTTCTGCATGAGCTGGAGCGGACGGGTGGCAGACGCAGGGAGGCCGACCAGGAGGGAGTTGCAGTAGTCTAGGCAGGAGAGTACCAGGGCCTGGATGAGGAGTTGCGTGGAGTAGTTGGTGAGGAAGGCTCGGATTCTTCATATGTTGCTCAGGAAGAATCTGCAGGTGCATGCTAGAGTGGAGATGTGCTGGGAGTAGGAGAGGCAGGGGTTCAGAGTATATGTATAAAGATATCCAGTAGAAAAATACCCTAGACACCCCAGCAGGACCAATAGAAGACCACAGCATGCAGATATTGCACACTGCTAATGATAAGGTGCCATTGTGGATTACCTGTGTGATTTGGTTCTTAACAAAGTGATGTCAAAATATACAGTGGTGCCATTCCACTTATGGCTTATAGTTTGCTGAATCTAAAACATATGAATTGCTGAATTATCTTGGTCTATTATTTCTGACAATTTACTTCCCAAAAACTATATAAAAGACACATGTGATTCACATGTGGAATTAGGACACATTGAAGCACACATATGGTTCATCTTATCAGTGTGCCATCCATGTGTAAAACACTTGCTCAATAAAGAGAATATGTACAAAAATAGTTTTGTTTTTTAAATTAGTACAGACTATATGCGACACTACACCATTAAATATACAGTGTGCTAATATACTTGCGCTCCAACCTGCATTCATAAATCCTGATTTGATTACCATGACAGGAGCGGTGCATAAAATAAATAAATTATAATATAAATGTGCTCCTTTGTTCATGGTAATCAATTGATTTGAGAATGCGGTCTATTTGAGCGCTGTTTGACTAAGAGGGCGTCTGACTACTGATGAGTTCAAGTTCATCATCATCTGTTACTCTCAACACAAACTCCTAGTTATTGATATAACAGTGCTCCCCTGCTACTTTACCTTTGCTTCTGGCCACAATAAATTGTATTAAAAACCCCATTAACTGTACAAGGAGTTCATTAGGATGCTGCAACTTCTTGGCAACGATGAAGGGTAATAATGAAATATTTATATGGAAGTTGTTTCTTGGCAACGATGAAGGGTAATAATGAAATATTTATATGGAAGTTGTTTCACCTTTAACCCTTTCATGCATGAAATACTGAAAATAGCTGAAAAACATTTGACACATAATAAATATATTTTTCATTGAACATTAAAAAAAAATCCTACTGCTTTTTATATGGAAATAAATGGCATCCTTATAATGAGGTTATCATGCATTTGCGTCTTCCATATGTCCCTATATAAAGACTAGAAGAGAGTTGTTTTTGTATCTGTCCCCATCTGAGGTCGCCATGCACGATAGAGTTAATGAAACTACAGTATCATAGGGTACTGTATATTGGCAGAAATGAACTTCTCTATTGCGCCTTTTTTTCCATATGTATGAAATCCTATGTTGTACAATTATGCTTGCCATAGGATCAGCCATAGACTTTACAATTCCAGCTCAGGTTACAAGGGAAATGAGTTTAGTGGTCTCAACATAGCTCATAGCCCATAGCATAGATTAATTCATGCAAGCACAGTACCCTTGACATTGCAATATAAGCTTAAGAAAACCAAGGACTGAATGGCAGGCAGGAAAGAGGTGTTCAGATCAGGAATGGGGTGCTCTCCCAGAGCTACAGTATAAGAAGGTTCACCACAGGTGTTGAATGGCAGTGTAGAAATGCCGACATACTGTACATGCTTTTATAAGCTACCAAGTTTGGGTTTATGAAAGATGGTTGAGGGGGTTGTCCCAGTTGTGTCTAGTTTAATGTAAAATCTTTATCGGGCTGAAACTTTCTTTTTATAACTTGTTGGTAGATATCACATTTTATGAAGGGCTCTTGTTAACTCTCTCACACTCTCTTTATAGATGTTCCACAGCAGGGACATTAATAAAAAAAACAAGTTACTCACTGGAGATCTTCCAAGGGCATTATGTTAGAGGCAAAGGGGCACCAGCTGAGCAGTTTATTTTTATCAGGGGACATGCATTTAGCATTCAGTACATTGCATCCTTTGCATTGTGTGCAGGGTTAACGAAAATACCACCTAAAACTTTATTTAGGCTTTTCAGGATCAGTATATTGTGGCACCAACTGTACTCCCTTGTTAATCCTTTCTTAATCCTTGACACATATCTGCTGTTGTATTACTTAAATAATTTAGAGCTATGGGATTTTGGATTGTATAATATACATGGCAAATATCGTTTTTAAACAAATGAAGGTCACTCAAAAAAGGAATGACTGCAGCCCAGTCTCATTATCAGTTTAGTATCATCAAATTAAAATAGTAATAACCTTACTACAGTTTAAAAAAGTCACTTCATGAAAATGTTATTAAAGCTTAAAACAACTGCTGCTTTGTAACAAATGGGCAAGAGATAATGCTACCTAGTATGTTAATAATTAGCCTTTAAATTATAATCTTTTACACCCGCAGGACAAAAAAACACAACACATTCGTTTTTAATTATTTACTAATGTAGTACGGCAGATGCAGTATATCTTTAATATTTGAATAGAAAAAGAGTAAAGGAATAAATGACCCATTTAATACATCATATCAGTTCAGAGCCATGGGAATTGATTATAGCAGCTAGCTAAGGACACTGGGTCAACCTTCATCGCATGGAGAAATGTGTAACTAGAGAAAGATTTGATATATACACTCAGTCTTTGTCAAATTCAATCACTAGACAAGCATGATTTAAAATTCAAAGATTTATTTCAGATAGAAGCTTCTTGGGTGGCAGCTCATACATGCCATGTAGTAGTCTTTTTTATATATTGTTGTGATTAAAGAGAGTGTAGACCACCAACCTTCAGGTGCTTTAAGAATCATAAATATTCCTGGATTCTACAGCAGGAATGCAGGGACATTACATTATAAAACACTAAGGTGAGTAGATAAATGTTTCTGTGCTATTAGGTGGTGGTGGTTTTATATATAGTACATTAGAAAATGGTTGGTCCTTCCCTACAGACTTACAGCTGTGGTCAAGAGTTTTGCATCAACTAAAATTTTAGGATTGAGACATAATTACAAAAAAAAAAAAAAAAAAAAAAAATCTCATGTAATCAAAGAAACTACAAAATGATATCACAAAAGTCTACCGGAAGCCATAATAGTAGTACAATATTTCATGTTACATAAAATGTCACATTTTAAATTTGTTGTCAGTTTTTTCATTAAGTATATTGAAAACTAGAAAGTGGTATGTTATTCAATATGTTAAAGGATCCATTTGACTTTATGAAGCAAAATTAGCTAATTGTAGGGTGATGCCCATAGCTATAGATGTGAATACCATTCATTAATTAGGAATTGGACCTCAGGTCACCCATGCCAAGGTATAAAAGGATGGCAAGGGGTACAAGTCGTAATAGTAATTTGCATTGCTCTGTGGGGCAATTAAATTATCAAGAGATCTCAAGAGCTGTTGCACGTAATCCATTTATTTGGCAACAGGTGATGTGGTTGGTTATAGTGATTGAAATTTAGATTTTATCAGATCACATTGATGACAGAATCTACTCCTAAATGTATTTTAGAAATTCTATATATTACTATATAATTTGTTATATGCTTATTTGTAAGTGATCAAAATTTGACAGCATTGTTTCCAAAAATGAATAAGCAAAGCAGACCATTGTTTTGAAGATACTATCTGTGGTTGGTCACTGCTCCAAAGTGTTTTGATGGAACAATATAAAGTTTTACTTCCGTATAGAAAGCTGTATTCGATTATAATGAAAGCATCTTGTGGCAATGGAAAAGGCATGGAAAACGGCCAAATTATTGTTTCAAGCACAACACACTTCATTTAGTACATCAAAGCAGACTCTTCATTAACGACTGTATTCACTGTTATGGGTGTTTAATCAAATAGTAAAATAGCATTACATTGCTGAAATCTGTAAGCAACAAAGGAAAAGATGGTATTAGTAAGTGTTGTTTTAACCTTTTCAAATTGCATACTTTTGAATTTACATAACATCAGATAATGGAGAAGTATTATTATATTATTATTTGTTTATTTAGCAGATGCCTTTATCCAAGGCGACTTACAGAGACTAGGGTGTGTGAACTATGCATTACGTCTCACCCGAAAGACGGAGCACAAGGAGGTTAAGTGACTTGCTTAGGGTCACACAATGAGTCAGTGGCTGAGGTGGGATTTGAACCGGGGACCTCCTGGTTACAAGCCCTTTTCTTTAACCACTGGACTACACAGCCTCCTGTAATTATAGTAATTATAATGTATTTGAAGACAATCCATCTTGATTAACTCAATGCACACTATTATGGTGGATTCCGCTTGCTCATTACCTACAATACATTTTGTGTTCTACTCCATTCCTTATAGACACACGTGACGCTGTGGTCCTTGGTTTTCAGACTAGTCTGGCACTCACTACCATTCCTTTTTGAAACTGATAAATCTCTTCTTCCACCCACTGTATGGATGACCACTTGGCATGTCACATGATTCAGCTAATTTCCCTAACACTACAAGATGTACCTGTTTTATTTGCTTACAGTTCACAACATGTCCACCAGCCACCCGGCACACCCAAAAGGTACTGTCTCAATACGTGCTGAAAGATAGTGTACAGTATACGTATATATGCATTTTAATTTGAGTTAGAAATATGGAAACCCCTGCAGTGTATCAGTTAAACCAAATCCTAGTCGGTCTTTAATGCAATAAGGTGTGACCTAATCAAACGAAGTGCTGCTGCCGTTAGTGTGAAGTATGATAGTATGATTTACCTCATGCTATCATGACGTTATCACATAATTGCATGCAGGCTTCATGCAAGACCACATAAATCACATTTCCCAGGACCATTAACGTGGCCTTGAGATAACCCCCGGGTTTTATATGCAATCAGGATTGCCGTAAATCAAGATCACAAAAGGGACACAGCATGTCTTGGATCCACTCCAATTCTGTCTCTCGCCAGACGCACTTGGACCTGCCAAGAATAGCAGTGCCAAATACCATGCTTCCGCTGGTCTGATTTAGCATCGGTCACAATGTTGTTCCTGCATTTACACCAGTTCTAAAATAACACTAGATGTGTCAGCGGTAGAGACCTGGAGCAGTGGAGAACTAGGATTAGGGGCATATTTTAGTTTTTCTAATGACAACATACTTCAAAAGCTGACATCCCAGAGCAAATGCTTATAGAATGCATATTTATCTGCAGTGTGTATTTCAGTGCTCATGAATTATGAAGGGTTGCAAAGCTAAATATGATAGAGCTGTTGGAAAGAAGATAAGACCATGTTACTGGATACCAGGCCAGACACAATGAGGCAGAAACCAAGGGGGGGACCCAACAAGACATTGACACAACCAGTGGCATATTTTATATGCTTGGAATTCATCTTTGGCAAAGTTTATTTCATGTGATATTTGACAGTATTGTGGAAAGTGTATTTTTAATGTTTAGTCCCCTGTCACTTTACTGTAACTGAGAATTGTAGCAAAATGTATGGCTGCAAACTTATATAATTTTGGCTGTACTGGGTTTGAAACTGTTGCTCACTTACAGTAGTCGTCTTATAGACATGGATTACAAATCAGTGTTATCCGAGAGAAAAAATATTGGTATATGATGTTGTAAGATGAGAATTATATTGTACAGTATATCCCCAATGTCACACATTTTCAAAGAGTATTGTACTCTTTTTTTGTAGTCTTTGTCATGTTGTTCTACAACCTGTATTTGAATAACTTGCAGGAGCATTCATTAAACAATTATACATCATTAAGTCCTTCTCAGTCATCTGATTCATGATTCTCATGCACAAAAAACAAAAGTTCTACTAACCATTTTTTAAAAGATGAGTGAAATTCATGTCTTCACTAGTAATATTTTTAACTCAAGATCACTGGTATATTTATTAGCTTGCTCTATTTTTTCATCCACACTTTTCCTAAAGCATCCAGTGCTGTATCCGAGTTATGATTGCTCAATTAACTGCAAGCTCCTGACAATCAGTGCAAACAAATAAAGGTGGTGTTGCATGACTCGCTGTTGATCTGACCTTTCGGCAACAAGCCCCCTTGGGGGACCCAAATACTGAACAGCAAAAAATAAATAAAGTTCAGAATTTCTGTGCAGATCATAATAAACAATGCAACACCACAGTCTAATCATAGATACATTTTGATTTGTATTGATCTATGTGTTCAAACATAGCATTCATGTGAGAATCCCTATTAAGAATGCAACACAACAAACCGCTGAGCAAATATCTAATGTGATCAATAGTAGAGTGGCATACCCTGTCTCATGTAAATGTAGTTCTTATTGACAATAAATTGAATGTGCTATGGGTTTTGATTGATGGTGATCCACAGTAAATGTCACCAACTTATCTTCAGCAGTGCCAACGTGACTGACAGCAATGGGGGACTAATAAAGATATAGGCATGCAACAGGACAGGAAGAGTTTAGAGAGCACGAGCTGTATGTTTAATTGCATTAGTGTAATTTGCTTTACCCGTGCTGACAACAGCCATTTTCTCACCTGTAGAGATTCAACAGCATCACCAAATTGCATCAATACACTCAAGAGGGTAGGCGTACTCCAATAATTGTGAATAATGAAATTATTGTTGCATACTGATGGGCAATAATTTGTTTTGTCTTTCTTTTATTTTTAGGTTGTACAATAATTTAGTATAGTATAGATTTGAAACTTAACAGTACATTTACACTTCCAGTGACCAAAGAAATAGAAGTAAAAGGACAATGTTTCAACAAGAAGCCTTTCACAAATGTACTTGCTTATGTTATTAAAAAATACAAATAATTTAAAAACAGCTTTAAACTTGAAATGGTACTTTTACTAAACCACCTCAGAGGGCATTCACATCTTGATGAATTATGAATAACAATTTAAGAATGAGCATAAACATGTTTTATAGTTCACCAAGAAAATTCAGTATCATGAACTGTTATGATTAACGTGACTAGACCATGGTGACTACTGGTAGTATTTAAATTGCCTTAGAAAGTCTTCCGAGAGATCATTTTTCCCCATGGTTATGTGTGGTTGTCATTATTTCATATGCTGTATGTGTTGAGTAACCTTGGCCACAGGTCAAAAGAATGAACCTTATAAGTCCGGTGCCCAGCAACAAGAAGGCTTTTTTTTTATAAAACGTAAGCTGTTTTTCGTAGAAGATTTGAATGTCTCACAGCTAATAGAAACTGTCAGATTATGTCACTTCAGGCAACATACAGTATATGCAGGATTTAGGGCAGTTAATTTGTCATGGAGCAAGCATGTAGGTGGGTGGGGGGTAAGTGTTTGAAAGGTTTTTTTTCATCAATTTATTTTGAACCATGAATAGAAAAATCATGTGACAGAAGTCTAGACAGACAAACAGAGTTGTGCATGTTTCATGCTCCTGAGGTGGTGTCTAAAGCTGGGTCCACACCTGAGCGATCAGTTGCGCAACTTAGCTGCTTATATGTGGACGTCCCTGCAACCAGTTGCAAGCAGTTGCGCAACCAGTTGCTTGAAGTAGATCAGTGCTCTGCTTTCCAAGCAACCAGCTGAGCGACTTCTGTAGACACAGGCGATCACGTGGCAATTCGCCAACTCTGATTGGTTCTTATAATGCTGACTGCAGGGCTTGCATATTAAGAAGCTCTAATTTTAAAAATGTCGGCGGTAAAAAAAAAAAAAAAATGAAACGGTTTCCTCCAGCTTTTACGCGGCTTTGTTTTTTTCTTTAGGGAATATGGCATTTAAAATAACAGTTGAAAAAATAATAACAGCCAACTCTTCCTCGTTAATTACTGGACACATTACGACCTGTTTCACCTCGGTTGTCAAAAAATAAATAAAATAAATACGATTCTAAACACGGGAGAAAAAAAAAATGTGTCAACTCAGTTGTCAAAACCAAAAAAACTACTTCACCTTGTATATAGAATAAAAATGTAAAAAAAAAAAAAAACCTGTCACCTCAGTTGTCATAAAAAAATGAATCTTGTGGATGCGGGAACCTTGTGGCACAAGTAATTGCCCAGATGTGGACACTGCAATTTCTCGCAATTAATCTGCTCGATTTCGGGAGCAACTGGGTTGCACAACTGATCGCTCAGGTGTGGACCCGGCTTTAAAAGAAAGTTTGAAATACACAGATAATGATAAAAACAAAATTCAAATGGTATATGAAGCTACTTACTCTTTAACAGTTCTCCATGGGTTTGGCAAAATGATGAATAATAAAAAATAATTTTGTCCCTCTATTGTTACCTTCATCCACTCGTTTTAACCACACAGTACAATGATATATTCACATGAATGGCAAGATATGTGTAGAATGTCAATAACCATCAATTAAGTGAAAAATTTCACAGTGATGGGAATGTTGTGTTGTTTGTTTTTGTATGAACCACCATTTCCATCTCTTGAACCAGCATGACCAACAGTGTTCTGTGTTGAATATTAAACAAGAATTGTTCTCTTTTCATGGATCATCTTTTCTCTTCATAGATAATGTGTACAGAGAGTGCCTGACCAATGGAACCTGGGCTGTAAAAGTCAACTATTCCCAGTGCCAGGAAATACTAAACGAAGAGGTACTGTACTTTACTATAAACATCTAAATACTTATCCAAACTTTCTTTAGGTCAATCGGGTTTAACTGCCATTGGGGCATATGTGAGTACCAGTTTATACCACACATTCATAGGGGAGTGGGGCCAAGCATATATTCAAAAATACTATACAATATAGCTTGCTTTATTCTTATTTAAACAGGACATAATTTGGAGAGAATACTGAAACTCGTATTGCCTTCATGAAGGAATCTGTGATCTATATTAAGCAATCTGTGGGATACTATGTTCAATTTCAGCCCTCACATTACACAAAGGACATTGCAGCTTTGGAGAGATTGCAGCTTTTGAGAGAGTCCAGCGAAGAGAAACTAGACTAATCCCAAGGCTATGAATTATGAAGACAGCTTAAGGGAACTCTGGATTAAGGTTTAGGGGAGACTTAATCAAAGGCTCGAAAAGGAGAAAACAAAGTTAATCCTAGTGACTATTTCAATTGCACAATAGAGACCAGGTTCAGCGAACACAGTCAGAAATGGAGTGGCGACAGACTCAGGTCAATTGTAGGAGATCATCTCTTAACAGTATTTTCTTAAAATGCACATTATCACAATGTCCATCATAATAAAAAGCATCGAAGTGTATTCAAATACACATTTAATATAGCGTAAAGTATGGTAAATATTGAAACCGTTCAACCATCTTTGCATAATAAGAACTGATAGGTGATTCAATATTAATAACCACCACTGTAGCTGCTGTTAAATCAAAGGCATACGACCCTGATTACTGATTACCTGATTACAATCCTCATAGCACCCTGCTGCCGACTGCTTCAGTACTCTGGGGTAAATGTGCTAAGATGGGCCAGTCGCAGCGCAAGCATACCACAATTTGCATTTCCGTTGTGACAATTCACAAAGTATACATTTTGTCATATGTACTACGAGAAAATATGTTAATGAAGAGAGCCGCAATATACTAATTACAATATTTGTTGCCGCATCTTAGTGAGATATCTAGCATTGCGAGAGTCATACGACATTTTTTCGAATAAATAATGAAAAACAGTTTAATCCCATAGTGAAGCCCCACCTTCACCCCAAATAAAAATGTGTTTCTATCAAAAAGCATTTCATAATCATACAGTAGCCCCTCACTAAACTGAACATGTTTGTCCGACGTAAGGAGGTGTCTGGTTTAAAAAAATGCAATAAAATCACACACACATAAATTTATAGTGCTCAGTGTATTTTAAATGTATAAATCATTGCTCTGAAGTAACACTGATGTGTTTTGGTTAGACTGCACATTACATTATGTAAAAATATAAATCGGTACAGTAGACCTGTACAGCATACAGAGCAGTAGTAAAATCAAATGAGCACCTGCTGCACTTTCTTTTTACTTCAGCCTGTAGGCTACCGGTAACACAAAATAAATCATGCTGCTGCATTGTACACATTGGTACACATTTTAGCATTTTATTATTATTATGATTATTATTATGATTATTATTATTATGTATTTATTTATTTATTTATTTTTATTATTATTATATAATTTTATTTTTTTGCTTGGCCTACTTAGTAACTGAGACAATTAGCACAAAATAGATCGTGGTACCACATTGACAAGTTATGATACTTACAGGAGGACAGTCAATTCTTGTTAATTTCAAAGGACCAGCAACCAATTTTGCATAATGACACTAATTCGTATTACCATGAGTAGCCTATAAGCCAAATGTATACTGTCAGTTTTTATTTAAGTTGGTCAGTGGTGCCATGCTAAATTGTGCACAATTACAAACCACCTGCACATTAATAGAATATATGTGTTTCCTATTCCTAAACAGATGCTCAGAATGAGCTAGAGGGGTTAGCGCCACATTTGTGCAGTCTATTGCTCCCATCAAGTTGGAGCTCACTTCCTCTTTTGCATCGAACATCGAAGAGACCGATGCAAGCTCGCAGGTTGGTGGTGCTAACGTTCCCTTCCAATTCGAAGACGACCACCAACAATACTTTGGGCAAAGTATACCAAAGTCGTCGCAAGGGTGCGTGAGCGGAGACAGCAGTCTCAAGATCGCAAAAACACTGTTAGCGGTGCGAGCGTGCAACCTCAAGGACTCATGTACCTAATGAAGGCCTAGAGGGATCTACCACCTAATTCAGTTGAAACTGTGTCCACAATCCAGTGAGACAGCCACTGCTTTGAGAGGGCCTGACCCATGACAGACAAAGAGCTCGTCAGATTGACGCAGAGCTCTCGTTCTGCCAACATAACATCTCAATGCCCGAACTGGACAGAGGGCGTTTAGTCTCCAATCCTCCTCCAAAGAAAAAGGAATGGGATGGAAAGCCTCTAGCTCCACTGACTGGTTTAAGTGGAAAGCTGTAACCACCTTAGGGAGGAAAGCGGTGTTCGTACGTAACGATACCCTGTTTCCATCATCCCAAATGCGCATACAGGAACTGTGTACCGACAGAGCCTGTAGCTCACTGACCCGCTTAGCGGAGGTGATGGCTATCAAAAAGAGAGGTATTTCAACTCTATAGAATGTCTAGGCTCAAATGGGGCCTTAGTGAGAGCCTCCAATACCATGTCTAGACTCCACTCGGGGAGGACGTCCCTTCTAGGAGGACGTAACCGCAGAGCGCCCTTCAGAAAACAGGTCGCCAGGAAATGACCGCCTGGCCTTGCAGTAGCTGCCAAAGTCAAAAACTTTGGCAGCTACTGCAAGAAGGCCGGGAGCAGCGGTATTGGCGGGAATGCGTATAAGAGCATCCTGGGCCACTCGTGGGCTAGGGTGTCAATGCCTAGTGGACTGCCGTTCCCAAATGCACTCTACCACCTGAGGGTGGAGTTGCCATTCTGACGGGTGAGGACCCTCCCTCAAGAGGAGGTCTGCCGTCCGAATCACCACTCCGGGAAGATGAACAGCTTGGAGGGATAACAGGTTCCGTTGTGCCCAAGTCAGTAATCTGAAGGATATGTGATGTAGCCCCGGGGACAGAAGTTCTCCCTGGAGGTTTACATACGTCACTACCGACATGTTGTCCGTCTGGACAAGGACAGATCTCTCTTGGAGCACCGGTAGAAAATGCTGGAGAGCAAAGTGAACAGCTCGCAAATCCAGTGCATTTATATGCAGGAATGTCCAATGGCCTGACCAGGACTTGCGGACTCCTCTGCCTGCCCAGGCTGCAGCCCAAGCTGGATGCGTCTGTCGTCACCACCTGCCGGTTGTGGATCACCCCCATCATTACACCTTTGTGCATGTGAGAGGTTTGCCTCCACCAGCGCAGGGCTTCCCAGCATACGCAAGACACTGTCAGCCAATGGTGTCTGTCGCGTTTGGAACCTCCTCTCTTCAAGAACCCATTGAGGTGTCTCAGGTCTAGGATGGGGCGAAGGTCGTCGTCCTTCTTTGGCACCAAAAAATACCTCGAGTAGAACCCCTCCTCTTTGCAGGTGGGCTCTACGAGGCTGATGGCTTGCTTGAGAAGTAATGCCGCTACTTCTTGCTTGAGGGCCGAGACCTGGAGATGGTCGCTCACTGATGTAACCGTGATCCCTCGAAAAGGAGGAGGAACTACACGGAACTGAAGTGCATAGCCGGTGTGTACAGTAGCGAGCACACAATTGTCTGAGGTGCAGGTGCATCAATACTGTAGCTGGTGCTGTGTGAAGGATTGGGTCTGAGTTCGCAAGTCTTCAGGGGCCCTGCTGGGGCTGTTGAGGCTGGGGCGGGGCCCGCTGCGGAGGCTGCCTGGGGCGGCATTGGAACTTCCTCTGGGAGCACTGTTGCATTGGGATCCCACATCCGGCGTCCTCCTGTCATTGCGGGTGGGCCCGGCTATTAGCTGCTGCGGAAGCCTGAAGGCGGTTCCCCAGGTCGTCACACAGGGCAGTGGGGATCGGTACCGTCCGAGTCACCGTGTGTGTCACAGGTGGACGCCGGCGCCTCGTTGTCTCCTGTATCGGAGTACGGGAAGGGAGCATTGAGGCTATCTGAGGAGCGTTGCAGTATTTCCTCCCCAGCTGGACCGAAGGCATGGCCAGGGGATAAACGTAACATTATCCAGCAAGTTTCATTTGACCTTATGAAGCAAAATGTGTTAATTATATAGGGTAATGCAAAACTTTTGGCCATAGCTGCACATGGGATATCAACAATTCCCAGAAAACACATTTTATAAGTTTGTAGACATGTTTCATGGGGGGGGGGGTTGTGTTTTGTTAGGAAAATCTGTAAGTCAACTAGTTGTACAGCAAGTAGAAGATCATAAGCTCAAAGCAACTACTGTACTGCAGGTGTGCTCATGTTCAAATTACCCTGCACTGTCTCATAAAATCAATGTGCCTCATAAAATATCGTCCCTGCTCTTATTTTGTTTAACTTATTTTTAGCAGTGCCCGGTGGAAGATCTGAAACCCTGCTTTTATTGCCTGTTTATTCTCTTTTTTCTCACATGTAAATGCAATAAAGGCACTGTAGCAGCTCTTATTTCAGCTTGGGTTTCTTTGGGTTCATGATGTCACAGTCCCCTTGTAAGCTTCTAAATTAGCATAGCCATCAGTGTAAACAATGTTAAGTAAACTGAAATCCCCAGATGCAGTGCCAGAACACAGAAATCAACTTCTGTGCATGAAAGCCAAGTATGTGTTTTTTTACACTGTAAATAAATTCAGACTTTTCCCTAAAGTCATTCTGGAATGCTTCTAATCCATTAATTATTTACATACTTTTAAAGCTATACAAAAAAATCACACTTTCATGATTAATTTAAAGATTCAGTGTTCCACAACCCTGTTCAATTTTACTAACATATGATGTTAACTACATTATTCCAATTAGGCATTTTGTGTATCTTCCACAATTGCAGTTTTAGCTGTAGGGACTTCAATACATGCAGTGGCTTAACTAAAAAGGAAATGAGTGAGTCATACAATTGTGGCTCGAATCCTGTGGCAAGTTTCTGATCTTGGCTGAGGATACACAGTGACCACTGCTATGGCCTTTGCACTCCTGCAGGGCTAGCGTGGATTATTAGATGGGGCTAGTCTGCTTCATTGCGCTCCAGCAACTACTACTGTTCAGCCCTCAGATGGACACTTCCCTGGCTGGGCTATTCTCCCCACTGTTGCTTATGTCTGGTGGATGATAAGAGGTGATTGACTTGACAGCAGGAATGATGGCGATGTATATCAGACTAATAAGAAAGTATCTCTGGTTTCTAACCTAACCGTAATCAGAACCAGAAAATATGTAAATTTCCTGCACAACCTAATCTGAAACATCTAACACATAACCCCTGCAGTATAAAGAATAATCTTTACTCTAACCTTAACCATGATCTGTCGAAGCACTCCAAGACAAATTGTAGGCAGTCACTTCTTGTTTTAGACATATATCCTGTACAAAATAAAAAGGATGCTTTGAGTAACACAAATAGGGCAGCACCTATGTGAATTAACTTTTTTTGTAAATCCATAGTGAATTACAGCAACTTCTCCTTACTTAGTGAATCCTAAATGTAAGCTCTTTAGTAATGCATTTATGTTTTATATAATCATTTGCTGAACATTTTCCCTAGGTTAAAAAAAAAACCTACCCAATTTAAATAGGTGCATGTACTGAAGAGTATGAATGTATATTTAGAAACTGATATACAAATTCTAGAATTACAAAATGTGTCATAAAATTGTTACAGCTTCAATACACATTGGTATCTTTCTTTGTTGCATTGGTTATTTTAGAAAAGACAGCAGTGAATGATTCTCTCTACAAACAGCACATAACACATACCCTCCAGTTCTTTGTTAATTAAATAATTAATTCAGATGGCATCGGGGGCAAAAACAAATCAACCCAGGTGTTTTTTGCAACAAAATGATAGAGCACACAAATACTGTAATAGAATATTAAACAGGTAAGAAATCAAGTATTACAAAAATGTAGATGGTATAAAGTGCTGTGTATCCCTTTAAACCTGTTTTCAGCAAATTTGATTATACAATTTACCTCCAATCTTAATTATGTACAGACAAATAACCTTTAAAGGGCTTAAACTTGTGTGCCCTAGATTTGCATAAGGACTGGACTGTATACTGCCCCAGTCATTTTACATCTATTCAACAATGTGGATTTTGTTTGTCACAGCCCAGCTCCTAAGGGATAGATGTACACATTACAAAAACTTTCACCAAACCCTACAGTCATGGTCACCTTATTTAGCAGTCAAAGCACCAAGGACAGAGGAATAGAGAGTGAGGTGTTAATGGAAAGCAGAGAAGGAAAGTGGTTTAGGCTATGCCGGCAGGAGAGTGGAAGCAATCTCGTGCTTGGCTAGTGCTACATAGTAGCTCGGGAATGCTTCCTGTCACTATGCCTTCCATCATAAAAGCTGGACTCTCATCTTCTCTGTGGACATTACGGGTCCCACAGCTATTGTCAAATCAATGAAAGTTACTAAAGCCGATATCCTGACCTAGTTTTATCCATAAGCCTTAATTCAATGTTCAACTGAGACAAGAGGATAAAGACTGATATAAAAAAATCATGTCCCCTCAAAGGAACATGTTGAACTGCAAAGCACAGTGCTCTTTAGGATTTCTGATAATAGTGGTCAGAAAATGTAGTGGTTTAGAGACTGTGGATGGCTATGTAATGATCTCTTTAAAACCTGTCCAGAGCGCATGAAACTGGACTATGTGTAGTTCGTAAGAAGTGAAATAAATGTAACATGAATGGTGATGAGCCGCAACCCTGTGTGTGAAGACAGAGTGTTGATACGGGGAATCAACAATCAGCTGGACAGTCCAATCTTACCCTTGCACCTCCACCCACAGACACCTAGAGCTGTGTTAAAAAGAGAGCTCTTTATCGGCACTGTGTCTTCGGATAAGTTTACAGGCTTATAAACAAAGCGACAGCCTTTAAAAACTAGAAATCTTAAGGCAAGCAGTAGGCATATAAAGTAAACTGTGCTGTGCTACAGCACTTTCCAATTAACACTAAATATGTTAAAGAGGCCTAGGGCACATTACTGCAATCTGCCAGCCTGATGCTAATGATAAAAAGTTGTACCAAACAACGAAAGTGCTATATTTTTAAAGAAAGGACCTCCAGATTATAATGGGAACTCAAACCATCTATCACGTTTTCTATTTCTCAAAGGCCTTGAGGAAAATTGCAAGGTGTAAACGTGCTTCAGACATCAGCAACTACTGTAGTGAATGAATTCTTAATGCGACAACTGCCATTAAAATGACAAGACTCCCCTTTTTCGCACGCAAAGTGAATGAGCTCAAGGTAACGCAAGATACTTCAGTACATCAAATGTCACCAGGGCTGCTAGCGCTGAGCTGCAAGCTCATATTAATATTTATTCCTGCAATCCGTGGCAGCTGCTGCTCATTCGTTTCTATATGGCTTTTGGCTAAGAATCCATGGGTGTTTAAGGTGACAATAGGTGCACCGTCCTCCTTGGAGAATTATGAATAGAAAAGGATGAGGCTCGTGGAGTTTTGTGGAAACGATATTTCCTTGTTTTCTAACTTCTGGAACAATTCTAGTGGAAAATTTACACAGATTCATGTTTTTATCACAGGTAAGCCGGCATTAGGATTAGCTCTGGCTGTCATGCAAAGTATCTATGTTGTTGTGCAGTAATTCCAGTGAAGGAATACCCCTGATCTTTAATCTGTTATGAAATGTTTTAAAGCACAGCTAGGGGCATGAATTTTAATTAATATACTGTATTTGTTTCCTTCAAGGTTAGGTGATATTCTAGAAATTGTTGACAGATATAATAGAAAAAACTAGGCAGAAAGTTTCCTTTTCATGTATATACTTTAAAATGCATATTAGTCTTGGCAGGGCAACTTCTCATACTCATAGAGTTCACATAAAGAATTTTAAAAAATTCTAAAAATAAAATCGAAAAAACACGATCATTGTTTTTGTTGGGTTGCAATGGAGTTCAAAAGATCACATCCCCAAAATACCTGTTAATACAAGTTATTGTATGGCAGTGTGTCATACCATTGCCTAGGGTCTGTATTTCATATCAATTATACTAAATAAAATGGTAAGATAGATGTGCTTGTGTATGCTGAGCGAAGTGATGATACAATAGCAAACCGTCCTGATGTTATTTTTTCAGCACAACTTCATGTGTTTAGTTTTCCTGTGTCTTTTTTTTCCAGAAAAAAAGCAAACTACATTACCACATAGCTGTCATCATAAATTACATGGGCCACTGCATCTCCCTGGGAGCCCTTCTGGTTGCCTTCGTTCTTTTCATGCGTCTAAGGTAAGTCTGGATATCTTGCTCTACAATACAAAGGCCTCATCTCCTATGGGGCCTACGTCGTATCAAACTCTTGAACTCTAGGTCAGTTGTTCTTAGGTCAGGGAAAGGTCTTCTGGGGTGCTTGTCCAGCTGCTTTAATATAGTTAATATAGTTCTCAATTATTATTTTGACAGACCGCTCTCCTTTGTAATATTTTCTGAAAAATGATGACTAAGTTTGTTATCTCCTGGGCTGTTTTGCAAACACCAGAGTAGTTGATGGCACTTACTTCTGGACCCGGGTAGGAGTACCAGTGTGAAAGGGGCTTAAGATTCTGGTTGGATCAGTTTCTATTGAATCTTCCTTGTTTATACATGTCCAAAGAAATAAGGACAAATGGAAAAAATGTGGAATAAATGGAACAAATATAATGGGCACAAACACAGTACACAGAAGGAAAGCCAATAACTCATTAAGTGAATTTAATCAGTGAACATGCAGAGATCCTAAAATAAATGTTAAAATTGTTGACCCTCTGCCACATATTGCACAGCACCTGCTCATAGATAGCCACATTTCAGTATTTACCTATATCTTCAAACTTGCACCCTTATGTTGGTTTACATTGTCACTGAATTCACTCCCCCACATGTACCTTTATTTCAAATGCATAGCACCCAGTGCCACCTATTGGCCAAATATTGTAATTCCAGCATGGATAAAAAAAAAAAAAATTCACACCCTTTCATTTACATGTTCAACTGTGCACCGTGGAACCGTCAATCAACTGGAACTAAGACCTCTTATGTAGAATTGCTTAATATAGATCTTCCCTTAGTGTCTTCAACTGAAGACACTATGGGTCATTAAATGTGCTTTCCATGCCCCCACCTTTGTGTAAATAGCAACTTGTATGTCCTGCTGTATCCATGCAGACTAGATACAGACGTCAGCCTTAAAGTCAAGGGCAGAGTTTAAGAGATATACTGTAGATATAATAATCTCTTGCAAAACGGAGGTTGCACTATAGCTGTGAAAACAGGCAGGGGTAATGGAGCATGCTTGTGGAATCAACACGTGAGGAAACCTCTTATCCCCTCTTGTGCTGCATGTAAAAAAATGAGTTTTGAAACTTTTGTCTGCAACACAACAGCTCATTTCACTGGTAAATGAATAATACAGCTCTAGTTGTAGCACAACCAAAGACTACTTACAATAAAGGTTAGATGTAATACAGCAAATAATAGTACAAATATTAATTAATTTTAGTAATTGAAAGGACACATCAGTAATTAATGGTAATTCTAAACTTAAAAAAGCTTATTATATAGCTTTGTAGTATTTTTTTTTGGACATTTTCTTCATTTTTTAAATGAAGTGAATTAATCATAACGTCTAGTAATTTGATAAACCAATTTATAATGCACGTAGCCCTCCTGTGCTGTAATATTATACAAACAGCCAAAGCATGCCCAGTTGGTTTTCTGTTTATTATTTAGTTAAAAGCAAATAACTCAAAGATGTGCAAGCGGAAGTCAAAGATTAATGCAAGCCTGTCACTACCACAGATTATCTGATGATAATCTGAGACCTGATCCTATTTTAGGAATTGATTTTTCCCTCCTGAGATCTTAAGAATTACGACCAAACAAACACACACATGGTATTTATTTGTAAGGTCTTAGGCCCCCTTCCAAGCAGGTTTTATCTCTGGTCTTCCATGACATCACTGCCCAGTGATTTACATAACCTCCTGGCAGATCTCTGCAATTCTTTCATTAGGATTGCGTTACAGAAAGGAGCAGCTTTTATCTGTGTATTAGGGTGACAGGTGTTGGGTCTGCAAGCGATAATACAAATACATTCAGAAACAGCTGCACGGATTTGCATTCTTCCACTTTAGATGTGGTGACCCCAACACTTTTGCATTTCTGTTCCCAATAATTTATTTCTTAGATATTTTTACCCTTTTATATTCATCCGGCTGCTTTTTATCTAGCAACTTCGACCTTCGATGATTTCTTGCTATACAAAAAGAAACTGAGAAATAGACACAGTGCTTCTCTTTTTGCAGTTTTGCACAGCCGTAGATCATTTCTGTTATAAAGTACAGTATTCAAAGAATGGGCAGGCATCAACTGGATTCAGAAGCAAATGAATGAAATTTGCAGTATGAATCATAGGACTCAAAAATACAACTTGTTCACTGAAATAGACCGATTATCAGATAATATGACTACAGCCATGGACAAAAGTATTGCATCACCTAGAATCTTAGGATTGAGACATAATTTAGATCTTTTATTTAACATCATGTAATCAAAGAAAGTACAAAATTGTATCGCAAAAGTCTACCAGAAGCCATAATAGTAGTACAGTATTTCATGTTACATTTTTCAATTTTTCTCAGTTTTTCGTTAAGTATATGGAAAACTACAAAGCGGTATGTAATTCAATATGTTAATGTAACATTATTCAGCAGGTTTCATTCGACTTTATGAAGCAATGTTAATTCTATAGGGTGATGCTAAACATTTGGCTATAGCTGTACGATATGTATAGCATTGATAATGTATTGAGTTACTGTTCAACCCATGGCCTTTACCCTTGGGCTCGCTCTTTCTGTATAAAAAGTGTATGTGTGCTCTCCAGTCTGAATCTCTGAATTAGGGACTTGGATAACTATCTATAGGTTATGAGGATTCCCGTTAATTTATTTCAGTCATGTGGATTTACTGTGCTAATGCGCCATGATTAAAGTCAGCTAATACTCTGTGTAGGAAGACAATTTACTGTATAGGGTAGGAGTGTACAACATGCGGCCCACTGCGTCCTTTGATCTGGCCTGTAATCATTTTGAAATGATGTATTAAAACCGGCCCGCCTGTAAGCATATATTATTCCCATTTGTTCTGTAACTACTCCACGCAGCCAGGTTCTGTCGCTTAATACAAAACACATGATACAATGCCCTCTAGTGTTCAGAAATGTACATCGATTCTAAATACGAAAATGTATGCCTTGTTCGCGTTGACGATCTTTGTGTGCGTCATAGTGAGAGTCAGAAGCGGTAGCTGAATGAGGTGTTCAGTGTTGGCGATTTTAATGATATTACAAAAAATATTATTATTATTATTATTATCATTAATAATAATAATAATAATAATAATAATAATAAAAATAATAAAAATATTACCATGACTACTACAACTACTACGACTACTTGAAAGGGAAGCCAGGAGGCTGCGATAGGCGTTCTTTATAAAGATGAGATGCAACCCAGACTGATGTGCCTGGTCAACCATTTACCGCTCTACAATATCTTTGGCAATTGACAATAAATGAGTGATTAAAAAAAAACTACTATGACTACGACTACTACTACGACTAATAATAATAATAATAATAATAATAATAATAATAATAATAATAATAATAACTTAAGCAGTAGAAAGTAAAACAAAAGGAAATCAACAATAGCGAGAAAATAAAAATGTTAGCTGGACGAGAACAAAAAAACTGAGCTGATCTGAAAGAAGAAATTATTTGTTTTAGACAATAAATACTGGGTTAGTGAATTCACAAGTACCAGTATCTTACCAGTATCTGTCAAAGCCAGATACTGGTAAGAAGAGAAAGACTGATCGTGAACACCGGCAGTTTAACCAGAGTGGACAGAAAAATACTTTTTTTTTAAAGCTGGGTGTCTACACTTGTCTTATCTGCCTTGATTGTATTGCCATCCCTAAAGAATACAATTTACGTCATTATTAGAAGACAAAACAAACAACAAGACTTGCTGGGAGAATTGAGAGCTAAAAAAATTGAAAATCTCAGAATGCAGTTATTAGGCCAACAAGGTGTTTTTGAACGTAATGAGAAGGAATCTGGATCTCCTACATAGCAAGTTTCAAAGTCTCTAAGCTCATTGCAAAACCAGGTCACCCCTTCACAGGTGGAGATTTAGTAAAAAAAAATGCCTGATTGTGATATGCGATGCTATTTGCAAAGAAAAAAAGACACCTTTAAGAATGTTTCCTCTCCAAAATGAGTATGCAGCAACATATACCAAACATGTCTAAAATGAGATATGATCAGCTAAAAGGTGAATGTAATTATTTTGTGTACTTCTGTGCTGCTCTTGGTGAAAGCACCGATACCAGTGACACAGTCCAACTTTTAATTTTCATTTGTGGAGTAAAGAACATTTGAACCACTGGTTCTGACATTTTTAATGCATTTAAGACAGCAGTAGAAGAATTATGTTTGCCCTGGGATAAGCAGGTGAGGGTGACCACTGATGGTTTATTTAACAGACGCCTTTATCCAAGGCAACTTACAGAGACTGGGGTGAGCTATGCACCACTTACAATTACGTCTCACCCGAAAGACGGAGCACAAGGAGGTTAAGTGACTTGCTCAGGGTCACACAACGAGTCAGTTGCTGAGGTGGGATTTGAACCGGGGACCTCTTGGTTACAAGCCCTTTTCCTTAACCACTGGACCAGACAGCCTCATAATATTTAACGCAAGTTATTATTATTATTGTTTATTTAGCAGACGCCTTTATCCAAGGCGACTTACAGAGACTAGGGTGTGTGAACTATGCATCAGCTGCAGAGTCACTTACAATTACGTCTCACCCAAAAGACAGAGCACAAGAAGGTTAAATGACTTGCTCAGGGTCACACAATGAGTCAGTGGCTGTGGTGGGATTTGAACCGGGGACCTCCTGGTTACAAGCCCTTTTCTTTAACCATTGGACCACACAGCCTCTGGCACACTGGCTGTGGTAGGTGAGAGTACAGGGTTCTTTGGATGTGTAAAGAAGCAGAAGGTGAAAGAGCTGAGCCACTGAAGCAGTGCCATTGCATAATACACCAGGACGCCTTATGTACTAAATATTTGAAATTCAAAGAGGTCATGGACTTTGTTATGCCGACAGTTAATTTAATTTGTGCACGTTCTTTAAATATAAGTGTTCACAGAGCAAAATAAAAGGTTTAAACAAAACAAAGTCTCGAACACATAAAACAAACTTCGGTCAGGCTGGGCAGTTGCCTTCACTGATCCTAAAACACAATCGTGCTGGTCCTTCCAGGACGCGTAGCACTTGTTTGTTTCCTCTTTTTTTATTTTCATTTTGATTTCTTTCAACTCTTGCTTGCTCACGTTCCTCCTCCTTGAACACCCACAATACATTTACTTACAAGCAGGGCTTTTCCCTGCCACCTCTAATTAGGTGCAGGTCTCTCCTCTGCCCTGTTCAATACCTCCCTCCCTCCCCTTGTGCACAGCACACATGGCCCCAATGGCCCCCTCCCCCCTTAAAGTGCCAAACGTCTTGGTCATAGTCCCGGCCCAGTAACAGAAGCAACAATTGGACCATGGTGGCCATGGTGTGTGGCCCTCCTCCAATGACAACATGACAACGGCCATGCTGACAGCGAACAGGCTGGCTCCTCCGGCAGGAGCAATCCTGGCAGGGGGAATGCTGACAGTGGCAACGCTGGCAGTAGAAATGGTGAAAACAACCATGCTGGTTCCTCCAGCAAAGGCAATGTTATCAGTGGAAATGCTGACATTGGCAAGGCTGGCTCCTCCAACCAAGGCAATCCTGGCAGCGGAAATTCTGCCAGCGGCAATGCTGGCTCTTCCAGCAAAGGCAGTGCTGTCAGTGGAAATGATGATAGCTGCAAGGCTGGCTCCTCCAGCCAAGGCAATCCTAGCAGAGGAAATGCTGACCATGGCAACGCTGTCAGCGGCAAGGCTGGATCCTTCAGAAAAGGCAGATCTTGCACCAGTGCAGTGCACTCTGGAAGTGGTGGTGGCAGCGGTAATGCTGCCCTCAGTATGGGGCACTCCGGCAGTAGCAGCGGCCCGTTGTACTCCGGCAGTGATGGTTGCGCTGGCAGCGGTAATTCTGTCCGAGCTGGCCCTAAGGGGTGCAGGCTTGGCAGCCCTATGCAGTGCAGGCGTTGCAGTACTAGGTGTTGCAGGACAGGCTCTCCCTCGGTTACTGGAGACTGGTGTGGCTCACCCTCACTCACTGAGGACTTGGGCTTCCTTTTCTTGGGATCTAGACATGCGGGCTTTCGCTTCTTGGGCTGTGAATGCTCGACTTACCCCCTCTTGGGCGCTGGACGCTCAGCCTCTCCCCTTCTGGGCACTGGACGCTCGGGCTCCCCCCTCTTGGGCGATGGACACTCCGGGTGTGGCAATGGCGCTGGCAGTGGCAATGCTGCCCTCAGCGCTGGACACTCCAGCAGTGGCAGTGGCCTTGGGCACTCCTCTTCTGGGAGGGGGCAGTTAAGTGGGAAATGCCCCCACTCCCTGCAGATGAGGCACCAACAGGTAACCTCTACCGTGCTGAGGAAGGCGTCCCAGCTGCTCTCCCTTTTTGCTGCTGCAGATGGTACTGGCTGCTTCTGTGGACGGCCACTCCACCCCTTCTTTCTCCTCAGGGCCGGCAGTCATTCCTCTTCCTGGTGTGGGGGATGGTAGTCGGGCGACACGTGCCCGACCTCGCCAACAGCAAAGCACCACTCCTCTCCTTTTAGAAAGGTTATGCAGCTGTCCAGCCTTTGTTCCATTCTCTTTTCTCGCTGCCTTTCTTTCTTTCCCATTTTTCAAAAAAAAAAAAACCCCAATCCTTTTTCTTAAAAAAAAAAAAATCTGTTCTGGCCTGGGTTCATGGAAGTGCTACAATCCCACGCTGGACACCATATGTCACAGGAAGGAAGCTGACACAGCTATAAGCGCTGGTGCACGTATTTATTTAAACAAAAATAAACAAGCAAAAACAATGCTCACAGAACAAAATAAAAGGTTTAAACAAAACGAAGTCTCGAACACATAAAACAAACAATACAATATCAGGCTGGGCTGTCACCTTCACTGATCCTAAAACACTATCATGCTGGTCCTTCCAACATGCGTAGCCCTTGTTTGTTTTCCTCTCTTTTTACTTTCGTTTTGTTCTCTTTCACTTGCTCACGTTCCTCCTCCTTGAACACCTACAATACATTTACTTACAAGCAGGGCTTTGCCCTGCTCCCTCTAATTACATGCAGGGCTCTCCTCTGCCCTGCTGCAAACTGATATCACAGGTGAAGTTACAAGGCAGTTAGCATCTTATTTCTGATTTGTTTGAGGCTGTTTGTGCTTTTGAAATTAAGTTAAAGCTGTTCACAAACCAGTCTGAGAAAGGGCAGCTGACACACTCTGAAGCATGTTAAGAAACCTTTCCACAGGACACAACATACAAATGGAATCGACATGCAAGTGTACTGAAAGAACTACAAGTAGTGTTTGGCAGCAGATTTGAGCAGTTCAAGAGTGAGCGAGCCTCTGAACTCTTTTCAGACCCTTTCTCCGTTGATGCTGAAAGTGTCCCTGATGAACTCGAACTGTGCTGAAGAACAAGCATAAGGAAGTGCCACTGTTGGATTTCTACCGATCTCTGGATCATGATCAGTTTCCCAATCTCTGCAGAGAAGCTTTAAAGTCGGTCTTCTTGTTTGGCAGTACCTACATCTGTGAGCAGGTGTTCTCCCTTATGATGCTGAACAAGTCAAACCTGAGAACAAGACTGATGGATGATATCCTGCATGCCACCACTTCACTGGAGCTGAACATCCAAAAATTGGTGTCCCAGAAATGCTGCAACATTTCCCACTGAAATGTTTACCTGACACCGTACCACCTATCAGAGGATGATTACTGAAAAGCTTAATATTATTATTGTGTTTAGCTACCAGGGTTTAAAATGCATATGGTATACAATATGTGGGAATAATTTTCAATTTCTTGGTAATTCTCTTTACCTCATGAGTTTTTTGGACCTTGGCCATTTGGCTTTCTCTATATTTGACCCCTCACAAAATATAGTTGTGCACCCCTCTTATAGGTGACAGTCTGTCCTGACTCCTACTGAACCCAATATCTTGATTTTCTTGCAAGTAGAATTGCATGCCTAATATGGTAATTCAGTGTGAGAACCTGACATCCCTCATGCTGTATAGAAAATAAATTAAAAATTGATATATTTATAGCTGAGGCAGATTTGCATGAGAATATTGATAGAGAATATTAACTTGCATGAGATTGTGCTGCAGTGTAGGTTTCAATCTCCAAAACCTGAATAGCAGTATAAGGGAAGTAAATCTTAGTGTGTAAATCTGTTCGCTGTGGCACAGAGGATTTTACACACATAAGGCAAGTGCAACATTTCTACACTTCGTGCTTTTCTCTTCATATCAATTTCCAGACCACTGATGGTAGAATTGTTTCACAATTAAGATATGGGGCATATGAACACAATAGTATTGTGTTAATGTGTTTGTTTTAATGGTATTATTTAAAGCAATGTTTATAAATATCTTCCAAATCCACCCACTTCCAGGATTTCCAAGCTCTGAATGAACTGTAATGTGTTAAATGTACACTAGGTGGAGTTGGTGTATATTATTATTATTATTTATTTCTTAGCAGACACCCTTATCCAGGGCGACTTACAATTGTTACAAGATATCACATTATTTTTACATACATTATTTTTTACATACGTATATACTCATCTTTCGGAGGTCTTAAAAACCGAGGTCTTATTGTAAGTGGCTCTACTGCAGTAGTTGTAATGTATAGTTCACCCCTTAGTCGCTTTGGATAAAAGCGTCTGCTAAATGACTAATTAATAATAATAATATACAGGTGTGGCAGTGTGCCTTCATTCACTACTTAGGTTATTGAGTATAATAGTTGACCCCTATCCAATGTCACAATCCTCTGCAGTCATATTAGAACCTAATCATAGTGGTGCATGTTTTTGTTAGTAGTGGTCTTGACCAGTAATTTAATAGCCTTGAATAAATAAATACTACTACGAATACGACTACTACTTTGACTACTACAACTACTACTACGACTACTACTACGACTACTACTACGACTACTACTACTACTACTAATAATAATAATAATAATAATAATAATAATAATAATAATAATAATAATTAATTTGTAATAAAAGCTATTAAATAGCTGACAAACCCAACAGCAGCAGCAACACATGGTCCCACTGTGATGAGACAAACTGCAGCCAACTCACAGTTGTCCTGTGCAATGACTGACACATAGAAAGACACAAGCACATCAGTAGGCAGTTAAAGGCAAGCACTTCCCCAGCCCCTCAGCAGGTACAATACTCTTCCTGGTATAAATGATCAAGATCTAGAACTGTCTGTTCCCTGAGCTATCTCCTCATTGTGTATGTTCACCACCCTGAAATGAGGCAGAGGCAGGGGCAGTAGCCTTCCTATGACTCATGTTTGAGAGAGATTATTTTCGGTGTTTTACTTTGTCGTTATAAATGGGCATGTCTACAATGTACTTGCTTTAATGTTCTATTCTTGAACATGTTGATGTTGATAGACCATGGGGAAATATCAGTGTGCTTGTCACTATTCATTCTTTAGAACTGCAACCATACCCTATCCCAAGTCCATGCCATTCACATAAATGAGCAGCAATGTCAATAGCATGCATCCAATCACACATGATTTATTGTGTTTTTATTGTGATGTTTTTGTACTGTATGATGCTGCCTGACCAGGGCACTGTTGTACATAAAGTTGTCATTCTCAATGGGTTTTGTCCTAGTAAAATAAATGTATGTAAACTAAGCTAATCCTTGCTGGGATATGTTCTACTAATTCCAGTTCCTTACTAGCTGGACACTTAAAGTCATGAAGACATTTTATTAAAGTAGACTCTTGTTGAGGTTAATTTGTAAACAAAAATGTACCAAATATTATAATGAGGAAGAGAGAGCACATTTTTTTTCTAGGCCAAATGTTGACCTTGATTTAGCTTCCATATATGCTTCAAGTTCTCCTCTGCTTGTGGAGTTTTTCGTGGATTTTCGTGCCTTATTGCTGGTGTCGGTAGCTGCATGCCGACCTTTGCCAAGCCATGTTTTAACGTAATCTTCAGGTCTGAACAATACCAGTGGCTGGTCAACTAATCTGATGAATAGGAGCAATGACACTGTTGTTGTTAAGAGCGCTGCTTTTTTGGCATTGTTTATGTAGGTTGTAATAAAAAAAAAATTATTACTCATAGACATCACATTCTGTTTTTATTGTACATGTTATGTATGTAAAGTCTTTTTTGCAACATTTTTTTTATACAGTATATTTGCAAACTATAGCTATATATGGGATCTGGGGCGATCCAGCACAAAATAACCCCTGATCCATACAAACTGTGACCGGATCCTGATCATACTCTGTACAATACTAGAAATGCATGTAAATGTATTTCATGCTTACCCAGGGCCAGATTAACCCATACGGAAATTACGCTATAGCGTAGTGCCCCGATCAGAATTGGGGCTCACGCAAGGTCGACGTTTTTGGGACATTCTACAAAAACTGCATGTGGGTGGCCAGGCCCACATACACAGAAAGAGAAGCGCACAGAAACTTGCTTTCGGTTCATTTTTTAAAAAATTTTATGACGGCTTGGCATTCCTTTTCGAATACAGCATACCTGGTCAGAGTCTCTCACGCAAGCAGCTTCCTGCTAATGTACAATACCAAATGTCCCACGCCCACTAAGATCCGTCCTTAGTCCTACATCAGAGGCGTCAGTCTGCAGGATAAAATGTATGAATCATGCTCAATTTACATATTAATTTATTACAGTTTTAGACCCAATTTAAAAACCTGTCCTGTCCCTGTCTCAAATGTGCACAGTATGTCTCTTTACATTTTAGAAAGTTTTCTTTTTAATTAGGGTTTTGGTAAATGTGTATAATGTGGGAGGCTGCCCTTCTGCAGCCGACAAGAAGGGTTTATGTTTGTTTCTCTCTATTTTATATACTGCACGGAAATCATGAAATTAGCCCAATGCCACAATTTCTTCATTATTAACAACAATCGTGGGACAATTGCAAGAAAGGGATGCAGACTTGCAGACTTGTAAAATATGAAATGGGATTGTTGAAACCATCACAAAGTGTAAAGTGTAGGTCTGGGTTCTGTATTAACAATGTCAAGTTAAACATTACCTGGTAAATCCCACTTTTAGAAAAAGATTAACAGACAGCTTTCTATTTTAAAATGTATCCAGACCACCGTGTTCGGGGGAGTTACAGCTCAGATAATGAGGTAATTCATGAACAGTATCAGTATTTAAGAGATCATCAGGAGTCAATCTGGCCATGTCAGTCTCTTAGAAAAGTAACAGCTGCCCACATTTTAAGTGCCAATGGCCAAAAGCCAGGATACTAGATTGAACACTGCAACACATTGCCAGTCCACATAGAACAGTGAATCAGGTCTTTGGTATTCTAGTTACAGGAAGGTATTATTGCTGAGCTGAGTTTTAGAGTGCTTGATACATTTATCACCTTAAGGACAGCATTTCTCAATGGAGGGATCATCATTATTTAAATGTACAGTATAGGTATAGTGCAGCATCTCCAGAATGCTATTGCTGAGAGCCTGCTAACGTTAGGTTATTATCATAACCCTGGTTCCCTGAAATAGAAATGTAATCATTAATGTGGGGATTTACCTCTTAAAGATTCGGAAACCTGTATAAGATATACCCTCGTCAAAAAGGTCCTGCAAAAATTGCAATATAACTGCCATGGGACAGGTCATGGGATCGAACCCATGAGGCAGGCACCACTTCTGAAAAACACCCCACTTGTACTCATACTGGGAACACATGGATGGTGCTCTGGCATTCTGCAGGTTTTCAATGAAAGCCCCAGCTGGCTCAAATTCAGCTGTTCAGGGGCCAGACCCAAAGCTGCAGGCTCTGTGGGTTGGGATGCCATAAAGTCCCTGTGCCTGACTGAGCAGTCTCCATGGCTGGCCACTCAAGAGCTGCATCAGGGTTGAAAACCAGAGTCTCCTGGGCCAATAAGGGGCTACTAGGAGCACCTTGGTCCTGTCCTGCCTGATTTTCTCCAGACACAGCATTAGCAGGACGTGGTAGTAAGGCATATAACAGTTGTCTCGGCCACTGGTGTGCCAAGGCATCTATCGCCAGCGGGTCCCAGGATCCTATTATGGAGGCAAAGCGATCTATTTCTGCTCTCCCAAACCTCTCCCAAATGAGGCACACCACCTCGGTGAAGACTCCACTCTGAGGCGCTGGGGACTCTCCTTGAGAGGAAGTCCACCGCCCAGTTTGTCACAACGGGCAGTGCTGGCCGTAGTGAGAGGAGGTTCTTGTGTGCCTAGAGCAAAAGCTTGCGGGCCACAGGATGGAGATTGGGCGACCTGACACCACCCTGGTGGTTGATCTAAGCGACCACTGTTGTGTTGTCTGTACAAACACGCACATGTCTCCCTCGAACCTCCTGCAAAAAACTCTGCAAGGCCAGGTAATCCGCCTGCAGCCCTGCCAAGGGGGGTTCCACACATCTTGCGCACTCCGGCCATTCCACACAGCGTCCCAGCATAGGTTGGACGCATCCATGGTGATGACCTCCCTTCTGGTGACACTGCCCAGCGCTACGCTGAGGCATAGATGGGCCAGCTGTTTCCACCAAGAAAGTGCCTTTAGACAGTGATGAGACACAATACACAGTCATAGGCAGTCGTGGTTCAACAGTCCGGCTGAAAAACCCTGCTGTTGAACCAGGCCTGCAGAGGGCGCATGCGCACGATAAATGCTAAATATATAGCAGATTGAAGTAACAAGTACTTATCTGAACAAGGCTCTCCATCTTGAATGGAAAAATGGCGCCGAGATCTGTGAGCACAGTGCCTTTGTGCCCTCGGGCGTGGGCCACAACTGTGTCACAGGCTGTGTAAGCAGCTTTTGGATATCTTATTCAGGTTTCTGGGTCTTTAGGAGATTAATACCCATATGTTGAAGAATTGCTAACTTTTAGAATTATGAATACTGATACAAAGTGTGAAGCTTTCATTGTAGCCTTATAACAAGCTTTATAAAGTAGCTTAATGTGAGATAATACAGGTCTTGAAGGGATGGTGGCAATGTATTTAAGTTTGTGTAGTACCAAATGTAAAATAAAAATACATGTTTGCCAAGACATAGGTTTCTTTCAAATCCACACATTTGTAGACCCGTATAGTGAATGGATGTGCATGGATAATGTAAGGAATTGTTTTGTTAGCTACACTACACTTCACTTAGAAGGGGTTGGAATCTGCATTCATTAATCAATACCCCACCACCACCATTTTAAATAATATTATAATAGGGCATTAGGGTCTAGTGGCATACATTGTTTTTTTTTCAAGTGGAGCACAGTCACGTTTCAGCAGTCTTTGTCATAATTCCAGATACAGGAGTACAATGTGTTCACCTCCCTCAATCAGGATATGTAGGAAGACAATCTCCTGCATCAATATGTATGGATATTATCTTAAGGAATGAATCGTTAAAGGCTGTTTGTACTTCCGACTGTGGTCTCAGTCAGTGGTCTCCAATGGTCGGAATGACATCACCCGCACTGCCGCTGAAGGCGCTCTTTTGAAAAAGTTGCACAGCCTTTTCTTGTGTGTCTGCAACAGCAAAACGCACAGGGTCGGATAATATAAAATCCAACATTTGTTGCATGGTCGCAAGCCAGTGGAGTGCGGTAGAGCAAGTTTTTGAGGAACCCGATAAACATGAACAACAGAACAGGATTTTAAACTTGCCTCTAAACTGAATGAAATTAAAGCGTGAATGAACCTTTGCTAAAATGAATATTGGTGCTTACATAGGCTACCATGCGCAGCAACCACTTGTATAATAATAACAATAATAATTAAAATAATGTATTTTTATATATTTACCAGTCACTAATAAGTTAACGTCACTATTTACTTTCTGTTTGCAATTACTTTCCCCATCAAATCAGTAACATTGCTCAGCTGTTCAATACGTCTGATTGGAGGCAGTATGGAGAACAGCTGATCAGTTTTACTTGTTTGCTGCCAATTTACACATTCACTTCATTCATGAGACAGGCAATTTTAAAATCCCGTCTCAGTGTTGCGGGATTATGGAGCCTGTTGGCAACCCTAGTCACAAGTCGACACCGGCAGTAACGCAGACTGGCTGAAAGTATGACCGACAGCTACAACCACTTTGCTGCATCAAAAGTCTGCAAACTCGGGGTGCTTCAGTCCTTTTGGCACACCCGTAGAAGTGTCTGCAGCTGATGTACGGCTTTTTTCTGCGAGAAAAGTATAAACCAACCTTGAGTCATTAATCTTTTCATGGGGAGACAAGATTATGGCAAGGGACTGTCACTCCAGTCACCATGTCAGCATCCATCCAGATTAAAGTCATATTAAACATGTTCTCTGACAGGCTTCTAAAGAGCTTTTAACAACATGATCAAATGTTTCAGGCACTTTTACAGTGCAAGTCTAGGAGAAAATAACCCACGCATCCATCTGAAACCTTCTGCTCAACTATCACGACAACCTGGTATAGTGTAATATTTACTGTAATATGATCTTGTAGCACAAAGTACATTTTAAAAAAAGACAGCCCTACCAAAACTAAATCATGTTTTTAATGTCTTATATGGAAATAAGTTATAAATTATATGATATAGGACCATAACCAAGACCAGAGCCAGTTAACTGACCAGCTGTGTTGAGTGCACTTATTATATATAGTCTTCTGTACAGGTCTGCAGTGTTTAGTTAAGTGTGACATGATTTATCAATGTATGTTTTTCTTATTCAAGTCATTTGATTTACAAGTAAGAGTTACATTTAGTTAAAAAATGGAATAATCTACTACACAGATCCTTCTTATATTTCATTTCTTACCCATTTAATATTCTGTTATGTTTATGTTTGTATATATATGCTTTAAGAGCGTTTGTATTGCTGGTTGTAGGTGAATATGAAATCATTTGGCTTGGGTAACTTTTTAATTGAAAGTGTTTTCAAGTATAACTGATTGCCAATACACACAATATTACATTTCTGAATACTTCTTTTGTTATTGAATTTGGCGTATTAGTTAAGATATCTTGGTTTTACCCTAAATGATGGTACCTTGGGGTTAACAATTCTCCCACCTGCTATGCAGTCAAGGTGGTTAGCTGACAATTACTACTGTAATGATGTAATATAGTGATCTTCAGAATATTTAATAATTTGAGTTTATAACAGTGTTTAACCATGTTCTCATTTGAATTAAACCGAAGTGTGGTTTTTGATATTTTCCATTAATACAAATCATTAAAAACCTTCCATAATCCATTTGGATTTATCAGATGTTCCTGGTAGCTCTACTCTATGTTCTGTTATAGCTGGTGTTTCATGATATATTTTTTCCATCTCATTTAACTTCTCTCTATATACATTCCGTATTTAAATGTCTTAACCCTCTTAAGTCTCTTTTTCTACATCTGAAATGTACATGCAGTACTAATAAAAGTAGCACACCATGTTCAAAATAGCAACAGCAGTCCATTGGTTTTACTACTTTCCAAACTGCTAGAAGTTCTAATGACTGCAAGCACTGTTCCATTTATCTGGGGCATGGAAAGAAAAAGCTCTCCTGCCAATTACCCTGTGTACCTTAGGAGTTATAAACTTTATGAGATGATTAAGTCTGACACAAACATGAACATGGTGTTACAGTAACATTTACATATATACATTTGAGTACAAAACCCATTGTAGATATTAGTTAAAAAATAACCAGTGATCACACATTTAGGTTTTCTGTATATAATGGGCAGTTCTTTAGTTATTTGCACTGTATATAAAACTACTCTCTTCATATATAATTTTTCCAAATTGAATGCGTAAAGCTTTCAGGGTTAATATAGGGATAGGCTGTAGTTTAGGCTGGCACTGAAAGTAAATAAAATGATTGTGAAGTTATAGACTAATTACAAGTTTAATGAGTGCTTATTAAAGCCACAGCTCCCTTGCTTCTTTACCTCACTGTATCTCGAAGTCCTAGCTATCAATACTGGCTACACATTGCTCATTTAGTTGGCTAAGGATAGGAAACATTTATAAACATGATCAGTGATAAATAAGCCGATTCAGAGAAAGGCTAATGCTGTTCTTAGAGTATATTGTATTTCAGTTTCATTCATTGGTTCCGGAAGGTTTAACCATTATTTGTGTAATCTATATGTCTGAAATGCCATTGCCGACGTGTGCTTTGGCACAAGGTCATTCACTGTGGACATTTCAATTGAAGTGGCGGCAAGCTGCAAAGGTCAAGCGTCCTCCACGGAGGCTGCATTAAACATTAAACTCATTGTTGTCTCTTACTAACAGGAGTATCAGATGCCTGAGGAATATCATTCACTGGAACCTGATCACAGCTTTCATTCTACGCAATGCCACCTGGTTTGTTGTGCAGCTCACCATGAATCCAGAGGTTCATGAGAGCAATGTGGTGAGTATAGCACAAGGGTAATTAGCAAGTCATTTTTAGCATAATGGGTTGCATAGGCAAAATCATACATTAAGCTCATTAGGATGTTCTGTGAAATCAAGAGGCCACCTCTGCACCACACAACAAAACCATTTGAATTCATTCATCTTTGCACAAAGACATTTCACAGCTGAAAGGAATGGAAAGACTACCACAATTGACATTTATGCATATGATGCCTGACTTATGAGGCAGTGGGATATTTTCACATGGTTCCTAATTTAGCTACAAGAATGCACAATTATTTGTAGTTTATTAGAAACCAGACACTGTTGACTGTCCAGTTTGTTTACATCCCATAAAAGGTAATGTCAGCTGTTCCCTCCCTCTCTGAAGCCTTTTGTCATTATGTTGTTTAAGTAGTCTTTGTCATGCCATCTGTAATCTATGTTGTAGTTTAGGGAAACCAAAAAAATTCATCAAAGTTTGGACCTGTACAGGACACTACACCTTTAAGTCCCCCAACACCCCTCTTGGATAGGTAATGTCAAATGAAAAGTCGCACATATTAGATTTACAAGAAATTATTATAATGTTACACCTTAGGATTATCAATAAATAGTTTTGATTGTTATTACTTGTATACGATATCGCCTTGGTTTTACGCTGATGGCACAAATGCTTTGCCATTTGTCCTATATTCCACGCAGATCTATTAGTTATAAGTGAGTAGGCCATTCACTTGCAAATTAACTGTCTCAGAATCCTGCAGTAATTCAGCTTATGAATCAGCAATATCCCCCAAGTGAGCAGGTTTCTCAGCGATTGTGCAATTCAAGCTATTAAATACCTATTGCCGCCATTTAGTTAACAATGTGAGGAATTAAACCTAATTGTTCAAACAGAGCGGTTGATATATGCCATCACTGTTGAGTTGACTTGTCGCTGTCACAACCAGACAGTAAGGCTAAAAAAAGAAATGACCGGCTATTTTGTCAAAAGTGTAGAGTACAAATCAAGGAAGATTATGATGAGGTTATATGCACTAGTGAGACTATACATAGAACACTGTCTTCAGACCCAGTCCCCACATTAATTTCAAGGGCTAAAAGGTAACAGTTGTGAAGATAGTGGGAATTGTGACTATTTAGCCTAAAACAAAAAAGTTACCAAATCGTTTTATAGGTCGCAGTGGCATAAAAGTCGCTCCCCGCTTTTTAAGACTTCAATTTTAGGAAAAAACCTTTTTTGTGTTTAAAATACTTTTTTTTTTTTTTTTTTTTTACAATTTACAGTCAGTCGAACTGAAAGAACTAAAGTAAAAAAACAAAAGTTAAGGAGGGATGTAATGTTCATATGCCAGTACTGTCCCTTTAAGACATAATGTAATGCATGGAGGGAAGTGGGGTCAAAGGAGAAAGTAAAATAAAGAGTTCATTGTTATGTTACCAGCAAGCCAGCCTCCGTATTTTTTTTATTTCAGCCGGCCCATTATATTATTAATATAGGTTTTGAGTTAAGGAACATCACAGTCATAAAAGTCATTAATCACCTCCGTCCTTTCACCTGCTGTAGGGAATTTAATGTATTGTGTGACATGGTGCACACAAAGCACCAGACACTTTAGCTATGCACGTTGATATGGTAGCTTTTATGCCATGACAATCCCCCACCATCTCCTGAAAACTGGCATAAAACCGTAATGTTGTTAGCACTTGCAGTGACATACTTCATCTGATTTCATGCCTTAAATTTTGTTCCAGCAAATTGCATAGATTTGTAATTTCCAATCTCGGCAGCCTATACTTCTCTATCAATTCGGCATCGATGTATAGATCAAGGGGGTTCGATCTATCCCTAAACACCCTTTCCCTTCGAATCTCCCTGCCGCAATGACAGCGAGCAAGTAAAATCAACGCCATTGCAAATGTGTTCTCTTTTTCTCTATGCTAACTTATCGTTTTCCAATGAAAAAAGGCACTTGCATTTGCTGCTAAGCACTCGCAGATTTCAGTAGAAGACCTGCGAGATCGCAGACCCCGAAAGATCTGCAATGCCTTTGTGAAACATCAAATTTCATATACGACCTCGCTGCGAGAGCGACCCACGACCCTCTAGTCAAGAGTCCAGAGGCCTAACCACTACTCCACACTGCTGCCCTATAGTAACAGTTGCAAATTACTTAGGTAAAAAAGGCAAATCTCTAGACCTGAGCTAACTTTGTATCACTGCACCTCATCTGAAATCAAAGAAAACACAAAACAGACCACTACGAAGAGATTCATTTATTATGAAAACAGATTAAAACAAAGCTAAGTATGCCACAATGACAAGCAAAACACAAAAAATCCCTACTAACGGAACAACAACAACAACAACAACAAAAATGTCACAGCGATTTATGTTTGAAGAGTTAGCTTTGTGCCCAATTGCTTCACTGTAATAAATAAATAAATAAAAGCCTACGTATTACAGCTGAAAAATAAAATAAATAAATAAATTCTGCTTACTTTTTAGTTTTATTTTAAACACTTTTTTTGTTATTTAAAAGTCCTTATTCAAAAAGTTGAAACTCAAACAACATAGGAACTATTTTCTGTTGCGGAAGGTTATACTTGTGTTTGTAAAATATATGTGTTTATAAAAAGTTGGTAAATACATTTTATAAAAGCAATAAGGCACTAAAACCAAGCAGTAACAATATCCACAATAACCCATGCCCTCTCGTGCCTTATTTCTTTATTAGAAACACTGGCGCATACGTCGCACCAGTGTATTAGTCGCTCCCCCCTCTTAAGGGCCCCGCAAAAATGCCTACAAAATCGACTTATTCAACTTTTGTTACGGTAAACAGAGCCATGATTGAAATGTCCAAAATCCTAACAGGAGTCAAAAAAGTATTATTATTATTACTATTACTATGAATTATTTTGTATTATAATTATAATTGTTTATACCTAATTGTTTTGCTGAATGTATACTTGAAAATTTAGATTTAAACAAACACCATTTTAAGCGAGCTTAAGTAAAAATGGGTATCTTTTAAGTGCGATGTTTTCTGCATTATTTTTCAGATCTGGTGTCGACTAGTTACAGCCTTATACAATTATTTCCATGTGACAAATTTCTTCTGGATGTTTGGAGAAGGCTGTTATCTTCATACTGCCATCGTCCTGACCTACTCTACTGACAAGCTTAGGAAATGGATGTTTATCTGTATCGGATGGTGTAAGTAACCCCTTGTCATGTGTGCAAATTCTATTCACAAAAGTCTCTCAATTACAGTCAAATCCCATTCTAAGGTACCACCACAACCAAGTTTAAATAGTCATAATAAAGAGAGATGTTCAAGAAAGGTCTAAATAGCAAACTGGGATGTAATTCAGTAATACAATAAGCTCACAAAACACTGTTAACTACTTTTAATATGGTGTCAGAATTGAGTTGTTCAAAAGCTTGACTTTTTTTCTCCATAGTACATTTTCCTTGCTCTATAAGCAATAGCTTTCCCTGGTTAAAGGAAACATATTAATTAGGCCCATTCGATTTTAGACACATGTCTTTGATTAAAAGTGTTATAAAACTAATTGCAATGTTTTCTTGGCAGGCATTCCTTTCCCAATCATTGTTGCGTGGGCCATTGGAAAGCTTTATTATGACAATGAAAAGTAAGTAAGCTTTTGCCAATAAGTTGTCCATTGTACTGAACTCCACTCCTTTATGTTTTTTTTTTATTCTCAGTCTCAGTTCTTACCCTGCTTGCATCTGGATGACTGTTATTAATGTTCTCCTGTGCGAGATCAATACATAATCAATTCCAAATTAGGGCAGTGCATTTCAAGTCAGCCTAGCTTCTTAATAGTACCTTGCGGATTGCAGAGTAATTCTGTAGTAACCAGAACAATCAATGAGGTGTTCATCTGGCCTTACAGAAGAGTTTTGCATTGTCCTCCTTTTCTCTTTGTTATAAACTTACTACTGCAACTTTCTGGACTTGTGTAATGTGTTTTATCATTGTAGTTTCAGTTTATAGATGCAGTGCCCTACAATCTGATTTAGAGAAAAAAAAAGTAAGATAAAAAAGGGTCTATAAAATGGTAATTTTCCTTTCAAGTGACGGTCAAAAGTGAAATATTTATTTTGGAAATTGTTTCACTCTTAATGGAACTGCCAAAATGTGCAGAAATTGACCTCTAATGTCTACTACCACTTATTGTTGTATCAAACCCTATCTGGGCCCAGTTGTGCTTATTTAAATTTTTCTTCTTTGCACCCATTAAAAACGTTAGTATGTGGTTTACCTTATGAGATGACAATATTAAAAACGGCACTCACATTACACAAATGATGTGAAGTAGGGAAAAAGACTTTAAAATTCGCAAAATTGCAGAAGTACAGTAGATTACAGTATACAAGGTCAAATAAAAGTACACTGAAGTTATTTTTCTTATTTAAAGATATAGGGAATGTTTGTTTTTAACCTTACAGCAATAACTAAACCTTCAAGTAGTATTTGCTGAATGTTCATTTGTAGGCCCCCTGGGTTATTGAAACATCATGTAATTTACAGTAGTGTGCAAATGTATTAGAACACCTCCAGATGTGTCATTCATATCCTTTTTCGGTCAATAATCAGTGATATAGAAACAATAGGCACTCATGTGTGAAAATGTGTTAGACGACTTTGTGCTTTAATTAGACAGATTAAACCACTTCTAAAAGGTCTCCTGCATTTTACCATTTGTGGCGATGTGTTCCTGTGGCAAAGTGGTAAGTGATACTTGGTACATGCAGCTGCAGTGCAGTAACCCAACAAGAAACAACAGACAAACAAAGTACGGGTGAAAAAGGTTTCTGTTTATTTTAATCCAGGGGTCTGATGACCAAACAGAAACAAACAATGATGGCAGGCAATTAACAATGATCCCACAAGAACAATAACCCCAATGCAAATCCCCAAACACAAACACGGTCACCTCTCCCAGTGAGTGCTGTAGTGCTGGTAGTGAATTTACAGTGTTATTTAGTGAACAGTGTGTTGTTGTCCAGGTTTTTTGCTGGCCGTGGGTGACAGCTCCGGATCGTGTTTAGCTGTCTAGTCTATATATACAAGACAAACAAGATGATATAGACAGACTGACAAAAACAAACAAAACACTCACATTCTTTTTAACACAGAATACCGGTCCTTTCAGTTCATTTGCATAACCACAACAAAGGAACAGATTGTGTCGCTCCGTCCCCTACTTATTGTGATGAATGACTCCTACTGGCCGAATAGGCACATTGTATGTGTGCAGAAAAGACATGACTACAAACCCCGCTAGGGGGGATTCCCCTTAGCAAAACTGTAGCGTGTCTGCCTTTAGTGCCGAGGGTCAGCGGTTCAAATCCAGACCCCGGAGGAGGATGAAAAAATATAATAAATACATAAAAAAACATTACATTATACCCCTTGGTAAACGATTGCAGCCACTCCTCCAATTCGTGGCTGCCACATCATTTCCCTTCCAGGTCAATGTGTTAATGTACAGAAGCTCCGCCCCTTTTCTAAATGATGACTTCCTTTTAACCCTAGGAACTAAGTGTCAGGCCAAGCAGTCCAGGGTACTCTTTTCCCATTACTTAGCGCCCTCACAGGTCGGGAGGGAGATTTACCACCAAGAATCATTGTCTTTCTGTCACAGTTCCCTTTCTCTTACTATTTTAAATCAATGACATGTGTGGCCTATTAAAGTGTGGCATGTGTGCCCTCAATTAAAGTGACAATCACTAATTTTCCTATTTTTGACAATTTTCCAAGATTTTCAGTTACAGTGGTTTGATTTCTTATGCACAACAAATCAAAACTACCGAAGCAATGGAGTGTTCTGATAAATTTGCATACTTCTGTATATTTTTAAAAAAATTGCCCCTAATTTTATATGATAAAACTGCAAATTATTGACCCATACAATTGTGCATTTGGTAGACTAACCTTTATTATCCAAAATGCCAGGTGCTGGTTTGGGAAGCGGGCTGGCGTTCACACAGACTACATCTACCAGGGGCCAATGATTCTGGTATTGCTGGTAAGGAGAAGCATCTGGTTTGATTGGGTTGTAGGTTACACTTCTCATTCATTTTTAAACTGATCACAATTCATGTTAATGCTACCTTCCTTTGCAGTTTTATTTAGTTATGTAGATGTCCCAGAATGTTTGCAGTGTGGAGGAGAGATGCTCATTTTTTATTTGGTAACTTTATTATAAAGCAATCTTTATGTAAAAGATTATGGTAGACTGACATCTATTAATGGCATTGATTACAGAAAATGCCTTCAGCCATATCAACAACACAATTGGTGGTTCTGTGATGTTTTTTATAGTGACATTTGTTTGAGACAGCCTGTAAGATTTATGTTAACAAGCTATAAAAAGTTATAAGGACTAAACAATGATGTAATGAGTCATTTGGCATATATTCGAATATGGCTATAACCAATTTCTATAACCTACAGGGAAAATACATAATCAGACTGTAAACTTGATGAATTACATACTTTAAATGGATAGTCGTGCAAATGATATCTAAACTGAAAAATACCACTGTCAGTAAATCTGTCCACTTCTATACCAAAACTTTAGACCCATTTTTAAAATATAGTTTATTGCACAGTGTTTCATTGCTAATATTTCTTTTTTTGGATAGTGATACAGTATGGAAATTGAAAATATGAAGTCACTTCTTTTACTCTTTTCTCCAGATCAATTTCATTTTTCTCTTCAACATTGTGAGAATTCTCATGACAAAACTTCGCGCCTCAACTACATCTGAAACAATACAATACAGGTAAGAGTATAAAAAGACTAAACACCAATTAAACAAGCATGCCAAATTATTATTATTAATATGAGCTTTAACTGGTGAGCGTGAGCAATCTTTTTCAATAGACTCATCCAGTTGATACATGCACTCATTAACACCAGCAGCAGAGCGCGACCCCCCACAAACATCAAGCAACACAGAACTATATACAGTAACTCTGGCAGGAGATATAGATCATTACATGCTATTAATTGTGTATGAGAAATCAGGAAATCTACCAATGATCATTAGAGGGTTGTCAAAACAACAGTAAATCGTATTCAATTCTAAAGTTAAAAAAACCTTTTCGTTTAATGGTAGTTCCTGTGTACGCACTTTGTTTTAGTGATGTATAATAAATGTAACTGTCGTATTACCCTTAACTATACAAGTGTATATAACTTTATATAGAGGGTATCATTTTATATCATGTGTAGAGGGTGTCTCATACTGTTGTAATATATGCTATTTCTCACAGAACCTCTTAGCTTCACTGTGCAGTCCTCCTCCCAAACGGCCCAAAATGGCATTTATTATTATTAACAATAAGAGACACCCTACACACAGCACAATAAAATATATTATAAATTAACATATAGTAGAGAGCAAAGCTGTCAATTTAGGCTTGCTCCAACTGTACTTAATGTGTAGGTTTCTATTTCTGAGGGAAAGTGGAATAAGCTCTATAATCCGATCAGGCATGTGAATATGAAAAAAGCAGTACAGATATAGAAATGGCCCAATTACTAGAGATGGACAGATGTGATCAGATTATTGTCCAGCAGTGTAATGTAATTTCCCCCGTTTGATATTTTAGAACTGAATTATGTGTATCCTAAAATGAAATTAATCACTACTATTGAGCAGAGTAAATCAGAGTTTAATTTACAGTAATTATGTTAGAAATATGGGGTTGATGATAGGAAACAAATTTGGTGTCAACCAGAAATTAAAACATCTATTCCATAATTGAAAGTTGGCGGGAGATAATACTATTAATACTTGGCTTTTGTAGAACAAACGATTGCAATCATTTAAATCAGGTTTTTAACAAACATGCAACTGTAGGCTGTTTTGTGTGTCTGTTGCTGCATGTAACACATCATGCTCTGCAATTGACCGCTAGACAGGAAAGTGCTGATTAACTAGTTAGCTGCAGAAACTGCCAGGCATACAAGAATACGAGAGGAGTACGAGAGACCCATAGAAAAACAAATAGGCTAATAACAAATACTGTACAACCACTCCCTCGTTTTATCGGGGGCGTCAGGGTCCAGTATAAATTCATATAAAAAGCAGCACAGCATTTTAATTCGCACTGCGGAGGGTAATTGCTTCTCATCAACTTCAGCCTCCAATTAATTTCATGAGTCTCCCTCTCCTTTCTCAAATGCACAAACCCGCTGCATTGAAAGAATCCATTGCCAACAACAACATAGGAGGCTTGTTGCTAGGGAGCTGACGTCACTGCCTTGTGGCTTTTGCTCGTGCATTGCTGCCACACGTGAACACCTCGTTGGCTAAAATAAAAACCGCTTCAGCAAGTAGAGATTTAATTTGCTCTGTGTTATTGTGCAATACGTGTATATGATAACAGTACGATATTATTGCTTTGTTTTTAATTGTTTTGTATATTGTTGTTTGTGATGTGCAGTACGAAATAAAAGGAACAGTAATAAGTGCCTATGTATATTGCAGCTAAGGCATACGCAGGTAGACAGTAAAAATGGGGAGCCAACTCCAGGACCACGATATATCCGAATACGCAGTATAGCGAGGGGCGATATAACGAGGGGTGGGTGTATATACATATATATATATATATATATATATATATATATACACACACACACACACACACACACACATACACAATTACTCAAATATAACTAGTCTGTGTTTCTTTAGTTGCCAGCCTTTATAAAAGTTAGAGCCTGCACCATCACATGGTATGCCGTTTAACTCTATATTGTAAATATTTCTGAATATGTTTTATGGCTATAGCTGCAATACTATTTCATTTAAAGGACAACATTGTCAGTTGCTTTTGCCAATACTGTGTAAAGAGTGTCTGTTCTGGCCAGGTGTCATTAAGGTTGTCACCTGCTTCTTGCTTGTTTAACCAACAGGTAAAACGTGTTTTGAAATATGTTTTTTTTTTGTTGTTGTTTTTTCCGGTCATTTATTCACTGTTTTCAAATGTTGTGGTTAAATGTGTTATGTAAAAATGATTTTGAATTCCTGATTTGTTTGAATTAAACCACCTGTAGCAGGGTAGCGTCAAGAAGAGACAGATGCAAGGAAGCTGCAGTTTAACAGGCACACCGGCCAAAAACAAAAAGATTTAAACAAAATACACAAATGTACACAAAAAACTGCTGTCAGGCTGGGCATTTGCCTTCACTGAACAGATCTAAACAAACAGCAACACACAGATCAAAAACTCACCAAACTCCTCCCAGATACAGGATTTCTGCCTGCTTTTATGCAGGTGGCCACTCCCCAATTAACAAACTGGAAAATGGCCACGCCTGTGGTGTCTGTCAGAGACATTAACCCTGTCCCTGCCACACACCTCCCCTCGTGCGTAGTACACATGGCCCCCACGGCCAGATCCCTCTTTAAAGTTAAGAAAGTCTTGCCCATAGTCCTGTGCCATGAGTGGAGGCGTCAAGGGGCCCACAGGTGGCAATGTTATCGGTGGCCAGGCTGGCAGCTACAATGCTGTAAGCAGCCATGCTGACAGCACACAGGCTGACTCTTCCAGCTGGGGCAATCCTGGCAGCGGATAGGCTGCTTTCGTGCAGCCTGCAAAATCAACGCTGGCAGCAGGGCAGGGCAGACAACCCCGGGCGGTGCAGGACAGGCAACCCTGGGCGGTGCAAGACAGGCCAGGAGCGGACCCTCGGGAGGCGACGGCTGGAGCGGACCCTCGGGAGGCGACGGCTGGAGCGGACCCTCGGGAGGCGACGGCTGGAGCGGACCCTCGGGAGGTGACGGCTGGAGCGGACCCTCAGGAGGCGACGGCTGGAGCGGACCCTCGGGAGGTGACGGCTGGAGCGGACCCTCGGGAGGTGACGGCTGGAGCGGACCCTCGGGAGGTGACGGCTGGAGCGGACCCTCGGGAGGCGACGGCTGGAGCGGACCCTCGGGAGGCGGTGCTGAGCACTCTGGATGTGGTGGCAGTGCTGGGCACTCTAGACGTGGCGGCGGCAATGGGCACAGCAGACGTGGACGTGCAACTGGCCTTTGCCGCGCTCCCCTCAGCAGCAAGTGCAGTGCCTGCTGAGGTTTGCTCGGCTATTGTCATATAGACTCCACAGCCCGTGGGGCTTCTTCCTGATCCACTGGAGACAGCAGGGCCTCTCCCTCTTGCGTTGGAGACAGCGGGGCTCCTCCCTCTCGCGCTGGAGACAGAAGGGCTTCTCCGTCTCGTGCTGGAGACAGCGGGGCTTCTCCCTCTCACGCCGGAGACAGCGGGGCTCCTCCCTCTCACGCCGGAGACAGCGGGGCTCCTCCCTCTCGTGCTGGAGACAGCGGGGCTTCTCCCTCACGCTGGAGAGAGCGGGGCTTCTCCCTCTCACGCCGGAGACAGCGGGGCTCCTCCCTCTCGTGCTGGAGACAGCGGGGCTTCTCCCTCACGCTGGAGACAGCGGGGCTTCTCCCTCTCACACTGGAGACAGCAGGGCTTCTCCCTCTCACACTGGAGACAGCGGGGCTTCTCCCTCACGCTGGAGACAGCGGGGCTTCTCCCTCTCACACTGGAGACAGCGGGGCTTCTCCCTCTCACACTGGAGACAGCGGGGCTCCTCCCTCTCACACTGGAGACAGCGGGGCTTCTCCCTCTCACACTGGAGACAGCGGGGCTTCTCCCTCTCACACTGGAGACAGCATGGCTTCTCCTTCTCACGCTGGAGATGGCAGAGGCTCTTCCTTCCTGGCTTTCCTTCGGGACCGGCTGCTCCTCTCCTTCTTGCTCTTCTGGTCTGTCGGCAGCTCCTCTTCACCCTGAAGAAGGCATCACACCGCATAATGCCCGAGCTCTCCACCGGCCAGGCACCAACCTTAGTCCTCCAAGCCAGCAGGGAGGGCTTCCAAACCACAATCCCAGGTGGCTTGGATGGCAGAGAGGTCCTTCTCTGGCATTTCCTCCTGCCATATGGGGTTGGCCGGTTGATACGTGTCAATTCTCGCCACAGTCAAAGCACCACTCCTCCCACCTAAGGCAGGTGAGGCAGATGTCCCAACCTTGGTCCATTATTTTAAAAAGAACAAAAAAAACTGCAAAAACTGCAGTATTGCTCCGAGTCTCCCAAGCGCATCCTACTTCTAATACCACAGGCACACGGGCCAAAGGTTTAAAGAAAATACACAAATGTACAGAAAAAAATGCTGTCAGGCTGGGCATTCGCCTTCACTGAACAGATCTAAACAAACAGCAACACACAGACTCACTCACCAAACCCCTCCCAGATATAGGATTTCTGCCTGCTTTTATGCAGGTGGCCACTCCCCAATATATATATATATATTGACGTGTGCAGAACGTGCAAATCATGGGTTTTGCAGCCAGTACAGGGTTAGGCTTACAATCCCAGTTATGTTAGGTGTTTTAAATTAGAAGTTTAATAAAACTAAGCCATTCTTATTCCTCATTTATATATCATTTTGTGACTGTTCATCATTGTTTTAGTTTTTTAAAAAGTCTAATTTTTTTTACAACTTTTCCCACATCAGCTTCTCTGTTGCACTGCCCTGACCTGTTCTTGAGAACGTTACCAATTCCTCTCTCTCTCTCTCTCTCTCTCTCTCTCTCTCTCTCTCTCTCTCTCTCTCTCTCTCTCTCTCTCTCTCTCTCTCTCTCTCTCTCTCTCTCTCTCTCTCCAGGAAAGCTGTAAAGGCGACACTCGTGTTGCTGCCCCTCCTTGGGATCACCTACATGTTGTTCTTTGTCAACCCAGGAGAAGATGAGATTTCACAGATCGTATTTATATATTTCAACTCGTTTCTGGAGTCATTTCAGGTATTTTAGTCTTTTAAGCATTTTCCCTGTTGAATTTGAATAAATGTGGAAGAAACAAAAAGGTGTGCTGCACTTTGCAGGATTCAAACCATGTCAAGATTTCTCTCTGAAGAAGTCTATTTGTAGAATGTACAGACACGTGTGTTTCTCGAAATCCTGTGTTTGTCAGGGTTTACAATTCAATTTGGGGTGTTTGAGGTATTTTGTCCAGCTTTCTCCAGCCTTTAGTGCTTTAATGGCCATAATCTATACAATTGTATTAGCACAGATTTACAATGTGCCGAAAAAGTCCTATCCCATCAATCCCGCCTGCTACCCATATTTCTACCACTGCAGATTATACCTAGAGTCAAAACAACCTACGACTCAGTTTGTATGCATTACTGTATCAAACTTGCTGTGCCTAGCGCTGCAAAGAAAACTAACATAGATCAGACGTAAGAGTACATTTGTGTCAGCAAATGAGCAAGGGTGCGCAAGTTTTGGTTTTCAAAGCACAATACAGTTCACTGTCCTGGAATTGTTAGCTGATGTGCTCTTGTAATGTAATTTATATATTGATGAAATGCATTTAAATGCAACATTAAGTGCAGAGCAAGAGAGGTATTGGCAAAGATCGATGATGGATTTTGTTTTGCATTGTGTTATGGAAATGCGTTATTGTTTTTCTAATTCTTTTTTTTTTTTTACCTCCCCATCAGGGCTTTTTTGTCTCTGTGTTTTACTGCTTCTTGAACAGCGAGGTAAGCAAGTTCATGACCTTTACTTATCTTGTCGTAAACAGGCTTTCTATGAAAACTTACTGTCAAACGAAAACTTCAATGAAATATGTTATTTCCTGAATGTGTAAATACAAAGAGGGAATCCAAAGCCCAATTAAAAACAAATAATCTACAGCATGTCATTAGACTAATACTATTTATACGCAATGTTATTTCAGCACAGATTGCTATTAATTTATTATGCAGCAGAAATCCAACCAAACCATCTACATGCATTCTCAACCATGCAGTAAACTGCTAAACATGTATTTATAGCCATGTGGTCATATTATTGCCAGATGGAAAGTGCATCACAATTCAATTAGAAAACATACCTGAGCTCACATCTGTCCTTTCTAAAAGCGCACTGTTGGACGTTTGATTTGAATGTATTTAATGTATGAATTGCTGAAACAGTGTCAGATTTGCCAGTGTTGAGATCAGTTGAATATCCTCCTATATAACAGTGGACCCTGAACTGAGTTTCAATCAACTAGTATTGGATATCCAAGGGTAACAACACAAAACATGTTGCTTAATAAATAATACAATATTTTGTTCTGTGAAGTCCTAATACGTGGCTGGTATGTTTTCTGTTGGGAATTCGCCAGGCCCCATGTCTGCTTCATGGCATTTCATTTAAAACCACTCAAACTCACCTTTATTGAGAAGAAACAACTCTCCATGGCCTTCAGCAGACAAACCATATCAAATAAATCGTATCACACTTTAAACAAAGTTATTGCCTAGGCACCATTCTGTAGGTGGATGTTGACACTTCACAGCCTTGGGCTATGTAAACTGTAGTACAGGGAACAAGCACTTACTATGAGAACGCAGATAGTTTTACAAACCAGATTATGTTGATTCGGTGAGATGTTTTCTTCAGATATTTTAACTAGCACAAGGGTATTAACCAGAAACAGACGTTGAGATGACTGCAACAGTGACTAACACATTCTCTCAGACTGTAGCATTGAGGAAGGGGGTGTCAGCTCTTGCCAAACATGCTAAATCTCAAAAAAATAAAAATAGCCTCACTCACCAATTTAGGATGTTTCATAACACTGGAGAGCTCCTAGATGTTTAAATGAATATTAATGTGGTTGAATTTGACAGCTATCTCTGCGTTCGCTGTTGCTTGGGTCTTGTATATCTTGGTATCATTTGCTCAGGAAATTGTTCTGCTAAAACTTTATATCACATTTCAGATGCAGTTATCGGAAGGTTGTTTAACCAATGTTATAAATGTGCTTGAAAAAATCCTGCTCTCTGATTGGTTAACTGCGTTCAGCCATTAGGGCTGCTACGATTAAACAGAAAATCGATTTTTCGATTGATTCCATTCCTCATTATATACATCTATATAAACACTGGATAATCGATTAAATAATTAATTTTTTTGAATGCGCATAGTTAATAACATTATTTAAGTTTATCAATGAAAATGCACCAAACAGTATTTCTGCCAGACAAGCAGTGTTAACTAGCATCTGATTTGCTGGTCCCATCCTACCAGCGAATCAGTTTTAAAAATGCTTTGTAAGTACGCCCCTCTGTGTGTTCGATGTAAACAAAAAAAAAAAAAGCATGCACCTAGAATCTAGAGCAGGATGACAGGCTTGTGTTCCTGGCAAAGAGCCTGTAAATAAATTGAAGAAAACTGACTGTAAATAGTTTGCGGTTCTTTGGAGTTTCAAAATAAACTATTATATAATGAATATATAACAATATTCAATAACATTATATATATATATATATATATATATATATATATATATATATATATATATATATATATATATATATATATATATAAAAGATCAGTTAAACACAATTTTCGAGTAACAATCAGCTTGACCTATATCGGGAATGTTGTGATAAGTAAATGGGAAGCCTATTGTTATTGTTAGGATTTTTCTTCTTCTTCTTCTTCTTCTTATTATTATTATTATTATTAGGCTTTCAGGCCCATAAGGCTGTGAAGCCTATTGTTATTGCTGGGATTATTGTTAGGCTTCCAGGCCCATAGGGCTAAAACTATTGTTATTGTTCGGATTATTATTTTTTATTTTTTTTTCTTTCCGCCAAAAGTTACTTGAAAACTTACCAGATTCAGTAGGTTGGTAGATGCTTATGGGAAGATGGAAAATGCTAAATAATTTATGTCCTAGGTCACATGGTTTGGCCGCCATATTGGATTGAAAAAAACATTTTGCCTAAATCTAAAAATTCATCTTTCGAAAACCACTTATTGCAGAGTGCTGAAAGTTGGTATAGTTGTTGAGGGATAGTCCAAGATTAACTGGTGCTCGTAAGACGCTGATAGGTTGTGTGGTATGGTGGCCATGCTGCATGACATCATCAACATAAAAAAAACTGCCTAATAACTCCTTATAGAGTACAGATAGAGCCATGGTTACTATGGAACACATATAGTAAACCATATTTGCTCTATCAAAAAATGTCATTGCCTCTCCTAAAGGTCAAATGTAAAACTGGCTTATAACTCATTATAGAGTGCAGATAGGGTCATGGTTACTATGGAACACATATAGTAACCCATGCATGCTCTATAAAGAAAATGCATTGCCAGTGACCTCTGACCTTTCCTAAAGGTCAAATATAAAACTGGCTTATAACTCCTTATAGAGTGCACATTGGGCCATGGTTACTATGTAAAAATGGCATTCTGTACTATTTGCTAAAGTGTTTCGTACTGGTACTGGAAGCCATAAAGTTGCTGGGAACTCTAGTTATTATTATTATTATTCCATTAACTTCAAACTGCTCCTGTTCACACGTGGTGCAATCAATCAACATGAAACTTGGTAGGTATCATCCCGTGTAAATTACAGTTACCTTTCAAAATCTTCTTGGGAACCAGTGAACCGATTGATCTGAATCTTGACATCAGCAACCAAACCCACTTCAAGTTTGCGAAGCAGAAGTTGCTGCGATAAATTTTACTATCAAAATGGCTGCCACCAAATTCGCTAAAACGCGCCCCAAACATCAAACTGCTTCTGTTTGCAAACCGTTTAACCAACTAACTCTTAACTTGTTAGGCATCATCCTGGGGACAATGGAATTCAAATATGGAAAAATTCTGTTCTTTTGTAAAACAAGATGGCCACCAGACCTACATCTTCTTCTTAAATTTAAAACCGCTTCAGTTGAAAAATGGTTTATTTGATTAACTCCAAAGTTGACAAGCATCATTCTGTGTCAATACAATTGACTTTTTCAAAAATGGTGTTTGTGCTTAAACCAATATGGCCACATGACACATTTCTTTAAAAACCTTTCAAAATCTTTGGTCAAATGTAAAACTAGCTTATAACTCCTTACAAAATGCAGAGTAGGTTACCGGTTACTATGGAACATACAGGAAACCATATGTGCTCTATCCAAAAATGACCTTGCATGCGACCTTCGACCTATCCTTAAGTTAAAATGTAAAACTAGCTTATAACTCCTTACAGAGTGCATACAGGTTAGTGGTTACTATAGAACACAGATAGGAGCTCATATATGCTCTATCCAAAAATCACCTTGTCTGTGACCTTTGACCTCTCTAAGGTCAAATGTAAAACTAGCTTATAACTCCTTACAGTGCACATAGAGTTATGGTTAGTATACAACACATTTAAGAACCCATATATGCTCTATTCAAAAATTACCTTGATCGTGACCTTTGACCTCTCCTTAAGGTTAAATGTAAAATTAGCTTATAACTCCTTACATTGTCTAGATAGGGTCATTGTTACTATGGTGTTTTAAGTTACAAAGCACTGTGAGATAATGAACTCATGCAGTATTTTGAATTGAAACTCATCCATTACATTCCAAGGTACTGTAATCTGTTTGGAATAAATATTTTTGTAACACCCCTGTAGTATGTTAAACTTGCTTTAGGCTTGTTGCAAATGTTGTTGTTTTTTTTCTCCCGGCACTACCAAAGCATAATTACCCCTTGCATTCAATTGTTGTGCACAAGCTTTTACTTAACAGCAATGATATTAAAAATAATAACGTTGCAGGGAGAGTAATGGAGCGATAATATATGTGTGCAATACAGTCATCGATATTTACTCGAACGATTATATTTTGTGTGCCCAATTAATCGATTCCTATTTTGAGACTTAATTGACAGCCCTGTCAGCCATACCCTAATCCCACACAACCTTTCAACAGACACATCACCATTGATTCAAATTCACGCAAAACTTTTATTTATACCAACCATTTAAACTACTTCTGAGTTTATAATCCCTGAAAAATCTTCCCAAAGCAAGGCCATCACACTCCTAAAACTATTAATATGTTGCACTCAACATCCTAATAATGTTTATTCATATAGTCCGAAAATGATGACATATTTCTGAAACTTCATATTTTTGAAGAATTAATCAAATAAAATAAATGTATTGTGCAATTCCAATGAAATGTTGGGCAAAAAGAAAAAAAAGTTTAAGATTTAACCTTACAACCATATTCACAAACAGTTGAGTGCTTCACTTAAGCATGCCAAGGTAACAGAGATTCACATTAAGAAAGCGCACTGAAGTGAGCATTAACACACAAGTGCTATTTATGAAAATGGCACTAATGCCTTAAAATGAGGTTAGAACAGTTCTCGAAAAAAAATGAATAGCTTCACTTTTAATTCCCAGCGTCCTCAGCAATGTTAATTCTCATAAAGTGTTCTTAATTGCTTTGTTGATTTTTATTATATCTTTTGATTGCTCTCAAATGAAACCAATGTCAGGCTGTCAGAAACCTTTCAAAACTCTTTATTATCTTCAGATGGTGGTGCGACTGAATTACCGCCAGGAAATCTCAGTTCAAACAGATGGAAAGCCCTCAATCTCTTTGTAACAAAGCTCAAAACAAAATGACTTTGCTAAAAAGGTTCCATATTTAATGTTTTAAGAGCGCCTCCATCAAGCTGATCTTTGCTGATTGGAGCCATTTCATTGCTCGATTCTAATTGTTTAAACTCTAGTACCGTTTGTGGCAAGATGGCTTGCGGGTGACGTCAGACCAGGGAGGAGACAGAAACAGTACTGGGGTATGGAAGCGCTGTTGCGCAAGTTTATTATAAATAAAAAGGTTGAACACAAAACAAACACTTACACAAAAACAAAATGGCACGATGGCCAAAACAGACAGACACAACAGACACGGAACTAAACAAAACAAGTATCATGCTGGGGTCTAACCAACAGTAGCAATTGTTATTCTGATTTTACTTCACTTCCGCCTCTGAACACACCAAAGATGCGGGTTTTTATACATGTGACCGTCTCCAAATTAGTTATATATTCATCAACCTGGAGATGGTCACATTCTGCATGAGTTTAACATGGATGGGGAATTTTAACCTCATCTCTGCTGTCAAACAAAAATAACAAAACATTGTGTTTTTACACACTTAAATAATACCTTTTAAATAATAATAACACCAATACAAAATAATACACATACACACAGGGGCGGAGTGTACCCCATTATACCATTATACAATTAAGGCTTGAAGGAATTCACAGATAATTTTTGATTAAACATGCAGTGCATTATTGCAGAATAGAACACAGCCACTAATACTGGCACTCGTTCCAGCATTCGCTGTCTTTATCATCATTCTTAACAGAACAAAATAAAACTTAATTGCTTTAATACAGTGTCTTCTCCAGATGATCAGTCTAAATGTAGGTAATGGCATGTCTACAATATTTTGAAGGTAGGTGTGATCACTCAATAATAAATATACAAATGAAACTAAAGAAAGTGATCAGAGTGATTACTGTGGGGCCCATGTCAGCGAACAGTGGAAACTGATCCAAAGTGTGAGCTCATTAGCTGGCACTGGTTTTTACTTTTCATAAGAGGTGAATATTTAATAGTGATTGCCCTTTAAGAAGGGTGTCTTCCCATGATCCTTTGTTTTTTTTTATATGTAGAGGGAGAAGGGAAGGCAGGTCACCTGCTGAGGAGTATATCAGGGAACTTATGGGGAGCAAGTGTGAACACTCTGTTAAAGATCTATCGAGCGCTGATCAGGCCTATACTGGATTATGGATGTATGGTATATGAGGAAGCAGCTAGTAAGGAGCTGGGAAAATTGGATGTGGTGCAAGCTGGGGCTCTGAGAATATGCAGTGGAGCACTATGCATTGCAAGTAGTTGCTGGGGAAATGCCTCTCTTTTTAAGAAGGAAGATGATTAGAATTAGGTATTGGGCTAAGATAATGAATGGAGGAGATGGAAATCATGTTCAAAGAATTTTTGAGCCCTGTTGGGAGTATGAGGTATTGATGAGGAAAAGGAATAAGTGTGATAAAAATTTAGGGGTGAGAATTAAGAAATTAAGATATTGAGGAGCAGGTAACATTGAAAGACTGCATAGGAAGGGTGAGACTAAAAAATAAAAACTCTGTCATCAGTCCATGGTGTTTTAAAAATCTAGTGATTGAGCTGTATTTATTAAAAGTTAAAGATAAGGAGGAAAGAGGGCTTTTTGTGAACTGGCAGGGAAATGGGTAAGCCCTGTGTGGAAAAATTAGTATAAGATTTTTACAGATGGGTCTAAAAATACAGATAATGGTAGGGTTGGAAGAGCTTATTACATTCCAGAATTTGAGGTTGGAAAATGTGTACGTATTACAGATAACATGTCTATCATGGCGGCTGAACTAATAGGGATTATTTTGGCATTACAATGGATTATAGAGGTTAAGGTAGAGAGGACAGTAATTTTTTCAGATTTGTTATCAGGGCTACAGGCAATTAAAAATTAAGGAAAAGGGGATAGAAGGGATTTAGTACAGGAAGTAATGTATCTAGTGCCAGAATGTGTGTGTTTAGGATTGTATGTGGTTTTTGTGTGGATTCCAGTGCATATAGGAATAGAGGGGAATGAGAGGGGAGATGGGTTAGCAAAAATGGCAGTGAAGAAAGTGAATGTGGGTATGGATGTTCATTCAGAATATGTTAATGAATGGCAGAATATGTGGAATTGAGAAAAAAAAGGTGTAAATTATATAAATCACAAAGTGAAGTTAGTTTGTGGTAAGGATGGTTTTGAGGGAATAGACAGGAGGAAGTTAACCTAATAAGGCTGTTTATAGGACATTCAACTTTAAATGAACATTTATATAGAATAGGAGAGCATGAGAATGGGTTATGTATGAAATGTGGGGTTATGTGGTTGAATGTGCTAGATATAGGGACGTGAGATTAGAGGTCGGGAAGATTTGAGTGCTTTGAATATTCAGAATAATTGTTTTTAGGGACGGTATAGGGGATGGTAATAGAATAGATAGGGGTATGGTCAGGTATATAGGGAAATTCATGAGGAAAACAGGGAGATTTAACCAGTCATAAAAATTAAAAAAAATCAACAATCAAAAGTGGTGGGCTCACAATAACGATAATCAAAACAAAAAAGTATGTGGCGACAATAAGCTTCGGCTAAAGCTTGGTGGCCATTAACCAAAAAGAAGAAGAAAAAGAAGGAAGGCAGGTCATTGCCCCTCCAATTTGTGTGTGTGTGTGTGTGTGCAGGTAGTGCATGGGTTCCACCTATTGCTTTTGGAAACTAGTTGAAGATTACCACTGGAAACTAACGTGGTTTCTTTGGAGCAAGGATCTGTCTGGCATATAGTATAGTAATAATATAATGACTTGGATCACATTATTAAGGAGTTTGGTGATAAAACGACTGATCAGGAGATGATTTATCAGTATGCACGACTGTGAAGAGGTATTTGATAAATACAGCAAACAAGGGGTGGGGTGGGGCTGGAGATGCAGTACTGAGTGTCTTGTTGATATGCAGTGCATTTTAAACCTGTTTTACTTTGAATAAAATTACTTTTAAACAGCGTGTGTAAATCAATCAATGAAGTGCCAGTGAGAAGTCAGGCCTACAGAGTGTTGCACTTAAAGCACACCATCATCCAACAACACTTTGAAGAGATGATTAAAGATGGTGTTATTGAGCCGTCCTCTTCAGCTTGGTCTCCTGTGGTCTTGGTGGAGAAACATGGAGGATCATAAAGGTTTTGTGTTGATTACCATCAACTTAATAATAAGATCCATTTTGATGCCTTCCCAATGACTTGGATCCACGAGATCTAGGAGTCCTTCCAGGGGGCCTCAGTGTTCAACACCCTTGACTTAAAGTCAGGATATTGGCAGGTGGCAATGGATCCAGAAAGCATTCAGAAGACAGCTTTCATTACTCCCTTCAGCTTTACTCCTTTCTGATGGAGCAGGTGCTTGGTGATTTGAGAAGTCAGTGTTGCTTGTATACATAGATGATATCATCATTTACTCTTCCAGCAAAGCTCAACATTACAAAGATCTTTCTCGTGTGCTTGACCGACTGTGCCAATCTCACCCTCAATCTTGAGAAGTGCCACTTCCTCAAAGACTCTCTCAATTGCCTTGGACATGTCATGTCAGATGAGGGGGTCTCTCCTGACCCTGAAAAAAACCAATCTGAAGGAAGTTCAGAGATTTTTAGGTTCTGTGGGCTGGTACCATAAGTTCATCCCTCATGTTGCTGACCTTTCTGTCCCTTTGGACAACTTAAAAAAGAAATATGTATCATGGGAGTGGACTGAAGCCTGTCAGGCCAGTTTCAATTCACTAGGGGAAGCTTTATTAACACCTCACACCTGTTAGGTCAGCACAACATGGTTGTAACCTTCTGCGTGACCACTGATGCCACTGGGGTAGGGCTTGGAGCAGTTCTTTCTCAGCAAGATGGAGAGGATGGACGAGTAATAGCCTACACTTCTCGGATCCTCATTACAGCTGAGAGGAATTACTCTGCCTCAGAGAAAGAGTGTCTGGCTATCGTGTGGGCAGTGGAGAAATGGAGGCACTATCGGGAAGGCCAGCAGTTCGAGGTGGTCACTGATCTTGCCACTCTAGCTTGGGCCTTTAACACCCCCAAGATGTCATCCAGGTTGACCAGATGGACACTGAGACTCCAGCAATTTTCCTATACAGTGCAATATTAGAAAGGAATTCTCAATGTTGTCCCTGATGCCTTATCCAGAATACCTTGTTCAATACCACCTACAGTAGCTGTGTATGCTGGTAAGAAACATGACTGCAGTCTAGAACTTCCTACCACCTTAGACTAAATTGCCATTGCTCAGCTCAAAGACCAATATATCCAAGATGTAATTTCCAACTTGACAGGATCACTTTCTTACAACAGCAAGGATTGCTGTACAGGAAAGTTCCCATATCTGGGACAGGCCACACGTTCCAACTAGTGGTACCCTCTGAGCTAATTTTCACATTCCTTTTTTACTACCAAAGTAACACACTGGGAGGTCACATAGGACGGCTCAAGACTCTCCTGAGAATTTTGGAAGTAGCCTGGTGGCCATCGGTCGGAAAAGGCACCTGGAAACACACCAAGGAATGTACCATCTGTCAGCAATATAAGCCCTCAAATACTAAACCATCTAAACTCCTCAATATGCCATCTTAGAGAAACAACAGCAAATAGCCCATGAAGTTAGGCTCAATGTAAGTAAAGCTCGGGCCAAGCTGGCTAGATATTACAATGCACACTCTAAAAGCCTTCAGTTTCAGGTGGGTGACATAGTCTGGGTCAGAGCCCGTCCCCTTTCTGATGCCTCCGCTCAATTCTCCTGTAAATTAGCCCCTAAATCGGTAGGTCCAGCCACGATCCTTAAGAAACTCGGTCCAGTCAATTATCACATACAGACAAATCAGAAATCTGATACAGTTAACATACTTAACCTGAAACCGTACTATGGTACGATAACCCCAGTACCTCTGACTGGGGAGGGGGACGACTATGTGGCACTAGCCACCCAAGTGTTTAAATAATAATAAACACATCTTACATAAAGTACTCAATATGCCTGGCCAGGTAACATGCAAGTTCTCTTGAATATTAAATAGTGATTGCCCTTTAAGAAGGGGGTCTTCCCATGATCCTTTGTTTTTTAAATAGGTAGAGGGGGAAGAGAAGGCAGGTCAAACAGGTCAGTGCCCCTCCATTTTATGTTTGGATGTGTATGCAGGTAGTGCATGGGTTCCGGATGTTGCTTTTGGTACCTAGTTGGAGATTACCATTGGAAACTAACGTGGTTTCCCTGGAGCAAGGATTGTCTGGCAGCCTGTTGCTACTTTGTTTTTGTTCTGGGATTTTTTGCTGGACTTGTTTTGTTTCAATAATCTGTTTTTTGGACTGATTTTTTGTTTCTCTGATACGCTTGTTTTTTGCATTCTGGATTTGGATTTTTTTTTTCTTTTTCTTTTACTGCCCTCATATTGTCAAAAATCTGTACCATTGTGATCTCTATCCCTTCTTTGTGTAATCTGTTTGTGTCTTACCCTCATCTACCTGTGGATATTTTTCCTTTCATTTTTCACAATCGCTTGTATACAGTCTCATGGTAATAAATGTGTTAATTTGAGGACCCGTGTTTTCTTGTTTAATTCGCTGTCAGCCGATCCTTTTAAGTTAGGTTCAGACCATTACATACTGATACCACTGAATACACCACAAATAAGTACTGGGACAGAGTAAAGCCCGAGACAGACAAGCACGGCGTGGCACGCACTGGACATTTTCACAGTGCTGTACCGCTAGTCTGAACCCTGACACACAGAAGCGGCATGCACTACGCGGTACAGTAGTTGTCAGTACCACACCATAGGCTATGTACTCGAATATAATTTACATATATGGCCAAAGGTTTTGCTTCGCCTAGTAGAATATTAGGATTCAGACATAATTAAAAAAAAAAACTATATGAACATAATTTCAATATTTTATTTACCATCATGCAATCTAAGAAACTTCAAAATGGTATCTCAAGTCTACCGGAAACAACAATAGTAGTACACAATTTTATGTTCGATTTCGAAATGTCACATTTTTTAATTTTTGAAAAACTACAAAGCGATATGTAATTTCAGTATGTCAATGTAAAAGACTAACCCCTCACCGCGGTTCGTTGCCCCTTTTAAAGCAGACCCAGGACACAGGAAATGGAGTTTTAAGCGTGATTGCGCTATTTTTAATACACAAACAAAACACAAACAAAAATAAACACCTAGCTCCGTTTTGGAGCGCTAACTACACAGGTAAGTCCCTGACTCACTCGCAGGACGGCTAAGCCGTTTACCTGTCACACAAACACACAAACCACACAGGTTTAACACAAAACAAAAAGGTTCTCACCCTACCTTTTCTTTATACACTTGAGCGCATTGTCAAGCGGGCTTCCAAACACACCAGCAGCCCTGAACAGACTGGCTTCTTCCTTTATATACCCTGCACCTGGCTCTAATTTACAATGATCACCAGGTGCAGGGGATAATTACAAATAAAACAATTAACAAAACAATAAAACAATTAAACAAAATGTGCATACGCACATGTTTTCTGCAGGGAGGATATTAACCCCCTCCCTGCTGTGTTACAGTCAACGTAACATTATTAATTCTATAGGGCGTGATGCAAAGCTTTTGGCCACAGCTGTGATGCCCCCCATATAATCTACAAAATAAAAACACTGGTTTTTCAAAGTTGTTTTTCTGTCATCTATAAGTAGCCTACTACTAAAGTGTTAGAAAATATATCGTTTTACAGGCAGTTATTTAGTAAAAATATTAGTGAACTAGAGAAATAATAAAAAAAAGCTAGGAAGGATGCTTACCAGGGGTGATGTATAAAATACTGACTTGCCTGTCCTTTTATGAAATATGAGAGAGATCAAACACTTTATGGTGCTTGGACACCTCCATAGATAACAGTTTCATTCATGATTCTTCCTGGCAAGCACATGTTGTCAGCACTTGGCTGTGATTGGTTAATCCACCGACGATACTGCACGGCAACCATAAAAAAATGCTCTGGATTTGATTTTAGCGGTACCGCTCAGCGGCATCGCAAGACTAGCGGTATCGTCCTGCGCTGATCTGTGCAACACCATATGAAAGCAATAGCAGCAATACAGACGGCAAACTGCCTCGTGTGCTGCGTCTGTCTGCCCCGGGCTTAAGAAAGCAGAATGACTTGTGGTGGGCATTTGTTGTGGTTTTCCTAAATATGTTGGTATCCCTGAAAAGATACTTGCCTCCTGAAATATCAGAATAAAAAAAATGATATGTTGGACCTGTATGGACCTGTAGTTACTCTAATAGAACAACATTTAGCATTTCAGTGCCTTTTATGATCAATTATATAATTAATTGTGGACTGTAAAAAGGATTGTGGTTGAATTAATATGCCTTCAATTTAAATGCATTTTGAAATAATTTAAAATAATTTAATTACCAACTGACGTATCAATTACATACCAATCAGATTTTCTATCTCATTTTAAATACACATTATCGTGCATTGATGACTCTATTCTTCATTTTTTTTTATTAATGTATTTGTGATTTGCTTCAGAATCAGTGAAATACGGCATGTCATCTATGTTTTTCTGTAAAATAACAATAATTTTCTTTTAGTTTACCAAATGATATGCCTTTTTATTTTTAAGCCATAATCTTTATCAAGATTTAATTTCAAAGCGAGTTCTTTGATGAATGTTTTTTTCAGTCTGTTTACAATCACATAACAAAAACTGGGTGCTCCAATGACAAATCTAACACTCATACTATAATAGCTTGGCCTAATTGTCATTATGGACATAAGCGTGTCAGAAATGTCACGTCCGCTTACAGCCACGATAATCAAAATTGACATTTTCAAAAGCAGTTCTGCCTTTTATATTACCAGGGATCAAATATAGTGAATCCAATTGCAGAGAGATTGTTTTTCCACATCTAGGTTTAGTGACGCAGGTTGCATACATTCAGAATTAAATGAAACAAGTTTGTTTTCTTGGGCAATCATAAATCAGCAATAAACAAAAAAATTAAAAAGGGTATAGCATTTTCAACATCAATCAGACTAAAATAGATGTTTTTGTTTTAAACAACTTAAAAACATCTACAATGTTCTGCAATGTTTGACATTCAGTATATAGCTACAAATATTCATATCTTTTCTAGTTGATCACATGGTTAGTTGCAGCTACTATAGAACATTGAAGCAAGTTTGAACTACATATTGGGTGATTATGTACCAGGCTGCAACTTTTTATCTATAGTCTTTGAAGCAAAAAATACATTTAAAAGAGGTCTTTAAGATCTTGGAGAATCTTTTCTGTATACAAAAAAAGTATATGTCTTTATTTGCATTTCCTGATTTACTTACAGAAATTAATTCCCGGTTCGTTTGTCTTCCAGTCTTTTAAAATATTGCTAAGGATTCAAGCTTTTCCTCAGTTTTTGATTGTGTATGCCTCACAGATCAGGCTCAACCATTCCAATGATCATTTTATTTTACTGAGCCTAAGGTCAAAGGTGAACTGTCCTTTTTGCAAACTTGCATTTGGATTATTTTTATGATCAGAGTTTATTGTTTAAGCTTCAATAATGGTTCAAAGTCAACCCTATTTGATAGCAAGCGGCTCAGATCCAAAGGAAGTTTAGCATCCAACTGGTAGCCAGATTAAAATGGTTCCCTTTCAAGTACGAAATGTATCCATTACATAACGGGTTAACTTTGTTTACCTGAAAATTCTGAGACTTACCAAAGCTGTCACGCAGTGACCGGCAACGTCATCACACCAGCCTCCGCCCCTCCTGAGAGACACTAGGCTCTGTGATGATGTTTGAACTGCGCCAGTCAACTTTTTTCTTCTTCAGCCTTCTTCAGCCATGTAATGTACACAGCGACTGAAGATCGAGCAAGCTGCAGAGATTCATCCTTTCAAACAGTTTAATCGAAAGCAGCGTTTTTGTTTAAAAAAAAAAACTTATATAAGATTGCTTATAAACAAGCCAACTGGCCCCCTCCTGTGACGGTCACTGGTCACTCCACAAGAGGTATGTCTACCTCTTGGGCGTTGTTCCAGGATGCATCTGTCACTGACATTTGTAATGCTGTAGTATGGACTAAGCCCATACTTCACAAGGTTTTACAGACTACCTGTGCTGGATCCTCAAAACCTGGCTTTGAGACCAGACTGCTAACGACGGCTTCTATGTCGAGACCGGAAGCACCTGCAGAGAATTGATCCCGATGTGTACTAAAAATAATAAATAAATAAATTGGCAGCCTTACCGTTTGACCCTCTCAGATTTAAGTCGTTCTGCAAGTAATGCACTTTGCGACGGCTTAATGGATACATTTTGTACTTGAAAGGGAACATTAGGTTATTATCATAACCCTGGTTCCCTGAAATAGAAATGTATCCATTACAATCTTCAGTCGCCACGTACATTACACGCAGAATGCTGAAGAAGAAAAAAGTTGACTGGCGCAGTTCAAACATCATCACAGAGCCTAGTGTTTCTCAGGAGGGGTGGAGGCTGGCATGATGATGTTGCCGGTCACTGCGTGACAGCTTTGGTAAGTCTCAGAATTTTCAGGTAAACAAAGTTAACCTGTTATGTAATAGATGCATACATTTCTATTACAGTAAGGCATCCACTTAACTAACTTCTCCTAGTCCCCACTCCAGAAAAGTCCTGCAAGTCTTTAAACTCTATTGAATCCACCTGCTGTATAATGTAGGTTTTAACTCATTTTCACCAACAGGTGCGATCTGCGGTGAGGAAAAGATGGCACAGGTGGCAGGACAAACACTCGATCCGGGCCCGAGTGGCTCGAGCCATGTCCATCCCAACCTCTCCAACGCGGGTGAGCTTTCACAGCATCAAGCAATCCACAGCTGTGTGAGGGGGAGGGCAGCGCCAAGACAGCCGAAAACTCAGCTAACCAGGGAACACACAATGGTGTAAACAGGGTACAAGAAAACAACATCACAAAGTGGAGACACAAACACAGGAATGGAATTTGCCTTCCTAATCTGTAGAAAACAACAGCAAGCATTTCTCAGAGTGTGAGAGAGGATGGTGGATTCATGCCACCAAAGACACACTAATGTAAAAAGCAAAAGAAAGAAAAAAGTCCCAAATTATCTGATTTTTACTATAAATAGCTTTAAAAAAGAGGGCTTTTTCTTTCTTTACGTGACTTTATTATAGCTTTTATCAATATTTTCTACAGAATATACAGAGCCCTTTTTTGGTTGTGTTTGTGGCTTTTTATTTTAAATGCAGCTATAGCTTAAAGGTTATCAATAACCCTCCCAGTTCTGAATCTATATTTCTATAAAAAAAGAGAAAATGGAGGGTACTTGAAAGCTATAAATAAATTGAGCACACAGAAAATGAGTTGAAGAAACAATTTGGCAGGTCTGTCTTGATTTGAAAAGATATCTAGATACAGGTTGATGCAACACCACTTTGAGTCCCCCTCCACCCTGTTTTATACAGTTATATTTCAAACCAGTTCTTTATTCTTCAAGTACCTAAATCAGTAATACTCAGCACTTTTATTTTAGAGAATAACAGCTCAAAGGGGGAGGTCTATGCATTGCTGTTGCTGTGGTCCTAATAATATGAACAATATTTCAGGGGTATACAGGTGTGATTGATCAGTATTTAAAAAAAAAAAACACATTTACTATTTAAAACATAGTTTGAGGAAGTTAATTCAATTAGATCTGATGGTGCATGAAAATGTACAGCACTGCAGACTCGTATACAGGAAAGATAACATCACTCAAAACAGCAGTCAAGTAATATCGTTTGGATAGACAAAGGGTACATTGAAAGCAGTCGCAAAATTAGTGATTCGGTTGAAGACTTAGTGCGGAGGCGGCACTGATCTTTTCTTTTTATTAAATCCAGGCCCTTAAAACAAGGAAAGACCAAAGCACTTGTCAAATATCAGCTATAACTAGCAGAAGTGTTTACTATCTCAGATTGCATCTACTTGTACACTTGATGAGCCCTTTAGTTATTGCTTATTTATGGTGCTATTTGATTACAGTAGTCCTCTTAGTTACTTAGTGCTGAAAGAGTTAGTCAGTATTGCAGTTGAACTCCTTGAATCTGAATTACTTCAGGGAGACACAGTGAAGAAGCTTACAGGGAAGGTGATTATGTTTTGTAACAAGTTCTGGTTTGGAGACACACCCAAGCTGGGATAAGAGAAAGTTTGGATAAAGGGTGATAAACGTTTTGCACAATTTCATTTTTTAACATATCAAGTATTCTATTGAAAAGGGTGATTTAATATCCATTTTCTTATCTCAATCGCACCATAACCACTTTCCCTTATTGTTTTCTGGGTCACAAGGTCCAATTTCAGTACAGCATAAGAGTGAATCTGAAACACCACAGAGGAAGTCAGACCCATTTAGTCTATTTAGCAGTTTCTCTGCTTAAAAGTGATAAAAAATGAACTTTAGCACAAGAAAATGTGGGCAATATAAAGTTGTTAATACTAATAGGTTGTGATTTGTATTAAATGTGTATTTGTGCAGTTTTTTCCATTGTTGCAGCATTTTCTTGAATATGAATACTTTTTTTCTCAAAATAAACCAAAATACAGTAGTCTCCAGCTAAGAACACCCCTCGGGAATTGTTCTCTTAGCTGAAGTGTTCTAAGACAGAGTTGACCACCGGACACAATATGAATCAATCAATCAATAAATAAATATGTATTACTTGTCATGACGCACGTGCACCAACATATGAAATGAACAGAATAGTAAGAGAAAAGCAATAGGCAAGTGTATGTTAGTAAACTATAATAATAAAGTAACAGGCAAACTAACGTTAACAAAGTAACTGTCAGACTAAATTAACACAGCACTCCTACACACATTAAAAAATGCAGCTCTAGATGAATTATGAATACCTGTACAGGAGCAATATTTGAGACATGCACACAGTTATTTAAGAGAATGGTGAAGCAACTCACCAGAACGGAAAACATGTAATTGCTCAGCGACTTGTGTCTGATTTAGGTTTTTTTCAGGAGCTTAAACAATTTCCAACTTTTTGTAGCAAGAGAAACAGCGGCGCCTTTCGCCGCTTGTTTCCGTGCCATTTTGTAGTGATGAGGTGCACTCGTGGAAATTGGAATACAAAACGAGCCAATGATATGACGGCAGTTCTGGAAAGATTGAATAAACTAATCATTGTACCTCTTGCGATGACAAGTCACATTTGAAAATTGAATAAACCATTTGAATATAAATTTAATGATGGTGAGTTATCAGGTTACAAAACAGTACTGTATCAGTTGTGAACCAATCGCTAGCGATGCCAAAAAAGGTGTTCTTTTAAGCAAGTTTCCCCACAAGGGTGTTCTCTTAGGAGGTGTTCCTATACGAGGAGACTACTGTAATTTGAAATCTGGTCGCCATTTTGATCCTCTGAAATGGGTGAATCTGAGGTGAATTTGGCAAAGACGTTTGTTACAGGTGGCATATGCACTCTTATTATCTTACAGGGGTCGTGTACCAACTGTCAATAAAAAGGCTGTGATCTCCCATAGTTTATGCAGAAACTATACTAAAAAAGAAGACAGTGGGAAACACAGAACAGAGGTTTGGTAGTACAGCCACAGGTAATGCCTGGATCCTGACGCAGAAAAATGTTTCACAATAAATATTGGAGCTACACAACTCAGATCCACAAAGAATGATTGTAAACCTCAAATAGCTGCTTTTTGGAATGTCTGGTGACAGACAGTCATGTAGGAGTAGCCGGTCTGAAATGAGTCGGCATTACCTAAATTAATTCTGATTGACACAACAGTTACAGCAGACCTCCTTATTGGTGTTAAATTATCAAGATTTAGTTACAATACAAACATCTACACATTCCTGCTGTAATATATAAAGACACTAACACCATGGCAAATGCATCCAACGCATTAGAAAGCAGACTAATTACTCACATTTATGATCTTTGAGGTATTCTTGGGGTATGGAAAAAGAGTATCTGTCACCCATTAATGAACTGCATAAGAGTTCCCTCGTTTTCACATAGTGCTTAATTAGGTGACCTTCAGCACTTAATTCCAAATGCCTACATTGTTGCAGTGGTATCTGCATGGACATAAGTGCGTATATGTTTGAAGTTCCTTGGAAACCCAGTTTCAAACACTGTCTCTAATTCAAAGATAATTGCTTGTAAGACAACACTCAAGCCAAGGTTGCTTACATACATTGAACGAATGGGTTCCCCTAGAAGATACTGTTATTGAATTTGCTCATCAAAGCAGACTAAAAGTAATGTGAGGTTGGACGTAGATTGCCTGAAGGTTTATATATTTTAGATTTAAATGTGACTGCTAAGATTTATAGCAGTGTACCCAGATCGATATTTCTTAACCCTGATTGAGTCTTTATAGTTATTTTTTAATAGAAAATTGAAAAATATCTTTGAAATCCCATTCAATTTAATTGACCTGAGCGACGACTCAGTTAGCAATTACACTCTGACTCTATACAAACACAACTTTACCAAGGTAGTTGAAAAAGACTTCTAGTCAAAACATTAGTCACAGAGAAATATACCCTTATTACCTAAAATAATAAATAACACATAGCTGCTTGAAATGGGTAAGCAAAAAATTATTAAAATGACATTTGTAACTATGTGTTTAAGTTTATTTACTTACAGTTCAGTGTCAATTTAAAACCTGACACAAACCCTTCCAGTGTAAAATACAAAAACATCCGTTTACACAGGAGGCCTGCTGGAATTCATTTACAGCAGTTTTAAAAAGATCTACAGTCTCAAGTGGAAAGTGCTCTTTCAAGGTTTTGTCAGAAGTTTCATTACTGGATGTCTTCAGGCCACTTGTAACATTTTCAAAGTAAATTGTTTGAAGTTACCCTGTAGTTCAAAAGATGGGCTCAGAGTGGGTTGAGTGAATTACTGGGGAATAAAAATGAAACATATCTACTTTATTCTCACTGTGACAAAACAGTCAAGTACATTGATTGTTAGAAACAGTGATAACTAAAATTAATTGTAGTGTGGTCAGTGGTTGTATATGTTTAACTGGATTTGGGAGCAGTGAAGTCCCTTTGCCATTATTTATTATTAACTGTCAGATCATTGTAGCAAATCAGGTTCAGAGAAAAAAATTCACTATCCTATTGCATTTGCCATCTTATAACACAAATAGCCTTTGCAGTTGGTATTGAATAGTAGATAATTGACCTTGCCCTACATTAAATGTGTAACCAACACCACATCAATCAAGCACAATGGTAACGCTTAACAAACTTGCTGTAAATATGTGCCTTTTTTTGCTGTTGTTTTGTTTTTCTTAATAAGACAGTTGGATAAGTAACAAAAAGTCAGTAAGTATGTGTTCCAATTAATCCAATATTAATGTCTGAACTCTTCAGCAAACCCTGTGCGAATACATATACTGATTCTTTAGGCTTTTCACTACACCAATGCAGCCTGTAATATATCTCCTTCTAGCAGCTGATGAGTTAATAATAGTGACATCAGCATGTCCCATACTTGCCTCATGACTACAGAACTTGCTCTTTAGTTGAATGGTAGTTTGTTAATCTTTAAATCATATGGTTTGTGGGTATCGTCCAACCCTTGCCTTTCCATTCAATTCAATTCAATGGGCTGAGCCAAGGTACATTTTTGTCCAGTGTGGAATGCATGAGTCTCCTTGTATTTATATGGGTAACTTTATAGGGACTGTTAGACTTCAAGTGGCTTTGGTACACCCAACCTATTCCACAAACCTATATTCTGACAGACTACTGCAAAAATATGCAATGCAGCTTCCCTATAAAGGAAAAGAGGCTGTCAATTTTGCATCACAGGTATCAGTGGTGGTGATAAATGTGTTTCAATTGACTGTCCGCCCCAATTTAAAATAAAGAATGAGGCCTCTGTTTATAAAGATTTAATAAATGAGTTATGTAAACAATATTATTTAAACACAACTATTTTGAAATAACTTCATTTGATATTCATGATTGTTGCTGGTTTCAGAAATTCTGAGGTAAAACTACAGCAAACTAAATCAAATAAACAAGCTAGTATCTGAATCCCTCATCAGGTCATGGACAAGAACATAAGTTAGGGAGAATATAATGTATTGTCTTTTTAAAAACAGGCTCTTTGGACTATATAGTTAGAAATGTTCCAAATTCCGTTAAATTGGTTGATTGGCAAATACTCCATTTTGTCAAATATTGTATCCAACATTGCTTTGATTTTTCAAGTATCGTGGTGTTTTAGAAACTAGAGGATTCCATTAGAGTGCTGGAGAATGATTCAAATGTTTTCCTTTTTAACCAGAACCCTTGAGATATAAATATAATTTCCATGGTGCTCTGGTGCTGATTGTTTTGTTTTGTTTTGTTTTGTTTTTTGGACTAAGCAAGAGTGGGTGTTTCAATTTGTGCCGACTGTCGTATGTGGAGGAGATCTAGGGAAAGCTGCCTCCTTATCATTATTAAACATGAACATGTATTCTGTGATTCTGTTTCCGATATAGATACATTAAAACATTCACTGAATGAAAATACAGAATTAATAATAGTGTATTTTCTTGACACCCTATTAGGGCAAGAGTTGAGACCAGCCTGTAATTTAACTTGTGGCTGCAGATAAAGAGATATGTCAAAATAACTACAGTTTACTCACAGTTGGTTTCACAGACTAATCTTGGACTTCCTTACCTGTGCTAACATTGGGTAGTCCAAAATTAATGTTTGACAAAAAACAAACAAAAAAAAACAAAACATTTTATACAAAATTTAGGAATGAGGAAACTGATTTATCCCAAAACGCTGTCAAATCAAGTCTCAAAGGATGCCAATGATTCAGCACGAGCAATGTGGGCCGGTAACCTATTACCATACAAGTATGCTTTTGGAAAAAATTTTAAACGCACCCCAGCTTCCTTTCTCACACTGACACAAATAATGATCACAACCCTAAAAGACCAATGTTGCCTGTTGGGAATACTATCAAACAGCTTGGCTTAGCACTTACAAAATACCACTTGGTTACAGGAAGATGCTTTGGAATGTAAGGGCTGAAAGGCAGAATGGAGAGCCTTTCAGTATATTTAAATCTTTTTAAGGACACACACAAGGTGTTTATACGTAAGGTGTTTACTCCAAAATACAAAGTACTCTGTTTAGTGAGAGAGCAAAACATAACTGCTACTTCTGGTTTCACAGACCCTAATTAGCACTAATCCTGGACTAACTGATATTATCTTAGACAAGGTAGTCCAGGACAGGATTAGTACTGATAAGGGTCTGTGAAAGCAACATAATATGTTACAAAACTAATCATGCCACTCAAGATAGTTAAGGAGGGGTTAAAATATATTTTAAAAATGATGTTCCTTTCACAGTGCGAATTACTAAAATGTCAAGAGAATCAAAGTCACCCTTTTGATCACACAAATCCAAACTTGTCCATGCACACTGTATATAAGAACATCCTGTAGGCTCAAATGCTTAGGAACTCCCTGTAAAATCTGCTGCCTTTTATATGAATTTAGAATAATCATATGCCTCAGCTGAATTGTAGTTAAGATTGGCAGAGACCTCTAAATTTTAATATAGTAAGGATTAACAAATACCGAGGTTTGCTAGACAACATTTCTGTATGATAGTTTTACTGTGGTAATTTGCACCAATGCACAGGAAATGTTATCATGTACTAAGCCTAATGCCATTGATGACGTCATTGTCAAACAGCAATTAGTACAATAGTAAGTTCCTGTTTTATGGGGTTTAACAGTTGCAAAAGATCCATACCCCCCATTTTTCAAGTAAAGTTGTTTAAATATACAAGATTAGTAGAAATGTGCTAATTGTTCGTTTGCAGGTATTTCTATAACATGTTTCTATATTAAGTGTGTATGTGTGTGTGTTTGTGTATATATATATATATATATATATATATATATATATATATATATATATATATATATATATATATATATTAGTCACATAAAAATAGTTTTATATTTATCATTTATTTAATAGAATTACATGTTTTCCAGAAACTAAAACAGGGTCATATGATAAACATGCCATTATTAAATGGATATTCAATCTGAATGTTTCTTTATGAAAAATGCAGTAATTAAGGGAAGTGGTTCTTTGTTACTAAATATAGTGTTTTTTTTTATTGTTACGTGGGACAAAATTGCAATTTTCTTTCAATACTTTGAAAGTATCGTTTTATTTATTTGATTTGTGTAAATGTGATGTATGACTATTGAAAACGTTGATTAAATCTATATACTTTATAATAATAATAATAATAATAATAATAATAATAATAATAATAATTGTAAAAAAATGTAAACAAATCTGGAATAAGTAGTGTGTAACTGAATTGTTGCAATAAAATGTGTTTTTATAAACATTCCTAGGCTTGTGCATTTATTTCTCTTACCTCCACTGTGCTATATCAGAGGTTTCAAAGTCTGAAGACTAACAGTGTAATATCTTACAGCAGGTAAAAACTAGTGATGTGTGTTCACAACTAATTATATGTCAAGCAAAAGAGAAGGCCTAAAAACATCCACTGTTTAATGGAATTCTCCATCATGTTCACACGGAAACACATGCATGTACCTATCAAAGGAAAAGCACATTTTTAGGTACCCATAGTTCTAGCAATATGATAATTATTGCATGACTTATCAATAAATCAGTACTGTGTAATAAAACAGAGAAAAAAAAGACTCTTATGACAAGGTAAATAAAGCTCCTCTAACAAGCAACAGACTAAAATTTAAAAATAAAGTCAAAATTATTGTCATTACTAATAATCAGTGAAATTATTTAAAACCAAACTTGTACATCTCTCATATCTAAACTTACTATGTACTTTTCCAATGACCAGTTTGTAGCCGTGTCGTTCCAATAATGGTTTTGCCAAACTCTGAAAGCAGAGCTCCCCATAGCAACGACTTTGCTTACTCCAATTAAAAAAAGAAAAAACTAAATCTATTATAAGTAGATTCATTATGTGTGGGGTCTATTTTTGTGTTACCTACTTAGAACCATTGTATAATCTTAGAAAAACAAAGCTGTGACCTGAACCAGGATTTTCTTTTTTTTTTTTTTTTGGTCTGTTTTTCATTCATCCCAATCAAATCAGATCTCCCTGGTCTCAATAAAGCTCACCCATCAATGAGGCAGTGTGGTCCAGTGATTAAAGTACAAGGCTTATAACCAGAAGGTGACTGGTTCAAATCTTACCTCTAACGGTCACTGGTTCAAATCCTACCTCTAACGGTCACTCGTTCAAATCCCTCCACTGAATGACTCACTGTGTGACCCTGAGCAAGTCACTTAACCTCCTTGTGCTCCATCCTGCGGATGAGATGTTAAATCAATGTACTATTGTAAGTGACTCTGCATATAATGCACAGTTCACAGCCTACCTCTGTAAAGTGCTTTGTGATGGAGGTCCACCATGAAAGGTGCTGTATAAAAATAAAGATATTATTATTATTATTATTATTATTATTATAGGAGGCTGTGTGGAGTGGGTAAAGAAAGGGGCTTGTAACCAGGAGGTCCCCGGTTCAAATCCCACCTCAGCCACTGACTCATTGTGTGACTCTGAGCAAGTCACTTAACCTCTTTGTGCTCTGTCTTTCGGGTGAGACGTAGTTTGTAAGTGACTCTGCAGCTGATGCATAGTTCACACACCCTAGCCTCTGTAAGTCGCCTTGGATAAAGGGGTCTGCCAGCATAGAGCCTTGACAGAGTGTGGAATCCCCAACAATGCTGATAAAAACTTTCCACAAGAGACCATGCCCAGGTCTACGATACAGTAATTGAGGGATGTTCTCCTGGTCATCCGAGTAACTGAATATTAATTAACTACAGTAGGTGTTCATGCCACATAATATAAAGCTTTACCAAATAGGGCATTATAATCTGTACAGTGCACCATAAGAATAATGTGTAATTAAACATAGTGTACCATGCATCTTTTTTTCTAGCTGTGTTACAATGATACTGTAATAAAATGGTTGTCAAAATACATATTGTAATTGGATCAGAAAATAACAATGCACTGGTATGGTAATTATTTTATTTGGTACAAGTAAGACAATTATTACAAAGCATTACTGTCTGGTAGGGGATCTATTGCTTGCCAGAATTTTTGACTCACAAACAATATTTGTTTACATGGTGTGTATTACTTCTTATTCGTCGTTTGCTTTCCGTGGTGTCCTTTGTTGCTCTCATTGTCCTCCCTAAATATGTATCAGGTTGATGGAGCTAAGTGACTTTCAAGCACTGTGAACCGCATGGTATTGTCTAACTGTTGTTCACAGTCATTCATCCATGACAGAATATCCACTAATTCCCCAGCACCATAATTGTCTAACAGCATGGGTGTATTCAGTATCTGTTATGATGGATGAAGCACTATAATACAATCTGTGGAGCATTTCCCAGCACTGGTTTCAGCAAAGGCTAGCAGCCATGTATGTAATTTCATCAATTTATGAAATAAGCTGAAGAAAATATTAACTTACAGGAAGGCAAAACATGTAAACAAGCATTTTATAACAAGCAAACCTTTGTAAAAATACAGGGAGCGGTTTTATAGAAAACTCACTGCATGGTCAAAAAAAGGGCCCGGAAGCATCAGTGTCAGCTATTTCATAAATAAATGTCTCAATTTCATATAACTGCACATTTTGAAAAGCACTCACTTCAAGTCATTCACTACAGGTTTCTCAGCTCCTTCCAGAGCGACAGTTTATTTAAACAGAGTACAGAAAATAAAGATAACAATATCTGCCTTCAACAGAGTTACCTCGCCATTCCACTATCTGAAGAAATACTGTAACTGCAGATAAATAGGGAACACCATTTAATGGAAAAAAAGGAACTGCAGATAATACAGTAAGCCTTTGCATGGTGAAGGAATTCAATGTGGTTTTGCTTTGGAAATCAGTGAGATTAAATCTTTGGTGAGGTAAACTGTAAAGAGACCATTTCAAGCAAACCACTGTGGTTAACCTTTGAAATGCAGAATGGAATATATAGAAAATCCAGCACTTCTGCAATATATAAAAATCTTGCTTTTTAGTGGTATAGCATCTTCCTTTACAAAAAAAGTACAGACACATTGCTGGTGTATTACCCTTCTTTACCAAATGGATTTGTAACAAGTAATGGGTCAAGTGGACCAATTTCTGGGGAGTTGGTTTCCTCTATTTGCCAAGCAGGTGTAATGTACATGCAAAACAAAAGCTGTCAGGTGAGAAAACGTCTGCTGGTTGTAAAATGCCTATTTTGATGACCTACTTTCGGTTTGTTTGTTTTACGTGTAGAACATGCATGCTGAATGAAGTTACATTAACTTTTTCATTAACAAAGACGCATCCTTCCTACAAAGACTGCAAACCTAAAGTAACTGAAACACTGCTTTGGAAAGAAATTGAAACGGTGACACTGCTTTGGTGTTTTGTGTGTTCAGTATTGCACATTTCACAAGTTGTCCTTGTACTCTTAGAAACCATTAACAGCCTTAAATAGAATACCTCACCTCAAATAAAAAATGCTCAATGCCTAAGGTCTCAAGAGCCTTTATGTGGACAGCCCCAGTTAAGAGGGAAATGAGAAAATAGAAGCAATTTGATAGAAATCATTTTACAGGCTATCATAAGTCATTAACAATTTGAAACATTGTAAAACTGAAACATGTAAGGAACTTGATTGCAACTTGAATGTATTTCCACCACTAAAGTATATTTTCTATTTGTGTGTGCATGTTGAAGTAATGTTGCTTGGTTCTGTCGTTAAATTCTGAAAATACGTTTTATTATTATTTATTTATTTCTTAGCAGACACCCTTATCCAGGGCGACTTACAATTGTTACAAGATATCACATTATTTTTACATACAATTACCCATTTATACAGTTGGGTTTTTACTGGAGCAATCTAGGTAAAGTACCTTGCTCAAGGGTACAGCAGCAGTGTCCCCCACCTGGCATTGAACCTATGACCCTCCAGTCGAGAGTCCAGAGCCCTAACCTCTACTCCACACTGCTGCACACTCCAACTGTATTGGCATTAAAATTATATAGCCAATTCCAAATAATACCAATTTTTGGGGGTTTTCATTTTTTTAAAACACTGAATATTTGATCAGGTTTACCTTGTGCAATACTACCTGAACATTATAGCTTATTGGGTTTCTCTTGCTGATAAAATGTTTTTAAATACTGCAAAGAATAGAAACATGGACAGACAAAGGGAGACTGAATTGGTTAATTAAAAAAATGTATTTATTAGGAATATTCAAGTTAACAACATATGTGTAGTATTTGAAGATTTTTTTTTAATGTTGTTGCTAAACAAATGCCTCCCAACTGTACCTTGCAGATAATTATTTCCACCACTGAAAAATTCCAGTCACATTGTAGTCCCTTCCACAACACCAAGTTCTGCTCAGGATCTCTAATGTTAAACATGTGAGCAGTGGCACCACGTCACTAGTGCCCCGAAAAATCTTTCACATGGTACGCTCACTCTCTGGTGCACTCTGGAACTGTCACTCTTCTGCTAACAAAGCTGATTTCATCTCTGCCTTTGTCTCCCACCTCTCTCTCGATTTCCTTGCTCTCACTGAAACCTGGCTGTCCCCTGATAACACTGTAACTCCTGGCGCCCTGTCCTCTCTCTACGTCCTGTCCCATACCCTGCGTCTCACTGGTCTCCTCCTCTCTCCCTCCTAACTCTTTCCTGTCCCCTCCGACCTCTCCTCACTCTCTGTTAACACCTTTGAATTTCATGCTGTCCAACTAATCTCTCCCTGTAAACTCCTGCTTATTGTACTGTACCACCCTCCTGGACCTCTCGCTCACTTTCTCGATGAACTCGACTATCTACTCTCCTCCCTCCCCTCTCTGTCTACTCCAATTGTCCTGTTAGCTGACTTCAATATCCATCTCTCCAGCCCCAGCCACTCTGCTGGATTCCTCCCTCTCCTTCGACTTTTGTCTCTCTCCATCCCCCCCTACCCACAAAGCTGGCCGGCAACTGGACCTCACCTTCTCCAGGGCCTGCTGCCCCTCCACCCTCTCTGTCACCCTCCTGGACCTCTCGGATAACTATTTCATCTCTTTTTCTCTGTCTCTCCCCTCTCTTCCTACCCCCACTGTCTTCTCTCGCCGTAACCTCCGCTCTCTCTCCCACTCTGTCCTTGCTTCCACCGCTCTCTCTCACCTCCCTCCTATCGACTCCTTCTAACAACTCTCTGTAGACTCTGCTACCTCCACCATCTTCTCCTCCCTCACCTCCTTCCTCGACTCCCTCTGTCCTCTCACCTCCCGACCTGCTCGCCCCTCCCCTCCCCAACCCTGGTTCTCCTCTATGCTCCGCTCAGCAAGAATCACACTGCGATCTGCTGAAAAGAAATGGAAGAGAACCAAACTTCCTGCTGCCCTAGACCTCTAACGCACTCTCCTCTCCTCCTTCTCCTCTACTCTCTCCTCTGCTAAATGTACTTATTTCCAATCTGTAATCCAAGCCTCCACTAACAACCCACGTAAACTATTCTCTACCTTCTCCTCCCTCCTAAACCCCCCCTCCTCCTCCACCCTCTATCTCCTCTGATGACTTTGCCTCTTCTAAAATCTCAGATATCCGCAAACTCTTTGACACCTCTCCCTCCCCTGCACCCCCTCCTGCTCCAACCCCTACACCCACTGCATGCCCTACTAACTCACCCTCCTTCTCCACCTTCTCTCCCCTCTCAGACTCTGACCTCTCCTCCCTGCTCCAGGGTCATAAACCCACCACGTGTGCCCTGGAGCCCCTCCTCAAGCTGCTGCTCCTGCTCTACTTCCCTTCATCTCCTCCCTTCTCAACACCTCTCTTCTTTCTGGTCTCTTTCCCTCTGCCTTCAAACGCCTCTCAAAAAACCAACCCTCGACCCCACCTCACTCCAGTGCTACCGTCCTGTCTCCCTCCTACCCTTCCTCTCCAAAACACTTGAGCGGGCTGTACATCGCCAGTTCTCTGCTTTCCTGTCCAACCACTCTCTGCTCGACCCTCTCCAATCTGGCTTCCGCTCTGCTCACTCCACTGAAACCGCCCTCCTGTCTGTCACTAACTCATTAAACTCTGCCCGAGCTGCCTCTCTCTCCTCTGTCCTAATTCTCCTCGACCTTTCTGCTGCCTTTGACACTGTCGATCACTCTATTCTACTATCCTCTCTCGCTGACCTGGGAATCTCTGGCACTACTCTGGCCTCGTTCTCCTCCTACCTCTCCAACCGCACTTACCAGGTAACCTGGCATGGAGCAACCTCCACACCTCGCCCTTTCCCAACAGGAGTCCCCCAAGGGTCAGTCTTGGGTCCTCTCCTGTTCTCTCTCTACACCCGCTCCCTGGGCCCCCTCATCGCATCCTATGGTTTCTCATACCATTTCTATGCTAATGATGCTCAGATTTTCCTCTCCTTCCCCACCTCTGACTCCACCATCCCCTCCCGTATCTCTACCTGTCTGTCTGCTATCTCCTCCTGGATACACTCGCATCACCTCAAACTCAACCTCTCTAAACCTTTTCTTTTCCTCATCTCTCCCTACACCCCCACTCGACCTCTCCGCTCCTCCTACACTAGAAGACTGGCTCTGCCTCCTCTACGCTCCCCTGCCTCCAGAGCCCGCTCCTTCTCCACCCTCGCCCCGCAGTGGTGGAATGACCTTCCTACAGATGTCAGGACTGCCCAGTCCCTGACCACCTATCAGCACCTCCTCAAGACTCACCTCTTCAGACAGCACCTGTAGAACTCCTCTTTTTTTCCCTCTGGACACTTATCACTCTTCCTTAAATGCGCTTTACTTGCTCTTATCTGCCCCCTATTTTACTGCATTTAATCCTGTACTTCAGAGTACTGTAATCTGTCACAAGTGTTATTTAATCTGTAGTATTTTGTATTTAATTATATCCTGATGTAAGTATCACTGACACTGTTATCTGCTCCATTATTGAATGGTATTTTGTTATACTTGTACTTGCTAGAACCAAAGTCATTGTATTTTTATCTTGCTCCTAATTGTATTATTGTGACATTGGTTATGTAACTTTAGAAATATATATGTTCAAAATTATTATTTTACCAAATTTGAAATACTGTATGTATATATTAGTTTGAGTTGAGTCGCCGCTATCTGTTTTGCTGCTTACCCGGAATGTATTGTTGCAGTTGTGTTGGGGAGTCGGACAGTTTTGGAGGGACACACTGGAACATTCGAGATTGTTCTTTCTTGGGTTTTTGAACTGGTCTAGGCACGGAGCAGCAGTGCCTGATCTCTGTTTTATTTTACAAGGTTTCGTATAGTATTTGTATCTGCAACTCAGCCTTAAATAAACAAGTGCACGGAACAATAAACGTGTCCAGCGTCCTGTTTCGCAAGCTGAACCCGAAGAGACTGGTTTAAGGGCTTACATTATTACTTGTACTGTGATTCTTGAAATGTATTTTTGTTTACTGTAAGTCGCCCTGGATAAGGGCGTCTGCTAAGAAATAAATAATAAATAATTATAACAATAATAATAAATACGCACACCTGAACCACATCGAAATCCCATCTCATGCAGATAACGACTCAAGCTACAAAGTGTTTCAGCCTGTCAGAGAACTGTATTTCTGTTCTTTCCTGAGTTTCACAGCACCTACACTGTCACATTAGAAAACTACAATCAAGTTGCATCACTGTTTCCTTTCTAAAAATGAATAAACACAGCGCACTGCCATCGAGACAGAACAGCAACTACACTGACATCAGACAAACAGACCATAACAACAATAAAAGGTACAAAAAAACCTATCTGAAATACAGACTTAAACTGGGGGGTGAGGGGGGGACTACAAATCTGTTATGCTGGTTCCATTTCTAATCATTACTCTCACAATCACTACAACTAATGTTATGATTACTCACCCCCTAAGCATGGTGTAAAAACATACACTTTTTTGAATCTTACTCATTGTGACAAAACAGGCAGTTAAAAAATAAAACTTTAATAATAATAATAATAATAATAATAATAATAATAATAATCTGGCAATTGTGTGTTAATGATTAGGAAATATATATTTGCATTCACATGGGAACCGTTTCAAATGGACTCGGCCTGGTTCGTTTGAAACAGTGCATCAGTGTGCATGCTGTTCACATTTATCTGCGAGCAAAGGGACCGAGTTTGTTTGAATGCAAACTTTTTTTGTTGTTGTCATTTTGCATTTTTTTCAGGATCGAGCTTGTTTGTGTTCACACTGCAATTTGCAAATGCACTCAGCTCATTTATATGGTGTGTGAACCGGGTGTTTACAATATACTGCAAGGCATATTAAAAGATGGCAGCTATTAATGTATTGCTCTGGTTTAATATAGCATGTTTTAGATTCTTACATTATTGCTGTGGAAGAAAGCACTGGGGGAGCACTTTGCTAATTTAATAAATACATTTCTTGAATGCCTACAGTAGGAGAATGCAGTTTATGCAATTCTGCACGGTTCTCCTAAAGTCGGCATTAAACAAAGTAATTTGAGAAAAGACGGATTATATGTTACTGTTTTTGTAAGTTTTGTCCAGTTCGGCTTGGATTTGGTGTCTGATAGAAATTTTCTGTCAGAGCTTCATTTTCTCGCACTGTCCATGTATAGGATTATCAAATTTCCACAGTAAAAAACGGGGACGTTTTTGTTTCTTCAATTCACTGACACCGTAGCAACTCTGAAGCCGTTAACAAAAATAACAGTATATAAAATAACACAATAATAGTTTAATAATTAAAAAAAGAAATCAGCTATTAGCTTACCATTTAAACAAATGGTATACACATAATCAGAATGGTTAAACAAATAATACATAAGATTGTTTATTTAATTTTTGAATGGCACTGATGCAAAACCTAATACATTACTCTGCTATTAACTTGCTGAGCACGCTGACACAGTTTTGTACTTAAAAAAAATAAATACAAATACAATAACAAAACTGGGACGATTAACAGATTTAGTGTTTCAGACACAAAATTAAAGCCGAATCAATTTTCTCAGGATGTCCAGGAAACCTAATGCAGCTCCCCGAGAATTTTTTTTATTTTCATTTTGCTCTACTTGTTTCCTCAGAATATGAACTAAACCGCAAAATGTTTCCTTCCTAGTCAGGTTACCTTGTATAGTTTGTTTCCTATGTGCAAAAGGACCGAGTCCAGTAGTTGTTCACATTGACGCTAGCGTTTAACCAGACTTTGCATTTGCCAAACGGACCGAGGCACCTCTTTAGGTGGAATCTGTATGGTATGTTTCCTAAGTAGACTTTGTTGTTTACACTAAACACCAAACGTACCGAGCAGTACCGAGTGTGGACCAAACCGTCTAAACAGACCCAGTTTGAATACAGCGACACTGATACAATTAAAATACAAATGAAACATGTATAAATGTGCACTTACCGTGCTCAATCCTGGTAGGGCAGCAGAATTCAGATAATGCAAACACAGTACTAACAGTCAATGCCTTATGCCGTCAACGTATTTTTGGCACTTAAAACTTCACCACCGTTAGAAACACAGTTCGGTGCTTTTACTGATTTTTTCCCTCTGACGTCTGGCTCATCAGAAGAAAGATTTTTGCTATTCTTTTAAGGCTTATCTTATCTGCTTCTCTTTGCTCATTACTACCACTAAATAAACAGTACAATCCTATAAGCTTAAAATGTCTGTTTCGCTTCAACTGATTGCACGAGATTATATACAAGTCCACACTTATGAAGCCGAAAACCGTGTTTACAGCTGCAGGCGCCAATGCCAGGTAATTGGGTTCATGTCCTTCTAGACACTACAGCTGCCATTGACATCATTGATCATAATATTATACTAGACCAGAGGTTTATTTTCGGCAATCTCTTGGGTTCATTCTAGATTGTCTTTTCTCCCATCTTCATCACTGTTGCTATTAGTCCCTGTTCTTTATCAATTGATAGGCTGAACCTTGGTCTCCCAAATGGCTCCATCCTTGGTCCCTACTATTGACAATCGACAGGTTACTCCTGGGATATCTTCATGTTTTCAATCTCCACTTTCACTCGACACCAGCTTCTTGCCCTCCAGACTTTCAGAGGTCATGTTTGCTGAAAAAATCAACTAGGCCTTCTATTACTATTAAAGTAACATTAGTAATAAAAAAGAGAAAACAGCTATATAAAGATCATTTAAATTAGAGGTCTGTAAAGAAATACAAAACAAAAAGTGTTAAAAAAAAATGTTGTTCACATTGTGCTATCACTGGGTAATGTGGCCTCCACCTCCAACTGGTAAAGTGTGAATTGATCTCAAAGTCCCATCTATGGGCGTGTGATGATGTTTCACATATTGTCACTCACCACTCATAAGTACAATCGTTTAAAAAAATAAATCGGAGGCTGTAGAAACCACAATAAATAAAGAGCAAAAAGTCATCAAGCATTGCAGCACCATTCCTCGTTTGCTGAGCATCAGCTTTCTGGAGATCAATCTGTCACTCGATCTGCATGTCATGATGGATGTCCTGACCCATCCCCCGACTCCTACATATAAAAAGACCCTTTTAAAGGCATCAATTATTCCCATTTCCATTATCTTTGAGTAATGCAGGAGCCTTGCAGATGAAAGCAGTTGTTCCAGTACAGATGTTTAATGATAGAGAAATGGAGGTCACACAGAACTCCACACAACCTCTTCCTAGTATTGCAGTGCCAGTACAGCTGTTCTTGACTCAACTATGATAGTTCTTCAGCACAAATAAATATTTAGTGCTACTGGTATGTTTAGCACCTATAGTACAAAGACTGAAGACTCTTTATAAGACTGCCCTGTAGGACCCATAACTGCCTACTGTGCAATATATATATATATATATATATATATATATATATATATATATATATATATATATATATATATATATATATTCTTTGCAAAAAACTTTGTTAATGCATCAGTTAGGGTTGATAATAAAACAACAAAAGTACGGAAATGCGATGTTAGGGTTTTTAACTTTAACTCTGCATTCCCTCCCACCCCCTTACAGCAGTGGAAGAGGCAAGGCAACACAAACAACCACAGACAGCCATCATCATTTAAGACGAACAACATACAACTCTCTGCAGATAACACAAGAGACATCCATCATCATGGTCCACTAGCTGTATGACCTCTAAGTGCTCCCTAGAGACCTACTGGGAGGCTGCTGAGGTTGTTGGGGAAGGCGCATTGCATAAGGATGAATATTTACAGAATGCATGTGTGTGCTATCTGCCAACATAGTCCTAAAACAATGGAGAATACAGAACATACTGGTATTACAGCACAACGTATAATGCCCAACAGTGATGGTGAGGCCATCCCTCCCATTAAACTGTATTCAGTTGCTCAACCAGTATGACATGACACAGCAAATTCCACTCACCCATGTAAACACAGTTTCATAACAGTGTACCTCATACACTTCAATTTTTGTGGGTGACAATATCATTGAGCTATTCATCTGTCACATGGGCGTTCTGTTCTTAAAGTGCTCCTATCCCACCTATCCATGTTACTATAAATGCTAATGTCGGCACATCACCCCTTCCTCCCTTGCAAAAGACTGTATTATGCCATTGAATATCTGCAATTCCATACAACAGAAAGTTATGCTAGGACATAGATTCGTATTACAGCACTATTGGTAGTCATTTTGTCATGCACCTGTGTCTCAGGATTGACAATACATATACACTTCCCCTCATGTTGCCCTGCATGCAGTTCCCCACCCACCACCCAACAAACTGACACACATCAAACATGTGGATGCCACACTAGACATTGGTCATGGCAGTGGAATTCATAGAGGTACAGTGTGATGTTGGTGCCACTATTATGCCTTTGTCTCCTACTAGACCTGCATAAGCAATGCCCAGATATACACAACCCCCAAACACACTGGCATGGCAGTAGACCTCATACACCTAGTAGACCATGATGATGGATATCTCTGGTGTTATCTGCAGAGAGTTGTATGTTGTTCGTCCTAACTGATTATGGCTGTCCGTGGTTGCTTGTGTTGCCTTGCCCCTTCCACTGCTTTTAAGGAGGTGGGAGGGAATAAGAACATAAGAACATAAGAAGAACATAAGAAAGTTTACAAACAAGAGGAGGTCATTCGGCCCATCTTGTTCGTTTGGTTGTTAGTAGCTTATTGATCCCAGAATCTTATCAAGCAGCTTCTTGAAGAATCCCAGGGTGTCAGCTTCAACAACATTACTGGGGAGTTGGTTCCAGACCCTCACAATTCTCTGTGTAAAAAAGTGCCTCCTATTTTCTGTTCTGAATGCCCCTTTATCTAATCTCCATTTGTGACCCCTGGTCCTTGTTTCTAATTAAGTCCCCTGGGTCGACATTGTCTATACCTTTTAGGATTTTGAATGCTTGAATCAGATCACCGCATAGTCTTCTTTGTTCAAGACTGAATAGATTCAATTTTTTTTAGCCTGTCTGCATACGATATGCCTTTTAAACCCAGGATAATTCTGGTTGCTCTTCGTTGCACTCTTTCTATAGCAGCAATATCATTTTTGTAACGAGGTGACCAGAACTGAACACAATATTATAGGTGAGGACTTACTAATGCATTGCAAAGTTTTAACATTACTTCCCTTGATTTAAATTCAACACTTTTCACAATATATCCGAGCATCTTGTTTGCCTTTTTTTATAGTTTCCCCACATTGTCTAGATGAAGACATTTCTGAGTCAACATAAACTCCTTGGTCTTTTTCATAGATTCCTTCTTCAATTTCAGTATCTCCCATATGATATATATAATGCACATTTTTATTGAACATTTTTATTTTTATTGGGGAACTTCTAACTTTTAATTAGACTGGCAATCTGTGTAATATGTGTAATACGTTCATATGAAAACTATATTTACCAATATGTGAGCCATATTGGAAGTGGTTGCTGCAGAGCATGCAGGATTCAGGTAACACAGCTAGAGGTGGAAATACATCACCTGTTCGACCACCCACGAGTATCACCGTTCCCTGTATAGTGAAGCACAGGTATGTACATTCTTAGTATACTCTTAATCACTTTTTTATCATTAAAATACACATTGTTTTATGTATACGTAATAGATGATGTTTACAGTAAGCTTGTATTGCAGGAGCACGTTGGGGCCAAGTACAGAACTGCAGCTAACTTACTTGGTCAAAACAGATTTAGCAGTGGCAGTTCCATGAACGTTATACTTCACATGTTATCGTTCACATTTATTTTTCTTTTACCATTTAATTTAATGCTGATGAGTTCATCAAATGTATTAATAAAGTATCACCAATATAGAACAGATCAATAGTTCACTATGATTATGAATAGTAAATTCAGAGGAGCTCTGAAAACTTGCATAGCCAGTACATAATATAACTCTTTATTTAACATTATTTATAGCAGTGTCACGTTTCTCAACTGCTATTCTGCACACAATGCAGTTCAAATTCAAACTAATGGAACATATTTTGATTTTCTCAATTCGTTTTGTTGGAAACACGTAAGTACAGTAAGAGCACTTAAATAAACAGCTTAACATAGCTGTTTTAAAACAGAAAGCTTACTGTTAAAAGTAACACCGCTTATTTTTTTTTTAATTAATTCAAATATTAGTTGACTACTGTGTATTTCTTTAAATAGTCATAGTCATTTTAAGTATTAAAGTCATTTTAAGTTTTAATATGCATGACCGGGGAGGTCTGCACCTGGTTCCCTGCTCCGCTCTCCCCGAGCACCCAGATGTTGCTGGGCTGCTGCCAGATGTCGCTGGTGCTCCCCCTGTTCGCTGCTTTGCTCCCCCTGGATGATCGGACATTGCTGCGCCGGTCCCCAGTTGCAGACCTATGCCCGCTGCTGCATCCTTCGGTTCCCTGGCCGTCGCTCCAGTCACCCCTGCCATCCCATTTGGGTCCCCTGTCACCAGGTCATGGTCCCGACATGGAAGTGGCGGAAGGACTGACCCACCCTCAGGTTCGCCTGTGGTTGAGGGTTAAAATAGGACTTGAGGGAGGGTGGTTGTGTTTTAAGGGTGGTGGGGGGGGTGGGGGCTTGGAATGGCTGGTGTGCTACGCACAAGGCGGAGGATATATAGCAGACTAGGGAGAGGAGGAGAAGAAAATGTAGTCCAGGAGGGAATAAAAGACTACATTCCCCAGAATGCCACGGGAGGAGTCAGAGAGGAACACCTGGCTTCAGCCCCTACATAAAAAGGGTGGAAACCCTACAGTCAGTGTTGTGTGCTAGGCTGTGAAGCTACATGTGTTGGGGAGACCTGTGTAGTCAGAAACAAAAGGTACTGTGTGTTCCTGTGTTAGTGTACTGTGTGTGCACTTGTTTGGGTGCTGGTAAAGGGCATAGCCGTCCAGCATATTAGTTAGGACCTTTCGAGAGGAGTTTAGTCAGCACTTCGTTCAAGAGTTAGGCTTTTGTTTGTTTATTTGTTCATTGTAAATAAACATGTGCCTAAAATCCAGTTTCTGTGTCTGGGTCAGTATTTTTAAAGGGTGAAACGAGCCAGCTGCCCATATATATATATATATATATATATATATATATATATATATATATATATATATATATATATATAATTTAAATATCGGGTTCTGAAAGATACAAGCTGATTTTCACCCCACTTTGAGCAACCGAGCTTGCAGCTTGCATCTCTTGTGGTGGATCTAAGCTTGCATCACACAGCAGCCAACACTATAATTTTATTTTTTTTTAATAATATATAGTAAAGACAAACTTGGAAATCACAGGTTAATAACTATAAATATGGAGATAACAGTTAATGTTTTATTGTTTGCATTAGTCTGATTTAAACTGAAGGTATTTCCTGAAGTATGAACTATGAACACTTTGACAACAACAACAACAACAACAACAACAACAACAAAAAAGCTAATGATGAGAAAATCTCAAGCACACTTCAAAGTATTCTCGTCCTGCTTAATGCTGAAGCAAGCTGGCAGCAGAACGGAGTGTGTAAAGAAAACCTTAATTTTCAGCAAGGAGCTTCTTTTTAACTCTGTGTGTCTGAATATATTACAACAACTGTGGTACATGCAAATCCAATCAGAACGCTTTGAAGTATGCGATTCAGAAATCTTCCTTTTTGTTTGGTAAAAGATAAAGCATAAAAACATTTATTATTTCATCCAAAGAAGTTGAAGGTGTTTTCTAAGACCTTCTCCAGTTTGGGCTATGAATCAAGCAGGACTGCAGTCCGTAATTTAGCTCTTTCCAAAAGTTAATTGACTTGCTCACTGTACATGATCTAAAATCTTTCTGTTATAAATATCACTGCCCTTAAAGCACGAATGAGCTGTGCATTGTACAGTATTTAGTGATGTACTGCAATGCTGTGGTCAGTAAATCACCAGCAAGAATAAAATGTGGATATGGGGTGATCTCCCACTGTTTAGATAACTAAAATACATCCCTCATGTGTTTTAACAAGGAATCTGGTGATGGCTCATCATAATGTCCCAATGGATAGCATAGCAGGGTTCACAATGGGAAAACAACAGTCATTTAAAATAGAATATGGCACTAAAGTTTGGGATTAAAACAGAATATAATAAAAAAAGAGCTTCTAAATGAATTAATACAGCAAGTATAGTATTGTATAATTATATAAACACAAACATATATACGTATAATATATACACATATATACATAAATATTAAATCACATGGAAAAGGTAGGTATCTAGGTGGTATGTATGAAAATTCTTCGGAATGGGAAAATACATTCCTGATTTAAACTGTATCCCCCTGGCCTGAACAGTATAACAGTTTGATTTCCCTAGCAGATAATGCTGCCCTTGCCTCTCCATATTTAATGCTATCCTATATCATATTGAGAACCTAAGGTTGTGAAGGCTGAAAGGAGATCAAACACGCACAACAGACCTGCCATTTGATTAACTAGAAGTGAGCACCTCTCAAATTGTATGTTACACATGGATTTGTGATGTAGAGCCACGTATTCTTCATAAAGATTATTCGCTCTTGGGGCTGAGTGGCTTACAAGTTTGGAAGCTCCTCCTTGGTGATTCCAGCTATAGGCAATAGTGACTAAAAAAAGGTAATTTCTATCTGGTGGCATGAGTTTCAATCAGACTTGGGTTGCACTTCTGCTTACTGTTTCTGGCAGAAGCTAAAGAGGGGATGACAAAGGAGACTGATAATATTTTATATGTCTACACCAAGTGAGCTGTACCACTTACATTAAGAGGTTGATTTAATTAACCAATACCCTACCAGCATAGAAAAACAACAGATGTGTGTGTGTTTTTTTAAAAAAAAATTTTTAATGCATTTTACAATACTAGGTAATCCCAGTGGAATTACCCTACCCTAGGTGCTTGAGGCAATCCAGGGCGATTAACTAGTGCTGTGAACTGGTCTAAAAAAAAAAACAGGTAAATCAATCACTTAGACATTTAGAGATGGTATTAAAGATTCTGACCAGTTTTGGATTACCTAAAAAATATAAAGTAGTCCAAGATTAGTGCTAATCGGGGTCTGTCAAACTGACTGATACACAACGTACTGTAGTACAATCTAGGAACTTGCTTATGCAATGAAAAGTAAAACCAACTATGACAGGATGAGTGTAGTGGTGTATACAAAGTGAATGTCCAGACCAGATTTACTTCCCAAAACGCCCATATTTAATTAAAACACCGTACACAAACAAAACAATGCAGTCGGCCCTGTACCAGCAGTGGTATAGGAGAAGCCAATACGGCGGGTTGCAATCCCAAACAAAATACACTCCTAAACCACGATCCTCCGTGCACAAAACTGTGCTCTATGTAATCCAGGGGGAAAGTGGTGTTTGTGTCTGTGCTGTGCTCTGATGTGCAGGGGGTTAGTGATCTGGGTGTGTGCTGGCTCACACAAATGCTCTGGCCAAGAGTCACTTCCAGTGTAAGGGGCCATACTCATGCAACTTCGTCCTCTTTGTACCACCAAACTCTGTGCAATCAGCCGTTGCCATGGTCTATCCAATCGCTGCCTGACTCGTATCTGATCACAATGGAGTTGTTTAGAGTACTTGCAGCTACACGTTTTCCCCAAGATGGCCAACTTCCGGTTTCCACCTATCATCGGGTCCGCCAGTCAAGGGGAAAACATACAACCAGCCTTACACAGCACCTTTTCTGGTCGGGAGGGAGATTTACAGTTTAAATAGCTTCGCTCTCTGTCACACCAACATTGTGTGATTAATTTAGTAGCATTACAGAATGGACCTATGTGACAGAAATACAATGAGTCTTGGTTGTAAATCTCCCTCCCGACCAGAAAAGGGAAGTCGACCAGTCTGGATGAAGGCGAGACTATGTTGCAGGAACGCATTGACCCAGAAGGGAAACGACGTGGCAGCCACAGATTGGAGAGGCAGTTGCACTCGTTTACCAAGGGGTCATGTGTGACAGCATAAAAGGGGGTGGAGAATCGCAACCTGTTGCTTCGCTTGGTTTGTGTTTTTAAACCTAGAAAGACTGTGAGAGACCCCAGAGAATGTAACAGTATCGTGAGTGTTTTTTTTTTGTTTGTTCTGTCTGTTAGTAATTGTCTTGTTTGTGAATCACCAGAAAGCTAACACGATTCCGGAGCTGTCGCCAAGGGCCAGCACAAAGCCAGAACAGCACTTCACCACTGTCACGAAATAAACTGTAACACCCACCACAAGCACTACACCACGCACCCAGGACTGGTGACCGTGTTTTGTACATTGTGGGAAAGATATGTGTATTTATTATTTGGGACTGTAACTCGTTGATTTATTATTATTATTATTATTTGTTTATTTAGCAGACACCTTTATCCAAGGTGACTTACAGAGACTAGGGTGTGTGAACTATGCATCAACTGCAGAGTCACTTACAACTACGTCTCACCTGAAAGACGGAGCACAAGGAGGTTAAGTGACTTGCTCAGGGTCACACAATGAGTCAGTGGCTGAGGTGGGATTTGAACCAGGGACCTCCTAGTTGCAAGCCCTTTTCTTTAACCACTGGACCACACAGCCTCCTGCTTCCAGTGCATTACACATTGTTGTGTATTGCATGGAATTATTGTTTGGTCACCAGACCGGGATTATAATCAATAAAACCTGTTTCCAACTGGATTACAATTCTCTGTTTGTTCATTGTGCACTGCATCACTCCTGCACCTGTACACAATCAGCCACTTTGCCACAACCTATTATAATACAACTTCAATTAAAAATATATATGTAGTCTCTTAAGAGTACCCAAAATCTGTCCAGATCAAAGTGAGCTGGTTTCTGCACTATTGCAGATTACAATACTAATAAACCTATTATGACAAGGCTGTCATATACACTTCTAATATTCACAACAAATATTTGTGTTGCATAATCCATTTACCTTAGATGATGTTCTAGAGAGAGTTGTTGCAATTCAATTACAAAAATGTCTAACTCTTAATGCTATTTTTGAGAAGTTTCAGTCTGGTTTTCGTGCTGCCCTTAGCACGGCCCATGTTAGAGTTGTGAATGATCTGCTGGTAAGCTCTGACTCAGGCTTTCCATCAGTTTTAATTCTTCTAGATCTAAGTGCTGCCTTTGATACTGTAGACCTGGTTCAAATCTTATCTTTCTCATAGGTTTCAGTTAATCTCTATTGGGGAGGTAAAATCAGCATTATCAGAAGTTGTCTGTGGCGTTCCACAGGGCTCCATTTTAGGTCCCTTGTTGTTTTCATTATATATGCCATCGTTAGGTGACATTATCAGCAGACACGGAGTGAACTTCCATTGCTATGCTGATGATACCCAGCTATATTTGTCCCTAATGCCAGGAAGTTATTCTGCCTGGGTGTTATTAGGAGGCAGTGTGGTCCAGTGGTTAAAGTCCAGGGCTTGTAACCAAAAGATCACCGGTTCAAATCCCACCTCTGCCACTGACTGACTCACTGTGTGACCCTGAGCAAGTCACTTAACCTCCTTGTGCGCCATCCTGCAAATGAGATGTTAAATCAATGTCCTATTGTAAGTGACTCTGCATATAATGCACAGTTCACAACCTCCCTCTGTAAATAAAGACATCAATCATTGGATGTCACAGAATTTTCTAATGTTGAATTCAGATAAAACAGGTTATTATTATTATTATTATTATTATTATTATTATTATTATTATTAATTTCTTAGCAGTCACCCTTTTCCAGGGCGACTTACAATCGTAAGCAAATACATTTCAAGTATCACAGTACAAGTAACAGAACCAACTAAAAGGAAATGTGGAACTACATGAGCTCAACCCTCGCAGTCTCTCATTAAAACTTAAACTAGAAATTAAGACTTTGGGGTCATCTTTGATCCTGATCTATAATTTGAGACTCATATTAGGGAAGTTACTAAAGTATCTTTTTACCATTTGAGAACTATAGCCAAACGTATCTGATGCTGAAAGACTAATGCATGCCTTTGTTTCACTTTTTTCTGGTATCCCAAAATGTGTGGTATCCCGCTTGCAGCTTGTTCAGAATACTGCCGCTAGAATTCTGACTAAAACAAGAAAAAGTGAACATATTACCACTGTTTTGGCCTCTTTACACTGGCTCCCTGTGCAGTATAGAATTGATTTTAGCTCCCTGTGCAGTATAGAATTGATTTTAAGATTTTGCTGTTAACTTACAAGGCCCTGAATGGATTAGCAGCTAGCTATTTGCAGGAGTTACTGACCCCGTATCTTCCAAACCGCATTCTGAAATCACAGGATGCGGGGCTGCTGGTTATTCCAAGGGTCAACAAAAGCAAAACAGGAGGTAGGGCTTTTTTCTTGTATAGGTCCTAAATTATGGAATGCTTTGCCTTTGTTTGTCAGGGAAGCTAGGACTGTTACAGTTTTCAAGTCAAGACTAAAAAAGCACTTTATAAAATGGCTTTCTTAGTGGGTTTTAATGTAACTTTAAAATTGCTGTTTTTGTATTATTATTATGTGTATACTCATGGGTTAAATTCTGCCGGTACTCACCGGTACTCCATACCGGGACTTATTTTGATGCCGGTACTGGGTACCGAGACTTATTTAATCTGCTTTTCATCCAATGCGAATGCATTCCATCCATCAGACAGTCCACTAGCGCAATGTTTCTCAAATGTGCTTTTATTCAGCACAGTTTGTGCTGCTTGCATTCTGTTTCCTCATACTGCTTCTGTTTCTGTTAGCTGCTATTGGTGACCATTAACGTCAGAATAATCACTGCATATTGATTGGCCGAGCTTTCATTCTGATTTCATTTTAGCATGAGTCACAAATCTCTGCCCATTTCGCTTTGTGTCAGTTCTCATTCGTTGATCAACGAGAGAAGACTTTAGCAGTGCAACATGAAAACAGTGGTATGGAGTAATTATCATTATTATGCAGTGTGGCAATGTGCTCCACCCCTGTGTGCATTTCTGTGTTATATGTTGCGTGTGGTGTGTAAATGTTGGTGTATTGTAGTTGGTACACGGGATATAATGTGGGTAATGAGCCCAAGTGTTGTAAAATGTATAACTGTATTTAGGCACGGGGATTGCACTTCACTTCACGTGCATTTAAAGTATTTAATATGTGAGCACGGGGTTGCACAGAATTAGTTCACGTGCTGGGATTCAAGTGATTAATTAATTAGTAATTGAATCCCAGCACAACTGTATATATAGATGCACGTTTCATTCACTCTGGGTTGTGTGTTCGGTGAGTGGAGAACTGTGGAGAGGACAGAATTTAAAACAAAGGAAAATCTAAGTAGTTTTACTCACCGTGTTTGTTTGTCTGTTAGTCCACTGTTTGTTTAAGTGTTAGTCTGTTTTGTTTGTCTGTTTATTTTGGCCTCAAGTGCCGTGTCCTGTTTTCTGTTTTGTTCAACCTTTTTATTTTCTGTGTGTTATTAAAACACTGAGCGCAAAAAACACTGAGCGTCTAGATTTCAGGCAGTGGCGGCTGGTGGCCAAAAAAAAACGGGGAGGCAGAAAAAAGGCAGAAGACTTGGGGTCACCTTAAGACCCCAGCAGCAGTAGAATTTTATTATTGTTTTCTGATTGACAGGGTTACAATGCAAGATCACTATTTAAATACAGTATAGTTTACAGTAAGTGCAAATAATACTACTTAAAATAAAATACAATATGAGCTTGTGGCACGTGCCACATATTGTGATGCTATATTAGCATCATTTGCCAGTTTTATTTCAAACCGGCTATACGCTTGGCCAGGTAATTGTTTTCTTTGTTCTTTTATGTCCCATGATAATGTTTTGAAATATATTTTTCCAAATTATTTTTTTTCAAGTAAGGCACTCATCGTTTTATGCAGGTTCATTTTTGCTGCGTTTAATAGCGAGTATGGTCCTTTAAGAAGGCGGGACTTCCCTATGTTTGGTCATGTTGACATATTTTTTAAAATGGGGGCGTGTGAAAGAGTGGTTTGCAGTGCTCAGGTGTACAGGTGATGCAGGGGTTCCAACAATGACAAACACAAAGGTACGATCCAAACAGCAGTTTATTAATGCTCTTTAGGTTTGAACCCATAAAATAATAAAGCTGGCTCTACCCAACAATGGGTATTGCCAGCATATAACAAAAGGGGTTGTAGTCCCGAAATAACAAGACAAACACAAAACACGAAACACAGACACATAAACACGTCTCCAGACTGTGTGTGTGCTCTTTGTGCAGGTACGGTGCTCTGAGTAGTGGTGGTTTGTGCGTTCAGGTCCGGGCTTAGCGCTGGCTTCTTGCTAAGCAATTTTATCAATGGGAAAACTCCACTCATGTTTCCCGTCCTTGTTTCCTCCCATTAACCACAACAAAGAAACCGACCACGGCGTCACACCCCCCCAAAGTACCCAAAGCCCCGCCCCCTTCCGATTGCTAGTTCAATCACGTCTCCTCCAATTCATGAATGAAACTTCACTTACCGTACTAGGGCGAGGACTCCCGGTACCGTGCCACCGCCCCCTTCCTGAATGGCTGGCTTCCGACTGCCCCCGGAATGAACTGCCCAACCATTCAGTGCGGGGCACGCAATCCATGTTGTACAGTGCTCTCACAGGTCGAGAGAGAGATTGTTGATTCAGATTCATTCGCTCTCTGTCACAGGGCGGAAAAGAACTGGGAAAGGATTCAGGCTTGTGTTAGTCTTTCCTCTAGTGAGGCTATACCATGTTTACAGTTTATTGCATTCTCTTTGCTCACCCTCCTTTTTTTGTTTTCTATATGGTTTAAATAGATTGTAAATTTTTTTTTTGCTTTTCGCTGCCCGAGTCGGTGTATTTCACTCAGGACTTTACCATTTTACTGCTACAGTTCTGTTTGGATACTTTGCTGAATAACTAATACTTCATTACTTACGGATCATCTCTACAGACCACATTGTTTTTTTTCCTGGACTTGGGTGACGTTGTTTACCATTATATTTTTTGTTCCAATTTTTTTTTTTTTTTTACTAATGAGCTCTTAGTTTGGATTTATGTTTTTTTTTTTTATTTCCGAAGAGGATTACGACCATTATTAATTTACTTTGTAAATTAATATTATTTTAAACGCTGTGCTGGACTGCTGTTTGCTGCATTTATTTGTATTTCAGTGTTCTTGGGTAGTGTTCTGGTAGTGTGCTTTCCCATATCAGCTGATTCTATTGCAATCTATACGTTTATTTATGTATGAGTGATTAATGTGTAAATTAAATATTTCCTGATTATTATTACTCTGTTTTGAACCTTGCAATTTATTTCGGTTATTCAGTCCTTCTGTACCAGATCCTTTTATTTTTGTGTTTTGGTGCAGTAGCTTGCTCTTCTTCTGTGGACATTCATGGTTGGCTGAGTGCTAAGGACTGTTGTTACAGAATTGGTGGCCTGTACGGGGAGCTGTGTTTTGTTTTTTTTTTCTCTTAGAGGGAAAAAAGGGTAAACAGTTAATTGTTACCAAACTCAATGCTTATACATATATGTGTACTTTTTTTTTCTCTGAAATAGATAGAACTCCTTCACAGTTTTTGTCACGGCAACTCTAGTTTCAGAAATGTCTGTAGAGCAGGTTGTTGAGCTTGAGGCTACAGATTTTATTCATGGGCCTCCTGTGACTAGGACTAGACATGTAAGAGAAATAACTTCCCTTTTAAGTGAGCTTTATATTAGTACTCCACCCCTTACGGATAATTACACTGAAGAAGCTTCACCTACCTTTGCACTACAGCAAGAATTAGGGCTTATATTTGAGGGCATAACTCAACTGTGTAAGAGAGTTGATACTTTGGAAGAAGAAAGTAAGGCTTTCCGAGGCAGTAGTATTAATAGGGAAGAGTCATTTAGAAAGTATATAGATCAGCGGTTTGAGAGGGTCAAGAGGTTTGTGGAAGATACCTTTTATACAAAGGAGAAGGCCATGACTGACTGTCAAATGCTGAGATGGTTTGTGGAAGTCAGAGCTCCAGAAGTTAACAAGGAAGACAAGTGGCACCACTACTTGGAAGGTGAGGTGGGGCTTGAGAAATGGCACCACAACTTGGAAGGTGTCATGTTTGAGGTGGTCACTGACCAAAAACGTCACCCAGGCTCACAAGATGGACACTTCGCTTACAACAGGTTACCTTTAAGTTAATCTACACGGCCACCTCCCAGACAAGATCAAATTTCCTTCACCATCAAACAAGGGTTGGTGTATAGAAGATCACCGATTTCACATGGTAGGCAACGGTTTCAGTTGGTGGTACCTCAGAGCATGACTTCCATTACTATCACAACAACCCACTTGGAGGGCAACTTGGACACCTTAAGACCCTCTTGCGTATTCTGGAGAATGCGTGGGTCCTGAAGTTCGTCAAGATACTTGGAAACATACCAAGGAATGTTCCACGTGTCATCAATACTAACTTCCCAATAGTAAACCTGCTGGCTTCCTCCAATCCACCTCAGTCAACGAACCAGGAGAGATGCTCGGCGTCGATCTTATGGGCCCATCTTAGACTACTGTTCCAAATGGTGGAAATGTTTCTGTTAAGAGACAGCAAGAAACTCAAGATAACCTGGCTACTCACTCAGGAAATCTATACAAAGTGGGTAGTACGCAAACTTACAACTAGCTATCACCCACAGACGAATCTTACCTAGGGAATAAAACGGACTGTTAAAACTGTGGTAGCATCGTTTGTGGGTGAAAATCACCAGCAGTGGGATCAATGGATTACAGAATTTCGATTTGCTATCAATTCAGCCAAGCAAGAAAGCACTGGATATGGCACATGCCAGATATTGTGATGCTATAATAGCAAAATTTGGCAGTTTTATTTCAAACTGGCAATAAGCCAGGCTAGGTAATTGTTTTCTTAGTTCTTTTTTGTGTCCCATGATAATGTTTGGTCATGTTGACATCTTTTTGAAAATGGGGGCGGAAAAGAACTGGCAAAGGATTCAGGCTTGTGTTAGTCTTTCTTCCAGTGAGGCTATACCATTTTCACAGTTTATTGCGCTCTCTTTGCTCACCCTCCTTTTTTTGTTTTCTATATGGTTTAAATAGATTGTAAATGAAGTTAGTTTTTTTTTTCTGTTTGCTGCCCGAGTCGGTGTAATTCACTCAGGACTTAACCATTTTACTGTTTCAGTTCTGTTTGGATACTTTGCTGAATAACTATTACTTTACATTTTTGCCACAATTGCAATTCTGTTTTAAATTCTCTATCTTAACTGTAATACTGCTTTAAATCCTGCGAACAAGCCTCCGTTCCTAATTGTAATCTTGTTTTAAATCTCGCAAGCAGTCTCCAATAGAAATGTAGGAATGACTGGGTTTAAAGTATTGTTATTTTTTTTACACCGATCTCAGTTTTACACCGTATTATCAGTTAAAACTGAAAAGCAGAAGCCCTAATTGTAATGCTACACAACAAAAAAAAATATATATATATATATATATATATATATATATATATATATATATATATATATATATATATTGTGGCAGGATGGGAGAAAGATCAATTATATTCCTGGGGGTTCAGGAATACGTTCCCCAGAATACCACGATGGAGTGTATAATTGTTTTCAAATTGATTCATTGCTTGCCAGCTGGTGATCATTGTAAATTGAAGCCAGCCGTAGAATATAAAAGAAAGGCAGTCAGTCTGTTCAGGGCTGCTGAGTGAAGAACCTGGTTGGGAGTGTGTGCAACCATAGAAAGAGAAAGAAAAGGTAGTGAGAAAACCTTTTTTGATCAGTGTTTGTGAAAAATGTGTTTTTAAGCCGGTAAGCAGAGTAGCTGCCCAGCTTTACAGCCATGCTTTAAAAAATCAAGTTCTTGTGTGTGTCTGGGTCACGAAACTGCTGAAAAAGAACCTGAGAGAGTGCCATCTCTCACTATATATATATATATATATATATATATATATATATATATATATATATATATATATATATATATATATATATGTATGTGTGTGTATCTCCTCCACTGATTTCAGGGCAATTCCTTTCCTCAGCTTTGAATCCGACTCAATGACTGGGTGGAGCATTTGTTCTACATTTTACCCAAAAACTATTTTCCGGAGTGGTGCGTGCGAAGAGAGGTACAATATGCAATGTAGGATTGTCCTTGGCAGTTCTTAACCAGAAACCTATTTTTGAGGGAAAAATTAAGACAAAATGTCATACCAAGTCATTCCGCATTGGTAGTAAGTGGATCATACTTGGGGGACCACAGCACTTGAGAGAGAGAGACTGTTTATTAAAATCTCTTGCATGTTTTTTAAAGAAACAATTTTCTATTCAGGGATACCAAGATATTTAATGAGAAAGTAGTCTGGGTGAAGTTATCTGGCAATAAACTCCCCATCCCCAGTTGTACTGTATTCCTAGAAAAAGGAGAACATTTGAAGATAACTACTTGTGAGATGTCTTGCTCATTAAAATATTTAGCGTAGTTTTGAAGAAGAGACGGTTATCTATTCAGAGATACTAGGGTATTTAATAAATAAGGGGTCTGAGAAAAGAAAACGGCAATACAATCCCCACCCCTCGTCTTGCTGTAAATCATTTGTTTTTAAACTTTTTGAACAGAACTGTATATTCTGAATATGACCCTTGGCTGGAGTACTTATTCTGAAGATTCAGAATTCCCGATACAAGTGAAACTTTAGTGGCCATGGTGCCGGGCCAACATTCATTAGTCGTTCCTGGATCAACAACTCAATCAGCCAATCACAGAATACTTTACATTTTCACCTCACCTGTGAGGCAAGATTCGGTCGGCTTTGTGAGTCTATTTTCCCTCCTACAGTATTGTTTACTTTTGACATATTTTAATCGCTTTATTATCCAGAAACTATTGCGTTTTATAATAGTATGAATTTAGCTGTTGTGTATTTTCGTTTGTCGCGTATTTAATACTTGCTCAGAACTGAAGACCATCTCTGTTCTTTTCTATGTATTGCATGCTGTATTATTATCACTGTTGTGCGTTGTTGTTGTCATGACTAATAATAATAGTGAAGCACATTCCCCTATGGTTAAATAAGCATCTAGCAAAAAATATTTGCAAAAGAAATGTGCAGAAGTGCTTGTTGAATACTTACAAATAACTTACATGCAAACAGCACATATTCAGATAAGTCTGTTAAAACTGTTAAAAATGATTTGTACCTGTATTAATATTAATTAGAATAAATTTATAAAATCACCATTTAGATTAATTTCCTCCACTAGTGCCAACATTGCTTGTGTTTGGCTTGCACCAACATTTTACAGAACGTGTCTACTGAATTGTATTATTGTATTTTATTGAGAACTGTAATCTTTCACATATACAGTAAATGAGATTTATATCATTTTTTTCCTTTTCATATTTCAGATCAAACATTTAGTAATTGTTTCTCTAAATTGTTTAAAATATTAAGTATAATTGTTTCAGACTGCTCAGGCAGGACCTATTTTCTTTCTCTGAACAGCAAGGAATACATATACATCACGGCTCTTCAATTAGTTTTTTTAAGGGGGCCAGATTGGAAAAAAGTTAGGAGTAGGCAGGCCAGAAGTATTTTACTCCGTTCATTTTTAAGCAATATAATTATATAACACAATGTTAGTATATTGAACTTACAAAGTATATATAAGGCTTACAAATTTTACCATATGAATGGTACTTTAATAACCCTTTGCGGTCCATTTATTCAGCGCGTCTCAGGCGCATCAGGTCCAATTTATTTTCACACGCGCAGTTTATTTTAGACGTGCTGTTTAAAAGTTTTTTTCACAGTAAAACAGGTTTAAAAAGCTGTTTTTTTCACATACCTCTTGATAGTAGTGCATACCGATAAATCATCTCCTGATCACTCGTTTTATCACCAAACTCCTCAATAATGTGATCCAAGTCATTATTTTATTACTATAACATCTATAAAAAGCTCTGCAAATGTCTGTGATATTCTTTGAGCGCTGGATGCGGAAGCAGCTATCTTGTTTGTTTATGTCCGTGTTATCTATGTGGTGTCGGGGCTATCTGTATTCATGAGATACGCCCCCTTTTTTTCCGGCTTCTCTCGGCTCCTATCGATCTCACTCTGCCATTGAATGGTTTTCTCTGCTTTTTCTGGAGAAAAAACGACTAGAGACCTGTTTTTTGTGTCTTTTTGATGATGTTGGACAGGGTCCGACGTTGGACCAGAAAGGGAAAATTGCAATGTCGGACCAGGTCTGACATAGGACCACAAAGGGATAATATAAGAGTGTGCACATTTGTAGCAATTCCCATGCTACATAATGTGGGTGTAAGTCTTACTCACCTGTCCCTTTAATTAGGGTCATAGCCTGGCCAGATTAAAACCATTTCCCACAGTTCCTTGCAACAACCCTCTGTTCATCCTCTCTCCCCATTGGCTTATTCAAATATCCACTCCTCCAATCCTCACAGCTCTTTAGAAGCCAGCACCTGTATTAAAGCTGGCTGATTAGGCCTGGAGGGAGACTCCCTTTCTCTGAGGAATCAAACTTAAATCTCAGTGAATCCTTTAGCATCTTTAGATAATTCCAGTGCAGTCATTCTTTTTTTATTGTATCCTGCACTTTGTCTAAACTCTTCTTTTTGTTTTCATTGTTACTTGTTTAAGTTTAGCTGTTTTTCAAGGTCTGTTTAGTGTTTGTTGTTTTGTGTGGTCAGTCTCCATTTTTTCCTGATCCTCCTGATTTTTTTCCAAACAACTGTAAAACAATCAACTCAGCACTAATGGACAGACTCATCATTTTCAACGTACTCAATTTTTTCAACTTTCTATAAATCGCCATCATTACTGGACTCTTTGCTGGACTTCCTTCTCTGTTTGGATTTGTTCTACTGTAATTTGATACTTTTGTTTCCTGTATTTTTCGGTTTTGTTTTTTGTTACTTTGGTTTTCAATTACATTGCTCTGCTGGACTTGTTAGGCCTAACTTTCATGCACCATCCACTGCCATCTAGACAGTTATTATTGTTACCATCTGTGACCATTTCATTCACCTTTATCTTTCTCTGTCTGTCTGTGCACTGATTTTGTGTGTGTGGGGGGGGAGGGGGGAGGGGGGAGGTTATTTGAGGCCCACTGGACACTACACCCATTTCTCCTTTTTTGTGTTACTTTTTGGCCTTCTGTTTTCCATTTACCAACTTACCTGTACCATTGTTATATTTGCCTGTTTTGTCCACCTTTTGTTTGTATTTCATTTGTTGGCATTATTGTTCACAACAATAAACCGGTTGTTTGTGAAATTGACCCCTGACGTCCCTGCTTTTGCTGTCTGTCACTCTTGCTGACTTATTTAGTTATAGGAATAGGGCCAGTAGTGCCTCCTTAGGGAGGACAGTGCAACTGCCTCTCAGTTGTGCAGAGTGATCGTTAACGATTATAGCACCTGCCCACCGAGACAAAATGGGGCAAGCGCCACAGAATACACAAAAAGTACAGCCTGACTGCGCAATTAATAAAATACAATCCCAACTAAAACTATAAATATGACATCTAAAATGGCAATTCTTACTAAAACAATTGGATTAGGTTAACACTATCTAAAAAAAAGTTAAATTGTGCAAATAGGCAGGAAGTGTCCCGGTGCTTCTCGACCGTGAGAAGAGAGGCCGTAGGACAGAAAGACACAACCTTGTATTCCTTGTGTCCCGGCTTGTAGTATCACTCCAGGCCAAAAATGGCCCTTGTCCTCTTCACTGTAAATAAGTCCTGAATGCTGTCCCGCTGGTCACTGTCCAACAGGGGGTCAGCCCCACAAACTCCGGGCCCAGGTTCCTGCTGTAACAAGCAAAAAGAACAAACAAAGCCACCATCCGTGCAGTTGCGTTGCAACATATTGTATCCCAATTTTAATTAACGATACTCCAGCAGGTTGTCTTATATACAGACCACCACAATAATTATGTACACTCGGTATAATGCTATTTGACACCCTTCATAACTCCTATAGAATAGTCAAGTCTGGACGTCGTCAGTTCGAGTCCAGGTTATTCCTTTGCCGACAGAGGACGGGCGCTCCCAGGGGCGGTGCACAATGGCGGCGCCGTCAGGGGAGAGGGAGAGTTAGGTTAACCAGGGTGTTCTCGACTCACCAAGCACCAGCAACCCGTGTAGTCTGGCCGGGTGCCTGCGGGCTTGCCTGTAAGCTGCCCAGAGCAGCGTTGTCCTTGACTTGATTCCGCAGTGTGAAAAAAAAGCGGTCAGGTGACGGCACAGGCTTCGGAGGACAGCGTGTGCTCGTCTTCGCCGCTCCCGAGTCAGCCCAAGGGTGGTAGCGGTGAGCTGAGCTAAACAAAAAATAACTGGTCACAATTAAATTGGAGAGAAAACACACACAAAAAAATTGGCGACTACTAAATTTATTAAATAAATAAATAAATAAATAAATAAAGTCAATATACTGTATGTATTGTACTGTCGAATAAAATGGTTCCCAATCGCACACTGAACAAAATTATTCTGGCTCTGTGCACTTATCTGCAAGCTAAACAGGGTTCACCACTCAAACACAAGTACTACTACTTGGCTGTAACTTCCCTTGATCTCTTGGTCCAACTTTTCTAGGTTCTTCCTGCAGTCTGTTCCTTGAGTGATTCCTCTCATCCACTTCCTGGTCTGGGTCCTTCAGCAACAGTCTGCCTGCACTGTGCTGACAGCACACCTTTTTATAGGGCAGTTAGTAATCGTATGAGGTAATGGGTAACAAGTGATGCAATTAAGTTCCTCAGAATGTCAATCAGTTCTACCATTTGATCACCAATGTACTAATAATAAATACAACAAAATTGTAAAACACACAAAGCAAAAACTGAACATAGTAAGTAATATACAATTAAACAACCAAATAATCACAGCAAAATTAAGAAACTGAGCAAATCAATCAATGAAAAGTGAAAAAGTGTAGTGCTCAATTTGGTAACTTATGACAATACCTCTTGCACCAACTGGACAGCTACAGAATCATTCAACAGGGCATACCTTGTAAGTGATGTGACATTATAATGATATATGTGCTCCTCTGTTAGACAGATTTTTCTAATCTAACCTTTTTCCATCATTCTGGAAGCACATTGTTGTACTTTAGCAGATTTCTCAGCAGCACGATTTGGTATCCGATCAGCTGTCTGCAAGTCGCTAATGACAGCAAAGTAATTATCTGCCTTAATTAGGCGCACATATCAGGTCATCTAATCGTTTCTAGCACCAGATAAAAACTGGTACTTCAGTCAATAGAAAAACCTGGAAAAGAACAACAATTATTAGAACTTCAAGAAATACTGACTGACTCTAAAGAGAACCAAAGGGGTATTTCACAATCAGTGTTTCAAAAATGTCGTAGATTTCCCATGGAACAAATAAAATAGTAATTGGTACGAAGTGTTATAATCATACACTTCGGAGTTCATACATTGGGAGATTTATAAAGCTACATGACAAATAAAGGCAACATCTACCTCAATGAGGGGAAAAAAAATTCACACAAATGAATGGCTTTTCTTCAATAAATTAATACAGCACAGGGGTAAATTCTTTAAACAGTATTCCTGCAGATTCACAATTGTTTTAGCCTATGTGGCTATTTTGCCTCTTGCGTCCTAAGCCAGGCAACATCTACCTCAATGAGGGGAAAAAAAATTCACACAAATGAATGGCTTTTCTTCAATAAATTAATACAGCACAGGGGTAAATTCTTTAAACAGTATTCCTGCAGATTCACAATTGTTTTAGCCTATGTGGCTATTTTGCCTCTTGCGTCCTAAGCCCACATAATATAGATATGGATTTCTCATTTTAAAAAAATTACAAATAAAAAGAGGTGTTATTTGTAAGTATTCTACAAGCACGTTTGTACATTTCTTTCACAGAGACTTTTGCTAGCTGCTTAGTTACTTTAAATATGCCCATAGGGGAACGTGCTTCACTATTAGCAGTCATAATATTACCCTATTAAGTGTGGTTTGGGGGGTGGAGCTAGGCCCCCTGCACCCTATCATAATCTTCCATCAATTAAATCGACTCTATTTAATGCTTAGCCACGTACACATAGTTGTCCTACGTTTTTTCATTGGTCTTTCGTTTTATGTATCACTACAGACCCACATCTATATCGATTTTTTGGAATACAAAAGAAAACTGCTGCAGGCGAGTTTTCTTTCTAGAATCAGCAAATCTCTGATGGCGTCCCCTCTATCCAAATCCAGCAATTGAAATGGCTAAAGAAAGCTGCCCGGTATCCTGTTTTATCCTACCAACATAGCGACTCTTCGACTCCGCACAACGCCAACCTTCCATATCAGCCGCAGCGGTACAGTATTCGATCATGCAGCCACTGTATCTAGTATTCTGACCGCTAGAGAAATCTACCTTGCATTTCCAGTGCGTCTTTGTAAAGATTGACACATTCACAGAATCCTGAAAGCTCTGTTCGTAAAAGGTATTTTCTTTTCTGTTGCAATCCAGTACTCAAGCAGCAGCAGTGTTGTTCCCCCAGCTGGTTCAAACTGCCGACATTTTACTCTCTGTCTGCGTTACAAGATCCAGTAGCGCAAATGATCTTTCTCCACTTTTATAATACCTAAAGACAGCAAGCTTTAATTCAGCTCTCAACGATGCCCTTCAGTGCACAATCACCTGGAATCATTCATTATCAGCATTACCAATTCTGTTTACTTTCGCCATTGCAGATGCCAATACAGCCTCGTCTCTCCACGCCCATATCGGCAGTAGATGTCTTAATCATCACGTTGCACTATTTCCATACAATCTCCCAGCTGTAGCGATCCATTGCTACTTTTTCAGTATCTGAGACACAATCATAATGGGGAGGACATTAATTTGATTCAATTCTCATTTAACTCGGGATCCCCAGATTGTTTTGGGGGTGGGGTGGGGGGGAATTACTTGTGGTGAAATTGTCTTTGTTTCGTGTTTTACAACGCATTCTTGTAGTTACACTCTTGCTTTCATGAAGTGGACTCATGCATGTTTAATCGTAACCACTAGAGGGTATTATGACACCATAAATTGTGTGTTTAAGCTACAGTATCTATAGCCTTGTGTAAGAAAGCCCTGTATTTTCTAATCAAATAGTTACCTGGAGCTTCGTTTGAAATGTTTACTTCAAAAAGGCTAATTAATGTGTGGAGCTGCCAGCAGACATTGAAGAACTATTGATATAATTTAAAGCATCCTCTTACCTCGCGATGGATAATGCATTCATGATGTTCCCGATCAGTTCAACAGGGTTTGCAGCAAATCTACGTCTTGCAGCATCCTCAGAGCAAACGCCTGCAGGGATACGATCCACTGCACACTTTGTATCAGTCTGCCATCATTTTTGTATAATTTCTCTCTCTTCAGCCCTCTTGACCGGTCCTCTTTTGTCACTGGTCATGCAACTTCTCTGTCGTCTAATATGGATTTCCGTTTCCAATCATTTTTTATTCTAGACACCACTTTCCCGGTACTCGTAATAACATGGCTGGTGCATTAGCTCAGATACAGATATCCAGATTCCATCATAAAGTCTGCAGCTCATCCAATGCCTCTGGAAGCTTCGCAATCAAATCATCTATTCAACTAAATCTCTCCTTATTAATCTCCTGGATTCAGCCCAGGCTACATGGCATCTACTCTCACCCTTCAACTAGATCAGCCTACACCACCGGCTGGAGTATTTTTCTCAAATTTCTGAACTGAAATGGATTTCCACAACCCCTTTCAATCAAGATTGGATTCTTGTTTTTTATTGTTCATTCCAAGGACTCTTTCACTATCAAGTCTATCTGGAATCCAACATCAGTATTATGTGATATCCGTTCTTCAACACTACACTCCATTCCAGCTGTTCGTCTTCGCCTGTGTGGGATCTTTAAGAGCCATCGTCTACATCTCCTACCTCTCCTGGTTTGCCATTCTCAAATACTTTCATATCTCACGATCTAGTGATGGAAACAATCTGTTTAGCCTCTGCAATTTCTAGGAATCATACTGGCACTGAATGTTTTAAGCCCTCTATCTAAACTCGACTATTTACGCTTCATTTAAGAGATTTGGAGGTTTTTTAACAATTCATGGTTTTCTGGTTTATTTTTATTTATTATTCCACCTTCTCCAAACCTTTAAGCTCTGCTTCATTTATCTCCAGAGGAGGGTTCTCCGTGAGTCAGAGGGGACCCCTGCTTTAGCATGCATGATTCCTTGTCTTCTCTTTCAGGTACTGATGCCTCTATTTATATGAGGGCCCCAAGCGGTGGAACCCTTCTTGTTTGTCGGGTCACCTCGGCGATGGAACCCCCCTTCTATAATGTTGGGGTTTGAAGAGGCTGAACACCCCGCTCTATGTTCTAACATCTATTAACTTTGTTTTCTTTCCGGTTCACAAGCCTCTTCGTAATGTCGGGTAACCTCAAAGACGGTGCCCCTCTTTGTCAGGTTACCTCAAAGATGGTCCCCCCCCCCCCTTTTATATGCGTAAGGCCTTCTGAAGGATGGAGCCTCTCTCTTTGTATGTTCTCTTTGTTACTAACATTATGTCCTAAACATTACAGCAGGTGGCCTAGCTCCGCCCTGTGAAGTGACAACAACCCACAATAAGTCAGCACTCCCATATATGACCCTATAAAATTTTGACTTCAGCGACAGTTAAATGAGTGTGACTCATATCTGATTATTTCATTTGTTCCACCCCTTGTCCGTTTTTTTCAGAGAACACAAATGTCAAATACATAGCTGAAAGGACTGTTTTAAAATAAGTAGGCTTCCATTTAGATGTACTGTAGTTGGTTTTGTTGGTACAGTGCTATATTTTCAACAGAAGTATTTTAATTCTGAACGATGATTATGAAAATATCAATTGGCAAAAGAGACGATTGTGGAAACGTGAACTTTAATACAGTATATGCTTTTAAATCTGGTACGTATTGTAGCGGTATGTAAAATTTCCCATAAACGAACAGCAAAATGAAATCAAAATGTTACCCATGCACATAACTGCGTAAAACATAAAAAAGGCAATGCAATTTAGCAAAAGGTTTAAAAAAAATCAGCTTCCAGAAATAAAACAGTATCTAAAGTCAGTATTCAAAATTGCAGAATATAGTGCTTGATAAGGCCACAGTTCAATTGTAAATGCACAAAAGCAACTAAAGAATACATTTTTCTGTGATTGGCTGATCGAGTTGTTAATCCAGGAACGACTACTGAATGTTGGCCCGGGAACAGAGGCATATGGAAATCAGGATGTACATAAACGTTCTGAATGTATTTTAATGGGTATTGAATCTCAAATTGTGTTTTGAGACAGAAAGAATTACCATTTGCCACAGCAGTGACTGTTAGGGTGGGTTTACACCAGGCAATTAATTCATTGCCAGCATTTTTTCTAATCTACACTAGTCAATTTATTGCTGGCACTATTGGTAGAAATTTCATGGCAATTCAGTGATTCAACTGAAAACAGATGGGTACATGTGCATAACAAATAGCAATGTTTAACTAAAGAAAATACTGTAGACATATATACAGGCATAGTCAATATATTTATAGTGGGTATTTAGCTAATTAACAAAATATATGGTTTCATGTTACATCTAATTAAGTTGCATTTAAAATTTATAACATATAGGAAAAGTATAAATCTTCTGTAGTTCCAGACCTGTCAACTCTCCTGTATTCACTGGGAGTCTCCTGTATTTTCTCCCGTATTCTACTGTTAAACCCCTTTTTAATGTCTACAGAATTTATGGCCAGTGTGTGATTTACTGTAATCCCCGTCTATACATAGCGGGGTTTAAGACCAAGGGGAGTCCTGTGGCAGGCATGCATTCAGTGTGCGAGTCAATTTCACATACTGAGCCACGCACCTGCCCCCCACCCCCCGCTCTAGAGGGGAAACCAGTAAAAAATATATCACGGATTGCACCCTCCTCCCCCACTCCCTATTTTGTATTTTCAAAAGTTGACAGGTATGTAGTTCCCCAATCTCAGATTAAAATGTTGTGTACTGTTATAATTCAGTACAATATTTGCCCTAAATATAACTTTTGATCTGTTTAAAACAACCACATAAAGTAATATACAAGTAAGCAGCAGTACTGTAAATGTACTTAAATACTGCAGCCTTTTATTTCTTTGTTTAACTAATATATCTCTACTTTTAAATCAGGGTATTTTACCTCAAAACTGAAATGTGCAGTTAGCAAAATAATCAATTAAGGTGTTTAAAGTATTATTTTTATTCTCCATGTAACATTTGCAATAATATTACAATGCAGTTGTCAAGAAATACAATTTATAAAACGAGTAACAAAAACAGTTAATATATTTAACAAGCTAATTAAAGTCAACGACTATCTACAATAAGAAAAAAGACAATAAATACGTTAGAACATAAGAAAATTTACAAACGAGAGGAGGCCATTCAGCCCATCTTGCTCGTTTGGTTGTTAGTAGCTTATTGATCCCAGAATCTCATCAAGCAGCTTCTTGAAGGATCCCAGGGTGTCAGCTTCAACAACATTACAGGGGAGTTGGTTCCAGACCCTCACAATTCTCTGTGTAAAAAAGTGCCTCCTATTTTCTGTTCTGAATGCCCCTTTATCTAATCTCCATTTGTGACCTCTGGTCCTTGTTTCTTTCTTCAGGTCAAAAAAGTCTCCTGGGTCGACATTGTCTATACCTTTTAGGATTTTGAATGTTTGAATCAGATCGCAGCGTAGTCTTCTTTGTTCAAGACTGAATAGATTCAATTATTTTAGTCTGTCTGCATACGACATGCCTTTAAACCGGGGATAATTCTGGTTGCACTCTTTCTAGAGCAGCAATATCCTTTTTGTAACGAGGTGACCAGAACTGAACACAATATTCTAGGTGAGGTCTTACTAATGCATTGTAAAGTTTTAACATTACTTCCCTTGATTTAAATTCAACACTTCTCACAATATATCCGAGCATCTTGTTGGCTTTTATAGCTTCCCCACATTGTCTAGATGAAGACATTTCTGAGTCAACATAAACTCCTAGCTCTTTTTCATAGTTCCCTTCTTCAACTTCAGTATCTCCCATATGATATTTATAATGCACATTTTGATTGGCTGCATGCAATACTTTACACTTTTCTCTATTAAATGTCATTTGCCACGTGTCTGCCCAGTTCTGAATGCTGTCTAGATCATTTTGAATGACCTTTGCTGCTGCAACAGTGTTTGCCACTCCTCCTATTTTTGTGTCGTCTGCAAATTTAACAAGTTTGCTTACTATACCAGAATCTAAATCATTAATGAAGATTAGGAATAGCAGAGGACCTAATACTGATCCCTGTGGTATACCACTGGTTACCTCACTCCATTTTGAGGTTTCTCCTCTAATCAGTACTTTCTGTTTTCTACATGTTAACCACTCCCTAATCCATGTGCATGCATTTCCTTGAATCCCTACTGTGTTCAGTTTGAGAATTAATCTTTTATGCGGGACTTTGTCAAAAGCTTTCTGGAAATCTAAATAAACCAAGTTGTATGCTTTGCAATTATCCATTGTCGATGTTGCATCCTCAAAAAAGTCAAGCAGGTTAGTTAGACACGATCTCCCTTTCCTAAAACCATGCTGACTGTCTCCCAGGATATTGTTACCATATAGGTAATTTTCCATTTTAGATCTTATTATAGTTTCCATAAGTTTACATATAATAGAAGTCAGGCTTATTGGTCTGTAGTTACCTGGTTCAGTTTTGTCTCCCTTTTTGTGGATCGGTATTACATTTGCAATTTTCCAGTCTGTCGATACGACCCCTGTGTCAAGAGACTGTTGCATGATCTCGGTTAGCAGTTTGTAAATAACTTTTCATTTCTTTGAGTACTATTGGGAGGATCTCATCCGGCCCAGGGGATTTGTTTATTTGAAGAGCTCCTAGTCCCTTTAACACTTCTGCCTCCATTATGCTGAAGTTATTTAAAACTGGATAGGAACAGGTCGACATGTGGGGCATGTTGTCCCTGTCCTCCTTTGTATTACGTTGCGTGTGTCTAACTTAAGGCAAGTTGAGAATAGTGCATATCCTTCACGTGCTCCCAAGTCACAGCCTCTCCGGCTCTCTCGGCAAGAGTGCAAGCTATCTTACTCACTAGGCAATTCAGTAGCAATTTGCTCAGCAGCAGTTGTTGCCTGCAGGTATTGCTAGCAACCTAATGTAAACCCACCCTTGTGTATTCAACAGCATGTATTTTTTTTCCCCCTTAAAAAAATTAAACCAAAACATTAATTCAGGGTACAGTTCTTGCCCTCAGGGAAGTTTTGTTCATTATTCAGAAATGTTGTGCTTAACTGGATCATTTAGGGAAATGCTTCTCGATTCCCAGCGAAGCATTCGCTTTTGAACATCACCATTGATCTTCATGTTAACACAAATCCCAGTTTATTTGGCAGACAGGGAAAGATGCCGAACATTACAGAGTATGATCGATTGTGACAGAGAGCTGCAAATCTCCCTCCCGACCAGAAAGGGTGCTGTGTAATGTGGGTAGCACGCTTTCTCATAGCTGGGCTGACTCAACGGTAGGTGGCAACCGGAAGTCAGCCATTTTGGGGAGAGTGCGTAGCTGCTAATCTGCTAAACAACTCCATTGTGGTCAGCTGTGTGGCATGCAGTGATTGGATAGACCATGGCACTGGGCTGATCATTGGGAGGAGTTTGAGTACAGCCCCTTCCGCTGACTGAACTAACGTGCTGGCGCACTGTGCATTTGTTTTGTTTTTATGTTGCAGAAGAGTAGCAACGGGAAGCTGCAGCCACGGAGCCAGCACAAACCTCCCAGAACACCACTACCCCTTGCACATCACAGCAGAGCACCACCGTGCTACAAATGGAGCTCTTTGCCCTGCACTTGTGCATTACAGTACTATGTTATTATTTTGTGAAACCTTTTGTTTTGGGACTGAAAACTCACCATTTTACCCCCCATACCATTGCTGGTATAGGGGGTGATTTATTACTAATTAAACAACGTTTTGTTGTGATTTATAAGACTGTTTTGGACCTTCACTTGTTTATTTACCCACACCACTCGCTTCCTGACATCGATTACACGGCTCGGATGTTTTTAGTCTGTCAGGTCTCACTGTGCATGACATACGAAACAATTGATCCTTATTACTGGATCACTTGAAGTTTCTATCCTATTTGTATATGCAACAAGGTGGAGGCTGGGCGACCCTGAACTCTGCAAGCTAGCATCTAGAACCAGGCTTTTAACCTCATTTAAGAGGACATCCCAACAGGGACAGACTCTGTAATGGCACTGTATCACACAACACTGCCTGTTACATAAGAAGTACAGATATTAAAGACATTTTAAAGAAACACACAAGAAAGAAAAAAAAACATGTAAACCCTGCCATCAGACCTGGGGTCCATTAATTATACAGTCAGAACCACTTTATCTGGACACCTCGGGAGATGTACAATTATTACGAATAAGCGGCTGTCCCAATTAAATGACAGGCATTTGAGAGGACCTTAGTCACATGTATATTCATAATTCTTTTTACTGTTTTTTTTGTATTTCTATCACATAATCCCTGCACTGTGCTCCACGTACCTCTATTGCTCTGAAAAGCCATCTCCATTTAAATACTGTATCCCAATTAAATAAAGTGACATCGCAATTAAATGGCATAAATAGCATTGGGAAGAACTGTCTCCCAGAGTTCTGTCCCATTTAAGCAGAAATCCTGATCAGTGTCCTGATTAAGTGGTGCTGACTGTAATTAAATACAGCAGAATTATTTGCTGAAATTGCAATTACAATGTGACTTGCAATTATAATTGTAACTAATTATAATTCAAATTACACTAAAATAACTGAGCGATCAATTATATGGTATAATTACAAATAGAATTACGCAGGTGTGCCAAGGTTCAACAACAATTACAATGACATTCGAATTGCAATTACAGTAATTACAAATTATACACTTACAATTGACCCCAGCTCTGCCTGCAATACATAATACACAATTTTCTGAATGGGCTTTTTGACATTCAGTTGCTTTATCATCCAGACCCTGATATGTATTTTGTAAATTGTAGAAGCTGCACGTATGTCATACTGGTCAAAACAGCATATCTGAGGGCTAATAGACTGCACAAATTACTTATGATTCACAATATATGGGCCATTCTAGAGAAAATAATCCCCTGTAGATTTCCATTCCCATCATAGAGATGATCATTATAGAATGATCCAGTATTTCTCAATTTATAAGAAACCATGTCAAGTAGACAGCCATCCCTATTCAGCCATACAGTCTTTGATGTGCTGATTAAAGCTGTATTATTCCTATTGAGTTCAAAAGTTCTTCCCCTACTCTCCACCTCTACTCCCAATCAACTACCATTAACTACTAATCATAATGTTGGGTGCTGTTCACACATGGCTCTCACAGGGAGGTTCTACCCCTTCTTAACTGATTTAATAACGCTGCCTGATACCATTTTAAACATTTGTCTATTTCACTTAGCTTCTTTTACGTTTCACCTTAGTATTTTGATTAATTGTTTTCTCCAATTAAAAACATTCAAGCCGTATGGCTTCAAAGCAGTGACACCCAGGCTATATTTCTTTTTAGTACTTCTGTACTAAAACATGTTGATGTTGTCATCAGGTCTTGAATTGTATTTTTCCATAGTACACAGCTCCACTAGGTGGCAGAATATGGTAATTGCACCAAGGATTGCATCAAAGAAAACTAAATCTGAGCTAGGTTAAAGTACAGAGCATGTGAGAACACAAATACGTTATTTTTGTAATTTTTATTTTAGTACTACTACTGTACTACACAGTAAGTAGAAACAATCATTTTTATAATACAAAATGCAGTTAATTCTGATTTGAAAGGGTTTGCTGTGGTGCACAGGCATATCAAGTCAATGAATGTAATGTTGGGATAAAACACAGAAATTCCTTTATCTGCAGTAAATAGCCTCTAGCATATTTGTGAACTATTTTTCTTTATAAACCCCAGACTCTGATTTCTTGTTATTGTGGTATCATCCAGAAGCACATTCAAATGCACAACGAATAACAGAATTGCTTGGCTAATCCTAACAACATGTCCCTAGTATTTGAATCCTAAAAGGTTTGTGCTCTGAAAATGTTATTTTTTGTTAATCTATAGGCAATATGTAAAACCATTGATCAATGCAGTATGGGGGCAAGTTGTTACCTTAGGGTTAACTAAGGCAGTGCGATAACTGCAACATATATTTTCAGGACTGACAAAATAATGGCAAGAAAATACAGAGAAATATGCATACCTACTGGCAACGTCTTTTGCTTGAAGCTATTAAAAACAAAACCATTGTAGTTAGAACATAAGAAAATAAGAGAGTTTACAAACCAGAGGAGGCCATTCGGCCCATCTTGCTTGTTTGGTTGTTAGTAGCTTATTGATCCTAGAATCTCATCAAGCAGCTTCTTGAAGGATCCCAAGGTGTCAGCTTCAACAACATTACTGGGGAGTTGGTTCCAGACCCTCACAATTCTCTGTGTAAAGCAGTGCCTCCTATTTTCTGTTCAGAATGCCCCTTTATCTAATCTGCATTTGTTACCCCTGGTCCTTGTTTCTTTTTTCAGGTTGAAAAAGTCCCCTGGGTCGACATAGTCAATACCTATTAGAATTTTGAATGCTTGAATCAGATCACCGCGTAGTCTTCTTTGTTCAAGACTGAATAGATTCAGTTATTTAAGCCTGTCTGCATATGACGTGCCTTTTACACCCGGAATAATTCTGGTCGCTCTTCTTTGCACTCTTTCTAGAGCAGCAATATCCTTTTTGTAACAAGGTGACCAGAACTGAACACAAGATTCTAGATGAGGTCTTATTAATGCATTGTAAAGTTTTAACATTACTTCCCTTGATTGATCTTGTTGGCCTTTGTTTTTATAGCATCCCCACATTGTCTAGATGAAGTGGATGTAGGGCTTCCCAATAGCTTGCCTAGTAAAAGCATTGCTGTATGAAGTGCAGGGTGAGTAACTTCCTCAACAGCATGGCATAGCAGCAAATCTATTGATCCTGATAAATGAAAGCCCTCTGACCTTAAAGGGGATCTCAAATAGGGTGTAACCATGAACCTGTCCCACGCAACACGCTGCCCCCAGTGGATGTAAGAAATACCATGTTTGATCTAGGTGGTATTTCTTACTGATGTATTGCCTACATCCACTGCTGGTTGATCATTAAGGGGAGGGGGAGGGGTCTGTAATTAGACAAAACATGATGATGTTCTGACCTTGTCTATCAGGTGCTCCACAGATAAGCTTTCCTTACACTATACTTCATCAGAATGCTGGGGGAAGGCTTATGTAAAGTGAGTAAAAAAGCATCTCTCCTGTTCCCAAGCTCTGTTAATACCCTTCTCTTAAAATACAATTTGAAATAGCTCTAATGTCAGTCTGAATGATTTATAACCTTATCGTCTATAAACCACAAATGTTTAACTGAAAAAGAAAAAAAAATGGTTTTGGAGGAAACCTGGCTGCTTATTCCAAGATTCATTTTCTCTCTCTCTCTCTACGCTATCGAATTTTGAACAAAAGGGTTCCCAAGTTGGAAAAGCTGCTTTTCCAACTGAAATAAATTTACATTCAGCATGTGGGCGGGGGCAATCAAAACTAAACACACCATCTAAATAGGATTACAAGGAGATTATAAATGACTTAGACATCTCTCATTCAGAAAACAGACCTATTGAGACTGGAAGATGAACATTGGGGGACAGCAACCCCGTCATGGGAGCTGCTTCTCTCCTGTCACTTTCACTTTCAGTCGCTGTCACTGCTAATCACAAAAGGTGAGGTCTGGCATTATTATTTCCAATTTACAGGAGGAATATGCCGGGGATTGTAATTTACGGGGCCTTTGGTTAACAGACACCATATTATTTTTTTTATTTGTTGCACAGTCAGAAAGCTATGAAATGAAGATCTCGTCATGTGCAAGTAAAATAGAGTTTAGATTGCTGTTTGGATAGGCAGTTAGCAATAAGGATTGCATTAAAGCAATAAACGCCGCAGGAGAAAGTGATGCATACGCATATATCTTTAAATTATAATCAAAGCTATAAAAAACAATACTTAACTCTCCTTAGAGCACCATTCTAAACAGGTCCCTAAGTTGGTTTCCTGTTTTACACATGATAGGACCCCACCCCAGCCTTGCACTAACAGAGGAAGCTACTGTTTTTGTGTTGGAGAACTATTACCTGTTACACAAGAAGTGAATGAGGAGAGGTAATCAAGTGATACCATGAAACCAACAGGCTTGTGGCAGGAAAATGGAACAGTGTATCTCAGCAGGCCTGGATCCTCCAGCCGTGCAGTCATCATTATACTGCCGAAGACAAGCTCATTCACCTGAACACCCCAATCACATGATCACATCGTACCTTATCGTAATACAGCCGATGGAAACTTCATAAAACCCCCATCAAACGATTACTATTAACAATAAACGTAACAAAGCGAAAAATGTCAATTTTACATAACATGTATTTAAATTCAAACTTCAAAGAAAAGCAAAAAAGTAATCCCCCCCTATACCAACACACTCTGTCTAGGCTGTAAAATATTTAGTTGCAATTTAGTTTAAATCAGAGCAATAGCATTTCAAATAATGTCCTTTATTTTCCAAAGACTGGTTTTACGGTCTTTGACGTGAAATACCTGTGCATGCATGACGTGTGCATGTCATTGACTGCATAAATATATATTTTAGTTTTTACCTGTCTTGTTCATACAAGGGACATTTTGAAACAGTGTTGATGAAGATTATTATTTAAATACAGATGACTAGTACACGACTGTGATGGGAATGTCAGATTATATGGTAATATGCATATCACTGTGTGCATTATTACATATTATTATAGTTATTATTATAGTTATCCATATCACACTGTGACATTTCCCCAATAATAATGAATCTCAGTAGCTGAAAAAAGGAGCATATGAGGAACATTTCTATGTGACTGGGTTCAGAAAATAATGATGAGGATTATTTAAATCAATGTGTAGGAGCTCCCCGTGAGCAGATCTTGAAATGTATTTATTGGAAAAAAAAACCCCACTAAGCATTGATTTGATTAAACCATCATTATTTAATAGATTGTTTAAAAACATTATTATTACAGACATTTAGCAGACGAGTAATGACTATTACACGCTGCGCACGCATGACTGCACTGCTGAAGCTGCACAATGAGAGCTACACGTGTGGAGGATCCAGGCTGCAGAGATACCCCTCTCAGAAAATGGGCTTCAAATTGAAAATAAAGTCTGGAAAATAAAAAAATATCGACAACAAAACCAAACAGGCTGAAAATGTTAATGTTTTATTTTAAAGCCTTGGTTAATATCCCTTTAAAAACCTGCTGCTGTAGCATTCTTATGCATACAAATCAAAATCAGGTTTGGCATATGTTGTCACCAGTTTAAAAATGTGTCAGTTAATATGCCAGGTGTCTGCTGCATGGCTGAAATACACTGAATTGGATTTTTAGTCTGGCCTCTGTATATAAACTGCCTGCACCATGTGCTACGACTCCCTTGGGATTCACTTTGGTAAAAGATTTTTAACTAGAAAACTAACTGTAACAGGTGTTCTGTTCCTGTGTGGGTATCTGCAGAGAAACGAGAGAGACAGAGGGTTTGATGTTGAAAATTCCGCTCAGGCATCCAGGTTTTATTTATTTACAGGCAGTTGTAGTGATTGGTGGCCGTCACTAGGGCACCAGCAATGCCGAAGGATATATACAACATGTACATGAAAACAAAAACAGCTAGAAAATACAAGGTGGCCAAGCTTGGCATGTGCGCTACTTCCTTTACACAGGGAGATCCCACAACAGGAACCTTCTTCCAAACATAAAATAAACCAGCCCTGCCATATCTAATCACATTGAATTGTCGAACTGGCCCTGATCCTAAGCCACTGGAGTAACAGTTTTAGCTATGATCAGCAATGGTTTTAAGTTCACATATTGTATTTAAATGTGTTTCTGGTGTTTTGAATAAATCAAATTGCTGTTAGGCCATTTGATACTGTTTTAGGTTCACGTTTGGTGTAACAGCCGGTTTTATTCAGGGAGCAAATTGGGAAACAGAGCAGACAGACTTTAGCATGTATAAAGCAGGATTACAATATATCTTCCAGTATCCCATAATCCCTAATTTCTTGCCAAATGTGAAAGAGGTTAAAAGTCAATTACAAAGAAAACTGGTGATCTGCATGTAAACACTACTTTTGCACTACTAAACCGTGTAATTCATAAATGGGCAGTAACGTTTTCATTTACTAAATCAAACAGATTAATCATTGTAATGCTGAGAATTGTAATCATTTAAAATGTTGTCTACACTAAACTATTTAAATGACAATATATCTAGGTAATCAGGAATGTTATTTAAGCCCTACATAAGTAGTTGCTGGAATTCCTATTTAGTTGTCATCGGATTGTAAAACAATGCAGTTTCAGGCAGCTACAGTAACACTTAGACCTGCAAAAATGTGTTCACTTGACAAGCAAGAAAATCTTCTACAAACGCTGTGAATGGACAGGGAATTAACACCCACATAACCTGTCAAAGTATAGTTCAAATCCCACGTGCCTCACTAAAAATGTGCAATAGTTCAGACAGTTGTTCTAAAAAATAATGTATTAAACTTTAATTAGCAAAAATATCCTATATAAAATATATGCTTTCTGGATTTTTATCAACAAATTGTTGGATATCCATGAAATATTTATAATTAAAGTCACATACACAAAGTGTGTTCAAACATAAACAAGCACCAAATGCATGTTATCATGGTGAGCACTGTGAGACAAGGTAGAAATTGTCTCAAGGAGGAACAGAGCCCTGGATCATTGAGCTGGGTTGTTGTAGTTTGTGGATACAGGTGTATTACATTACATTGGTGCCATCGTAGCTTTGAGCTATCACCTTTTCCTTGTCTGGGAAAACCACGTCCAGTTGTTCGAGCACTGCATTGGCAATTGAGTCTGCACAGGAATAGTGTAGCTGACTAAAACTATAAAATCTTTCCACGACTTTGCCGCTTCCATCAATATGGAAGCACTGGCTAACACTTTGTTGACAGATCAATGGTATCGTCAGCTTGTATAGTAACACATTCAGTGCTTCTTAACTGCTACACAATGAACTCCCTGGTCACGTCAAGCATACAGTCCAACATTCGTTTTGCATTGTTTTAGATGTGCCTTTAACCCTTTGCGGTCCCATGCCGAGTGAGACCGATAGGAGCTGAGAGAAGCCGAAAAAAAAAGGGGCGTATCTCATGAATACAGATAGCCCCGGCACCACATAGATAACACGGACATAAACAAACAAGATAGCTGCTTCTGCATCCAGCACTCAAAGAATATCACAGACATTTGCAGAGCTTTTTTTAGATGTTATAGTAATAAAATAACGACTTGGATCGCATTATTGAGGAGTTTGGTGATAAAACGAGTGATCAGGAGATGATTTATCGGTATGCACTACTATGAAGAGGTATGTGAAAAATACAGCGAACAAGGGGTGGGGCAGGACTGGAGACGCAGTACTGAGTGTCCTGTTGATATGCAGTGCCTTTTAAACCTGTTTTACTGTGAAAAAATACTTTTAAACAGCGCATCTAAAATAAACTGCACGTGTGAAAATAAATTGGACCTGACTCGCTTGAGACGCGCTGAATAAATGGACCTCTAAGGGTTAAACACAGTTGCCATTTTAAAATGCTCCTCCATTGCATCATCTATATTCGACACAAAATCCACCAGATCACAAAACACTCCCGGGTTCAAAGATGATTCGGTTTCATTGTGTCCATGTAATGCCAGTTCAAAAGGACCACAAAACTGCACACAATGAATCAGCTTTGACAGGATGTATCTGTTTTTTCAACTTCTGCATTGTATTTTTTATTCCCACATGGTAGCTGTCGTGTAATTGTGTAGCTATATTTACACTCCCTAACATGTAGTGCTTAATTTGAGACTGTCCGCGCTCCGGGACCTCTAAGCACAGCTCCGGTATCTCTCAATTTGAGACTGTCCGTGCTCCGGGACCTCTAAGCACAGCTCCGGTACCTCTCAATTTGAGACTGTCCGCGCTCCGGGACCTCTAAGCACAGCTCCGGTACCTCTCAATTTGAGACTGTCCGCGCTCCGGGACCTCTAAGCACAGCTCCGGCTCCTCCTCGTGACATGAAAAATTAAACATGCGCGTTTATAATTTTAAAATAATTTTAAAGATGATCACTGTTTTATCTAGTTGACTCCTCAATTACATTTCCGCAAAAAAAACCCTGATTTGCTCACTCCAATGTGTGAATATCTTCATAGCCCTGCCCATGTGTAATAGTCAACGTTGCATCATGCCTTAACAACTGATTCAGGGCTCCCGGAGCTCCCCGCATCATCACTGCTCACCTCACCTTGAAATTGCAACCCTGTTTGTGTAAAAATGGCCAAAAGGCAGTCAAATATACTGTCTTTTTTCAGTAAAACTACCAGAACAATTTCTGATGGTGAACCTGAACCCTGGCTAACAACATGGCTATGGAAAATGAGGAGCGGGATGCACCAGACGATTCATCAAGTGAAGAAGATATGAATCTGGGTAACGAAAGGCAGGTGCCGACGACAGTTTGGACTACTGAACAATTTAAATTTCATCAAACCAACCACCCGTGGCTAATTATGGAGAAATCGAATCTCGGCTCCACGACTTGTCGAAAGGTAGGCTCACTGGGTCCAGAGAAAACGTCAGGCATGAAACTGGCTAAAGAGTGGGTAACATGCACTGTGACCTCCTCTGCCCCAGATTTAAAAAAACAGCAAAGGGCACTCAGGAAAAAGGTTGTGGAACATGCTCGAACCAAGGCGCATTTAGGCACATCTAGTATTTTGGAGAAAGCTAAAGGGGACACTTTAGTTCAGACCATCGTCAATGCTCAATCTGAACAAATATCCACCACAGCCACAGAGTTTTCTGCACAGCTTACAAAAAGGTTAAACGTCATAGACCCGCTTATGGTTTTGAACATGAAATTAATTGTCAGGAATTGAATGGGGTTGACATGGGACCATTTCAAAATATTAATGGACAAGCTCTATGCGCTTTATAGCATGTCCGGCAAAAATTGAATGGAGCTTAAAGAATGCGCAGACAATTTAGACCTTCAACTGTGCAAAATTGGCAGAATCTTAAATACTAGGTGGGTGGCATCGAGCTTTAGGACAGTAGACGCTGTGTGGAAAAGTTATCCTGCACTCTCAAAAACATTTCACCTCTGTAGCAGAGAATGACTCACGGGAGAGTATGTCCCTTCAAAGCTACTCTGGCCTGGCCAGGCACTTATCATCACATGCCTTTGTTAACAATCTCGGCCTCATGTGCGATGCTTTACAAGAATTGTCGGAACTGTCAGTTGAGCTTCAAAAAAGAGGGACTGTACAATTATTGAAGCTTATCGAGTAATTTTCAGGGAAGTAGGGAGTTTGAGGCCATGGCAGAACAGCCTGGGAGATAAACCCAACTGAGTCAAGAGGGGAATCGAGGAGAACGTTTTTGAGGTGTTGACTCTAAATGCAGGAAAACCCGGCGACAAGAAGCTTTGCCAAAGGCAGTTTTCTTCTGAGTTTGGCGAGGAACATGGAAGATCGAATGTTGTCAGAAGGAGGACAGGTGCCAGACAAAACAGGATACTGCAAGCTGATCGAGGAATTAAAAGGTGCTTTACAAGCAATACTAGCCCGACAAGTCAGATGCATTGTATGGGCAAACCGAAGTGGAATCTCTTTGCCAGCGCTTCGGCATTGACTGTCCACGTACGACTATATGGGCATACAGGCGGTTCAGGGAAAGCAATGGACAAGACCTCCAAAGTGAATTGAATGACCTGTTTGTGGCGGTCAACACTATTGCAATCTCTAGTGCAGAGTGTGAGCGTGGCTTTTCTCAGATGAACCTAATTTGCATCTCAAACCGTGCTGCCCTGCATGTCTCCACCGTAGCAGCACTGCTCTTTCTGAACCTTGTCGGCCCACCTCTGACAAAATTCAACCCCGTCCCCTATGTGAGGTCCTGGATTGCTAAAGGGCACAGAAGTGCTATGGACACAGAGAGCAAATCCAGAAAGAGGGAGGAGAGGCAAGAGGACATGACTGTGTTATGGACTTTTCTGGAGGAATAGAACTGGTAAGCCCACTACATTTTCCCTAGATTTGCACACCTGCTGATACCTTTTTTTTTTTTAACCAAAAATGTGTTTAAATCATGGTTTTATGAAAATAATGATGGAAATAATGAACAAGACGAGAATTTTTTCTTTAAAATGATATATTTTTGTCCAAATTTCGCTGCAGATGGACTTATTTTGATAAGTTTTCTTTTGGTTAAGTGGCATAGCCAGGTAGAGGATCTTCAATCCAAGTAGGTTTTATGCCAGATTGTTCTATGTTCATTTGCTTTGCATACCTCATCAATAAAGTTTATTTATTTAATCATGTCTGTCCTGAACTGCTGAACTATTTTAAAATTGATCTTACTTTCTTAGCCAAACACTGTTCTGCTTATTCATCAAAGCAAAGTGATAGAGAATGACTATGGATATTCATGTGTATATATCAAATACACAGTTTGGAACGAGTTAAAGAACAAGGTTAGACACAATGCCAAACATGTGAAAACAGAGGGAGCTTTGTTTCCTATTGAATAGCTAAATAAAATACTTAAAACAATGAAAATAAATGAATAATTAAAGATGCTAAATATGTTCCAGTCCCACACCAATATCTTAAATCATTGCACACGAGAAACCACAGCAATTTTACAAGAATATGCAGGGGGGAAACAAACGTAAACAAATCTTTTTTTAAACCTCTGTAACATCTTTTTGAGATTAATTTAATTCCCAAAGTGGCTTAAAGTACTAACTCTGCATCCTGCAGAATTCTGAAATCTAGACACACCCCTGCAGGCTACTGCCCATGTGTACACACTTGGTGGCACTGCAATGGCAATGATTCTGAACTAAGGTAGGGATGGAAATAAGACAAGCTTGATTAGCCACACTGTCTAGGTAACAAGCTCAGGTTTGTCTTAATAAACTCATAGTAAATCCAGGAATGGATCTGCTGTGCAATGGGAGGCTTATTTCCATCCCTGTAAAGTAGCACAAGGGCAGCTACAGTGGTTGAGTATAAGCCATTGGTATAATGGTATCACTATTCTTATTTTAACTTTCAAATAGTATGACAATTGTAAGAATCAATGCACACTGGTTCTAATATGGTAGTGTGGTACCATTGTAGAATTAACATTAACATATGTGTGATATTTGTTCCAAAACCATTGCTTTGCTGGCAATGTTGTGGTTTGCTAATTGTTCTGCTAGGGTTTCTTCATGCCTGGTATGGGCTTTTTCAAAGGCAGTGTGAACAGGCTGGCTCAGTGTTTTATTAACACACAGAAAATAAAAGTTTGAACAAAAACAGCACACGGCACTTTGGGCCAAAAACAAAATGGACTATCACTAAACAAACAGTGGACGAATAGACAAACAAACACGGTGAGTCAAAAACAAACAAGTATCGTGCTGGTCCTTCCAGCACCAAATAACAATTGTTATATTTACTTTCTTTTAGTTTTTAATTCTCTCCTCTCCACACCCGTTCTCCACTCACCAAACACACAACCCCGAGTGAGTAAAATGTGTATCTACTGTATATATATATTGTTGTGCTGGTATTCAATTACTAATTAATTATTCACTTGAATCCCAGCACATGAACTAATTTGTGCAATCCCGTGCTCACATACTTTATCTGCATGTGAAGTGATTATGCAATCCCCGTGCCTAAATACAACTATATATTTTAAATTACTCGTGCTACACAGACCCATTTATATCCCATGCCACACGCAACACCAGAAGTAACACACACATGGGTGGGGCACATTGTCACAGCAGTCATAGTGAAAATCTGACAAAAATCTTATCCCTATGATTCTTATTAATTTTGAAAAGTTGTCATGAGACTCTCCATTACTTCAACAATCTGAGGAAAAAAACAATCTAGTTTCAATAATCTCCTCAGCCCTACAGCATGCTGTGGACATCGACACATGGAAATAAGCATGTAGGTTAAAAAAGTTTCATGAATATAATTTCCATCGGGCAAAATAAGTATAGACAGTTTCATTATCCCTGGGTTGAGCGGATGAATGAACCCAAACACAGTCTCAGGGTTGGGAAGGTTCAGTAAGTTACAGCTGCAGGGGTCAACAATACATTTGTTCACTGGAACAGTTCATCCATGGTTTAAATATACTTTTGCATTAGGTTTTAGTGCAGTTTTTTACATAATGAGGGCTTGAAGTTTGCATCTCATCAGAAGTTTGTATTTCATTAGTAATCTCAGTTCGGGTGCCGACAGTATCTTTTGGGTGATGGCATGTTTCATACTCTGAGCTGAATCCTACGCAAATATCCATTACTAATTTCAAATTCAGCCAGAAGTTAAATTATTCCAAATTGAAATACGGTAAACGCAAATACATGATCTTTTGATCTTTTTTGGGGTTCTGGCAGCTACTCTCTGCTGTGTATCATGGATTAAGATGGACTAATTATATTCTGGTCACACACCAGTGATTCCCAGCTGCCCTGTTCTCCGTGAACCACTTGTTAGATGTATTCACATTTGTGATGAGGTATAACTATCACACGATTCATTGTAGTGCCTATACCGTATAGCAATGCAAATATGCGCATGTCTTACACAAAGGTATACATTGTTTTCTGTGAAAATGAAGTCAATGCTTTGGTGTATTGGTAATATAAGCGCATCATGCTGGCACATTAAGCTAAGATGTTTACCCGTTGCATCTTTACATACAATGCTTTTTGTGACAGTGAAAATTAGTTCCACATTCAATATTGCATTCTATTGCTGAAAAATGTAGAACAAATGTAGCAACCTGTTATTTGGGGTACCACTGCCGTATTTTAAAATGCGATGTTGTGATGGGGTAGACCCCGCCCCTGTGTGTATTATTCTGGCAAGTGGTTGATTTGATCAGTTCCCTGTCTGGATAAGCTGCTGCTGGATTTTTTTAGAGCATTTTACAGCACTGGGGAAACACCCTGGATTGCATCTGTGGCTCTTGGAATTACCTCTAAGAATAATCTAGTTGGACTGCCTGGTACTGTAGAATGCTCTAAAAAAAAGCAGTGGCTTATCCCAGGTAAAAGCTGATTAAATCAACCTCAAAGTGGGTAAAACACATTTCTAGACAATTCGTTAATGGAAAATGTATAACTTTGTAGGGTAACACTGAACAAATGGCCGACCCACAGTAGTTATGCATTCACTTGCATTAATATGTTTTGGAGGGCAATGAACAGTGAGGGGACAGGAAGAGAAATAAATGAATTAGTAAAGTAGATTGAGAGTCTCTTATCGGAACTATAGCCAAGCTTTCATTTAATGGATTTATCTTCAATGGATTTTACTAAAATTTTTGGGATGAAGGGCTGCAATTTTAAAATGAAAGAACAATCATCTATTATGAGATGGAAGAAGCACTTGAGTCAGGAGGCTGTTCACAAACATCACAAGTGCACTTGCAATTAAAACATGTGAACAGTTTGTTAAAGCCTCCCTTCGGGCAGAATTTGTAAAAATGAATATAAAGGTCAGAGTGGGATGTATTTTAACAGAAGCCCACATAAGTGTGTCAGTCAGCGTAAGGTACTCAGCACTGATTGACATTCAAAATAAGCTTTTTTTTTTTACTGTTTGATAGTCCATATGCTTTACAACAATCAGCAACTAGACCTCAAAGAAATTATTATTCAAGAGCTTTTTATTGGTCGAATAGTAGGCACCAGACCGATATTGATGATACTTTTGTCTTTATGGTTTCATTTGGCAAATGAGAACTTCAAAAGGGGAAGAAAGATTGCTGTTACTGTCAGCACTTCTGCAGCTGTAAAACATTTTGCATGTACAAAAGCAGCCAAGTTAGGGAAAAAAGGGGATCAGCCGTATAAAGATGTAATATCTACAAAAGCCTCCATGTTAAAAAAATAAATAAATTAGGCTTGCCCCACCCCATTTTCATTTCAACATGAAATACTAGCAACACGAAGGCTCCTTTAAAGAGTAAGTAGCGGGGTCCCAAAAAATATAGCGTTACACGTCCCCAGTTGCTACAACTGTTTAAATAACGTCTCTTCAAAATGCCCACTCTAGTGCACTGATAGTGTAAGGATTATTGCCCACATTGTCAAGCAGGTAACACAGCAATAATGATCCATGATGTGGTACAGAACAGAAAAGACAGATCTCAAACCCCAGTGCACTAGAGCAGACATTTTGAAAAGAGTTTTGTAACAGACTTCAATGTTATACATGTCAAACGTTTTTAGGATGTTAACAATGAAAAGAAAAAATTACAGATACATTATTTAAACAGTTATAGCAACACGCTATGTTTTTCAGAACCCCGCCACTTACTCTAAGATATCACATCTTTATATGGACACTACCTTTATTTTAACTTGGCTGATTTTATGTGAAATGATTTTGGTCAGACTGTTTTAAATAGGATTTTGAGCAGGGACCATATGGTGAAGTCGCCGCAGAGTTATCCATCGATATCCATGGTCATTCCTGTTTTTTATCCAAACTCTTTCCTTGATTGGTTCTAGTTGATGAATATGACAGACTGACAGAATCACACATTATCATGAATTGGCTAAACATTGTTCTGTCCATTATGCTATTTACTTTAAGTGGTTGTCATTATATGATCCAAGTTTTCTGTAGCATTTGGTTGCAAAAGTAACTGACAAATTGAGCTGCAAGTATTTTAATGTAAGACATCCATTTTCTTACACAATTTGCTGAAATTACTGAAACCATCCCCCCAAACTGCACAAAAATGTATGAATTTATGTGGTCAAGTGATGTGTTCTGTGATCCACAAGATGCGTGCAACTACTCCCTCGTGGGAAAGGATCTCAGTGACTTCACTAGGAGCATGACAGTGGGGGCAACAGGCTTGTCCTGCAACACAATGGCTGTGTTGACACTCTCTCAGGTGTTCCTGGAATGGCAATGTGTTAAAAAAAAAAAAAAAAAAACCACCAGAAATCTCAACTCCAGTCACATGAGGGATCGAGCCTGCAGATGTGTGCAATGTATTGTGACAAGCAACAGACGTGTGAAAGAGGCCCATATCACATAAATCAAAATTGGTTGAGAGACGTGCATCTCCATTCAAACAATGCGCTGGGAGATGCAGCACATGCTCCTAAGTACTATTAACGCCAACCTGAATAGGTTTTATCCAGATGGTAGGAACTTAAGTACAAGATGTAAGTAAAATACAGAAACAAATATATTAGCATACACTACAAAATGCCATTTTAAAACTTTATATACAATTGTGGCAGAGTGGTTGCAGTGACGTCACGGACCAGGAAGGAGCATCACAAAAACAAAGGCAGCAAAGGTAGGTACGGGAATGAAACGTGTTTGCGTTCGGCTTTTAATAATAAATCAAATAATAAACAAAACGGCTCGATGGCCAAAATAAAGCAACAAACAAATACCGTGCGGTACAGCGGTAGCAGTTGCTCCGGGTGTATTCTCTCGCTCTACACAGTACTCCCATCTCTGGCTCAAAGGAAAATGCCCCGATTAGCCTGGAGCGGGTTCTTTTAAGCTGTGGCTGGAGCCTTAATTAATTATCAATAAAACAATTACCTTTGTGGAGGCTCCAGCCACATTCTCACAGGTTTTTAAATTAAAAGCAAACAATAAAAACACGACTTTCCCATCGTCCTAAATACAACTATAAAAATAATATTAATAATAATACAGGGGTACAGTGTACCCCATCACAACAGTGCATCATGCTCTTCAAGTACTCCCATACCCTTGTGTATTGACCCAAAATTCTGTACATTCCTTGGTTTAGTGTAAGCTGCAAAAACTATACTGCAGACTAAAGCTTGCTGGCCTTAGCTTTATAGAAATGAGATATGTAATCTATGGATGACACCTCCTGTTTACCAGTTAAGAAGCATATCCATAAATCTGAAGACAAGGACATGCTTATCCCAGTTTGGTAGCACTGAAAGGTTATGTATATCCGATGTCAGTATCTGCTCTACTGCTTCTGTTTGAATTATTAAGCCATAAACAGTATGTTGGAGTATCAAGTGCTGCATTGTATATCTGAATGATTGTGCAAAGGGTGTTTGAGTTCTGAAGAGCAAGATGGTTGCATAAAGTGTGCTAATGAGTGGAGGTGAAGGTGCCAGTAATCACATGTGCAATTAATCTCAATGGCCACATTTACAAAACTATTTGAGTGATTTTAGGACATGGTGTTCTATTACTCAAATTGTTTGGAATGAGATTATATATATATATATATATATATATTATATATATATATATATATATATATATATATATATATATATATATATATATATATATATATATATATATTATTTTGATTTAGTTTTTTACTTATTTTTGGAGAGATTTAGGAGAACATGGATTGCTTTTATAGACAAATTATATATTTCTCCACTAGGACTCAGTTACTAATGATTTATCAATACCTGACATGTTCATTTGGGCTCTCCATGTACCTGCTGCATGGGTTGCTGAGATGCATGCTGAGATGAAAGCATGAGCTTTCATCACTTGTCAACAGTTATGCTGTATTGCAATGGTGGGTTCTGGGGTCCAAAGACCTTATAGTAAAATGTTGAACCTCACAATACATTTTTTAACACATATGATAACATTGTAACTTGCTCTATAATGCCTTGTTAATATACTGATAATAACAGACATATAATTGTATTTTGTGCAGTCTGCAAAGGCTAATATAAGTCCACATTTTTACGATCACAGCACACTCACTATATACTGTAGTAACATCTCTTTCAGTTCTTTTATGTAGTAACAGTGTTTTGCTACTATATTTAAAGTGCATTTCTTTTTTAAATTACATTTTGCAAGTTTGAGTTATTGCATGACGGTACTTGTACTACATGGATTTATTACAATTTGAATGTGGTCATCAGTGTCTTTTGTTCAAAGCATATTCTTAACATCACATTTTTTGAAAATGGTTGCCAGGTTACTCTGTATCTCTGAACCTACATTCATTGCTGTAAGAATTTTCTCCGGGAGGCATCATTTTCATATTGAACTACTGTGAGAAACTGTGCTGTAGCAGTAATGCCTGTAGGGTTCTTAAATAGCATGACATTTAATGCGCTCTTTTTGAATATGCTCTGCTTTAAGGGACAAAGAGAAAATTCAATGCTTTTTTTTTTTTTTTTTTTTTTTTACAGTTGAATTGATATGTGCCAATTTTTTTAGGCACACAAGCGTTCATGAAAGGTGAGTGGCAATGGCATAGTCCCAATAGTTAACACTATGAGAGCCTCCTCTATTACCTCTGCCAGCAATCTCAATCCTAAATTTATTTTTTTAATACTGCTACAGTCTCGTGTTGAAACTTAACCATATCTTTTATGTTTATAAGTGTTCGGCGCCTTTGTATAAATATCAGAGGGGCTTTGTTGGGTCAGGCTGATATGTATAGTTTAATTTAATTAGTTTTACAAGTTATAAATCATTAAATATTGACGTATTGTGACAGAGAGCAAATTAATCCAAGTCAACAATTTCCCTCCCGACCTGTGAGGGCATGGTATAACAGGAACAGTGTGCCCCGGGCTGGATGGTTTGACAGTTCATTCCAGGGTCAGTTGGAAGTCGGCCATCCAAAAAGGGGGTGAAGCTACAATACTATAAGGCAGTGTCTTACTGCTGTAGGCAATGTGTCAGTCATGGATTGCCCTCACTACCAAAGGGGGCGTGACTGAACATATATCAGGGTGTGTGGCAGAGCAATCTGTTCCTTTGTTATGGTTATAAAAAGACCTGTGAAGAACAAGCAAAACTGAAAGCAATCGTGAGTGTTTTGTATTTGTTATTAACTGTTTCTTTTGTAATTAATATATGACTAAGCAAACTGGGAGCTGTCGCTGTTAAGCCAGCATCCAACCTGGATTAGAAACACTGCACCAGTCACACTTAACTGTGTATTCACCACCAGCATGGGAGTACCGTGAAAGGACTCAGAGCCATGCCGGGACATTGCCTTTGTGTGTTATTTCAGGACTGAAACCCTGTATTGTTTGGCTGTGCAATTACACATTGCTGTAAATAAATATCATATGGGAGATACTGAAATTGAAGAAGGGAACTATGAAAAAGACCTAGGAGTTTGTGTTGACTCAGAAATGTCTTCATCTAGACAATGTGGGGAAGGTATAAAAAAGGCCAACAAGATGCTCGGATATATTGTGAGAAGTGTTGAATTTAAAAATCGAGGGAAGTAATGTAAAAACTTTAAAATGCATTAGTAAGACCTCACCTAGAATATTGTGCTCAGTTCTGGTCACCTTGTTACAAAAAAGATATTGCTGCTCTAGAAAGAGCAAAGAAGAGCAACCAGAATTATCCTGGGTTTAAAAGGTATGTCGTATGCAGACAGGCTAAAAGAATTGAATCTATTCAGTCTTGAACAAAGAAGACTTCACGGCGATCTGATCCAAACATTCAAAATCCTAAAAGGTATAGACAATGTCGACCCAAGCGACTTTTTTGACCTGAAAAAAGAAACAAGGACCAGGGGTTTGAAATGGAGATTAGATAAAGGGGCATTCAGAACGGAAAATAGGAGGCACTTTTTACATAGAGAATTGTGAGGGTCTGGAACCAACTCCCTTGTAATGTTGTTGAAGCCGACACCCTGGGATCCTTCAAGAAGCTGCTTGATGAGATTCTGGGATCAATGAGCTACTAACAACCAAACAAGCAAGATGGGCTGAATGGCCTCTCGTTTGTAAACTTTCTTATGTTCTTATGTGAGAGTGAGGAGATTCACATTTCACTCGCAGTGCTGTGTGTGATTCTTCAGAGTCTGACATCACTACTTTAGTCAGATTGCTACATATGGTGTCCTACGTGGGATAAACAACGCCTTCAAGACGCAGGCCAGGAACAGTACTGCGGGTGAACATTTTTTTGAAAAACATTTTTGAAAAACATGGGGAGAAGGAACAAAGGGGGAAAGGAGGAAGCAGGGCTGTGGTGTCTCACCTGTGGCAAAACCGACCACACCACTATGCGCTGCTCTGTCCACATGGCCCTTCAGCCAATGTCCCAAAAGATGGGATGGGGGGGGGGGGGACACGGAGGAGCGGTTCCGCCGGAAGGCCAGGAATCTGGGACCAAATAGATATGACCATTGTGCCCCCTCTGTGAGGGTAAGCATTTATTTGCCCACTGTCCCTTCCGCAGTTATGCTCAAGCACTTCCCAGCGACAGAAGAAGAGCCGCACCAGTTCCCAGCGACAGAAGAAGAGCTGCACCTGTTCCCAGCGAGTGTGAGAGCTGCACTAGTCTCTAGGATTAGAGGTGGACGACCTGCTGCTCCCACCTCCACCGCTAGGGGGGGACTACATGCTCCTTCCACCTCCGCCGCCAGGGGGAAACTACATGTACAGGCTACAACCTACTGCATAGGCTGCTCAGGGGAGCATGGGGGAAAACAGCCCAGCCGCAGCGGCTGCGAAGAGGGCTAACCCTGCCGCAGCCACTGCCAGAGTGGCCAACCCCAGAACCACAACTGGTCCTGGCTCCATCTCCAGGGGGAGAAGTGGAGCTCCCGCTCTGTTTCTTCCGGGTCTGACTGTAACGGTCACCCTGCACAGTTGATAGGCAACTGTACTGTCCTCCCTTAGGAGATACTACTGGCCAAATATTTAAAACTAAATAAGGGTGACTGACAGTAAAACAGGGTCATCACAGTGCATCAATTTAACTAAACAAACACTGGTTTATTCCATGGAACACAAAGCTTGACAAAGAGAATCAGACTAAACAATTACAGTAGAAAACAACTAAATTAGGGACAGAGTGAAAAGGAAGAAAATAGTAAAAAGAAACCCAGGAAAACAGATTAGAAATGAATATACACAACAGAGCATATATAATATATCCACAACAAATTAACAATTACTGACACAGAGGATAATATACAGAATGAATGAACAATGCAACACAAAATATAAATCAACAAAATAGTATTGAAGTCCCAAAAAGTAACAAAAGAAAAGAAAAAACAACAACGATGGCCAAGTCAATGGAAAGAGCTCACCAAACCGGTATTGAAGTCCAGTTAATTACTTGGGATGAACGTGAACGATGATGTAGATGACTTCATGAGATGGAAAACGTTGAGAGTGATGAAATGGAGGCTTGATGAAAACTGAAGTTGCAAACAGTTCAGAACAGATGTACAAAAACATATAACCACACCCTCCAGCAAAAAACACAAAAGAAACTACACTACCTAATTAAGCAAAAAACTGTAACTAGACAAAAAAACTAAAGCAGCAGACAAAAAGAAAAACAAAGGCTAAAGAATAACATCTAGCTAACAGTATAAAGATTAGGTTACAAAAGGTAGACAGACTCTCCCACCAGGATGCTAGCTACAGGAGGAAAAAAACACACTCCCAACCCCCCCACAATCAGAGAAATAAGAGACAGGTGAAGATTGACTGTGTGAGAGGATGAAAATTTGAATGGGCCAATGGGGTGAAAGAAAGAAATAAATGGATACTGGGAAATGTAGTTTTTATAGGCTGGCCTGGCCAGGCTGCTGCCTTTACTTAAAGAGACAGGTGGGTGAAAATTACACCCACATATGTAGCAACAGTGCAACATGACGTCACTGCTCAAGCCAGCTTGCAATAGGGGCTTATGAGTTCAGGAGTTGTTATACAGTTTTAGTTGCCTCCAAAACACATGTAATGTAGGCTAGATCATCCAGCCTGTTTTTTAATAAGTATTTAAGTATGTGTTTAATAAGTTAGCTGAGAGCTAGATTTAAACCGAATTTCTTTGGCCAAGGGGTGTGTGTACTACTATATGAGAGACAGAGCAATGGTATACCACATCAGTGACCTGAAATCTCTCATTCAATCTAATTGGTGCTATGGTAATAGTCATATGTGCTGCTGCTGCCACAGTACTGTGGAAATAATGACTTTGGAAATTCTCCTGTAAAAACCCTTGTAAAGGTTTACTACAGTATTTTTGCACAGTATTTTTACAGTTTTACCATGCTTTTCCCATGGTTATACTATGTATTTACCATAGTTTACCCAGGTTTGCCATGTTTATCAATACAGTATGCTTTACCATACCTCTCTACTTACAATGCCTGTCTATATTCTATGATGCATTTGCTATGCTTTATTACATTTTGCAATGCTTTTACTATGGGAATGGCAGAAATTGCAGTTACTGTAAAAGCATCATTTTTCATCCTCCTTTGAGTTGCTTTTAACCTTTAATCACTAACAGCATGTCCTATTGAGTTTAGAAAATCTGTGCTCTGCGGGGAAACTGTCGCCTTCATGTGAAATTGTTCAAAAATACAGATTTTTTTTGAACAAAATTTCACAATAAGGAAAAGGATGAATCATTCTAAATGTGCCACTGAGCCAATTTTTCAGACGCTTCTAAGAATGCCATTTCCAATGTTAATAAAGCACATGCTTTTTGATTCCTTTTGAGTGGGTATTGGCAAGAGTATTAAAATACATCATGGCTCAAAAAAGCCAAACTAAATTGGATCTTTTTTGTTAAATTGAATGTTTTTATTTGTTTTGTTACAGTAAGTATATGAAAACACCTATAGAAACGGTAGAGATAAAGTCACTTATTTAATATAAACCATTGTCATTGTGAAGATTCCATATAAATATCTAACCATTTATAATGCATTCTTTTAGCAGTCTGTGTTGAATAATTAATTTGTCTGTTGTATCTGGAAGTTTGTTTAAATTACACCATCGAATAGGCAAAAAACACAGGTCATAAAGTGATGCTGTATTTTATGAGCTGGATCAATCCCTTTCACATAATTAGCCTTCTTCCAATCCTTGCCCTGACCACTTATTGAAGTCTATATCCTAACTGTAGCTCTAGATAGATAGATAGATAGATAGATAGATAGATAGATAGATAGATAGATAGATAGATAGATAGATTTAAATTAGGGCTTGTATAAAAAGGAGGAAAATTGTGTAAAAATCATAATTGTTGTCTTGTTTTGTACAAGGATTGCTGATCGAGTACTATGGATGTACATATGTATTTGGAACTGGAATGTTTATTTATTTGTTGTTTCAAATGACTGCCAAATGTGTGTCTGCAAAGTTACCCGTGTGCATTGTAGTAAAATCCAGCGTGGCGCATTTATCCCGGATAACATAATACATTGCTGATTTAGTTATAAACCTCAGGGTGTTTTTTGTTTCCGTGTTTGTGCATTGTTAATAATTCTGCTGTTTTGGGGTTACCCCAGAGTTGTTAAACTGTGCGTGTAATTGTGCTGCTCTGGCCCTTGTTTGACCGAGTTACCAAGTCCCTATATCTGTTTTACTAGGGTAATGGTATTTGTTACATTTACAAATATTAAAATAATAATAAAAATGGTTTTAAAAAGATCAAATTCCCATTGAGCATTGTGGAAGGGTGGTGGGCAAATCACTGATACCAGGAGACAGTATTTTATTTGTAACGCCGCTCAGGCGCACTGATTTATTGCGTCCAGGAGATGGCGTTGTTGTCCGTGGACTGGATACTGGCGACAGTAACCAGCACCACGGCTTGTACCACAACAGGTACACAAGCAAGGGCACAACAAGTGCTCGTAAATAATAATGAAAACCAAAGGCGAAAGAAAAAGGGAAAATAAAACACAGTAATAAAACTACAAATAAAAGTTCTGCTTACACAGTGCCCCCACTGCCGCTAAGCCGGTCAGCACGAGCCTCCGTCCTACGCTAGCTTGCTTTACACTGGGATGGCCGGAGTTCCCCCTATAACTAAACCCGTCCCCTTGGGTGTGTAGCCACGTATTTTATTTTGATTTCTCTTTTAATTATTTTCAGGCCGGCTGTTATCCCCAGCCCGACTTGCCTCGTTTTCCTCCTTTTATCACCTGACGTCTGCGGTCAGGGTCACGGTGTGTTCCCCACACGGCCCCCGAGTGCACCTAAAGCACCGTTCTTAAGGGCCGAGCAATCTCCCAAGACCCCCTCTCAGCCACTCAGAGAGAGGAAAGCACACACACCCTCTTCCCCACCTCTCCGTGTCATCGCCATGACTGACAGGCGGATCATAGGAGACTGCTGCCCTCTACCACAGCAATACGCATGTGCCAGATAGTCAGTCCAGGCCTCCCCTGCTACAAGCATATATATATATATATATATATATATATATATATATATATATATATATATATATAGATTCTATCGATTTAAGTCTTACTATGCAGGATAGACGTTATATGATTGTTACCTTTATTAAAAATGTGCATTCATTAATCTATCAATTAATCAACTAATGCCCATGAATTAACCAGTCAAAATTTTCAATCGAGTGACAGCCCTAATTAAAATATATACATGGAATGATGCAGCTGGTATTGCTGTACTCTAAGATACAAATACAGTAAATGTTTATTAGACTAGTAAAATCTTTATGTTTGGAGTTGATTTTCTGTTAAATAAATCATGGTGACCTCATTTAATCAATGGCTCGGGACACAGGAGTGTTGACACATGACACCTCTCCCAGCAAGGTCAATTTGAATCTGTCCATGATCTGTTTACAGTAGGACTAAGAATGGAGATTTTCTGGGTGGTTTACAACACAGCACACTGCTTTAAGATTGTACTTAGTTTACAGTGGGGACTTTTAAAAAATGTTATTTGTGCATTTGCTGTAATAAGAATTGAATGCATGGCTAAAAAAAAGAAATCACTGTGTGTGATGTACTGGTGGGGTGCCTGGAACTACATTGATTAAGACAGAGTAATTAGATCTTATTCATTCTGCCATGGTCTCTTGGGCCATATGGGTCAAACCAATATCAATTGATATTCTTGTATTAGGCTTCATCAATCCAAGAGGGTTGCTGGCTTTGTAAACAACACAATTACCTCAGAAAGGAGGAGATCCGAAGGTCCTTGTCCCTGTATCATTGAGATATTATGGATATACCTACTGGACCCCGCCCACACTCCAGCATGGTGTATTTATGATCAACGTGGAACCTCAATAAAAGGCTAGTTTATTTATTGCATTTATATAGTGGTTTTTATACAAACGCATCAAAAGCACTGTACAGGACATAGCAGAAAAAAGAACAAACCACAATACATTTGTATAGCATGTCACACATACAACTGCTATAATCAGGCCATTTAAATAACATATTTAAATAACAGTATACACATAATACAAAAGCATAATAAGATAAGAAAGCCATTTTATAAAACTGCGTCTTTAGTCTTGACTTGAAAACTGTAACGATCCCAGCTTCCCTGACAAACGAAGGCAGAGCATTCCATAATTTAGGAGCTCTACAAGAAAAAGCCCTACCTCCTGTGTTGCTTTTGTTGACCCAAGGAATAACCAGCAGCCCCGCATCCTGTGATCTCAGAGTGCAGTTTGGAAGATACAGGGTCAGTAACTCCTGCAAATAACTGGGTGCTAATACATTCAGGGCCTTGTAAGTTAACAGCAAAATCTTAAAATCAGTTCTATACTGCACAGGGAGCCAGAGTAAAGAGGCCAAAACAGGGGTAATATATTCAAGCACAGGTATTCTGAACAAGCTGCAAGCGGGATACCACACGTTTTGGGACACCAGAAAAAGGTGCATTACGATAATCAATTCTAGATGAAACAAAGGCATGCATTAGAACATAAGAAGAAGAACATAAGAAAGTTTACAAACGAGAGGAGGCCATTCGGCCCATCTTGCTCGTTTGGTTGTTAGAAGCTTATTGATCCCAGAATCTCATCAAGCAGCTTCTTGAAGGATCCCAGGGTCTCAGCTACAACAACATTACTGGGGAGTTGGTTCCAGACTCCAATGATTCTCTGTGTAAAAACGTGCCTCCTATTTTCTGTTCTGAATGCCCCTTTATCTAATCTCCATTTGTGATCCCTGGTCCTTGTTTCTTTTTTCAGGTCAAAAAAGTCCCCTGGGTCAACATTGTCAATACCTTTTAGAATTTTGAATGCTTGAATCAGATCACCGCGTAGTCTTCTTTGTTCAAGACTGAATAGATTCAATTCTTTTAGCCTGTCTGCATACAACATGCCTTTTAAACCTGGAATAATTCTGGTTGCTCCCCTTTGCACTCTTTCTACAGCAGCAATATCCTTTTTGTAGCGAGGTGACCAGAACTGAACAAAATATTCTAGGTGAGGTCTTACTAATGCATTGTAAAGTTTTAACATTACTTCCCTTGATATAAATTCAACACTTCTCACCGAGCATCTTGTTGGCCTTTTTTATACCTTCCCCACATTGTCTAGATGAAGACATTTCTGAGTCAACCTAAACTCCTAGGTCTTTTTCATAGATTTCTTCTTCAATTTCAGTATATCTCATATGGTATTTATAATGCACATTTTTATTGCATGTGTGCAGTACCTTACACTTTTCTCTATTAAATGTAATTTACCATGTGTCTGCCCAGTTCTGAATGCTGTCTAGATCATTTTGAATGACCTTTGCTGCTGCAGCAGTGTTTGCCTATTTTTGTGTCGTCTGCAACACAAGTTTGCTTACTATACCAGAATCTAACTCATTAATGTAGATTAGGAATAGCAGAGGACCTAATACTGATGCCTGTGGTACTCCACTGGTTACCTTGCTCCATTTTGAGGTTTCTCCTCTAATCAGTACGTTCTGTTTTCTATATGTTAACCACCCTAATCCATGTGCATGCATTTCCTTGAATCTCTACTGCGTTCAGTTTGAGAATAAATCTTTTATGCAGGACTTTGTCAAAAGCTTTCTGGAAATCTTAATAAACCATGTCATATGCTTTGCAATTATCCATTGTCGATGTGGCAAGGCGTGTTGCAGTGTGCAGGTGTAGAGGTGATGCAGTGTTCAAGATAATGACAGACAACAAAGTACAGTACTGGTGAAATGGTGGTTTTAATTTGTAATCCAATAGTCTGATGACAACAGTAAACAATAAATGGAGGCCTGGCACTACACAACGATGTGTGCTGCTCAGCTAAATAAACACGGGGTTCAGTCCCGAAATAATAAGCACAGTATTTAAACACACACAACACACAAACACGAGTCCAGGTCCAGGGCGAGTGCTATTAGTGCTTGTGGTGCTAATACAATTTATCCATGAACAATAGTGCAGTGTTGTCCGGGTTTGTGCTGGCCTTAAGTCGTCTAATAAATAACAAACAGTACAATTAGAACCGACAAAACAAACAAACACTAAACACTCACGTTACTATTTCGCTGGTCCTTGAGCGTTCTCTTAACAATAAACAAAGGAACAGATCTCCTAGCTACGCCCCCTTTTGTACCTTCAGTCACGCCCCCTTGGTTAGCGACTGCAACCGTCTCTCCTTCAATCCACGTTGCCACATCGCTTTCTCTCTGGAGTGATGACTTAATGTAACGCAGCTGTGCCCCCTTTCTAGATGGCCGACTTCCACCTAACCCTGGGAATGAATTGTCAGGCCATCCAGTCCAGGGCACTCTGTTCCCTTTACACTGTGTCCTCACAGATCGGGAAGAAGATCTGTCAACAAGAATCATTTTATTTCTGTCACAATCCTCAAAAAATCAAACAGGTTAGTTAGACATGATCTCCCTTTCCTAAAACCATGCTGATGTCTCCCAGGATACTATTACCAAATTGGTAATTTTCCATGTTGGATCTTATTATAGTTTCCATAAGTTTACATATAATAGAAGTCATGCTTATTGGTCTGTAGTTACCTGGTTCAGTTTTGTCTCCCTTTTTGTGGATCGGTATTACGTTTGCAATTCTGCAGTCTGTCGGTACAACCCCTGTGTCAAGAGACTGTTACATGATCTTGGTTAGCGGTTTGTAAATAACTTCTTTCATTTCTTTGAGTACTATTGGGAGGATCTCATCTGGACCAGGGGATTTGTTTATTTTAGGAGCTCCTGGTCCCTTTAACACTTATTCCTCTGTTATGCTAAAGTTATTTAAAACTGGATAGGAACAGGTCGACATGTGGGGCATGTTGTCTGTGTCCTCCCTTGTAAAAACTTGTGAAAAGTAATCATTTAATATATTTGCTATTTTTTTCTCTTCGTCTATGATTTTGCCATTTGTATCTCTTAGACAGTTTACTTCCTCCTTGAATGTTCTTTTGCTGTTATAATATTGGAAAAACTTTTTGGAATTGGTTTTAGCCCCCTTAGCAATATTGATTTCTATCTCTCTCTTGGCCTTTCTAACTTCCTTTTTGACTTGCATTTGCAGTTCCAAGTACTCTTTCTGTGTACTTTGTTCTTGGTCCCTTTTAAACGCTCTGTAAAGTTCCTTTTTTTCTCTGAATATATTTTTTACCCTTGCAGCCCCATTTTGGCCATTTTGTTTTAGATTTAGATTTGTCTACTTTTGGGATGTAATTGTTTTGCGCTTCTAGGATTACATTTTAAAAAAAAACAGCCATCCTTTTTCTGTGGATGTTTTCTCTGTTTTACTCCAATCTACTTCTGTTAGTCTCTGTTTCATTCCTTCATAGTTTGCCCTTCTAAAATTGTAAACCTTAGCTTTAATCATTACTTTTTAGGTTTTAAGAAGCACTTCAAATGAGACCATGTTGTGGTCTGAGTTTGCCAATGGTTCTCTGACCTCTGTTTTAGTTATTCTGTCTTTGTTATTTGAAAAAACTAAATCAAGGCATGCTTCCCCTCTAGTTGGTGCCTTGACAAATTGCATTAGGAAGCAGTCAATTGTCATTGCCAACATTTCAATTTCATCCGTCGTGCTCCAGTCGTGCATTACAATAATCAGTTCTAGATGAAACAAATGCATGCATTAGTGTCTCAGAATCAGATACAGAAATAATTGGTCTAAGTTTGGCTATGTTTCTCAAATGGTAAAAAGATACTTTAGTAACTTCCCTAATATGAGTCTCAAATGAGAGCTCAGGATCAAAGATGACCCCCAAACTCTTAATTTCTAGTTTAAGTTTTGATGAGAGACTGCAAGGGTTGAGCTCATGTAATCCCACATTTCCTTTTAGTTGGTTCTGTGAGCCCACTAGCATAACCTCTGTTTTATCTGAATTCAACATTTCTGTGACATCGAATGCTTGATGTCTGTAAGGCAATTATCTAATAACACCCAGGCAGAATAAAATTCCTGGATTTAGGGACAAATATAGCTGGGTATCATCAGCATAGCAATGGAAGTTGAAGACAAGAGCCAATCTTCATTTTCATTATTTGAACCCAGTGTTGCACTTAATCCCCATATTTGGCTTAAAAAAAGGTACAGCTAGTGATAAACCTAATGATCCTTGTGAACCCGGTCAGACGAACCAGCGTGAGAGAGAAAAGAACCTCAACGGGCACAAGCCTGGATTTAAATGGCCAAGAGCTTGTGAGAAAACTGCGTGAGACACAGTAAACACAGATCTCTGTTTTGAGTTGGAAAGGTTAAGTGGAACAGTTGAAAAGAAGCTGGATAAATTTGGGAACATCATCTACGTATATGGAAGTGAGACGTTTGGAGTTTGAAAAAAGGAAGGAAAAAGTACAAACTATTCCTGGAAAGTCTAGACGGCAGCAGGAAATTGAGATTAGAGAAAGGAGGCAGCTGAGGAAGCAATGGAGACGAGCAGAACAAAGTCAGAAGGAGGGACTCGATCTGTTACAAAGGGTCATAAAAGATAAGCTTGCAACATTGTGCAGAGCTGAGCGCCTACGGAAACACTACAAAAAGAAGGAGCGTGCGAGAACTAACTTTTATAAAGATCCATTCAAATTTGTAAAGAAGTTATTCACCAGTGAGAAACATGGCACACTAAAATCATCTAAGTTTGAGCTGGAAAGATATTTGGAGGAAACACATACAGATTCAAAAAGGCAGGAGCCTATGGCAATTCCTTCAGACATCCCATCTATTAATCCACCAGAATACCAAATGGAGGACTGTGCACCTAAGTGGAAAGAAGTAGAGCAAGCTGTGAAAAAAGGGCTTCATCATCTCCAGGGCCTAATTGAGTTCCGCACAGAGTGTGCAAGAATGCTTCAGGAGTTCTAAAAATCCTGTGGAAATTGATGAAAGTGGCATGGGAAAAACAGGTTGTACCAAGAGCATGGCGCTGAGCAGGTGGAGTCTTTATACCAAAAGAAAGAGATTCTACAAGCATCAGTCAGTTTCACCCTATTTCCCTATTAACCCTTTGCGGTCCTATGTCAGACCTGGTACAACATGGACCTGGTACAACCCTGTCCGACATCATCATCAAAAAGATGCAAAAAACAGGTCTCTATTCGTTTTTTTCTCCGGAAAAAGACGAGAAAACCATTCAATGGCCGAGTGAGACCAATAAGAGCCGAGAGAAGCCGAAATTTTTTTTTAAAAAAATAAAGAGCGTATCTCATGAATACTGATAGACCCGACACCACATAGATAATACGGACATAAACAAACAAGATAGCTGCTTCCGCATCCAGCGCTGAAAGAACATCACAGACATTTGCAGAGCTTTTTTTTAGATATTATAGTAATAAAATAACGACTTGGATCACATTATTGAGGAGTTTGGTGATAAAATGAGTGATCAAGAGATGATTTATCAGTATGTACTTGTGGGAGGGTAGTAGGTGGAGCTTTAGGGAAGGACCAGAAATGACAGCACACAGGAGCCGGAAATGATGTTTAGTCCTTGAAGCCCTGTACCATCCATGGTATCGGGGCAGGATTTTATTTTAGAAAACAATGAAAATAGAACAGTCCAGTATTGCAAAAAATAAACAAGAATAAACCATCTGGAATACCAGCAATGGTAAACTCAGGTTTTCAAATAAAAAGAATAAACAAAAACGTCACAGTTACAAAAAGCAAAGGAAGCACTGGGTTTCTCAGAGCTACTGCAGAGGGTTTCCTCTCATCGCCTCTTGGCTCCCTTCCACGGGTTAATGGCTTGTCCTGGGTCTTCCTCACTGCGGTAATCCACCAAAGTTTCCCCAAAGCTTCAATTTTCTGTGAATTACAGCAGTTGGATGAAAACAAAACAACAACAGCACAGCACTTGTTTTCAGTTCAGGACAGGGAGGCCGAATGGCAAAACCATACTGCTTAAATACTGCCAAGTCCCACCCCTGCAATCAGCATCCACACCACACCAGCCAATCGACAAGAACAGCACAGCTGATTGCAATGATGGGACCTGACGGCAGCATGGTTCCACCTTGGGCCAAGATGTCCGCCCGACCCGGAACTTCCTGTATGGTCAGAGTTCAGCCTCCTGACCCAATCACGGCCAACCCTACACAGCGCTGCCGGTGGTCGGGAGGGCAAATTACGACAGGGACTCTTTTCAATCCTGTCACATCCCCCCTCAGAGTGGAGCCGTAGGCACACTCGCCAACTAACTCCCTAAATGACCCCCTCCCTTGAAAAAAATCAGCATTTTGATGCTCCTTACCCGAACGATGTTTAACAGTAAAGTCAAAGGGTTGCAGCGCCAGACTCCACCAAGTAATCCGGGCATTCGTGTCCCTCATCATGTTTAGCCACTTAAGAGGAGCGTGATCTGTGACAAGAGTGAAGGACCAACCCAGGAGATAATATCGAAGAGAGTTTGTGGCCCATTTAATGGCCAGGCACTCCTTCTCAATAACTGAGTAGTTGCGCTCCCTCTGAGCCATTTTCCTGCTAATGTATAGCACAGGGTGTTCTACCCCATCAATCTCCTGGGACAAGACTGCCCCCAGACCGACATCCGAGGCGTCTGCCCGGAGGATGAATTCCCTGTCGAAATCTGGTGACACTAGTGCAGGGGCTTGGCAAAGTATCTGCTTTATCGTGTCAAACGCTCCCTGACACTCATCTGACCATTTTACAGCGTTTGGGGTGCTCTTCTTAGTGAGGTCAATCAAGGGGCTAACAATGGTGGAAAACTCGGGGATAAAATGGCGATAATAGCCTGCCAGCCCCAAAAGTGACCTCACTTGAGCCTTGGTTCGCGGGACCTGAGTGTCCACCAAGGCCTGGACCTTGGAAGCCACTGGTTTCACCCGACCATTACCCATGCTAAAGCCAAGATATTGGGTCTCTTGTTTGCCAAACGCTCATTTGCCTAGGTTGACTGTTAGCCCCGCCTCCCTCGGCAGGACAGCCGCTAATCTATCAAGGTGCTCCTTCCAGGTAGAGCTAAATATAACCACGTCATCAATATACGCTGCCGCATACTGATGATGGGGACATAACACCTTGTCCATCAGTCTCTGGAAGGTAGCTGGGACCCCATGCAACCCGAAGGGCATGGTCTTGAAATGAAACAAGCAATCCGGGGTAGCAAATGCGGTTTTCTCCTTGGAGCTGTGTGTTAACAGGATCTGCCAATATCCCTTTGTCAGGTCCAGAGTGGACAAGAACCTCGCCTTACCCAGTCTGTCGAGGAGCTCATCCACTCGGGGCATGGGGTACGCATCGAACTTGGAGATAGCGTTCACCTTTCTAAAGTCCACACAGAAACAAGTGGAGCCATCCTTCTTAGGTATCATTACCACGGGACTACACCATTCGCTCTGGAAAGGCTACACTACTCCCAGCTCGAGCATACTGGCCACTTCCCGGCGCATTCCACCCCGCCGACGCACCCGAACACCTGGCGGAGTAATAATGGCATGTTCAATAATGTCAGTTCTACCGGGCAACTCAGAAAAAAACATCACTGAATTCCTCAATTAATTGGCCCAGCTCCTGTTTCTGATGGGGAAGTAACTGTTTCCCCATCGAAATCTCAGTTGTTTGACCAGGTGGCCCCGCCTCAGGACCAAAATCCTCCTCGGGGCTATCATTAGCAATAAACAGGGCTTCTCTGTCTCTCCAAGGTTTTAACAAATTTACATGATAAATTTGGAGAGGTTTTCGATGGTCGGGCTACCTGATTTCATAATTGACTCTCCCTATAGCCCGAACCACCTCATAAGGCCCCTGCCACTTGGCAACAACTTAGATTCGGCTGTGGGAAGGAGCAGCAGTACCTTATCTCCAGGTCGAAAAGTCTGAATTCTTGCTTTTTGATTGTACTGCTGCTGATGCTGAGCATTGCGCAGGTTCTCTTGAGCCAAACGACCGACTAATTCTAAGAGATCTTGTAGCAGTAGTACGTATTTGACTACATTTATAGAAGTAGAGGTTTGGTCCTCCCACCCTTCTCGCACAAGATCGAGAATGCCTCGGGGTTGTCTCCCATACAGCAGCTCAAACGGGGAGAACCCTGTTGAACTCTGTGGCACCTCTCTCACTGCAAACATCAGGGAGGGGAGGAGTTTTGCCCAATGTTTTTGTTCCTGGTTCACAAATCGCCTCAGCATCTGCTTCAGGGTCTGATTAAACCTTTCCACCAGGCCATCTGTCTGCGGATGGTAGACAGAGGTCCTGATGGGATGGATTTTCAAAACTTTGTACACTTCTTTGAGGGTATCGGACATGAAGTTGGTTCCCTGATCCGTCAGAATCTCTTTGGGCACCCCTACTCTAGCAATAATCTTAACTAGTTCTTTAGCAATGGCGACGGCACTAGCGGAGCGCAGTGGCACCACCTATGGATATCGAGCAGCATAATCCACCATTACTAGAATGTGCATATATCCAGAGTTGGCAGGATGCACTGGGCCCACTATGTCCATTGCTATGCGAATGAAGGGAGTACAAACCAGGGGCAGTGGGACCAGCGGGGCCGGGAGAACCCGCCCCGGCGCTACTCTCTGGCAATCGGGACACTCCACTACATATTTCCTCACATCCACGTTAGATTCCGGTATAGTAAGCAAACTTTTTAAATTTGCAAATGACACAAAAATGGAGGAGTGGCAAACACTGTTGCAGCAGCAAAGGTCATTCAAAATGATCTAGACAGCATTCAGAACTGGGCAGACACATGGCAAATGACATTTAATAGATAAAAGTGTAAGGTACTGCATGCAGGCAATAAAAATGTGCATTATAAATATCATATGGGAGATAGTGAAATTGAACAAGGAATCTATGAAAAAACCTTGGAGTTTATGTTGACTCAGAAATGTCTTCATCTAGACAATGTGGGGAAGCTATAAAAACTCATCTAGAATATTGTGTTCAGTTCTGGTCACCTCGTTACAAAAAGGATATTGCTGCTCTACAAAGAGTGCAAAGAAGAGCGACCAGAATTATCCCAAGTATAAAAGGCATGTCGTATGCAGACAGGCTAAAAGAATTGAATCTATTCAGTCTTGAATAAAGAAAACTACACAGTGATCTGATTCAAACATTCAAAATTCTAAAAGGTATTGACAATGTTGACCCAGGGGACTTTTTCGACCTGAAAAAAGAAACAAGGACCAGAGGTCACAAATGGAGATTAGATAAAGGGGCATTCAGAACAAAAAATAGGAGGCACTTTTTTACACAGAGAATTGTGAGGGTCTGGAACCAACTCCCCAGTAATGTTGTTGAAGCTGACACCCTGGGATCCTTCAAGAAGCTGCTTGATGAGATTCTGGGATCAATAAGCTACTAACAACCAAACAAGCAAGATGGGCCGAATAGTCTCCTCTCGTTTGTAAACCTTCTTATGTTCTTAAGATCGGCTGGCAAGACCTATGGACAATGGAATAGAGCAGGATCAGTTTCCTCATCAGATCAACATATGATGTTCTCCCATCATCACAGAACCTAAACCTCTGGGTGGGTGAGAAGCCTTCATATCCTTTGTGTTCATCACCTGCAACATTAAGGCACATTTTGACAGGATTTAAGGTGGGTCTTAGCCAAGGATGGTTTACTTGGCACCATGACCAGGTGCTGCGATGTTTGGCCTTAGCATTGGAAGACAAGCGTAACATGACCAATAAGTTGCTACCAGTTCCATCAAAACATTACACACAAAATACAATATTCCTCCCTCCAGGAGAGCAACCAACAAAAAAAGGTGTTAAAATCAAGCCTCGTCCAGGACAACTGGAAGCTGCTAGAGACTGGAAAATGCTGGCAGATGTTGGTCAACGGCTTATTTTTCCACCTGAGATTGCCACCACTAACCTTCGACCAACCATTGTTTTGTGGTCTTGATCAGCATGCCTTGTTCATCTGGTATAGTTAACAGTGCCATGGGAGGATGCTGTGGATGAGGCGTATGAAAGGAAGTACAGTGCCTTGCGAAAGTATTCGGCCCCCTTGAACTTTGCAACCTTTTGCCACATTTCAGGCTTCAAACATAAAGATATGAAACTGTAATTTTTTGTGAAGAATCAACAACAAGTGGGACACAATCATGAAGTGGAACGAAATTTATTGGATATTTCAAACTTTTTAACAAATAAAAACTGAAAAATTGGGCGTGCAAAATTATTCAGCCCCTTTACTTTCAGTGCAGCAAACTCTCTCCAGAAGTTCAGTGAGGATCTCTGAATGATCCAATGTTGACCTAAATGACTAATGATGATAAATAGAATCCACCTGTGTGTAATCAAGTCTCCGTATAAATGCACCTGCACTGTGATAGTCTCAGAGGTCCGTTTAAAGCGCAGAGAGCATCATGAAGAACAAGGAACACACCAGGCAGGTCCGAGATACTGTTGTGGAGAAGTTTAAAGCCGGATTTGAATACAAAAAGATTTCCCAAGCTTTAAACATCCCAAGGAGCACTGTGCAAGCGATAATATTGAAATGGAAGGAGTATCAGACCACTGCAAATCTACCAAGACCTGGCCGTCCCTCTAAACTTTCAGCTCATACAAGGAGAAGACTGATCAGAGATGCAGCCAAGAGGCCCATGATCACTCTGGATGAACTGCAGAGATCTACAGCTGAGGTGGGAGACTCTGTCCATAGGACAACAATCAGTCGTATACTGCACAAATCTGGCCTTTATGGAAGAGTGGCAAGAAGAAAGCCATTTCTTAAAGATATCCATAAAAAGTGTCGTTTACAGTTTGCCACAAGCCACCTGGGAGACACACCAAACATGTGGAAGAAGGGGCTCTGGTCAGATGAAACCAAAATCGAACTTTTGGCAACAATGCAAAACGTTATGTTTGGCGTAAAAGCAACACAGCTCATCACCCTGAACACACCATCCCCACTGTCAAACATGGTGGTGGCAGCATCATGGTTTGGGCCTGCTTTTCTTCAGCAGGGACAGGGAAGATGGTTAAAATTGATGGGAAGATGGATGGAGCCAAATACAGGACCATTCTGGAAGAAAACCTGATGGAGTCTGCAAAGACCTGAGACTGGGACGGAGATTTGTCTTCCAACAAGACAATGATCCAAAACATAAAGCAAAATCTACAATGGAATGGTTCACAAATAAACATATCCAGGTGTTAGAATGGCCAAGTCAAAGTCCAGACCTGAATCCAATCGAGAATCTGTGGAAAGAACAGAAAACTGCTGTTCACAAATGCTCTCCATCCAACCTCACTGAGCTCGAGCTGTTTTGCAAGGAGGAATGGGCAAAAATTCAGTCTCTCGATGTGCAAAACTGATAGAGACATACCCCAAGCGACTTACAGCTGTAATCGCAGCAAAGGTGGCGCTACAAAGTATTAACTTAAGGGGCTGAATAATTTTGCACCAATTTTTCAGTTTTTATTTGTTAAAAAGTTTGAAATATCCAATAAATTTCGTTCCACTTCATGATTGTGTCCCACTTGTTGTTGATTCTTCACAAAAAATTACAGTTTCATATCTTTATGTTTGAAGCCTGAAATGTGGCAAAAGGTCGCAAAGTTCAAGGGGGCCGAATACTTTCGCAAGGCACTGTAACTTCGGTATGCTCAACTAGCTGCTGAAGCAGAACAGCGAAGATGAAGAGTCCGGGTTTACCCAGTGGAGGTGGGTTGTCGAGGATTTATGGCACACTCTACAACCCAGTTTCTCAGAGATGTCGGGTTCAGTGGTCAAGAATTGTGTCGCACAGTGAAGAACTTATCTGAATCAGCAGAAAGGAGCAGCAACTGGCTGTGGTTTAGACGGAAAGATTATGGCTGGGGATCTCAAGCACAATAGAAAGTAACGCTGATGTACAGGTAAGTAAGCTGGGCTGAGTTGAGTGGGGAACGGAGGGAGGGTGATACTGGGATTCCAGAATCACCGTCAAGCCCTCTTGAGGTGTCGTGGGCTAATTGACGAAACACTGAGGATGGAAGGTGCCCACTTGAAGACCCCAGAGATGTACCCTACTTAGCTCAATCCAGAAGGTTGTCATGCTGATGCGCTGGAAAGACTGAAATGTGGTTGATCCCCGGAGCCAGCATCGCAGCCGTTGTGTGTGCTGATGCGCTGGGGAGGCAAAATAAGCTGATCCCTGGAGCCAGCATTACACTTCAGCCATCAACACCAGGCAGAAGGATATCTACATAATCAGATGGAAAGAAACGCAAATGGATGGAGATGCAGATGGATCACATTAGTTTACTGTAAAGCTACGTCTTATTGGTGCTTATCTTGGCGAGAACCGAGTTCAAATCAGGATGAAGTTTTAACATCTACTCTCATGTAATGGAAATCATAACAGAAAGAAAGGGCTACGGTTATGTTGTACTGAGTACCAAGTACAAACGAGTATCCATAACGAGTGTGAGAATGAGTATGAGGAATACCAAGCTTACTATTCATACCCGTTTTTAGGACCCTTCTAGTTTTAGCCATGTCCACTTCCTGTGGTAAAAATACATAATTAGTACTTCAAAACTATTTTAAAAGAACTCTCTCAAACAATTGATAACCACGCATAATCTATTATCACTAGAAGCCCCGCAGCAGTTATTTTGGCGGTTTTTGGTTTTAAAATGTAATTTTCTCCAGTCATGTAACACATATGGGGCTGCGCGTTCGTGTACCTTTCTGTCCGTATGTATTAAATATTCTCACAAAGCATGAAATGTGGGAGTGTAGAAATAAAGGAGATATATTACATTATACCTATTTTTATTTAGCAGTCCGCAATGTGTTTAGCTGTAATCAGATTAGTCTCTACTCTCTGCCTGAGTGCATGACTAACAGTCTATTGTTTTCAATCAGCCTTTTGAAGGCTGGCGCCTGATTGCCAACTGTGCTGCTTTGGTCAGTCAATTAGCCTCGGGACTAGTAAAAATAAATACCAGAGACTGTGGAGTTGATGTTTTGGATCAGCTGACATGGAAGTATTCCGTGAAAGCTGTCTCCCGACGGTGGTCTGTTCAGGTGTTTTACAATGTATTGGACCTAGCAGCCATCAACTCCTGGGTACTTTACAAAGAATGCATGGAGAAGAATTTACCAAGAAGAGAATATATTTTACAGTTAGCACAGGAACTTTGCAAAAAGTATTTAGAACAGAGGGAGACTGCCAAGCATGTACCCACAGCTGAAGCTGCCAACCCCCGCGGAGAGCCGCAAGAGATGCCAATGCCAGGTTGGCAAGTGCAAGAAAAATAAAACTTCAGATAGCTGTTCCCTGTGCAGAAAGGCGATGTGGAGAAGCGCATTATCTGTGTTGATTGTGAACAGCCTTAGACTCAAGGTAAAGGAATAATTTTTCATCAAAAAAAAGAAAAATAAATTAGCCTTTTTTAATAACTTCTTGTGCTGTGCGCTTCTGTGAAATGTTTTTTTTATCTACATTGTTCAGTTGCTTTTGCTCATCTGATAATAAACCGATTGTTGTTGAAAAGTTAAAAATGTATTGCTATCGTTTCAGTTTTATAAATATGTTGTAACCGATGTCTGTTCAGATATTCATTTATTCAAATGTTCATTTATTTACATTTTCTTGTTTTGATTTGTAAAATAAATGTATATATATATATATATATATATATATATATATATATATATATATATATATATATATATATATATATAATTATTATTATTATTTATTTCTTAGCAGACGCCCTTATCCAGGGCGACTTACAGTCCATTTCAAGAATATATATATATACAGTGCCTTGCGAAAGTATTCGGCCCCCTTGAACTTTGCAACCTTTTGCCACATTTCAGGCTTCAAACATAAAGATATGAAACTGTAATTTTTTGTGAAGAATCAACAACAAGTGGGACACAATCATGAAGTGGAACGAAATTTATTGGATATTTCAAACTTTTTTAACAAATAAAAAACTGAAAAATTGGGCGTGCAAAATTATTCAGCCCTTTACTTTCAGTGCAGCAAACTCTCTCCAGAAGTTCAGTGAGGATCTCTGAATGATCCAATGTTGACCTAAATGACTAATGATGATAAATAGAATCCACCTGTGTGTAATCAAGTCTCCGTATAAATGCACCTGCACTGTGATAGTCTCAGAGGTCCGTTTAAAAGCGCAGAGAGCATCATGAAGAACAAGGAACACACCAGGCAGGTCCGAGATACTGTTGTGGAGAAGTTTAAAGCCGGATTTGAATACAAAAAGATTTCCCAAGCTTTAAACATCCCAAGGAGCACTGTGCAAGCGATAATATTGAAATGGAAGGAGTATCAGACCACTGCAAATCTACCAAGACCTGGCCGTCCCTCTAAACTTTCAGCTCATACAAGGAGAAGACTGATCAGAGATGCAGCCAAGAGGCCCATGATCACTCTGGATGAACTGCAGAGATCTACAGCTGAGGTGGGAGACTCTGTCCATAGGACAACAATCAGTCGTATACTGCACAAATCTGGCCTTTATGGAAGAGTGGCAAGAAGAAAGCCATTTCTTAAAGATATCCATAAAAGTGTCGTTTACAGTTTGCCACAAGCCACCTGGGAGACACACCAAACATGTGGAAGAAGGGGCTCTGGTCAGATGAAACCAAAATCGAACTTTTGGCAACAATGCAAAACGTTATGTTTGGCGTAAAAGCAACACAGCTCATCACCCTGAACACACCATCCCCACTGTCAAACATGGTGGTGGCAGCATCATGGTTTGGGCCTGCTTTTCTTCAGCAGGGACAGGGAAGATGGTTAAAATTGATGGGAAGATGGATGGAGCCAAATACAGGACCATTCTGGAAGAAAACCTGATGGAGTCTGCAAAAGACCTGAGACTGGGACGGAGATTTGTCTTCCAACAAGACAATGATCCAAAACATAAAGCAAAATCTACAATGGAATGGTTCACAAATAAACATATCCAGGTGTTAGAATGGCCAAGTCAAAGTCCAGACCTGAATCCAATCGAGAATCTGTGGAAAGAACAGAAAACTGCTGTTCACAAATGCTCTCCATCCAACCTCACTGAGCTCGAGCTGTTTTGCAAGGAGGAATGGGCAAAAATTCAGTCTCTCGATGTGCAAAACTGATAGAGACATACCCCAAGCGACTTACAGCTGTAATCGCAGCAAAAGGTGGCGCTACAAAGTATTAACTTAAGGGGCTGAATAATTTTGCACGCCCAATTTTTCAGTTTTTTATTTGTTAAAAAAGTTTGAAATATCCAATAAATTTCGTTCCACTTCATGATTGTGTCCCACTTGTTGTTGATTCTTCACAAAAAATTACAGTTTCATATCTTTATGTTTGAAGCCTGAAATGTGGCAAAAGGTCGCAAAGTTCAAGGGGGCCGAATACTTTCGCAAGGCACTGTATATTATATATATATATATATATATATATATATATATATGCATGCTTCAGATGTCTGTGACGTACTCACTTGAATACAGCCGTCAGAAAGATGGCTGCGGGGCTTCTAGGTATGAGTATATCTCCAGTCCTTCTAGTGTTAAATATATTAAAACAATGCCTAATGTCCTAGAATAAATCGTAAATGGCCACTTCACTGAAATATCTTTATACAAGGGATAAGCAAGCTGGCTGGATTTAGACATGGTCATTAAAATCATGTTTGTAAAAACATTGTTTTATATTAAGAAAGATAAGGCATGAGGAAGTTATCACAAAAAGCCTGGGAATAATCTACCTCCACAAAGAAGGACTTTTACTAACAGCCTCTGCCAAAGATCTGCACAGAGTTTGCATAATTTTTTCACAAAGATTGATGAAAATGTGAAAGGGTGGTATTTGCCCTGGCAATGGTTAGGTATATAGTTATATAGTGCACTGTAGCAGGGAAGCAGTAATGTTAGTTACACATCTGGAGTGCTGTCATTGAACACTGAAATCCAAAACAAAGAGTCAGGCGTTCTTGTACATCTGTTGCTTTATTAAATTGGATATTTCTTATATTTAGTCATTCAAGAGATTAGGTTTGGCACTGGGCTTGGACAGATGGCCAATGCAACTGGTATGAATATACAAAAGTGTTAATTGTAAATGCAGCTCAATCCAATTTTGAACAGTTCAAAATGTAATGTTTTAACATTTACCCACCAGATTATTTGTGACCAGCTTGATGCCATTTATTGTATTTATTTATTAATTTATTTTTTATTTATATATATATATATATATATATATATATATATATATATATAATGGCAGAAAATGCAACCATTTGACAATACTTTTTGTTTCTGCAGAAGCGTTTTATTTGACTTTTTATAATCTCTGCCAACCATAAACAGATTTGACATATTTCTTTTTAATACCGTACAATATATATATATATATATATATATATATATATATATATATATATATATATATATATATATATATATATATATATATATATATATATATATATATAATGTATATTCCATTATTCATAAACTTCAGAAATACATCCCACAGGTTAAATCCCCCAAATAGTTTAAACACTGCCTTCATTTAACTTCTACTTAATACAAAAAAAAAAAAGAAAACAATATGGTGGAAGCAATCATGTTAGGTATAGGAGGGGCAGGGTACCTGAGTGGCTCACTTGGTAAAAGCACAAACAAGTGGTATATATACTGTATATATAAATGTTAAAAAAATGTAAAGGGGCAATAACCAAGTCTTGAAAAACATATTGCCTCTCATTAGCATATCAACTTCCTTGATGTATTTACAAATTCTGTATCTTTTGGTTTTATTTATTTTCACTTTGACACTGGTGAAATCAATGTTCCCTTCCAGATTCATGTGCAAGGGGTATTAGAACCACACCAGAAGCACATGATGTTGATTTATCTGGTCCTAAATGCCTGTTTTAGCTCCCAATGTTAACTGTTAACTCCCAATGTTAACTTTAAAGCAGTGTCCTTTGCTTTTTCTTAAATTCAAGTTCTTAGTGGGGAGTAGGGTGAACCCTTTTCGTTATTGATACCCTAGCGTCGCGGCTCCGTGGTTGGCCTGGGATAGCCAGCCCCTTCCCGGGTGTTATCGGTGCAGAGTGCCATTCGTGACTAACTCGGAGAGCGGATGGAAGAGCTTCCGCCTCTCTCGCCTTTGACACACTGCATGATCGTGTCAAACCCGGTGCTAAATGACATGTAGACGACCTGATTCTGGGTCAGGGTTTCGTATGTGGCAGAGCATCTACCCTCATTGCGATCTATTGAGAGTCAACCCTCGATCCAAAAAGAAACAAGGACCAGGGGTCACAAATGGAGATTAGATAAGGGGGCATTCAGAACAGAAAATAGGAGGCACTTTTTTTACACAGAGAATTGTAAGGGTCTGGAACCAACTCCCCATTAATGTTGTTGAAGCTGACTCCCTGGGATCCTTCAAGAAGTTGCTTGATGAGATTCTGGGATTAATAAGCTACTAACAACCAAACGAGCAAGATGGGCTGAATGGCCTCCTCTCATTTGTAAACTTTCTTATGTTCTTATGTTATTTTCGAAATGCAAAAACGGGACACCTGCCCATTGGGTAGGTATCCCTGAGCTCTCTATACCAGAGCTGCTGACAGGCCACTTCCTAGGATGATGCACTGGGTCCCGCCCACCAAGGGAATAAAACTATCATCCTGAGGAAGCCATTTCTCTTTTTCCATCGAACCCGTGAGGGCAACCAATGCGACCTCGCGGTTGGTGGTCATCTTCTCTTTCAGGGAACCAGGATTATGGTAAGTAACCTAACGTTCCCTTTCAATTCGAAGACGACAACCAACGAACATTATGTATGGGTTAATGTATACCAGAGCCGTCGCGAGGGAGAAGGAACGGCAGCATATGAGGGATGCACTAGCACTGTCTAACCCAGGGGTCAGCGGAGTGAACTTACACCCTCGTGCCTAATGAAGGCAGGGCAGGGTCTACCACATTAAGGTTGTAGAACCTGGAGAAGGTATGCGACGTAGCCCAGCAAGCTGCAGTACAAATATCAGACATTGCGGCCCCTCTGAAGAGGGCCCTAAGATGTAGCCAACCCTCTAGTGTTGTGTGCGGCTACCCTACCAGGTGGGGGCAAGCCAGTACCATCATACGCAGTCGAGACTGTGTCCACAATCCAATATGACAGATGCTGCTTAGATAAGGGCTGTCCTAGGGTCCGTGTCCCGTGACAGACAAAGAGTTGGTCAGATTGACGCAGAGCTCTTGTCCTATCCATGTAGCATCTCAATGCCCTCTGTTGAAGCAAACGGTGGTGGATGGAAGGACTCCAGTTTCACAAACTGATTAATGTGGAAGTCTGTGATCACCTTGGGGAGGAAAGCAGGGTTGGTGTGCAGAGACGCCCTGCTCCCATCCTCCCAAATACGCATGCAGGAACTGTGCAGAGACAGCTTCTGCAGCTCACTGAACCACTTAGCGGAGGTGACAGCCACGAGGAAGGCTGTCTTCATAGACAGATACTTCAACTCTATGGAGTGTATGGGCTCAAACGGGGCCTTCGTGAGAGCCTCCACTACAATATTAAGGCTCCATTCAGAGAGAACAGTCCTCCTGGGAGGCGTGTCGCACGCAATTTAAGAAATCGGGTAGCCAAAACATGCACACCCAGAGACACCGAATTTACGGGGGCATGGCATGCAGAGATAGCCGCTAAATACACCTTTAACTCTTTGCGGACCAATGTCGGACCCTGTCCTGACCCTGTCCGACATCATCAAAAAGACGTAAAAAACAGGTCTCTAGTCGTTTCTTCTCCGGAAAAAGCCGAGAAAACCATTCAATGGCCGAGTGAGACCAATAGGAGCCGAGAGAAGCCAAAAAAAAAAAAAGGGGGCGTATCTCATGAATACAGATAGCCCCGGCATCACATAGATAACACGGACTTGAGCAAACAAGATAGCTGCTTCTGCATCCAGTGCTCAAAGAATATCACAGACATTTGCAGAGCTTTTTTAGATGTTATAGTAATAAAATAATGACTTGGATTGCATTATTGAGGAGTTTGGTGATAAAACAAGTGATCAGGAGATGATTTATCGGTATGCACTACTATGAAGAGGTATATGAAAAATACAGCGAACAAGGGGTGGGGCGGGGCTGGAGATGCAGTACTGAGTGTCCTATTGATATGCAGTGCCTTTTAACCCTTTGCGGTCCATTTATTAATTGTGCGTCAGGTTCGCCAGGTCTAATTTATTTTCACACGCGCAGTTAATTTTAGACGCGCTGTTTAAAAGTATTTTTTTCCACAGTCAAACGGGTTTAAATGGCCCTGCATATCAACAAAGCACTCACTAGGCATCTCCAGCCCTGCCCCACCCTTTCGTTCGCTATCGCTTTCACATATGCTACCAAATAAATAATAATAATAATAATAGTCATACATACCGATCAATCATCTCCTGATGACTCGTTTTATCACCAAACTCCTCAATAATGCAATCCAAGTCATTATTTTATTGCTATAACATCTCGAAAAAGCTCTGCAAATGTCCGTGATAGTCTCTGTGCGCTGATACAGTAACACCCAGCTTGTTTCCTTATGACCGCCCCCATCTGATGCCAGGGGCAAGTATGACTATTCATGAGATCGCCTTTTTTAATTTTTTTATTTTTATCGGCTTGTCTCAGCTCCTTTCGCTCCCACTCGGCCATTGAATGGTTTTCTCGGCTTTTTCCGTAGAAAAAATGACTTTTTTGCGTTTTTTGGATGATGTCGGACAGGGTCCGACAAAGGACCTGATAGGAATAATTGCAATGTCGGACCCAGTATGACAATGGACCGCAAAGGGTTAAACCTGTTTTACTGTGAAAAAAATACTTTTATACACCGTGTCTAAAATAAACTGCGCGTGTGAAAATAAATTGGACCTGACCCGCTAAGGGTTAAAGTGGAAGGTGATGTGGCAAAATGGTGAATGATTACAGGTGTGTACAGTGCAGAGTGGATACAAAACACACAGGCAATGATTTCCAGAGCCTTACGGCAAACACCTGTAAATAATAATGATGGAGTGGACAAAGTGGCATGTATCACTCAGTAATTGTAATTCCTGGGTTTGACCGGTAACTAAAAAGTCCAATTCTATTACAGCCACACAAAACACACAACACAAACACAGTTAACAGTGAGTGATAATCGTGCTTGTGGTCCTGGCTGAATAGCAACAGCTCCGGATGTTTTAGTAGCAGTCTAAAATAACAAACAAACAGTTTTTACTTAGACAAACTAAACAGGACCGTCCTTCTAGGTTTGTTCTAATCATTTCCAAAGGAAAAGATCACTTATACTATGTCTCCTATTTATACCCTCGCTCAGGACCCCTAGGTTAACGAGCGCATCCGCTCCTCCATTCCTCGGATGCCACGCCGTTTACCGTCCGGGTCATTGAGTTTGGGTACTGTAGCTCCGCCCCCTTTCTAAATGACTGACTTCCACCTACCCTAAGGAATAAATTGTCATGCCATTTAGTTAGGGGTACTCTGTTCCTTTTACACAGCGCCCTCACAGGTCGGGAGGGAGATCTAACACCAAGAATCATTCGATCTCTGTCACATATCCCATCGTTCAGAGTGGAGCTGAAGGAACACTCAGCTAAATCTACTTTTCCCATTACTCCCCCCTCCTGGGAAAAATAATCCGCATTTTGGTGGTCTTTCCCCGCATGGCGTACCATGTGGTACATGAAGGGCTGCAATGCCAGATACCACCGAGTTATCCGGGCATTGCTGTCCTTCATGTACCACAATAGTAGAACAGTGTATATATATATATATATATATATATATATATATATATATATATATATATATAATTTCTTATTTGATCTTATTTTATTTTTATAGAGGGCATGGGCAGTATTTACAGTAAATAGACAGTTAATTAAAAAGAGTGGGGGACTGTATGTTACCATTACTGCCGCTAATGAGAAATTATGGTAACTAAATCATTTTTCTGTGCGAGGTCTGTTTATGTCATAATGTTATAAAATTGATGTATGTAGTTAAAACATGATGTACACTATTATTGAGCTGTTTTTATTAATATGTAGCTGTAAAAAAACTAAATAAAACGAAATTTGTGAAAAATAAAACAAACAATTATAAAAAATAAAAATAAATTTCATGGAGCTCTATTAATAAGTAAAGCAAGGTTTAAATGGGATCACTTCTACTGAAACAAACAAAGCCTTTCTCAAATAATTAATCAAGCCTTACTTTCAGAATTTTGACTGTAAATTACTATAAACAGTGCAGCTAAATGCAATGTGTATGTCCTTTAAGGGTTGTGCTGAAAACTATGTATAGTTTCAAGCCAAAGGATAAAATAGTGTATTCTGATTGTATGTACAATGGCTTATGTGATTTAAGAACATAAGAACATAAGAAAGTTTACAAACGAGAGGAGGCCATTCAGCCCATCTTGCTCGTTTGGTTGTTAGTAGCTTATTGATCCCAGAATCTCATCAAGCAGCTTCTTGAAGGATCCCAGGGAGTCAGCTTCAACAACATTACTGGGGAGTTGGTTCCAGATCCTTACAATTCTCTGTGTAAAAAAAGTGCCTCCTATTTTCTGTTCTGAATGCCCCCTTATCTAATCTCCATTTGTGACCCCTAGTCCTTGTTTCTTTTTTCAGGTCAAAGAAGTCCCCTGGGTTGACATTGTCTATACCATTTAGGATTTTGAATGTTTGAATCAGATCGCCGCGTAGTCTTCTTTGTTCAAGACTGAACTGATTCAATTCTTTTAGCCTGTCTGCATACGACATGCCTTTTAAACCCAGGATAATTCTGGTTGCTCTTCTTTGCACTCTTTCTAGAGCAGCAATATCCTTTTTGTAACGAGGTGACCAGAAGTGAACACAATATTCTAGGTGAGGTCTTACTAATGCATTGTAAAGTTTTAACATTACTTCCCTTGATTTAAATTCAACACTCCTCACAATATATCCGAGCATCTTCTAGGCCTTTTTATAGCTTCCCCACATTGTCTAGAGGAAGACATTTCTGAGTCAACATAAACTCCTCGGTCTTTTTCATAGTTCCCTTCTTCAATTTCAATATCTCCCATATGATATTTATAATGCACATTTTTATTGCCTGCATGCAATACTTTACACTTTTCTCTATTAAATGTCATTTGCCATGTGTCTGCCCAGTTCTGAATGCTGTCTAGATAATTTTGAATAACCTTTGCTGCTGGAACAGTGTTTGCCACTCCTCCTATTTTTGTATCGTCTGCAAATTTAACGAGTTTGCTTACTATACCAGAATCTAAATCATTAATATAGATTAGGAATAGCAGAGGACCTAATACTGATCCCTGTGGTACACCACTGGTTACCTCACTCCATTTTGAGGTTTCTCCTCTAATCAGTACTTTCTGTTTTCTTGCTTTGCAAGTCTGGACTGTGTTACAATATTTTTCAGCCATTTTTTTAAATTACTTTTTTATAATACTTCCAGGTAATCCTTTGAAGTACAGATTTGTGACATGAATAGTTTCTAAGTGCCACTTGTGTTCAAAGGAAACCTTGTTTTGTTTCATGTGAAAAACGAAATACGAGTTTATTGTTATTTTCCACAATTAAGCTTTTCAATAACGTTTGGCCATTTCCGTTGGATTAAAAGGGCCTGTGCGTTGTATCCATTAAGGAAATGGCTGTCTACAGATCATTGCTTTGATGCATTTAATGCATTGTGCACCACATAATGAGGCCCTGCAGGCAAAGACCCTTTTAAACAAGATATCCCTTGAAATTATGCATATTTCCTGTAACTGTAATCAGCATTAATGTATTTTCACCCCATACCGTTGGGCTAGGTAATTCAAAAGGGCTTGATGAATGTTTTGACGGGCAAGATCTAAAGTGAATTGGTTTGGAACAACAAAGGTATTGTGAGTCCAAAACTTTGACTAGTAGGCTGTGTGTAATCTGCCCAAAAAAATCTTTTTTTTCTTTCCTATTAATTTTCTATCACTATGGAGCATAGCGGTATATTCTGGTGGAAATTAATTATTTTGTTATTCAAAATAACTTAGAAAGTACATTTTAGCTCTATTGATAGAAATATACGGCAATAGTTCATTGCATCCGGTATAATTTATTAAGATGTCCAACTAGTGTATTACTTTAAGTAAGCTTTTACTGTTGATACCTAATTAAAAGTATTTAATTAGGTATCATGTTCATCATTGTATAGTACCTTTCTCTAACAAGATAATTTGCTATGGGGCAGTTGAGCCCCCAGACCTTTGTTTGTCCCCCCTTGGATTTTCGTAGGTCTATATGCTCCATTATGACTTCCACTTTTTTTACCCCCAAGACACTATAGAATATAATATAATCACATATAAGATGATCAAAGTTTTCTTCACAAACGGATAATCTGAACCGGAATGAAGTCGACGTAGGTTGCTATGTGATGTAATTGATCGTGCTCAAAGTCTCAAGGCGTCGTTTCATTTTTGATTGCTAGTTCATCGTTGTTCAGTGATTATATCGACCTCACAGGATTACATTGCATTTATTATTTCCATAATATTAGAATATTATTGATATCATGATGAGTCAAAGGAAAATACTGAATATGTTTGCCACAACAGATGGAAAATGGAAGAAATTAAACAACAGTGTGACAGCAAGGGGAGATTCACTTGCGGAAGAAACTACTAATATTGCTTATGCTCAGGTAAACATCTATGCTCTAAATAGCAGGTATCATAGATTTGAAAATTATATCTAGGCTCCTGTGTAGGGCTGTGCTGTGCGTTTTCAGATTTCAGCTTGACCTTATTTCGATTTTTGATTCTTGTAATTTCTTTAAATTCCGGTTTTCTTAGAGCCTGCAAGTCCAACACGCTGGATATGAGAGCAGTAGAGACACCTCTCGTTGTATCCACATGTACAAAAGTGCACAAACTCTCACACCCTCGCTTGATCCATGTCCGTGGCATGTGAAGCGATAAAAGTAAAGCAACATGTACTTATAGCACGTACTTAATACACTTTAGGGTAATTACTTTTTGCATAACTAAAATATTACATTAACACACCGTTTCATGCCAATTGAGAACACAGGAAACACTTCATAAATATTTTTTCACATCTACATATTTTTCTTACAGAAATAAGATGTAATTTGTTCAGCTACATCTATTACAAAGTAATGATGCCACTGGGATTTTGGAGGTGAAAAATTAAATTCTGAACCCTTTGCAGTCCATTTATTAATTGTGCGTCAGGCTCGCCAGGTCCAATTTATTTTCATCTGGCGCAGTTAATTTTAGGCAGCTGTTTAAAAGTATTTTTCCACAGTCAAACGGGTTTAAATGGCCCTGCATATCAACAAAGCACTCACTAGGCATCTCCAGCCCGCCCACCCTTTCGTTCGCTATCGCTTTCACATATGCTAACAAATAAATAATAATAATAATAATAGTCGTACATACCGATCAATCATCTCCTGATGACTCGTTTTATCACCAAACTCCACAATAATGCAATCCAAGTCATTATTTTATTAAGATAACATCTCGAAAAAGCTCTGCAAATGTCTGTGATAGTCTCTGTGCGCTGATACAGTAACACCCAGCTTGTTTCCTTATGACCGTCCCTATCTGATGCCAGGGGCAAGTATGACTATTCATGAGATACGCCTTTTTTTTTTTTTATCGGCTTGTCTCGGCTCCTGTCGCTCCCACTCGGCCGTTGAATGGTTTTCTCGGCTTTTCCGGAGAAAAAATGACTTTTTGCATTTTTGCGTTCTTTTGATGATGTCGGACAGGGTCCGACAATGGACCTGATAGGAATAATTGCAATGTCGGACCCAGTCCGACAATGGACTGCAAAGGGTTAATGACTGTTCTAATTTAGCAAACTCAACCTAGAGCTAATAAGCACAACAAAATTCCTTTTTATTATGTGTGACGTCAACAAGACATTATTATCATATCGTTCTTTATTACCATAAAATTAGACTTGAATTTGTTATAAACCACTGCTGTGCTTTAAAAATACTTGCTTTATGCATTTTGTAGAATTTATTCCAAGAATAAGAATGACGTTGACAAACCACAGCACACTATCTCTTTGTAAATGTGTTGAATTATTGCCTGTTCTCATTCATGATGCTATTTGGGACAGAGAAATGTTAACCTAATAGTTTGGTTCGTGGGGCAGGAGCTAGGCTCCTCCCTACCCTTTGATCTCCTGTCATCAATCAAATCTACTTCCTAGTTAACCATTAGTCACATCTTATACTAACATCTTGCATTTTTTTTGTTTTGGTTGTGAACCTAAGCGGATAGCAAGACCCCCAGCAATTTCTTTCAGAGTAAAGAATTAAAGAAAAATGTAAAAGTATGGATGTGACAAAGAGAATGAATTCTTGTTTTAGATCTCCCTCCAGACCGGTGAGGACGCTAGGGAGGAGGAGCAGTCACCCCCAGGGTAGGTGGAAGTCGGCCACCTGGAAGGGGCGGAGCTGATGCGCAATGTCATCGACCGGTCGGGAAGCGGTGGCAATCATGTATTGGCTGGCGGCGATTGCCCTCGCTGACCAATGGGGCGAGACGGAGCGTACAAAGGGGCGTGGCCCAGGGTTCTGCTCCTTCTTGCAAGGTACAGTGCGTGGGTGAGAGAGAGAGTGAAGCAGAGAGACAGAGAAAGGGGTTTTAAAGGCGGTTCGTCTTTGCTGTGGGGTTTTGAACTGACCTTTTTCTATTTTGTGTATTTTAGAGCACTAACGGGACGCTCCCGGATACAACGGCGGAGCGAGGACCCGAAAGTGCAGAGTTCGTTACCGTGGTTGGATACAGCAGGAAGACGAGCTGTTTTTGTTGTTTGTTTTTATTTTGGGACTGTAACCCCGTTTCTCTTTATGTTGTCGGGCTACACATTGGTGTGTACTCCGGCGTTGTTTTTTTGTTGAGAGTACGTTTTTTTTGTTGGGTTTTTTCCCAAACGTTAAAAAGGAGAAATAAAACCCCAGCATTTCACTGGAAGAGACTGGAGTCTATTATTTGCGGAGATTTATCAGTCATGCTAAAATCCAGAGACCCCAGATTACTGAAAAATTTAACTCGTCCTTGCCTTCACTATATACAGAGATGTGCTATGTTCAGGATACCCAAACCGCAGACAAGAACTGGATTCTTACAAATTCTACACAGTGGAGCTATCTGTGAGATATGGAGGGACCATGTTTTTCGATTACCACAAATCATTTTCGGCAAAAGCAGGAGCTATTTTGGCAAGGTCCCTCTGGCTTCACTACATCCAGGTTTGTACTTACTATTGCCCGGTGGTTCTTTGCAGAACTGCACAGCCCAGCCAACCTTTTGTGAAGGTAAAAACAAACTGCTCTTCAAGTTGAATAATTTATTAACTGTACTGTAACTACAGTCAGAGTACTGATCATAATTCTATATTATATCTTTCCTTACAGGGTTCCTCTCTTTATGGAAATCAATCCCGTTGTGGATAGCCCCACTTAAAATACCCCGTATGTTGTGAGCTTTGAGTTACCGTCCCGCTTCAGCCAGGGTTTCTTAAAAATAAGCACCAGTCCCGTACCACAACACATCCAGGAACAAACACAACACGCCATACTCACTGTGACCGGGTCCGTGTTGTATGCGTTGTTCCTCCGCGTTGGTCCTCTGTCGGGAGGTATTTGTAATCCTCGGTGATCCTCTGTTCTATGTAGCAGACGTGAGCCGAGTGCAGCGTCTCGCTCTCGTCTGGTATTAAACTTGCGCTCCTTACGCTCACCTCTTCGACAAGTTGTAATTTCAAACCGAGTGGAACATCCCGGTTTTGTTTGATATTTTATTTGTAATCCTTATTACTCACCACTTTGTCAGGTTGAAACTCGAACCGAGTGCAGCGTCCCGTTCTCGTTTGATATTCTGTTTGTAATCCTTAATGCTCACCACTCTGTAATATAGCAGACTCGAGCCAAGTGCAGCGTCCCCTTCTCGTCTGCTATTTTAATTTTGTCCGTAATATAACTAGCACCTGTTCTCTCCTCCCCCGCTCTCCTACCTAGCAGCCTTTTAAAGTCACCGCCGTTCCCCATCATGCACTGCCTGGTTTCCTGGTGGTCATTGGGAAATGTAGTTTCTGGTCCTTCTATGGAGGTATTTAATCCCTTAAAAACCTCACTCCCATCACAATATATATATATATATATATATATATATATATATATATATATATATATATATATATATATATATATACAGTATATATATATACAGTGCCTATAGAAAGTCTACACCCCCTTGAACTTTTTTCACATTTTGTTGTGTCAGTGCCTCAGAGTTTCATGCATTTAAATGAGGATTTTTTTCCACTTATCTACATACCATACTCCACACTGTTAAGGGGAAAAAAGTTTTTATTGAGAAAAAAATGATATATTAAAAATACAAAACTGAAAGATCATAATTGGAAAGTCTCCACCCCCCTTGGTGGAAGCACCTTTGGCAGCAATTACAGCTGTGCGTCTGTTGGGATAGGTCTCTACCAACTTTGCACACCTAGATTTGGCAATATTTAACCATTCATCTTTACAAAACTGTCCAAGCTCTGTCAAGTTACTTGGGGAGCATTGATGGACAGTAATCTTCAAGTCATGCCACAAATTTTCGATTGGATTTAGGTCGGGGCTCTGACTGGGCCACTCAAGGACATTTACCTTTTTGTTCCTTAGCCACTCCAGTGTAGATGTGGCTGTGTGCTTTGGGTCGTTGTCATGCTGAAAGGTGAACTTCTGTCCCAGTTTCAGCTTTCTTGCAGAGGGCAACAGATTTTCCTGAAGGACTTCTCTGTACTTTGCTCCATTCATTTTCCCTTCTATCCTGACAAGTGCCCCAGTCCCTGCTGATGAGAAACATCCCCATAACATGATGCAGCCACTACCATGCTTCACAGTAGGGATGGTGTTCTTTGGATGATGCGCTGTGTTGGGTTTGCGCCAAACATAACGCTTTGCATTAGGCCAAAAAGTTCCATTTTAGTTTTGTCAGACCACAAAACATGGCTAAAGAATCTCCTGACTGTTTTTTTGAATACTTCAAACGGGATTCAAGGTGGGCTTTCTTGAGTAATGGCTTCCTTCTTGCCACCCTATCATACAGGCCAGATTTGTGGAGTGCTTGGGATATTGTTGCCACATACACACTTTGATCAGTCTTGGCCATAAAAGCCTGTAGTTTTTGCAAAGTTGCCATTGGCCTCTTGGTAGCTTCTCTGATCGGTCTCCTTCTTGCTCGGTCATCCAGTTTGGAGGGACAGCCTGATCTAGGCAGGGTCTTGGTGGTCCCATACACCTTCCACTTCTTAATAATCGTCTTGACCATGCTCCAAGGGATATTCAAGGCCTTTGATATTTTTTTATACCCATCCTCTGATCTGTGCCTTTCAACAACTTTGTCCCGGAGTTCTTTGGAAAGCGCCTTGGTGCTCATGGGCGAGTCTTTGCTTTGAAATGCACTACCCAGCAGAGGGAACCTACAGGAACTGCTGAATTTATCCTGAAATCATGTGAATCACTACAATTTAACACAGGTGGAGGCCACTTAACTTGGTGTGTGATTTTGAAGGCGATTGGTTAAACCTGAGCTAATTTAGGATTGCTATTGCAAGGGGGGTGGACACTTATCCAACCAAGCTATTTCAGTTTTTATTTTGAATTAATTTTCTACAAATTTCTAGAATATTTTTTTCACTTAGAAGTTGTGGGGTAGGATGTATAGATAAATGAAAAAAAAAATATTTTAATGCTTTTTAATTCCAGGCTATAAGGCAACAAAAGGTGAAAATTTTGAAAGGGGGTGTAGACTTTCTATAGGCACTAGAATTATATATATTATAAAATTATATATATTATATATATTATATATATAATTTTAAAATGGAAAACTGCTGTGTAGCTGCAAAATCAAAAAGAATATTCAGCAATGAATATGAAAAAATAAACTTTACTTACCATTACGTCAGTGGTACACATTTTCTGATGCAGTAAAGTTCGGATAGTTGTTAGTATTCCAGAAATACAGGTTTATATTCCAATATGGTAATGCCATAACAACTATTTACATGGTTTGTATCCTGATGATGCACACACAATAATTAAAGCAACTCATTGCTTTGCTTCTAAATCCCATGCTATATTCTATGATCTTAAAAATTGCATTTTAACTTCTTCATAATCCCTTTGATACTTGACCCCTTTTCAATCCACTCTTTTCCACATGATCACTGCAGCTAGTTTTATCCATTTTCATTACTGTATACTGGTTAAAGTGGAGTTTAACCCTTTGCGGTCCATTGTCGGACTGGGTCCGACATTGCAATTATTCCTATCAGGTCCATTGTCGGACCCTGTCCGACATCATCAAAAAAAACGCAAAAAACGCAAAAAAAAGTCGTTTTTTCTCCGGAAAAAGCCGAGAAAACCATTCAATGGCCGAGTGGGGCGAAAGGAGCGAGACAAGCCGATAAAAAACCAAAAAACCGAGTCATCAGGAGATGATTGATCGGTATGTCGACTATTATTATTATTATTATTATTATTTATTTGTTAGCATATGTGAAAGCGATAGCGAGCGAAAGGGTGGGCGGGGCTGGAGATGCCTAGTGAGTGCTTTGTTGATATGCAGGGGCCATTTAAACCCGTTTGACTGTGGAAAAGAATACTTTTAAACAGCGCGTCTAAAATTAACTGCGCGTGTGAAAATAAATAGGACCTGGTGAGCCTGACGCACAATTAATAAATGGACTGCAAAGGGTTAAACAGCTGGAGCTGGAGCTCTCCTATTTTTCCATCATCTCATATTCAACTAAACACATCGCTCTCCAATCTACTCTCATCTGCAAGAGAATACATGTCATCAGCCTCTCTCCATCTACCAGGTCTCCCTACGCTACAGCAGGTCTCTCTCCCCAGATGTATACCCCGCAATCATTCAGGATTGGCGCAGCCTCATCAGCAGCAAAAGCCAATGTTAGTCAGTAGTAGCAGTTCACTCCTACATTTGTTCTCTTTCTACGGACATCTCAGCAGCTTCACCAATCAATGGCTAGTATGCCCGGAGTGGGGGCATCCTTCCAGCCAGGGCCATCAGAGGTTTCCTCCTAACAGAGGGGTTTTTCATCTCCACCGTGCAGGGGGTTGCACATAGCCTGTCTTACTAACCATCTCTCTCTTTGTTTGTCCTTCTTCTTTGTTTTTTAGATAAAGTAAGAAAATAATGAAATCTTTACTATTATTTGTAACAGGGCGAGATCTGTACTGACTCTCTGATGCATGCATGATCCTGCAGGAGGAGCTTGGTAGCCGTGAAGGGTCCGCCTGTCAATCATGGCAATGACAAGGAGAGGTTGGATGAGGGCTCTCTCTCTCTCTCTCTCTGAGTGGTCGGGAGGTGGGCCTTGAGGGTTGCTCGACCTATAAAAATAATGCTCTGCTATTCCTCAGGTCTGTCCCTTTAGGAAGCATAACAGCGGGAGCTCTGGTTGGAAACTGCGGTCCAGACCCTACTAAAACACCAGCGTCTAGAGCGAGGAGGAGAGACAGACAGGTAAGGGCCGTGAATAGAAGACCAGATGGTCTAAAGTAGTTAACGGGGAAACCCAGGGCAACCCCAAGTATAGCTAAGGAATAGCAGGGTGCAGGCTGAAGACCCAACTTTTATTTGTAGTTTTCTTACTGTGTTTTATTTTGCTTTTTGCTTTCACCTTTTGTTTGTATTATTATTTTGGCCTGTGTGTGTGTGTGTGTGTGTGTGTGTGCATTTGTTCTCTGCTCCTCTTTTACCATTGATGGTATTTGAGTGAGCCAGCAGCGCAGTGCTACCTTGTGGCAGAATTAATAAAGTACACCCCTACGGGGTATTCAAACCTTTACCCACTGTGTTGTGTCCAATGAATTTCACCACCCTCTCACATTATTATTATTATTATTATTATTATTATGTACAAACTAATGTAATTTAAATCAATATAATAGTTTTTAAACCTTTACTAGCAATGTTGCACAGTAATCCACAGCTCCACATGTATTATTAGGTGCAGTGATTTATTTATTTATTTTTACCCTTTCCTAACGTAGTTGTATCTGCTTTTTTGGAAAACGATATATCAATGGTGAAAGATTAGGCATCGCCCCAGCCTTACAATTTACTGTTTGTATCCAGTCAATTATTATAAGTTGTTTTACTACAAACATTTTGAAAACCTGTTTGACACATTTAATACATGAAATAGCAGACATACGGTTAAATAGTAAACAACAGTCACAACAACTGTTTCGCAGAATAAGAAAAGAGAAATACATATTTAGTAATATAACACGTTACTTTTTTATAACATAATAAGGGCATTATATAGTTTTTTTCTTAAGAAACGAGTAATGCGTAATATGTTACTGACACTGCACACTGCTTGCTAATCTGTCTCAAAGCCTGTCACTTTGATCCACTACTAAACAATCCTCTAGTCCTATTAAGCTATCCTCCCGAAATATTTTAATGAATAAATGCCCCCAATTTACATTCATCAGTTCTTCCACATAAGCACCTGTTGTTAATGGAGCCACACAGCACCCTGTCTTGTTCCCAGATTCTGACAGCAGAGATTCTTGTTAACAATAAAACGTGTCGCCACGCTTGAGAAGCTCCTTCTAGTTCTACTTTCAAGTCTGTCCTGAGGCTGCCATTCACATAGCCCTCATCTCCTGTCTCTCTGACAGATGCCAGACTTAAGCATACTGCTGCGTGCACGAAAGAATACAAATTAACAGTAATATTTTGAAAAGTGCTTCAAATGTTTGCTATCATATTTTCTTTTTATTGAAAACAATTTTCAAATCTTTTTATTAAAAAAGAGCAACACTAGGATTATAAATTTTAATGATGGGTTTTCTATCCATATCCATTGTGAGTAGCTGGGAAAGTATACCATGTCATAATACAGTACCTGATACCCAATCAAATCACTTTCTTAACCAAGGAGATAGTAAAATTATTTTTTTATTTAAGGTGTCATTTATGTATTGTATTGTTTTGTTTTGGTTTAACTTTTTGATAGTCATCTATACATTTTAATACAGGACCAAATATGAACATGGAACTTTTTTCATTCAACTTTTGTTAAACATACCATGCCATTCAGTCCTGGACTTCTTATGGGTACTTTGCTATTCAAATCAAATGATCAAAGCTAGATTGGAACCTCTTTAAAGCATTAACATAACAACTAACAGCTGGACCTGTCATATGTTCCTAGTAAACCTTCAATTGCAGGTGACAGTGCTCTAAATAAGGTTTTCGGTTGTGAGCAATTTAGTCTCCAATTTAGATATGGGGTAGATTTTTTATAGGTCACATAGCCAGTTACATCTGCGTCTGACAACTTGCATCCCCATTTGCGTCCAGTCATGATTTTTACTTTTTAACTTGTGCTCATCTTTCTTCCACATTGATGCTCTGTGCTAACACCTTTGTTGGTAGCACTACGTCAACGTAAATGAGATGCACAGATAATGTAAAAATCTGTGGCTCGATTTTAAAGTAATGTATCTCGCCTACGTCTTCACTAATAAAAACGCAACTCTGCCCCTCCCAAAAACTAATCTACTGGAATAGCAGTCATTCTTTATTGCTGTTATATAAGAAATTCTAGAATGAGAAAAGGCCATTCGGCCCACCTATGCTCGCTCGCTTTGATGCAAGTGTGGCACTCAGGAGAGGAAAAACAAAAAAACCCTAACCAAGTTAGCATGGGAAATGAAACCTCTGGGAATCCGTTGCTAGATGGACTGCCCTTCCTCCAGGCTGCTAGCTAAATGTCTTATTATGGTCACACAGAGGATTATATAGTATTGTTCATCACAGCATCCAGTCTATTCTTGAAAGATCCGATAGTCTCTGCTTTTACATTTGCCATTTTATGAAACTGTTGCGCAAATTCTGGAGAGGCGGTAAATAAGTGCAAGGTGTTTTTGTCATTTGTAGCGAATACGAACATCTGATTTTTGTATCCGAATGTCAAAAAATATTTATTAGAATATTCCGATATTTGTTCCAGCACTACTTTTATATAACTGCAAACATGCATAGTTTATTGATTATGTCTTGGTCCAAGTCATTTATATAGATTAGAAATAACAATGGCCCCAATGTTGATCCCTGTGGTACCCCACTTGTTATGTTACTCCAGTTTGATGTTTGGCCTATAATTATAACTCACTGCTTTCTATCTTGTAACCAAAGACAAAACAGGCGTAAAAGACTATCCCCGGAACTGAATATATAGACCTAGTGTTTCTTTTCTGGATGGCACCGAGAAGCAAGTTATTTAAAAAGACCGATTTAATAAAGAGTCAAAATGTTGAACTTTGTGATATGTTGGGTGTAAATAATTCATGTCCCTATTACAGAGGAAGACCAGCAGAAGGCTACAATTGAAAAAACCTGTGGCTTTCCACAAGTAATAGTCTGCATAGACTGTACTCATGTGCCCCTTTAACACCCAGCTGAAAGTGAAACAGCCTTCCGAAACAGAAAACGGTACCAACTCCTCAATGTTCAGATGATATGTGACTCTAAATGCAGAATTATTAACATTCCAACCAATTATCCCGGATCATGCTATGATGCTTATATCCTGGCACAGAGCCAATTTCCTAATGTTTGAAAGAGGGAAAATAATTGATGCATGGCTACTAGGTAAAAACCTCTGTAATATTATGTAATGTTTTTATTATATTAAACAAAATGTATTCATTACATATGTCCTCTACAGGTGACAGTGGGTACCCCTTGAAACCTTGGCTTATTTTGAATCTGCAGCAGCCAGCTGACACAGCATATAACGAAGTGCACTGTACCACCAGAAATGTAATTGAAAGGGCTTTTTGGGATCTAGAAAGCTTGTTTTAAGCTTGTCTGAGTCTTGACAATGGGTTTTTAAAATACACTCTTGCAGAATCAGCAAAACTAACCATTGCATGTGCTTAAAAAGCATACCATTTCAAAATGTTTTATTTAAACCATAATATCTGTGTTTTTACACATTGCATCAAAATAGTTATAGTTATTATTTTCCAGTGTAACTATTTCAGATTAATGATGTTGACATGCAAAACAGTACACAATTTATAAATAATGGTAGTAGAAACAGACATAATGATAAGCTTACCATGAAACGTTTGCTGCCGTTCACGACATAAAAATCAGTGTTGTAGAACATGTAACAATGTCTCTGCGGGTAGCTCTCAACATCATAGCTGCTGGTTCACAAGATACAGGTTTCGTAAATGCAATTGCTGCAAGTTTTGCAAAAGCAGGAAAGATGTTCTCAGTAAAAACCCTGCAGCCACATCCGTGGTCTTAAAACCATGATTTGTGAGCATGTATTTTACTTGTCCAAATTCTTGGATGAGTGTCAACAGGTAAGATGCTCTGATACAGATTACTGAGTTGCTCTGTAGCAGGGTGGTAGAAAGCCCTGCACATGTTTATTAATTTATAGAACGGGGTACCCCTCTGCCCCTGTGCAATTTATAATTTTGTATTTGTTTTGTTGTTGTTGCTGTTGTTGTTGTTATTGTTGTATTATTATCGTTATGGTTTATAAATAGGGGTCTACTTAAATCGCGGTAAATGTACGTATTTTTCACGGGTATGTTGCGGAATAAAATTAGGATTTCGCGGACATTTCGATGACCTGTTTAAACATTAAATAAACCTAAGTAGACAGTATTTCAGAACACTATGAAGTCTAAAAATAGTGGTACTTGCTTCCTTACTAAAGCAGAGTGCTGTCATTTGTTAAAGGTGAGTATGCAGCATCCCCCAGCAGTTGACTTGCCCATACATTGAGACTGCACGTTCTGCATCCACTAAATTGGTTGGAAGTTAAGGCAAAGCTTTGCCAAGTTATACCCGCTCACTAGGTACTCTTACCTCCTTTTGGCTTCTCATATCACCTATATGCTGACGATACTCAACTTTATATATATATATATATATATATATATATATATATATATATATATATATATATATATATATATATATATATATAAGAAAAACACCACACAACTTCATATTGAAACAGGTGACTGTACAGTGGAAACAATTCATAACAAAAGATAAAGTACTGTCCTATAGACACAAAAGCATTGTTTTCTACATCGCTAACATTTTCCAATTCTTCACGATTCCCTTTCCCAAAGTTGTCTCTCTACCATTATGAAGTGATACTCTTTATCTGCTTCTCTTTGACACACTCGATGATGTATTAAATATACTTTCAGACATACGCACATCAGTTTGACATTGTTGGTTTGCATAGCCAACTATGTCAGTGCCTCCGACGAGTCTTTCAACAGTTTTAACAGATTATTGATTCTAAAGTATTAGATATAACATGCAAAACTGCAATAGCTTTTTTGGTTAAATGCTTTATTAGTGAGTTTGTTTCTTTCTCAACATGTAGAATGCCCTCAACAAATACCTGACTCGGGCATCCTCTTCCACTACAGACTTTTGGCTCATGACTTAAAACTGATAAATCCATGCCTTCTGACGTCTCTACTTTTACAGGAATGGGATCAGATAGGGACATGTCTGGACTTTCTGTAAGATCTGGTTTCTGTACGCCTCCAGCTTCATTCTCCACTACAGAAGGTCTCATGTCATCCGATGTCTGATCTTTATCTTAGGGATGGGAAGAAAAATAGGCTATTGATCTTCTTACATTCACTGTAACAACAGGTCCAATAACACTTTCAACAAGTACATTTGTAGCATGCAGCATAATAAGTTTGCTGTCTACTACTCTTAATTGAGTGGTAGTATGCCTGGCCAGGCTATATTTATACGTTCTTATTATATTCGATCCTGTTCTAATAATAATAAATAAATAAAAATAAAACTCTATGTGAAAATAATGCCTTCGTTGGTGTGTTAACGTTGTGTGTGTGTGTGTGTTTATATATATATATATATATATATATATATATATATATATATATATATATATATATATATATATATATATATATATATATATATACACACACATATGTATATATACATATGTATAGATAAAAGAAATCCATTTGGCTTCGGTCTGTGTTTTTTTGCCTTGCTGAATTTCAGTGCTGTTTTAATTAAGAATATAAGAAAGTTTACAAACGAGTGGAGGCCATTCAGCCCATCTTGCTCATTTGGTTGTTAGTAACTTATTGATCCCAGAATCTCATCAAGCAGCTTCTTGAAGGATCCCAGGGTGTCAGCTTCAACATTACTGGGGAGTTGGTTCCATACCCTCACAATTCTTTGTGTAAAAAACTGCCTCCTATTTTCTGTTCTGAATGCCCCTTTATCTAATCTCCATTTGTGACCCCTGGTCCTTGTTTCTTTTCAGGTCAAAAAGTCCCTGGGTCGACATTGTTTATACCTTTTAGGATTTTGAATGCTTGAATCAGATCACCGCATAGTCTTCTTTGTTCATGACTGAATAGATTCAATTCTTTTAGCCTGACTGCATACGACATGCCTTTTAAACCTGGAATAATTCTGGTTGCTCCTCTTTGCACTCTTTCTACAGCAGCAATATCCTTTTTGTAGCGAGGTGACCAGAATTGAACAAAATATTCTAGGTGAGGTCTTACTAACACATTGTAAAGTTTTAACATTACTTCCCTTGATTTAAATTCAACACTTCTCACAATATATCCGAGCTTCTTGTTGGCCTTTTTATAGCTTCAAAAACATTGTCTAGATGAATACATTTCTGAGTCAACATAAACTCCTCGGTCTTTTTCATAGATCCCTTCTTCAATTTCAGTATCTCCCATATGATATTTATAATGCACATTTTTATTGCCTGCGTGCAGTACTTTACACTTTTCTATATTAAATGTCATTTGCCATGTGTCTGCCCAGTTCTGAATGCTGTCTAGATCATTTTGAATGACCTTTGCTGCTGCAACAGTGTTTGCCACTCCTCCTGTTTTTGTGTCGTCTGCAAATTTAACAAGTTTGCTTACTATACCAGAATCTAAATCATTAATTTAGATTAGAAATAGCAGAGGACCTAATACTGATCCCTGTGGTACACCACTGGTTACCTCGCTCCATTTTGAGGTTTCTCCTTTAATCAGTACTTTGTGTTTTCTACATGTTAACCACTCCCTAATCCATGTGCATGCATTTCCTTGAATCCCTACTGTGTTCAGTTTGAGAATTAATCTTTTATGTGGGACTGTGGTGGAGTGTCCCGCCCCTTTGTTTATTATTTATTTATATTATGAGTTATATGTTTATATGACGGCGAAAGCCGATTATTATTTGTTGTTATTTTGCGTTTTAATTATAAAACCTTGTGAGGAGTCGTGACTGATCAACTACTGATTATTTAACTAGCTGTCAGTCACGCATCCTTACTAAACTTGTGCAGACTGTGGCTGAGGGGTAATAAGATCATTAACAGCTAGTTAACCCCTTGGCCAGAATATAAAAACCTACATCTGTACGCGCTCAGGAGGAGAGTGTCAGAGGCGAGACAGGCTTTGTGGAGAGAAAGTAAGAACAACAACAACAACAACAACAACAACAATAACAACTGCTAAGCGTGCTGGTTTTCACCAGCACGATACTTATTTGTTTGGCCAACGTGCCCGTTTGTTTGTAGTGTTTCGTTTTGTTTAAATCTTTTGTTTTTGTTTATTATTTAATAAAAGAAGCTGAACGCCGTAGCGTTTCAGCTCTCACCCGCTACTTCCTGAGTCTGTGTTTCTGGTCTGAAGTCATCACTGAAGCCATCCTGTTCACAGGGACTTTGTCAAAAGCTTTCTGGAAATCTAAATAAACCATGTCGTATGCTTTGCAATTATCCATTATCGATGTTGCATCCTCAAAAAAATCAAGCAGGTTATGTAGGTAGCTTTATATGAACCAGGCAATAACTAACAGTAATTATGGAGTGATCATCGTGGAAATAAGCTATAATTTTATTTTTTGTAATCACTTATAAGGATTAAAGTTTGGGTTAGGGTTGAGCTGGGGTTATTACAGTGTATTGCCTGGTCCAACATTATTAACAAAATATTAACATTCCACAAAATATTGACAACATTAAAAGTCCATATCCTATGAGTGTTTATCAAAGTTTAGAATTTTCACTAGCATATGCATGCATCAGACATGTTCATAGAACCATCACATATAAAAGCCTAACAGTATTTCTCTAGATTTTCAGGCACACAATCTCAATCATTTCTTAGAATTATAACTAAACATTTCTTAAAATGAACATAATAAGCTTAATGTCATCACTTATTCCTGTTATTAACTAGATGTAATGGAGTAGTCAATTATTTTCAAAAGATTAATTTCAAAAGATCAAAAGCCAAGCTCTGTAAAATTATCCAAAAATGTTACAATAAAAATGAATATCTACATTTTTGTCAAAATGCTTTGCATTATTAAAAGAAGGTAAATAATGTTTAAATTGTTAGTTCATAACTGTAAAATATATACATGTGACTGCAAATACTGAAAATAAGAGCCAACCATCTGCATCATATTAACTTTTTTGTATTATTGTTAAACACGTTTAACTACATAATTGAACGCGATGTTGTTCTACCCTGATAAACAGTTTTGTTCATGGAAACACACTCCGTTAAATGGGGTATAGATCATTTTCCAGATGGAGGTCACCTTAGGAAACCCTTTGCTGTTCCTCTTCCTGTTGCTGTTGTGTGATAGACGATGTGCATTGTTGTGTGTGTTGTTGGGATTGTTATGAACATCTGAAAACTGTTTTCTTCTCTGCTGGGGAGCAGGAACTAGCTGCTAAAACAAACTAGCACCAAACAAAAAAGTGTGGAGTTAAGCGTGGTCAGAAAAATACTACCTCCCTCCCTGTTGTGATAAACCATAAGTATGTCATTGATGAAGAATCTAGTTAGTGTTATGAAAGCCTGCAAATTGGCCTTCGTGTAGATATCGTTTTCCAGGGCATGGAATTGTTGAAACAATATGTTTTACAACCATAATACCCTACAATAGGGCACTACAATGTCATATAAAAAATGTAGTTAAATCCTCGGAAAGACACAAATAAGTGTTATAATAAACGGCAGACAAACTGTTGAACTGGGCTAAGTAAACAATATTGGATCTCCTCTATGCGGCTGATGAGTTAATAATACTAACATCAGCATAAGTCCCATACTTACCTCTCGACTACAGAGTTTGTTGAATGGTCAGACGTTAATGTTATAAGATTTGCAGTTCGCATCCAGCCCTTGTCTTTCCATTCAATGGGCTGAGATGCCAATTCATTACATGATGTATAGGAAATTACAAGATTTGTCAAAATTCCAGCACATCTTATCCTGGGTACAGATTCGATTGTTAAAGTCAACACTTTTTTATAGCAATCCTGACTTCATTTTTTTGATATATAATAGGTTGTTTTTAGTTACCAGGCATATTATCAACATTTTTCCATATGGTATGTTTATGAAAAATACTTAGACTTCTTAGAAGCATTACTAAATTAATCTTTTATGTTAGACCAGAGGTGGACAACTCCATTCTACTCCTGATTTTACAGGTACAGTAGGCTCCTGTTAATCTGTGTTTCAATAATTTGTGTTTCGATAATCCGTGTAGTTTAATACAGTACATTATCAAAATGTATTGGTGCAGAAATCATCCGATCTATGCAGAAGCAGGTATTCGTGTGCTTTATTAGTGCAGAAATCAGAGTATCTGCGAAAATGGGCTGTCATAATTTAATTTAATTCAATTGAGTACAGTATAGTGCAAGCCAACAGACAGTACTGTATTGTAGTTACTGATACCAGTGACAAGTGAGCAGAAAGATTTAAGACTCTCTTAGCCTGGCAGTCTCAATATGAAGAGCAGTTACGACAATTAAAGACAAGATCAGTGACTTTTTTAAACCAGCTCTCTCTGACTCTGAATAGCATGGTACAGTATATATTTTGACCATTATTGGGACATTATATTTTATTTGTATTATTGTATTAGCGCAAACAGTAAACTCAATTTCGGCTAATCCATGTTTTTCATTAATTTGAGCTCAAACTGGTCCCAACCTGCAGGGATTAACGGGGGTCTTGTATAATGAAAAAATGAACTGCTACCCGTAACTTTAATTGGTTAATTTAAACAATGAAAAACATGATTTTATATATTGGGTCACTCTTAAAAACAAGCTGGATGTGCCAACTTAATGAGGCTTTCTTGGTGTGTATGTGTACGTTTTCAAATACATGTTTTCTTCCACCAAAAACAGTTTTCATTTGCAAACCTGAGGCATCTGAAATACAGCAAAACTACACCCACCCATCCTCCCCTAACCACAACCTGCAAATAGTTTCAAACAAGATTTTGTAAATGGACCCATAAATTCAAATAGATTATACTGTCTATCATTCACTTTTCATACTTAAATGTGCTTTGGAAGAGATGCATGGGATGATGGATTAAGTTTTGCTTGAAGAATGACAGTATTATTGACTCTGAAAAAAATGAATTGACTACATCAGGAGACCCCATAACAAGGTCAAGTTCAAGCATTAGCTATGAGGTTAAAAATAATCTCTTCATCCTAGAAAAAAGAAGGAAAAGAGGGCTTAATTGAAGCTGATAAAATCCTAAATGATATAAATTAACCCATGTTTTCAAGATTTATCAGAGTAGAACGAGAAGGCATATATGGAAGCTGGGTTTAGTGTATCTTGCAGTGGGGGCGGGGGTTATCACTGAAATGGATGCAGCAGTGTTTATTAAGAATATTATCATAATTTAAAAAAAAAAAAAAAAACATTTTATAGGCCACTTAAATGTGATTACTGTGGATCACGGACCACACCTACCAAAAACACAACCTTTTGGACAACGTCACATGTATCAAAAGGGAAACAGTTCTCTGTCTGTATGTCTGGCTGTGTCAAAGTGGCTGCTGAGTAGAACAGGTGCAGAGGTGATGCAGTGCAGGAATAATCACAAAAGGAAACTGCAATCCGGTTTGGAAAGGAGTCTTTATTTTATATAAATCCCGGTCTGGCGACCAAACAATAATCCTCCGGCAATAGACACCAATGTGTAAAGCTCGACAGGAAAATGATAATAATGATTTGCAAAACAAACAAATAATAACACGTTATCCACCCCACAATAATACTAACACAATCACCAGTCCAAGTGCGTGCAGTAGTGCTCGAGGTGGGTGATAACGAACAAACAGTGACTGTGGTGTTGTTGTTCCGGGTAGTGCTGGCCCAAGGAGACAGCTCCAGAGACGTGTTAGCCGTGAATTTACAAAACAAAAGACAATCACTAACAGCAACAAAAACAAACAAAACACTCACAAATTCTTTTCACAGTTCACAAGATAATCTCTTCCTGGTCCTTCCAGTTCCGTATGCTCTGAAACCAAGCGAAGGAAAAGATTTACGATTCTCCAGCCCCTTTATGCCATTACGCATGACCCCTTGGTAAACGATTTCAGCTGTCTCTACTGTCTGCAGCTGCTACATTGTTTCCCTTCCGGGTCAATACTTTCCTGCAACAGAGTCTCGCCTTCTTCCAGACTGACCGACTTCCCGGCCCAGGGAAAGAACTGTCAGGCCAGCCCATCCAAAGCCTTTCCCTTTCGCTGCTTAGTGCCCTCACAGGTCGGGAAGGAGATTTACAACCAAAACTCATTATATTTGTCACACTGGCCTACAGGTTTGTGAGATAAAAACTAATAATAATAATAATAATAATAATAATAATAATAATAATAATAATAATAATAATATGATGAATACTGTGAGGGCATCGGGTGCATGCCTTTCCATATTTCAATCCTGGGTGCGGTTTGTACAAGTCAAAAGAGAGGACTTCACTGCGAAATCCGTTCACCAAAAGAATTCTGTCATTTGTGGCGTGCACTTTCTCGACAGTGATTATCTGGAGGGCAACTTACTTGAATATAGCATGGGATTGAGAAGCAAGCAACGAGTCAGGCTGAAGTCAGATGTGGTACCTAAATAAATATATCATTGAGGTTTTATAGGAAACCACCATGAACACACACACAGGTATATATATATATATATATATATATATATATATATATATATATACACAGTACTGTGCAAAAGTTTTAGGCAGGTGTGAAAAAATGCTGTAAAGTAAGAATGCTTTCAAAAAATAGACATGTTAATAGTTTATATTTATCAATTAACAAAATGCAAAGTGAGTGAACAGAAGAAAAATCTACATCAAATCAATATTTGGTGTGACCACCCTTTGCCTTCAAAACAGCATCAATTCTTCTAGGTACACTTGCACACAGTTTTTCAAGGAACTCGGCAGGTAGGTTGGCCCAAACATCTTGGAGAACTAACCACAGTTCTTCTGTGGATTTAGGCAGCCTCAGTTGCTTCTCTCTCTTCATGTAATCCCAGACAGACTTCGATGATGTTGAGATCAGGGCTCTGTGGGGCCATACCATCACTTCCAGGACTCCTTGTTCTTCTTTACGCTGAAGATAGTTCTTAATGACTTTCGCTGTATGTTTGGGGTCGTTGTCATGCTGCAGAATAAATTTGGGGCCAATCAGATGCCTCCCTGATGGTATTGCATGATGGATAAGTATCTGCCTGTACTTCTCAGCATTGAGGAGACCATTAATTCTGACCAAATCCCCAACTCCATTTGCAGAAATGCAGCCCCAAACTTGCAAGGAACCTCCACCATCCTTCACTGTTGCCTGCAGACACTCATTTGTGTACCGCTCTCCAGCCCTTCGGCGAACAAACTGCCTTCTGCTACAGCCAAATATTTCAGATTTTGACTCATCAGTCCAGAGCACCTGCTGCCATTTTTCTGCACCCCAGTTCCTGTGTTTTCGTGCATAGTTGAGTCGCTTGGCCTTGTTTCCACGTCAGAGGTATGGCTTTTTGGCTGCAAGTCTTCCATGAAGGCCACTTCTGACCAGACTTCTCCGGACAGTAGATGGGTGTACCAGGGTCCCACTGTTTTCTGCCAATTCTGAGCTGATGGCACTGCTGGACATCTTCCGATTGCGAAGGGAAGTAAGCATCTGCTGAAGTAAGTTTCCTTGGCCGACCACTGCGTCTACGGTCCTCAACGTTGCCCGTTTCTTTGTGCTTCTTCAAAAGAGCTTGGACAGCACATCTGGAAACCCCTGTCTGCCTTGAAATTTCTGCCTGGGAGAGACCTTGCTGATGCAGTATAACTACCTTGTGTCTTGTTGCTGTGCTCAGTCTTGCCATGGTGTATGACTTTTTCAACCTCACCTTGTTAGCTGAGTTTGGCTGTTCCTCACCCAGTTTTATTCCTCCTACACAGCTGTTTCTGTTTCAGTTAATGATTGTGTTTCAACCTACATATTGAATTGATGATCATTAGCACCTGTTTGGTCTAATTGTTTAATCATACACCTGACTATATGCCTACAAAATCCCTGACTTTGTGCAAGTGTACCTAGAAGAATTGATGCTGTTTTGAAGGCAAAGGGTGGTCACACCAAATATGGATTTGATTTAGATTTTTCTTCTGTTCACTCACTTTGCATTTAGTTAATTGATAAATATAATCTATTAACATGTCTATTTTTGAAAGCATTCTTACTTTACAGCATTTTTTCACACCTGCCTAAAACTTTTGCACAGTACGGTATATATATATATATATATATATATATAATTTATTATTATTATTATTATTTATTTCTTAGCAGACGCCGTTATCCATGTTCTGTGTTTTAAGTGACACGAATTGTTCAGCAGCACGATAATTGCTGGATGAATCATCTTTTCTGATAACCACAATCTTAAAAATTGCATCATAACTTCTTCATAATCCCTTTGATACATGACCCCTTTTCAGTTGACTCTTTTCCACATGATCACTGCAGCTAGTTTTATCCATTTTCATTACTGTATACTGTACTCAATACGCGCTTTCACAAAAGCATTGACTTGAAGGCGAGTTGTATTTTTCAAATCTTATTTTCATTACAAACACCCCCAAAACCCTTGCCATATTTGGTCTAATGCGGGTGTATATTTGGTCTAATACGGGTGTATATACACCCATATTAGACCAAATATAAGGCAAGGATTTTTTCGGGGGGGGGTGGGGGTTGTTGTAATGAAAATAAGATTTGAAAAATACAACTCGCCTTCAAGTCAATGCTGTTGCGAAAGCGCGTATTGAGTACACTATATGTCACAAGTGATGAATTTTAATGGGTTCCTGTGTGTTTATATTGTATATTTTAAATTGTGTGGAATCTGCTCCTTTTAAACCACTGCTGTTTTTTTGCTGTGGTGATTCATGGACAGGGTGCTGTTTTGCCTAGCAACAGGAAGCCCCGCCTGGTTAGTGCCACGGCCAATGGCGCTCCAGGTGGGACTATATAAGGCAGGGAGTTGAGACAAGAAGAGAGAGACGTGGAGGCAGGAAACAGAAGACTGGACAGGGCAACAGGAGTGTGTGCAGGCAGAAGCGCGTAGCCTTGGAGGAATCATCTTGGGAAATTGAGTTTGCTGGATTATTTTTCTTCTGGCTGGAACGTTGCTGAGGGAATTGGCCAGAGTTTTAATCATTGGATCCAACGGGTTTGGAAAAACTTTTTTTTTTTATTCTTATCTTTTTGTGCGGGACAGTATAGGACAGAAGGCTGTATTTTGTGGCTGTTACTATATGTGATAACCAACATAGCTATCTTATCTAAACAAAATAAAAAACAAAGGGATTCACAGTCACGTTTTTTTTGTTACTTTATTGTTGATTTAATTTTTTCAGTTTTTCTTTTGTTCACTTGCTTTTGTTATTGCACTGTTTCTGGAACAAGATACGGGTTATTGGTTGGTGTCCCAGCTTTTGGACACCTGGGCTTTTCTCCCCACGGATCTGGGAGAGGGGTTATATTTTGAATTCTACCCGCGCTGATAGAAATAAGAAGAAAGGATTACTTGTGTTATTGTTTACACAGACGGACAAATTCCTAGTCTATTTAAAAAAATTAAAAAAAAAGAAAACTACTAAAGGGAAACTACTTACCTACGCTGGTTGGCCCCGTACCACCCTTCTGGGTGTATTCGAGGCCTACAGTGTGTTACTTACCTTCCCTCCAGGTTTTCCAGTCCAGCTTCCAGGTCAGGCGTGGCTGCAGTACACAGAGGATTGGGCGAGGTCCGAGGGCGTGGTAGGAACGTGGGAGAGAGGAGAGAAACGTGAAGTGAAAGACTGGCTGAAGGGAAATGACCAGAGCTTCTGGGTGGAAGTCGTGATTTACTTACTTGTGGTACAGTTCCTGACGGCCCCTTTTTCTTTACCCCGCTTCCTGGTCGCAGGTTCTTCGGGGTGGTGGTCGATCGGCCAGGAGAGGTCCAGCAGAGAGCGGCTGTCCTACCAGCGACGAGGAGTCCGATTTACATTACCAAGCGAGTTGGAGGGGAGAACCGGGAGCGTGGGATTTACCCCGGACTATTTCTTTCTGTTTCGTCCCATCTTTGTGTTACGTCTGTGACTGTGATGTTTTATGTGGACCTTGTTTTATGTTTTATTTTTCTCTGAGCCAGCGACCGACAGGAGGGATTGCCTTAGTGTGCTGTGGATTTTTGCTTTTTTTCTGTTCTGTTTTTGGCATTTCCTAGTGTGGTCCTTTTTTTTATTTTAGTCTAGCGATCTCTTTTTATACCATGTTTTTAGTACCCTGTTGAGAACAATAAAATTTGTTTTACCCGATACAGTGTTTTTTTTTTGTTTTTTTTTATTAAAGGAAATTGTTATGTGGACTGAGTTGTCTGTTTCTAAATTTCCTTGCTTACTTGCTATTTCAATTACATTACTATTTTTAACAGAAACCTATGGTCATAATATTGGCACTTACTTTTAAAATTATATAGAGACTTTAATTATTGTGTGTGCATATGGCAAAGTGGCTGAGTGGATGCAGGTGCAGGGGTGATGCAGTGCGGTAATGAAACACACAGAGATTTGTAATCCTGTTTGGAAAGGACTTTATTTTCTTTTTATCCCGGTCTGGTGACCAAAACAATAATCCCAGAGCAATACACAACAATGTGTACTGCACGGGTAGACAATAACAGGATTCCAGTCCCAAATAATAAACACAATATCTGCCCCACAGTAATACTAAGAGTCACCAGTCCTGGATGCGTGCAGTAGGGCTCATGGTGGGTGATACAAGTTTATTTAGTGACAGTGGTGAAGTGATTTTCCAGCTTAGTGCTGGCCCTTGGCGACAGCTCCGGAAACGTGTTTAGGTGTCTAGTAATATAACAAACAAGACAATTACAATCAAACAAAACACTCACAATACTCACAACAGTCACAATACTCTCTCACAGGGTCTCTTTCAGTCCTTCTCGGTTCTATTGTAAACCAAACCAAATGTGAAGGAACAGATTACGATTCTCCATCCCCTTTTATGCTGTCACACATGACCCCTTGGTAAACGAGTGCAACCTCCTCTCCAATCTGCGGCTGCCATGTTGTTTCCCTTCTTGGCTGGCCGACTTCCCGACCCTGGGAAAGAACTTTCAGACCAGCCCGTCCAAAGGACTCTGTTCTCGCTGCTGGGTGCCCTCACAGGTCAGGAGGGAGATTTACAACCAAGAATCATTGTATTTTTGTCACAGTGCATAGAACACTTAAATAGTTGTTATGGCATTACCATATTGGAATATAAACCTGTATTTCTGTATTACAAACAACTATCCAAACTTTACTAAATCAGAACATTTGTACCACTGACGTAATGGTGAGTAAAGAAATGTTTATTTTTACTTATTCATTGCTGAAGTTATTTTATCTGCTTTATATAATGCCATCTTATCAATCCTTATGTCTACTGTACATTATTGTAATGTTTGTAATTTATCGTCCTTGAAAAGCTTTCACAGTGTCTCTGTCAGTGGTCTGCTGTTCTGTGACAGTCTGTGGCCCGCGTGATCACAGACAAAATATGACAAAAATGGATATTATAGGCCATAACAGACAATCGCTAAACTAATATAAACTAATTAGAGAGTATAGATACTGAAGCGTATATTACTGGTAATCAAACACCATTACAATTTTGGAAATTACACTCCCCATGCAGTGTTGCTGATCCGCCACAGGTTTTGGAGGGTTCACAACTCTATTTCTTGTCGATCCCCATTTAGTCGCTGCCTCTGTTGATCAGTGGGATCTCACAGCCTCGCCGGCAGTCCAGCACGATTTTTGAGTGGGTGTGGCCATACACCACGCAAAATCCATCATATCTTTGTTGTTTTTTAATATTTTTTTTAACGCATAAAAACTATTTTATTTCTATTGATAACATCTGTACAGAAATGTATTGGTGTGTTTGACCTGCAAGATACACTAAGTTTAGGACAGATGCTATGAAATACTTTTTTACATGTCATTGGTATATAATTCAGTGGGGCTAGTCACAGGTATGGCTGTAGAGCCTTCAGAATACAAGACATCAATCTGATTTCCTCTTTATTAATTAATTTTTTTCTACAGAAATTGAATGCCCGTGGGGAATTGGTAAATGTTTGCAGTGTTTAACTCAAATGTCAAACTGTCAGAATTAATTTTAGTCTGTTTATCTCCAAGTCCCTTCAGTGGCATGTGGGATCAGTTGTATTTTAATAAGATTCAATACAGGTTCATCTTGCTGGAGGCCTCGTTCTCCTCTCCAGCAAGGTCCATAAGATTGAACAGCAAAATGATCTCCAGGTCCCAGTGGTATTGAGTTATAACCACTCAGGACTACTGGACAAAAACATATTACAGCTCACTGAATTCAAAATACCTCATAACAGAGGTATTCAGTAGTAGATGATTAGTACGTACTATACTAACATTTAACATTAACCATAGTAGTGGCATAAAGCATAAGTTACTATTTTAAAGCTCATAGAGGAATGGTAAAACATATTTAAAAAAATAAAAAAAACATGGGAAACCATGGGAAAATATGGTAGATGCATAATATAGCCATGAGAAAAGGATGGGAAAACTGCCACATTACTTTGCAAATGTGCTGTGTTAAACTTTTATAAGGGAATTATTGCCAGATACTAGGAATTTCTTCTGGAATTAGTCTATGGCCATCTTGTTCCCACAAAAACTTAACCCATAAAAATCAAGAATAATCAATAGTAAGTTTAATTAAGGAGGACAAACTAGTATAGACCTTTACAGGCAGAAGAACAACAGCAAAAAATATAAGAAGGAACCGATGTGACTGTAAAAGTAAAAATGAAATTCCTTATTTATTATAGAGTGGAAAACAAGTTTATTAAAATAAAGGAAATTACAAATAGGGCTTGTATTGTACCTTCAAACACAAATTGCCTTGGGTGTGCAGACAAGCGATCTACAGAACGTTGTCGAAATGTTTGATACCAAGATGATGAGGCAATTATTAACGGCTTCAGTTTCCCATCTGCACATAGTCTTGTGGGCGATTAGTTAGCCATCTGGAGTTCTTCAAGTGCATCAGTGTATCTGATCATCTGTTGCTCAATCACAGAGTAAATTATGAATAAAAGTTGTGCTTTGTTGGTTCCATCAGATTATATTTGTCAAATTTTACAGTAGTTTTTTTTTTCTTTTATAGTGCTTGTCACATTTTAATTACATGTTTAACCTAATTTGCATCTGTAATTCAGGGCCAAATCCAATCAGGTAAAGTGGACTAGTAGTGTATTTGCATGTCTCAGTCTATCCTAATATAAAATAGTTGAGGCAATATCACTGTACTTTGTTCTCAATTCTATAGCTCCACTCATTACTCCTGTTTGTATTGTAGTTTTGGCTGGAGGCAGTAACGTGACTTGAGCCGATAATATTATCAGCAGTTAATCACACCAGATACACAATACTGCTGTACCTAGATTCGTAAACCACACCATGTCAAGTTCTCACCACTTATCAGCCTGTTTTAGCTTTCTTTATTTGGTCAATCTGTTGGGTGTTTTCAGTTGCCCAATGCCAAATAAGTCTTTTGAAAATGTCATATCCAATTGCGTCAATTGGGTTTTAAATATTACTGGTGGCACAAACATTAGTTTACAGTCATTTTCAGATTCCTGTATTAAACAAACTCCTTGACATGGTTTAAATCTCAATCCAATGTTCAATTGTATATTGCACAAAGAACATCGAACATTCTATTCTAATAATTTAAACAGCTGAAGAAGGGCTTTTGCCCGAAACATCCTAAAAATAAAAGATTTTTTAATCTTTTAAAATTTTTGTGTACATTTTTTAAAAACCTTTTCTTTGATGTGCCTTCAATTTTGTACACTAGTCGGTGTAGTTTGTCTCTTAAGAAAGGGCGCCACACAGGAGTAACAAGAAGTGAGTGTATTTTATTTACAAATAAATCAAACACGAATGGTTTAGGTCTCAATGGACAACAGCCCTGTATGGGCAGCTAACTACCTCACTTCTTGCTCCCTGTCATATGCTACAGGTTTAGAAGTCGGTAGTGGTGGGGCTCCCGAGTGGCGCATCCAGTAAAAGCACTCGCTAGAGTGCAGGATGCGCTCTATAGCCTGGACGTCGCTGGTTCGAGTCCAGGCTATTCCACAGCCGACCGTGGGCGGGAGCTCCCAGGGGGCGGCGCTCAATTGGCCGAGCGTCGTCCGGGGGGAGGGAGGGTTAGGTCGGCCAGGGTGTCCTCGGCTCACCGCGCACCAGCGACCCCTGTAGTCTGGCCGGGCGCCTGCGGGCTTGCCTGTAAGCTCCCCAGAGCTGCGTTGTCCTCTGACGGTAGTGGTGCACTGTCTCCTGGAAGCGGGACCCCAGGTAAGTAATGACTTTGGCTCCCTCTGTTGGCAGGCAGACGTCAGCCCTTGGCAGCCGAGAACACGTCCCCTCTTTTGGAAAGTAAGAGCAACACTGCCCGGGCGTTTCCTGGCAGCGTGTATCACCCGGGTCACGTGATCAACTCTACCCGAGTCGTGTGCACAAACAGAGTTCATAAACAAATAAAAGATGTCCCCTTTTTTTCCTGTGTACAGTTTCTTGTAATGTTTTTCAAAACAGTTTGTATCCGATGTTCTTTATAATCATACGGCCCTCTACGTCGTGAAAGAGTATTCCTTTGTGCAGCGAAACAAAATAAACAAAAAGAACCAACTCAAAACAAACCGCGTTGGTGCAGGAAACAAACAAACAAATCCGCAACCAAACACAAAATAAATCTTTTAAACAAAACGTTCGCTAAGTAAACTAACTTCTTCTAAATATCAAAGCTTCTGTTATACATTCATGTGTTGCAATTTGTACTTACTAAAACGCAGATTTTCTTTAGGCAAAACGGCAAACAGGACAAACCCAAGATTGTCTCCCCATTGCAACACACCCAGGCTTGTTCTGCCTGCTTCCTTTTATATCCCCAGCCCCGCCCCTTCCTGACTACAGCACTGTGTATTCTGGGATATGTAGTTTTTCCCTAACGTGGCTGTTTTCTTAAAGGGCCCCTGCCCTTTTCCCTCACAATATATAATGTTAAGGCCAAACCCTGGTGGTCTGGCCAATCTAGTTTCGCCAAGGGCTTGGCTGTGTGGTCCAGTGGTTAAAGAAATCGGCTTGTAACCAGGAGGTCCCTGGTTCAAATCCCACCTCAGCCACTGTCTCATTGTGTGACCCTGAGCAAGTCACTTAACCTCCTTGTGCTCCGTCTTTCGGGTGAGATGTAGTTGTAAGTGACTCTGCAGCCGATGCATAGTTCACACACCCTAGTCTCTGTAAGTCGCCTTGGATAAAGGCGTCTGCTAAATAAACAAATAATAATAATAAAAGGGCTTCTGGGCGAATCCTGAAGTTACCTTTTTTTTCGGCACTCACCCGTGTCCAGTCGGGAGAATCTAGATTGGTCCAGAACTTGAAAAAGATGGTTGGGCAAAACCCATTTTTTCAATAGTTTTCACTGAATTTCGGGGTTAGCCCAGGCGAGTCTTGTTTCGTCCAAAGCTTCAACATCGATGCTGGGCCAATCTAGTTTTGCCTATGCCAATTATTTGGGCGAGTCTATATATAGTATATAGTTTATAAATTCCTCGACCTTCAGTCTCGTAATTTATGACGTCACAGAAACCCTAGATGGAATTATTTTCCTGTAACTCACTGAAGCCCAAAACTACAACAAACTTCGTTTAAAGCTGCATATTATGATTTTACAAAACATTTTACTTTAGCAGAATATCATATTCTATGAAATACCACAACTTCAAAAACACACAATTGTAGACCACAGCAGCAAAACATTTTTTTTTTTTTTAAATCTGGTAGCAATTTTCAGAAGAAACACTTCTCCCAAAATGTAAAAGATCTTTTTTTATTTGTGATAATGGTTTTAAGAAGAAAACATCTGTAGGGGGTCCAGTGTTTTGTGTGAACTTTTCTTACATTGGCTAAAAAGCTGCCTTGCATTATCTGATGGTAACCATTCAGTCTGCAGCAAGTCAGAGCAGGCTGTTTCACATTAGGACATCAATAGTTGCACAAAATTATATTAACCAGAAGTCCAATTTGAAAATGTTGAACATACCAGATCTTCTATTACACAGTCAGTTAGTCAAAAAAGTATGGTGGCTGTAATGTAAGTTACAATATTTTACCGTAAACAAATTTGGGAATCACTTGATACACCAGAACTTCAGGATAAATAGTGGTTTTATCAGGCTAATATTTGTTTATTTATGTATTGCCTAGAACAGCGGTTTTCAGACTTTTTAGGGCCTGTACCCCATTCCAAATGAATTAATAATGAAAAAACACATACAAGCATTACAAGTAAAGATAATTTAAATATGTAAATTAACCATGTGTGCGTTCAACGCACTGTCAGCAGCCGGCTAGGTGTTTATAGAGTTAACCTCGCCCAACAGAAAGGAAACATACACCAGTATGGCTGCAGTTTTATTTGAAAGGAGATTTAACATTGTTGATTCGATTGCTAAGTCGCAAAGTACTACAACATGTTAAAAAAATGTGTTGTCCTCCTTTACAAGATTTTTCTAACGTACTCCGACGAGAGCTGCGTACCCCAGTTTGAAAACCACTGGCCTAGGACAAATATCGTTTGCAGAAAGATCCTTCCAATTCCATTTTCAAATCACATTTCACACCAAGCAATGTCCCAAAGCAATTTACTCTAAATAACAACACAAAACATGTGTACAGTACCGTATTGTTAATAGAAGAAAAGCAAGGTGAATATGAAATAACTTGTAAAGAATTGGCATCACAGCCCATTAAACTGAGTCAACTGCCTTGCCTTTTCATTCAATTCAATGGGCTGAGATGCGAAACCATTACCAACTGAATAGCTATAGACTGTCCTAGTAAATAGGTCTTGAGCATTGAAGGTGTCAGCACCTGTACTATTTCAATTAAGTGCATTGAAACACCAAGGTCAAAACAACTAAAAACAACATTTAATACAACTCCAAAACAAAACCTGCTATATTCAATGAGACCCAAGTCCAAAGTGTGAGTACAGAATTCTTTCTCAAACATTCTTTATACTGTAACTGGTCAATTTCAGTTACATAAACTTTTTGGGCTTCCAACTTTGGTTTTTAACTTGTCCTGGAGCAGAGCTTCCGCTTGCTCATTGTTTCGTCATACAGGGGCAGAGCTGAGGGAACAACAGAACATTATTTTATAGGGCCAGCAATCCCCCCAATGCCCGCCTCTCAGCCACTCAGAGAGAGGGAAAGCCCACACACCCTCTCTCCCACCTCTCTGTGTCATGCCATGACTGACAGGCGGATATTGCAAGGCTGCTCCCCTCTTCCTGCAGCACTATGAACGCACCAGAAGAGTCAGCACAGATCTCCCCCTGTTACAAGGGCCAACTGACATGACTTCAGGGCTTGTCTCAATGGAAAAGTATGAATTATTATTTTTTCTAAATCGCTGAGGGTCAGACGATTATTATGATACCAATTTTTTCACATGATTGAAGTGTCCTTCCAGCGATTTGTACAACTAATAAAAAATAACTAGTTTACATACCCCAAAACAAACTCCAATGTTCTGTTTTACTCAAAAGTTTCTGGAAAGCAGTCTAATTTTAAGTTTTAAATCGGTGTTTTGGTAAACAAGAAGCCTGCTTCAGTGGTTGCTATGGAACTCCCGTTGCTATATGACGTGCGCAGGGGAAGGGAAGTGGAACAGAAACAGCATGGCTACGCAGGGAGCTAGCAAGTGTTTGCAAAAAAACATATTGTTAATTAAACTATACATATTTAACAGTGTAGCAAGTATTAGTAAAGATTGCAGGTAAATTATTTGAGTTCAGACAGGGGGTGCCAATACTTATGTCTGCAACTCAAGAAGTGCCCTGATTGTGAATTATGATGGTATCTTGTTTTTCGAAAGTATCTTTACTGTATTACTACCATGTTAAATTGTACTCTTACCCACGCTTTTGTAAAGCATCTCCATTTCGGTGCTATCTGACATCTTTCTACACCTACACTACATCCTGCTGGAGGAAATGGTTCTGATTCAGTAGTGTCCTCTACGCTATCCTATGCTTTCGTGATCTTTACGAGACTCACAAGATCTGAAAAGGATTTTAGAAATGGGTAACATGACCTAGCATGTCAATGGTGTGTTACCCATAATCCTTCTGTAATTTGAGGTGATGCCACTGTATATAGCAAAAATCACTTGTTTCACCTTATATTTAGACCTGTGAATCTGATAGCTTTTGTTCCACTGTTAAAAGGACAGTGGTTCTGAATTGCCCTGAGTGTCCTGAATTTAAAAATACCAAATATGTGCACCTTCATACCAATGGTTTCTCTCCCACCAGACACAACAAGTCTGAGATACAAGATGTCACACACAGTAACTATATACAAAAAACATGTGGTTCCTAATGTTTATTTTTACCCTGTGATCGCTGGATTTACGCCACTGAAGAAAAAAAAAAAGTTTCAACTAGTACCTCCCACACACTCGATACGTTACAGTGTTGTCATGTAATCAGAGTCAGGAGCATACGTCAGCATCAACAAAACAAGATGTAGACAAATAGCTGATTTCAAAGCTGATTTCATGAAGCACAGTTCGATAAAACAGCTACTAATCAAAGGTAAACTTTTTTATTATCTATCCTCATTGAAAAGAAAACAAAAGTTACACACAGACTGTTTTAAATTCATTCGGGATGTTTCACATTTAACAACTGTGTCACATCAAATATATTTTGTCAGTGAAATATAGTGAAATTAAAGCCAACGACTGAATATGTTATGTAATAACTCCTCAATGAGCGATCCTGATTTATTTATTTATTTATTTATTTATTTACCATGTATTTCATGTATGTCCGTAGCACACAAGAGGTTAAAATATAGGCTAAAATTGAGTGCCCCCTCCTGATTCTTAAGTATGACGTGAATCTACCACAGACTCACAGTTCCTACAATCCCTGCTGACTGGAGACCAGTCTACTGTATGCCAAGATTTGGTCTTTAGCACTAGTAGAGGAAAGATAAAACCACCCAAGTCTATACTTTTACCATCAGCAGTGAAATCACTCACAGGCAACATTCACGTGTTTACAATAAATAACAGATTTGGTCACAGCATATCATACTCTCAATTGTCAGCGATTGGCACAGTTCTCTGCATGCAAAAGTTACCACAGTTACCTGACATCAGTGTGCCTTTGCCAGGTAGCAACAAACCACATGTAGACACCACTTTTGGCTGGGATAATCCTGACAGGTTGGAAGAGACTTTGTCAGGGGGAGGGACAACCCACAGAGTGAATGGTCTTGCAGTTCAACCACTTGTTAGTGGTCCACAGCTTCTCAGAGAAGTACCAGAAGTGCAGAAATCAAAACAAAGAAGTACTGATGTTGGTGAGCAACGCATACCAGCGTACAATGCTGGTGGAAAAAAAGGACCACCACTACGAGCAAGAATGGTTCAGCTTATGGGCCCTATGCAGAATGCATTACAAAATCAGAAGGTCAGTTCCTGGACAGGCTTCAATATCCAAGTGCAAGAACCAGAAATATATCTCTGAACAGCATTGGTTACATGCCTACAATAAATGCACCAGCAACCAACATGTCCACAGTTAATGAAATTGTCAACTGGTCAAACAGACTTAGAAAATCTCTAGACCTTGAAAATATTGTATGTGCTTTTGACCAGGCCCTGTACAGCAAAGCTGCTGCGATAAAATGGAAACACATGGACAAATTTAACAACATTGTTCTCAGATTGGGTGTCTTCCATACAACATACACTCTCCTTGTCATTCTTGGGAAGAGGTTTCAAGATTCTGGATTGAAAGATCTTGCCATTGAGTCTGGTGTCCTTGCAAAAGGGTCAGTGTCAGCTGCTTTGGAAGGACAAATGTACAGTAGAGCTATCAGGTTGCACAAACTAGTGTATGAAGCCCTGCTAAGACTTGCATGGAAGAGATTAATTCCCTGGAAAGAGCTGAATCACAGTGAAGAAAGGTATGTTATTGACTGTGTCCTTGAGCTTACCAGTGATCTCTCAGAAGAAATCTGTCACAAAACATTCAATGACTTTTTTCAAAATCAGTCGTATGCTCAAGTCACAAAACTATTTTCTACCTACCTTGATGTGTTGCGAAATGATTGACGGAAACTTGCATTGTTTTAGATGTCTCTGTGACAGGGATGATGATTGGTGACATCAGGCCAGAAGGAACAAAAACAAACAAAGGCAGTACTGCAGTGAAAAAGACGCTGCGCGCCGTATATTTAAATACAAAAATAAATAAAATATTTAAACACAAACACAGTGCTCACAGAGCAAAATAAAATAATAAACAAAACAAGTCATGAACACAAACAATAAATAAATGTTTCAGGTCAGGCTGGGCAAATCGCCTTCACTGTTCCTAGATTCATTTTGTTTTAAATCTCTCTCCTTGCTCGCTCTCCCGTACTCTCCTCTGTACACTCCCACCTTGAGTGCAGAGAGCTGCAGGCTTTTATATCGTGGCCGAGGGGTTATTATTCTATTACCCCTCGGCCACAATCTGCACAAGTTTATTAATTATTCCTGGCAGAGGACGAGCACCAGTCTCGCCTCTGCCAGAACATGTTTTAAATAAAATAAAATAATAACAAACATGGCTCACGCGTCATTTATAAATAAACCATAACACATCGTCATAAATATGATAAATAAATCATACACCAAAACACATGGCTTTCGCCGTCATTTAAATAAATAATAAATCACAATACAAAAATATAAAGTAACACAGAGGCGGAGGGGAGACCCCGGTTTATAAATAAATAAACAAATACATTTAAACAGTAGGGCTTTCTCCCCCACCCCTTGTGCAACGCACACTTGGCCCCAACGGCCACCTCCCACCTCAGTCTCAAAGTCCTGGAAGAGATGGAAGCAAGGTGTTTCTGGGGGCAGCCATGGTGGTATGTCCACCACCCCCCACTTCGGAGCAACAGGCAGCCCAAGGCGATGCGAAGCAACAGGCAGCCCAAGGCGATTCGAAGCAACAGGCAGCCCCAGGCGATGCAGAGCAGCAGGCAACCCCAGGCGATCCAGACATGGTATCCCTGAGCAGAGCGGTGTAGCATCCCTGGCGGTGCAAGGTAGGCATCCTTGAGCAGTGCAAGGCAGGCATCCCCGGCCGATGGCGAAATGGCATCCCGGTTGATGGCGAACTGGCATCCTCAGGCGATGGCGAACTGGCATCCCAGGCGATGGCGAACTGGCATCCCCAGGCGATGCAGGACAGGGCAGCAGCGGCCCCTCGGGAGGCGACAGCTGCAGCGGACCCTCGGTAGGCGACGGCGGCAGCAGACCCTCGGGAGGTGACGGTGGCAGCGGACCCCGGGAGGCGACGGCGGCAGCGGACCCTTGGGAGGCGACGGCGGGAGTGGAGGCAGGACCAGCGGTGGTGCTGGGGTTGGCCCTCTTCTCAGCCGCTGCAGCCCGGCGGGTTTCCCCCTTGCTCTGCTCAGCAGCCTATGCAAGGGCGGCTGCAGACCGCCAGCCTCCTGTTCCGGTCCGTCCTGTCATGAAGGTAGAGGCAGCTCCTGCTCCTCTCCCTTGGGTGGTGGTGGAAGCAGAGGCAGCTCCTGCTGCTCTGCTCCTGAAGAAGGTGGCAGGGGCTCTTCCCCTTCTCCTTCTGGTGGTGGTGCTGGGAGTGGCAGGTAATCCTCCCACGACGGTGGAGGTGGGAGTGGCAAGTCGTCCTACCACGGCGGTGGAGGCGGAACCAGCCAGTATTCTCCCTCTGCTGGCAGAGGTGGGAGCGGCACGCCAGCCTCCTGTTCCGGTAGATGACCCAGTAGCAGTAATGTCCTCCTGTAGGAGGTCTGGCTAAGGACCCTGCATACCCTAATAGCCAATGTAGGACAACAGAGACCTACATTAAAAGGGCGTATGCAGCTGAAGTACAGGTCATACGTCTGGCCAACACGGCAGGTCTGCTCATGGCCTACCTGGATGGCATTTTGCAAACAGCGCCTTTCGAGGGAACACGGTCACATCCGTGAGTGACCCGCTCCAGGTCTTGGTTCTCAGGCAAGAAGTAAATGCATTACTTTTCAAACAAGCCGTCCGCCTCGTAGAACCCAACTCTCAAGAGGAGGGGTTCTACTCAAGGTATTTTCTAGTGCCAAAAGGGCGGCCTCCAGCCCTATCCTAGACCTAAGACACCTCAACGGGTTCTTGAGGGAGAGGAGGTTCCAAATGCTCACGCACCGTCACATTCTCCAGTCTGTCCGGCCGGGCAACTGGTTTATCACTGTGGACTTAAAGGACGCATATATTCATATCCCTATTCGTCCCGCGCACAGGAAATATCTATCTTTCACTTTGCAGGGAAGCGCTTTCAAGTTTTCTGTGCTGCCATTCGGCCTCTCCTTAGCCCCCCGCATGTTTTTAAAGTGCATGGATGCCATCCTAGCCCCTATGTGGCTGCAAGAGATCAGGGTGTTGAATTACCTGGATGACTGGTTGATCTGTTCCCAGTCGCAGGAAGGAGCAGTGGCCCACACGGTGATAGTGACAGAGCATCTGTCAAGGCTGGGTCTCACCCTCAACGATGCTAAAAGCCAATTAATACTCGTACACAGTACGGTCTACTTAGGACTCTGTCTGGACTCCCTTACAATGAGAGCCTACCTGTCAGACGACAGAGTAGCTGCTATTCACAACTGTCTAGCCCTGTCCCATTGTAGTGACGACAGGTGCATCCAACTCGGGTTGAGGAGTCTGCAGGTCCTGGTCGGGTCGCATCTATTGCCCTATAGCAACTATTTTACAGATCTGCTGGAGGCGGGCAGTTCCCCCTCTGCGATGAATATGTACCTAGCAGCTATATCTGCATGCCATGTCTCCATTGACTCAGTTTCCCCAGGCGCTCATATTCTGGCAACCCGTTTTCTAAAGGGTGCTCAGCAGCTACGTCCTCCTAGAAAGGACACCCTCCCTGAGTTGAGTCTAGATGTGGTATTGGAAGCAGTCACTAAGGCCCTGTTTGAGCCTATACATTCCATAGAGTTGAAATCTCTCTGTCAGAGCACAGTGCCTGTATGCGTATTTGGGATGATGGAAACAGGGTATCGATACGCATGAGCCCCGCTTTCTTCCCTAAGGTGGTTACAGCTTTCCACTGCAGTACTGCAGTGAAAAAGACGCTGCGCGCCGTATATTTAAATACAAAAATAAATAAAATATTTAAACACAAACACAGTGCTCACAGAGCAAAATAAAATAATAAACAAAACAAGTCATGAACACAAACAATAAATAAATGTTTCAGGTCAGGCTGGGCAAATCGCCTTCACTGTTCCTAGATTCATTTTGTTTTAAATCTCTCTCCTTGCTCGCTCTCCCGTACTCTCCTCTGTACACTCCCACCTTGAGTGCAGAGAGCTGCAGGCTTTTATATCGTGGCCGAGGGGTTATTATTCTATTACCCCTCGGCCACAATCTGCACAAGTTTATTAATTATTCCTGGCAGAGGACGAGCACCAGTCTCGCCTCTGCCAGAACATGTTTTAAATAAAATAAAATAATAACAAACATGGCTCCGCCGTCATTTATAAATAAACCATAACACATCGTCATAAATATGATAAATAAATCATACACCAAAACACATGGCTTTCGCCGTCATTTAAATAAATAATAAATCACAATACAAAAATATAAAGTAACACAGAGGCGGAGGGGGAGACCCCGTTTTATAAATAAATAAACAAATACATTTAAACAGTAGGGCTTTCTCCCCCCCACCCCCCTTGTGCAACGCACACTTGGCCCCAACGGCCACCTCCCCCCTCAGTCTCAAAGTCCTGGAAGAGATGGAAGCAAGGTGTTTCTGGGGGCAGCCATGGTGGTATGTCCACCACCCCCCACTTCGGAGCAACAGGCAGCCCAAGGCGATGCGAAGCAACAGGCAGCCCAAGGCGATGCGAAGCAACAGGCAGCCCCAGGCGATGCAGAGCACCAGGCAACCCCAGGCGATCCAGACATGGTATCCCTGAGCAGAGCGGGTGTAGCATCCCTGAGCGGTGCAAGGTAGGCATCCTTGAGCAGTGCAAGGCAGGCATCCCCGGCCGATGGCGAAATGGCATCCCCGGTTGATGGCGAACTGGCATCCTCAGGCGATGGCGAACTGGCATCCCCAGGCGATGGCGAACTGGCATCCCCAGGCGATGCAGGACAGGGCAGCAGCGGCCCCTCGGGAGGCGACAGCTGCAGCGGACCCTCGGTAGGCGACGGCGGCAGCAGACCCTCGGGAGGTGACGGTGGCAGCGGACCCCGGGAGGCGACGGCGGCAGCGGACCCTTGGGAGGCGACGGCGGGAGTGGAGGCAGGACCAGCGGTGGTGCTGGGGTTGGCCCTCTTCTCAGCCGCTGCAGCCCGGCGGGTTTCCCCTTGCTCTGCTCAGCAGCCTATGCAAGAGGCGGCTGCAGACCGCCAGCCTCCTGTTCGGTCCGTCCTGTCATGAAGGTAGAGGCAGCTCCTGCTCCTCTCCCTTGGGTGGTGGTGGAAGCAGAGGCAGCTCCTGCTGCTCTGCTCCTGAAGAAGGTGGCAGGGGCTCTTCCCCTTCTCCTTCTGGTGGTGGTGCTGGGAGTGGCAGGTAATCCTCCCACGACGGTGGAGGTGGGAGTGGCAAGTCGTCCTACCACGGCGGTGGAGGCGGAACCAGCCAGTATTCTCCCTCTGCTGGCAGAGGTGGGAGCGGCACGCCAGCCTCCTGTTCCGGTAGATGACCCAGTAGCAGTAATGTCCTCCTGTAGGAGGTCTGGCTAGGACCCTGCATACCCTAATAGCCAATGTAGGACAACAGAGACCTACATTAAAAGGGTATGCAGCTGAAGTACAGGTCATCACGTCTGGCCAACACGGCAGGTCTGCTCATGGCCTACCTGGATGGCATTTTGCAAACAGCGCCTTTCGAGGGAACACGGTCACATCCGTGAGTGACCCGCTCCAGGTCTTGGTTCTCAGGCAAGAAGTAAATGCATTACTTTTCAAACAAGCCGTCCGCCTCGTAGAACCCAACTCTCAAGAGGAGGGGTTCTACTCAAGGTATTTTCTAGTGCCAAAAAAGGACGGCGGCCTCCGCCCTATCCTAGACCTAAGACACCTCAACGGGTTCTTGAGGGAGAGGAGGTTCCAAATGCTCACGCACCGTCACATTCTCCAGTCTGTCCGGCCGGGCAACTGGTTTATCACTGTGGACTTAAAGGACGCATATATTCATATCCCTATTCGTCCCGCGCACAGGAAATATCTATCTTTCACTTTGCAGGGAAGCGCTTTCGAGTTTTCCGTGCTGCCATTCGGCCTCTCCTTAGCCCCCCGCATGTTTTTAAAGTGCATGGATGCCATCCTAGCCCCTATGTGGCTGCAAGAGATCAGGGTGTTGAATTACCTGGATGACTGGTTGATCTGTTCCCAGTCGCAGGAAGGAGCAGTGGCCCACACGGTGATAGTGACAGAGCATCTGTCAAGGCTGGGTCTCACCCTCAACGATGCTAAAAGCCAATTAATACTCGTACACAGTACGGTCTACTTAGGACTCTGTCTGGACTCCCTTACAATGAGAGCCTACCTGTCAGACGACAGAGTAGCTGCTATTCACAACTGTCTAGCCCTGTCCCATTGTAGTGACGACAGGCGCATCCAACTCGGGTTGAGGAGTCTGCAGGTCCTGGTCGGGTCGCATCTATTGCCCTATAGCAACTATTTTACAGATCTGCTGGAGGCGGGCAGTTCCCCCTCTGCGATGAATATGTACCTAGCAGCTATATCTGCATGCCATGTCTCCATTGACTCAGTTTCCCCAGGCGCTCATATTCTGGCAACCTGTTTTCTAAAGGGTGCTCAGCAGCTACGTCCTCCTAGAAAGGACACCCTCCCTGAGTGGAGTCTGGATGTGGTATTGGAAGCTGTCACTAAGGCCCCGTTTGAGCCTATACATTCCATAGAGATGAAATATCTCTCTGTCAGAGCACAGTGCCTGTATGCGTATTTGGGATGATGGAAACAGGGTATCGATACGCATGAGCCCCGCTTTCTTCCCTAAGGTGGTTACAGCTTTACTCTTCTAAGACCCTATTTTTATTCAGCTGTCCATTGCTGAAACTTCCCACTAGCGAGGCGAAGTGTAATACAGCGACAGGCCGAATACGTTCTGCCGAAGATGATTTGAGTTGTAAAATTGGGGACTTGCTGGTGCGAGGAGGCTATTTTTATTTTGTTTTCCAGTGGACCCCCTCCGACAGCCTCCGGGGAACCACTGGCCTAGAACAATTTTTTTTTTTTTGCATGCACAGGACCTGCCACAAAGCGAAATCAAAATTATGGTGGTGTCATTGTCATTACAAATTATAGTTATAGCAGTACCATAGACATTAATTGATATCAGAGCACCATTTTCAGGAAACTAAAATCTTAGAAATGAAGAAAACACCTTAACGAGTAAAGGCCATTGCACACTGGATCCGATAACGCATCCGAAATTAACGTGCGTCTAAACAGAAAAAAAACTGTCATTTGCATTCCCTATTGCACCTTGCACACTGAGTCTGTTATTGTCGTACAACAGTGATGCGTCAATTTTGGAATCGAAACAAGTTCGATTTGATCCGATTTGGCGTCCGTTAAAAATTACATTGACCAATGAAAAACTACTGGGAAGACACGTGGATTCTTGCAGTTCCCTGAACAAAATGGAAAATCAAATTGTGTGTGTCACCAACAAAAAATGACTTTATGATAAATCCAACAAAGATAACAAAGACTTTGAAAAAAAAGATATATATTCTAAAACATGAAATTATGAACTGATAGCATACATAAACACGTGGATTTTGTGCAGTCAAGGAAATAAAGAAACAATGGCCTAACCTGGAGACACATATCAGAGAATGAAGAGTGACAGGGCAAGAGCAGTCAGGGCTTAACAGTCAGAAAACACGGGGAGTACATGAAAGTGATGGGATTTCTGGCTCCATTCACAGAGAGTAGTAGAAGGTCATTGTTGTAAAGTATTTTCGGTAGCTCATTGCTAGCTTCCCAACTTTTAGATATATTTATTACAGGAGCAAGTGTTTGAAAAATTAAATATTGGTCATATGGTTTCTGATGCTATGACAACTGTGTTGTGTAATATCATATTTTTTTTATTATGTATTGCATAACAGCATTATTGTAGATCTAGTAGAAACATAATAATTAGCAAACGTTTTAACTTACTTCAGTGTTTGCTGATCATTAAAGTTTATACGACATTCAACATTTATTTGTGTTCAAAGTTGTACAACGGAATTGTATTTATTTTTTATTAAAACACTGAAACTAGGTATATTTACAACAAAGCCTCCACTGCACACCAGCGCTCTGAAGTACGATATAAACGCATCTGGTGTGCAATGGACTGACGCACGACTTTTTTGGATGATGGATGCTAAATGAAGGAACAGATCCAGTGTGCAGTGGCCTTTACACTTTAATAATAATTACCCGTATTAATTCCATGTTCCTTTGTAACAAATCATGTTGATCACATGTATAAGGCATGCACTCATCACCCACCAGGGGATTGTGAGAAGTGTTCATTCATGCATGAATGCATGCCTTATACATGTGATCAACATAGTTTGTTACAAAGGAAAATGGAATGAATACAGGAAATGAATCCCCATGAATTAACAGGGCTGAGTTCAAAATGGATTACTTCAGAACTTGGAGGACGTGTATAAGATATTCAGGTGTTATGCCGGTGGTATTCAGATGGAATTCATTAGGCTGTTGATCACATGTATAAGGCATGTATTACCCATTAACAGTACCAGAAAATGGTTTGCGGTCACACTTCATTGCATCTTGCACTTTGGCAGAACTTTTATTGTAAAACAACAACAAACAGCACACAATGTTGAGGTCACATTTCATTGCATCTTATACTTTGGCTGAACTTTTTTGAAAAACAACAACAACAAACAAACAACGCATAAGTAGGTACATTATTGTCTTGTGGTTGAGAATGAACACAAATTAAGTTATTCAAATGTTTAAAGGGTTTGTGATGTTTACTCTGAGTTTTTTTATTGCGATAATCAAATACTTTAAAAAAAAATAATAATTCTGTGTTCCGATACCTTTGTGTGAGTTAGCTGTTATAGCTTCCTGCCATGTGTAACATGGGCTAAATCAAGTGTCTTCATAGAAGCTGCAATCACTGCTGCCACTTTGGACTACCTAATGTTTCCTTAGAGAAGGTAGTCCAAGGTTAGTGCTAATAAGGGTATGTGAAACCTGCTGTTAATAAGTATTGGCTAAACTCATTGAATTACACTATCTGCTGCCATAGGATTAGAACAGTCAAGGTATTTAACGCTGACAGGTAATTCATTAAAAAAATCAAGAAACAGGGTAATAGTTTGTTAAATGAGAAATTGAATAGTAACTATTTGTAATGAGTGTAACTTATTTTACAGTACCTATAAAGTGATATAAAAATAAACTGCTTATCTTAATTGAAAACAGCAGTGGGGTTAAAGTGTGGCAGTATTTAGCTCTGCCACTGTTTAGATCATTAAACTAGTCCCTTACATGTTTTAACTACAAAAGTATATTACAGCGAGAAACCCTACTATTCAATAAAACTGAATTAGAGTGCTCCGTTATATTACCTGCCTAATGTTGGAATGTTCGCTCACTGCAGCAACTGGCACAACAGCTCATATGACTTCTCCAAATGACCTCCACATATTAATATGATCATCTTTCTGTTCTTACAAGTCATTATTTTGCACATAAATGGAGTACCTCCTATCTGTACCTTTACTATAATAAATGTAGTAAACGTCCAAATCCATTTGAGTTATGAAGTCACTAAATTATAAATCTCTCAAATCTTACATTCACTACTATACTTTACATCATGTTACACCATTTGTTAATAAAAGTAGGTAAGGGTTTGTGACATGCTTATGATCTATGTGACAAATCCTTGAACTTGAGTGGAGATGCTGCAGGATATTTATTATAATTACTTTTAGAAGCTATCAATAATGGTCAAATAACTTAAACAACTTTTCACGTGAGATTCATATAATTAAAAGTATTGTTAGTATCTTAAATGCATTTACTGCTGTGGTTAGTCTGGTAAATGTAGACATATATAAGTAAGAGAGGCTTGCATGACCGCATGGTGTGCAGAGTGAGTCATGCAATCAGGGGAGTGCAGATTCACATCGTGACCTTGCAATGTTGCCAGTCTTCGCTGGGGATTCCATGGGGAGCGATGCATCGGCTCTGATGCTCTCACAGATCAAGAAGGCAAAATCATAGGGGACTGAATCGCCTCAACATGCTATAGCATCCCCTACTGGCCAGGCGCCCGGCCCAAACAGACACCGGCTGAGCTGGTTTGTTCTCCAAGGGCCGGCCGCTGTCAAGCTCCTGGGTGTAAAATGTGACTGGCATTCTGTTGGGATCAGAGAAGGTCTTCAGTTCTCCTGAGCTGTTGTGCCAGTTGCTGCAGTGAGCGAACATTCCAACATTAGGCAGGTAATATAATGGAGCACTCTAATTCAGTTTTATTGAATAGTAGGGTTTCTCGATGTAATATACTTTCATAGTTATTATTATTATTATTATTATTATTATTATTATTATTATTATTATTATTATTATTTATTTATTTCTTAGCAGACGCCCTTATCCAGGGCGACTTACAATTGTTACAAGATATCACATTATCTTTACATACAATGATATTATTTTTAAACAGTTAAAACATATAAGGGACTATTTTAATGATCTAAACAGTGGCAGAGCTAAATACCGCCACACTTTAACCCCACTGCTGTTTTGAATTAAGATAAGCAGTTTATTTTTCGATCACTTTATAGGTACTGTAAAATAAGTTACACTCATTACAAATAGTTACTATTCAATTTCTCAATTAACAAACTATTACCCTGTTTCTTGATTTTTTTTAATGAATTACCTGTCACCGTTAAATACCTTGACTGTTTAATCTAATCCTATGGCAGCAGATAATTTAGTGTAATTCAATGAGTTTAGCCGATGCTTGCTGTGTATATTAACAGCAAGTTTCACATACCCTTATTAGCACTAACCTTGGACTACCTTCTCTAAGGAAATATTAGGTAGTCCAAAGTGGCAGCAGTGATTGCTACTTCTGTGAAGACACTTGATTTAACCCATGTTACACATGGCAGGAAGCTATAACAGCTAACTCACACAAAGGTATCGGAACACAGATTTTTAAAAAAATTATTAAAGTATTTGATACTTTAATAATCTTGCAAACCTTTGAAAATTTAAATAATTAGCATTTGTGTTCAGTCTCAACCACAAGACAATAATGTACCTACTTTTGCGTTGTTTGTTTGTTGTTTTTCAAAAAGGTTCAGCCAAAGTACAAGATCCAATGAGATGTGACCACAACATTGTGTGTTTATTTGTTTGTCTGTTTGTTTGTTATTGTTGTTTTACAAAAGAGTTCAGGGTATGTGAAACCAGCCGTTAAAGAATAAAACCAAATACGTGGCACATGTTTCATGTTAAGGAGTTAGCTACCTCGTTAATGCATTAAAGACCAATTGAGTAATGGATATGTAATGATCTGTAGTGGTTTGTAATGGTATATAATTGTTTATAATGGCTCTTATCGGTCTGCTGCAATTTCCATTCAAATGTAATAACTTGTAATGGTTTGTGTTGGATCAGAAACAGAATCCAGTGTGGATAAGAAGTATTTTTTACTTATTATAAGTATCATCCTGTGGAAACCACTATAATATATATTCTTTTCCAGCAGAAAACTGCAGTACTGTTTATTTTTTTAACAACCTTCTGAAAAACTATTATTCACACATTTGTATACTGTATACTATTAAGGGACATCCATCGAATGACGTTAACTCTACCAGAACAGAAATGGACAGGAAACTAGGTACTGGTGAAATACCTAAAAAACAAAAAATAACTTCATGGACCATGAAAACATCAAAGCACTCCCTCTATCTGATGTACTGTAGTATGAGAAGAATGTCCTTGTGAACAACTCAGGAAATGGCAAAGATTGAGAAGCACATCAAGTGCTTGACACATCTTGAGACTAACAGCAAAAAAAATATGTTACCGTAGCTTGATGTCTACAGAATCCAGTTATATCAACTGTACTGTAATTCAGTTCATAATTATAGAACAAAGTACCTGGAAGCCTGTCAACGAGGATTGTCAAGTAAGCGGAACACCGTCTTTATAAAGTTGGGTTTATCTTAGCATATAATGATTCTGTACCGAGTCAATATATCACAGATCATACTGTGGAATTGAATGCTCCACTTATGTCAGTGACGTGCTATGTTTGCTATGCTGCCAGTGGTCTCTTTATAACGTTTGCTGATGTAAAAATAGCAATGCATGAGCATCGTAAAAAAAAACATAGAGGCTAGGGGAAACTGTGACGGTGCAAATTTACTTCCAAAAAACAGATTTAATATGGGATTTCTTTGTAAGTGTGGATTGAAAGCACAGAACAGAAATAAACCCCAACACTTGATAAGAATTAGACATTTTGTAAACCCGCAAGACTTAAATGGATTACACCTCTTATAAACAAATTCATCAGCCCCAGTTACCAGTATTTGATGGCTTCAGACGCTTGTGTGTTGATAAGATAATGAGTTTGAAATAATCTTTTTAAAGAGGATTCAGAAGCAGAACAATAACACAGAATTGGGCTGCCAAAGTTAGAACAAGTTCTGTTGCAGGACTAAACATTTTCAAATACAACACCAAATAACTGTCAAAACAAGTGGTATTTCAGCAGATAATATCTTTACAGTGCTGACTGACAACATTGTATTTGAGTGCAATAGTCTCCCTTCTGTTTATGTTCATTTAGCAGCTGGAGAAGGGAGATACACGTCCTCAAAAGTTCAAATAAAGTTCCATTGCTCAGCCCCCGAATGGAAACATCTTCACAAACCATCAATATTTTGTATTGCTTTTGGCAGACCAAGAAACACATTTTATTCCATAATATAAACAGTACACTGCTGTGCAAAAAAAGTATTGTGGGAATATATTGCTGAAAATATGTGTATTAAGAACATAAGAACATCAGAAAGTTTACAAACGAGAGGAGGCCATTCAGCCCATCTTGCTCGTTTGGTTGTTAGTAGCTTATTGATCCCAGAATCTCATCAAGCAGCTTCTTGAAGGATCCCAGGGTGTCAGCTTCAACAACATTACTGGGGAGTTGGTTCCAGACCCTCACAATTCTCTGTGTAAAAAAGTGCCTCCTATTTTCTGTTCTGAATGCCCCTTTATCTAATCTCCATTTGTGACCCCTGGTCCTTGTTTCTTTTTTCAGGTCAAAAAAGTCCCCTGGGTCGACATAGTCAATACCTTTTAGGATTTTGAATGAATAAGATCGCCGCGTAGTCTTCTTTGTTCAAGACTGAATAGATTCAACTCTTTTAGCCTGTCTGCATACAGCATGCCTTTTAAACCCGGGATAATTATGGTTGCTCTTCTTTGCACTCTTTCTAGAGCAGCAATATCCTTTTTGTAACAAGGTTATCTGTAAGAACTTTTCAGAGAAGACATTTTATTTATTCACACATTTCTATTGGCTGCCAATTTGTTGCAGATAAAGTGTAATGTACACATTGTAGCATCTACGTTTTAAACTCCTGTCTGTGTTTTTTTATTGTGTCATACTAAACACTTCAGATGCCGATATAGATTGTATAGCTTTTACACTTTTGCTTTACAAAGCTATTTGTATTGAAAGCGAGAATGTATTTATGATGTTATTGCAATTACATTGTATTTTGTGTCTTGTTTATGTGCTTTGACTAATACTCAGGAGCTTCTCTTCTGTTCTAGTTGCCTGTCATAGATATTTGTTACATAACCTACACCAGTCAATAAGTCTTTATAAGTAAGAGCCAGCGGCATCTACTGGTCTTACATATCGGACCAAGCTTACTTTAGTTTTTCTGGCAATACACTGTGCAAGAGTGGATGCTGGTGCTTACTAATATAAAGATAATGTTGTACGTTAACACAGACTTTAAAAATAAAAAAAATAAATTTGAAGCTAATTACTGTGCTTTATTATTAATCATTTTCAAATGGTTTACTCCCATCTTTAACTTTTTTTTTTTTCTTTTTTTTTAAATAGCCTGGTCTAATAAGTAATAATTGCTGATACAAATATTTTACTGTGTGAAACTCCATGTGTCCACTTCTCCAGTACAATGCACTTCTATTGCATTGATTACACTGTCAATTATTATAATTTCTTTTGACTCGGTTGTGAACTATTCGGTACAGAAACAAATACCCCTTCTCCACTGGCACATCCGACCCGTGAGGGCTTGGTACGGTAAGGGTACGGGTGGTTCTCCACTAGCTATTTGTCAAGCAAGAACCAAACCGTGAAACTCCGGGCTCACAAGACATCTGAATCTGGGTCAGAGCCAAGCCGGGCCAGGAGCGGGGTTAAGGATTTTTGTCAGTCAGTAAACTCCACAAAGACAAACAACAAGCAACATGACGGGCAGCAAGTGTGGTGAGAAATGTACAGCCTTGGGACGCTGAGGAAGTGCAGGCTCTAGTTTATCTGTGGGCAGATAGAAGTGTTCAGGAAGATCTGGAGTCGTGCATCAGAAATGAGAACGTTTATGCCCCAATTTCTGAAGATTTGAAGCAAATGGACATAAACCGTGGGTACCATACACACTCAAAAACACAACATTTTACCACATTTTTCATCCTTGACCTTTATTATATTAATACAAAGAAAAGAAAAATGCAGACAATCAAACAATTCTAAACTTATTTACAAAGTAATACAAAATCCAGCTGTACCACACATACAACTATGGCTCTCGTTGCACTCGCGCATCTTCTTTTTTTAAGCACCACCCCCCCCCCACCCCAAAAAAAAAAAAAATCCTTAAATGGGATATCTTTGGCAAATCATTTTTTAAATCTTATTTTTTCCTCTTCAACAGAATTAATTCATTAAGTCGAAATAATCAGTAAAATCATTTTAGCAAACTGAGTTAATTAATAACAATAATTAATAACAACTGTCTTTCGTTGGGGTGACTTCAGTAGCATGGCTCGGCTCTCCAGTGGAAAAGAGGCATTAGTAGGTTACTTAAATTTACTAGCAAATGTGTTCCAAACTGCACTGAAAGGAACATTTCCTTAAAGTATGTTATAAATTTGTTAAGGTGAGGTGGGGTCACAGGTAACCTTTGTGTATCTTGAAGAATTTAGTGAACCATTTAAGCTACAAGGCCAGATCCGCCTCTGTTAATCACTAATTGATTGATTGTGTTCACTGTTAAATAAAACCAAAATAGTACAAGTTATATTATCGGTTGCACAATGGAAAAGAGGCATAACATTGCAGTGTTTTGTAAGATCTGTGCTGCCTACTGTAAAACTCAATAAGTAATCAATAGCTGTTATAATAGTTATATATGAAGGCATTCTTTTTTTACTGTGTAAAGCAAATGTTTAACAAAAACTCTTAATAAAATGAGTACTGTAAATTATAAACAGTTTGCAGTCACTTTTTTAAATTCTGTTACCCCAAATCATAGCTTGGCATATGTCACAAAGACGACTGAGCGGTGACGTCACGTCAGAAGCAGGAACAAAAACAACAGAGAGGAGTTTGGTGAAGCTGAGCGAATGCTTTCGCTCAGCATTTAATGAATAAACAGAACAGAAAAATAAACGGTTGTAACAACAAACACACAAAAACAGGACACGGCACTTTAAGCCAAAATAAACAGACATAAACAAAGCGAACTAACACTAAACAAGCGGTGGGCGGACAGACACACAAACACGGTGAGTAAGCGAACAAACAAGTATCGTGCTGGAGCTATCAGCGCGATAGCAATTGTTTGTAAATATTTCACTCTCCTTCTCTCTCTCCGTTCTCCACTCTCGAACACCCAACCCGAGTGAGTGAAAACATACAGCTTTTATGCAGTTGTACGAGACTCGATTGCTAGTCAATCATTCAATTGGAATCTCGGTACAACTGCGATGAATTAATAAAGTGTAATTCCCGTGCTCACATATTATTACTTTTACTTGCGTGATGTGATTTGTGCCCTCCTCGTGCCTAAATACAAATCTACAATTTAAACACATGTGAAACACAGACCCGCTTATATCCCGTGTACCAATGCCTATACACCAACATTTACACACAACACGTAACACAAAATACACACAGGGGGGGCACTTTGCCACACATAACATTAAAAATAATTACCTTTTATTGGTGGTACTCCAAATGCACCCATTATAAAACTTATACATAATGGAAAGTGTGCCTGTACTGGTAATGCATGCAGTAGATTAACTATGAAGTATTTTCAAGTCTATTTTGAAGTATCTGATTTCCATGAAAGAGATTAGTAATTGCAGAATTTCATTTTACATTCAATGCATATAATCATCTCAATGGTTCCTGGTTAAATAATAATAATAATTGAGCATGTTTTAGATGAACTTCAACAATGCATTTGTCATCACGATCTTCTGCCTACTGCTCTACACCAGTGAAATATTAATGAATGAATAGATAAACATTACTCAAGGCACCTTCCAGCATCTTACGGAGGCTATGCCATGTCATATCAAGGCTGTTATCGTGGCAAACAGTGGCCCAGTCCGAAATAAGGTAGAAGTATTAATAATGTGGCCAGGCAGTGTACAAGCCACATATATAAATTGCATGTGTATAAGTAAAAAAAAAACAACTGCCTTATACACAGAAAATTACGGTTTCAGAATTGTATGGGATTTCTAAGTGTTGCTTTATTTTAGCACTAAATCATAATCACAGCCTTCATGTCCCTCGGATCGTATTGAAAGACAGTAAAATGTTAAAGCTGGATTGTGTAATCAGTATCACTGCATGAACCCCAAATTGTTGGATTACTGATATGTGTTTTGTATGTCTTTTGTATTGTATTTAATTCATGAAAATAATGCATATTGGTAAAGTGAAAGTTGAATTGAGGACTGTGAGAAAAAGAAAAATGCAGTTTCACTGAAACACATTTCACAGCCATCAACAATGACATTGTCACACTTCCCAAAATCAAAATGTCTATTTTGATCGCCTCTTCCACAGCAATACAAAGAGTGCCTGGTTTCTGTAGACTGTAATTTAAGGCATTTATGTCTCCCAAGTTTGTTGGCTTACCACTTTGTTTACATTCCCTAAGGTAGTTACTACTGCAGTTCCATAAGCTTAATCCTCCCTGAATCTTTGGTTAAACAGCTAAGTGTGCTACTACTTGCAGCAGCAGGTGGTCATGAATGACATATAGGAGAGTTTAAGAAGCCTGTCTATATAGTTTGCCATTGAACAGGTAAAGTATAGTCATTTTTAATTGAATGCACCCCCAGGGTCTAAACACTGCAGTCTAACTGGGTTTGATGTAGAAATCCACAGGATAGAAGCTGAGCTGTATGTGCTTAGGGATCCTCGGTGCAGCTGTGCATGCTGCTGAAAATAGAGACCCTGCCAGAAAAACAATATTAATAACAAGGTGAATGACACCTCTTACTTAGGCCCTTTAATTTACAATAATTACACAGTTAAATCCCCAAACAAATCCACCAGATGGAGTAGATTAGTTCAGTGGTAACTTATTCAGTACCTTAAATGGGTTTCATAATGTAGGGTGCTTAATCTACATATAATTTGTAAGTGAAGTATCCTTTGAAAATGTCAAACGCTATCCCTAATACAAAGGCATAACACACTATATATAAATGCTGCACTTAATTTCCCAAAGGAATATGTATATTTTGCGAATTATTTGAAAATTGTAAACCGCAGAGGTAAACTCAGTAATAATTAATTAGAGGGAGTTTTTTTTTAATTAGGAGCACAGCTTAACCACATAGACCATAATTTGTACTGACATTGTAAAGAACATGTACCTATTGACTTTAATATTTTCAATATGCAAGGCCTTTTTACCAGACACTGCACTGACATAATGAGGTAACATTAAGTAAAAAACATCCCACATACAGTATAACCTCAAGTGAATATGCCTTTGAAGACTCCAACCTTAAAGAGTAAGTAGCGGGGTTGTGAAAAACACAGCGTAATACGTCCCCACATGTTGCTACAGATGTTTAAATAACGCACCTGTATTTTTTCTTTTCATTGTTAACATCCTGACATCTTTACACTTAGAAATTGTAACGTTATATCATTAAACTATGATTCTATAAAAGAAAACTTTCATTACACTCCCCTGTATCTCTTACTGGTTAACCATAACCTGTGTGACTTCATCAATATGAATCCTATTTTTTCAGTTAGACCATGGCAAATTCTGTTGTTGCTAATTTTGCCTCACAGCATTTATGTTATGTTTCTCTAGTAATTTCTAGGTTCAAGTAATAGAACCATATCTCCAAACACTGGATATATTGAAGACTATAGACATGTGTACCTCAACTAGACAGGGGGCTTGGTTGAGGATACCTTTTGATGTAGTGTGGCGGGGTGCTAGTCGTGGTGACTTTAAATCAGCATGTTACTTGTTTTGGGTTTGTCTCACAGTGTTTGTTTAGTGTCTTGTCTGTTTTGACCACCGTGCCTTTTGTTTTGTTCAGTGTTTCTGTTTTGTTCAACCTTTATTTGTTCATTTATTAATAAAACGTGCAAGCAGAGCATTCAATTCACTCACCACTGTGTGCTTCTTCCTGGCCTGATGTCACCACACAACCAACCTGTCACATGTAGGCATTATATATTGTGTTCTTAGAAATACTAAGAGTTTCCACTTCAATAGAAATACTAAAAGAAAATTAATAAATTAAATGACGTTTCAACCAGAAGTCTTTCTCAATGTCTTCAATAGAAATATTAAAAGAAAATGAATAAATTAAATGACAAACATTTTGACTAGAAGTATTTTTCAGTGCCTTCAATTGTTATAGCTGTGGATGATATTTTGGGGTCTGATTGCTTGCCACTATGCTAAGAGTACTTCTGGAATGTAATGTACAGAGTGTGGATGGAGGTTAATTTGGCTTGCCGTTAGCTCTCCCATTAGAGTAGTAGAATCTCACCTGAGTCTTCAACCAATTCTGTGAGCTTTATGAGCTTCAGTCCCTGTTTGCTTCACATCATTTGTTCTGGTGGAGAGTTGAAACCAGGTCATGGGCTTCCTCTTTTTCCTAAACAGGCACAAAGTCACACAGGTCCAAAGGCTTCTCTCTTTCCTCACCTCAGTCGCATGCTGGGCTGCTGTAATCTTGCCTAATGCAGCATCACAATAAAAAAATTGAGAATCTTTAACTGATTCACATACCTGGTTATCTGTTTACACAAACCATGGCTCTGTTAAAGTGTAAAGCCAGCACGCAATTACTATTATTATTTTATTTTATTTCTTAGCAGATGCCCTTATCCAGGGCGACTTACAATTGTTACAAGATATCATGTTATTTTTACATACCATTACCCATTTATACAGTTGGGTTTTTACTGGAGCAATCTAGATAAAGTACCTTGCTCAAGGGTACAGCAGCAGTGTCCCCCACCTGGGATTGAACCCATGATCCTCCGGTCAAGAGTCCAGAGCCCTAACCACTACTCTACACTGCTGCCACTATCCCTATGGGGGCTTGTGATAATGGTGTGTATTTTCCGCTGACATACAGGACAGAGACTCAGAAGTTGCATTGACAACAGCATTGAGACACAATGAGAAGAGAAAATTCAATCTCTGTTGCTGTTGCAGGGTGCCGTCACAAGGATACCAGCCATGGTAACGCTAGCGTGGGGTTGCTCTGGTACCAACAATGATAGAACACATGGGAAGAATACACAAACACAGTGTAATGAAAATAATAAATACAAAACAAAACACAGTGGGGGAAAAAAACACAGCTAACAAAACAAAAGCTGGTCGAGCACTGCACCCACTATAAGGGAGGTCCTGCTCCAGGAACCTTCTCCCTGATACACACTCGTATACTTTTGTGGGCTAAAAATCACCTAAATGTATACCTATTCTTTAAATTGTGGTTATCCTGGTCTACACACGGTGATAACAAGTTGCGCACGCTGGTTAAACACAGTTGTAAGAATTCACAGCTGATTCATCTCCAGCTCCTCTTTTATATCATGTGGCCAGGGCTAACTTATAATCAATAAATCAATTAACGCCTTGCCACATTCCACACACGTCTTACTAGGGAGGGGATTCTAACCCCAGCCCTGCCATATATAACATAAACATAACACAAAGTAAACTTTATTTATATAACTCAAACAATCACAAGAACACACTATTGATAGGGCTGTTTACTACTTTTGACCTAATAGTCAATCAGAGGGAGTTGGGCTTGCCTTTCGCTGATGGCTTGGGCTAACAACACCCCTGGCTTTCTAAGGCTTTTTCCAGATGGATGTAAAAATGCAAGAAACAAAGGGGTCGATTTGATCAAGCTGATAAACCACATTTTACAGCACTGGGAGAATAACTGGAGAGCATCAACCATCTACCCATAGTGATCCAGACATTACCCTTAAGAAATAAATGAAATCCATGGGGATTCCTTAATGCTTTAAAAAAATCCAGCTGTGGCTTACGATAGTGGTTTATCAAATGCACCCCTAAATCAAGTAGACAAAAATGGTGGCTTGTTCTTCATCAATGGCTTTTCAGTTTTCATTCTGTAAATGGAACTCAGTCTTTCCTTCCCTAAAGCCTTTCTGCCACTCTGTCAGCCTCCACTCAAACAAGCATGCTCATATGTGCTCCAAGCCGCAGCTGAAGATGGTGAAAGGCATCTGCAAGAAACGAAAAGGGAGTTCTTTTCAAAACTGTGTTTTTGTCAAATTGTAAACATTATACAGGAAACACCTAAAGAAGGGATGTATTCAGCATGGCTTTATCAGGAAACAGCCTTATTAGTAAATATATAGTTTTACGCATTATATAAACCATATGGGACCCTGCAGCCTTTAGCTCAGGCAGCTTGTTGCTAGCATGCAGCCAGTTAGCATACCCCTGAGTTAACAGGGCAAATATCCCAATTAAATTGTTGGTTTGGAGCCACGGTTAAATCAGAGACTCAGACAGCGAGGACAAGAGAAAGTCATGTTCTTCACTTGTTTACCTCAATTACTGCCAATAGCAGGGTGATTGTCTCAATGATTAGAGCGCTGCTGCAGTAATAGAAACAAAAAGCCAAAAGTCATCCACGGTGCAACTGAGACAAGACACTGAATACTACTTCCTTAGTGACTGAGAGATACCAGCAATAAAGAATGGCTGAGGTGATTGAGACCAGGGGTTTATGGCAAGACAAATTTTCATTTAGAGATATCTCAAATTGCACTTTAAGATATCTTGAAATATTTAGATATCTGTAAATATCAAAGGCAATTTGACTATCTTGAAACAATTTATATAATTTTGTAACAAATCTATGTACATTCTTAGAATCAGATCAAAAATGGTTCCAATTTGGTAATTTGTGGATGACAGGGTTTCCTTTTATATAGTTTAAAAAAAGAGTAGATTTAATATGATTATATACAAATTAATTACTTTTATTATATTTTACTTTGAGTGCTCTTAGAGAGGGAAAGGATTTATCAATAAAAAATTTCACTAATTGTAATTATGCCAGCATTAATCCACGAATCATCCTTTAGACATTTTTAAAAGTTAAAATGGGGTTATTCCATATACTTGAGGATAGATAAATTGTTCCCATATCATTGAGTTCAAACATTGCTTTCTTTAGAATATGATTTGGAAATCTAAAAGATATGTATTTCTTTGAGGTGAAAGGGTTTTAACAGCTTGTTGTAAAATTTGGCGCCTTTAGACCACCCCTGCTGTAGTGATAAAATAGTTTTTTTTTTAAATTTGATTCTTGGTTTCTTGTATGACCATATTAACTTTGTAAATAATGAATTTATATATTTAAAGATGGACATAGGTAAGGGGGTAGGAAGCATAGCCAGCATATAAGTCAGTTGGGGAAACCATCATCATTTCAAGAATTTCTAATATGCACCCATAATGAAAGGGGGAGGCTATTCCAACTTTCTAGTTTTATTTCAATCATATGAATTAATGGTTTGAGATTTTTATTGACCATTTCTTTAATGTTATTTTGAACTGTAACTCCTAAATATTTAAGGCCTATTTTAGGCCACCGAAAGAAGTCTGTATTATAATCGGAAGCAAAACAAGATTTGGATATTGGAAGTTCTTCGGATTTTGCCCAATTAATTTTATAACCTGAGTAAATGCTCTATTCATTAATAATTACCATTAAATGAGGAAGAGATTTGTGAGGATTTATACAGGTGAGTAATATGTCATCTGCATATAGCATAATATTTGATGAATATCTACCTTGCCCAATTCCTTGTACACCCTCAGACTGTCGAATTAGACAAGCTAACAGTTCGATGGCGATATTAAATAGCAATGGTGCGAGGGGGGAACCTTGTCTTGTGCCACGTTGCAACTTGAAAGGAGATGATATGGCATTTCCAGTGGAAACTGTGGCTTCAGGATTAGAATCTAAGATTTTTTTTACCCAATTAAGAAAGCTACAACCAAATCCTATTTTAATCATTGTCTCAAAAGGAAGTTCCATTCAACTCTATCGAAAGCTTGCTCAGCGTCTAAAGAAAGGGCCATTGCTGGAACTAAGGTGTTTTTATGAATATCAAGTACTGCTAACAGTTGCCTAATATTATCTACAGCAAATCTATTTTTTAAAAACCCTTTCTGATCAACACAAATATTAATTGGTTGGTAAGAATTTTTGCTAGGACCTTACAATCGGTTTGCAATAAGGAAATTGGCCTGTAACTTTGACATTCTTGTGGATCCTTATTAGGTTTAAGAAGTAATGATATCATTGCAATATTCATTGAAGGTGGAAGCTTACCTTCCAGGAAAGATGAGTTAAAGGTTTTAAGAAGAACAGGTGCGACTAGTTCCTTAAATGTTTTTTAAAAAACCTCAGAAGTGTATCCATCTTGGCCTGGAGATTTATTAGAAGGGATGGGAGTCAATGGCTGAGATTATTTCTGACAAATTAATTGGTGAATCAAGCATATTTTTATCTTCTTCAGTTAAGGGATCTAATTTTATTTTATATATTATTTGTTTATTTAGCTTTTAACATCTTTCTTGGATTGAGGTATAACATTTATTTGTTTTTGTTTTGGGTCCGTAGTAATTTCACCTGTAGGACGCTTAAGTGAAGTGAAGTGATTCTTCCAATTTTTTCAATGAATATGAGAGTAGCTTGCCAGATTTTACACCATTAACATAAAACTTGCTTTTCATTTTTTTAAGAAGGAAGACTGCTTTATCAGTTAGAAGATTATTCAATTGGAATTTTAATTTTATAAGTGTAGAAGATTGTGTAGAACTAGGTTACCTTCTAAATAAACATTCAGCCTGTTTAATTGAATCTTCCAACTGTTTAATCTTAGCTATCTGTTCTTTCTTTTTGGCTGATGTAATCATTTTGCCTCTAATGTAACATTTAAGGGTACCCCAAATGATCCCTTCAGATACTTCAACATTGCTATTTAATTCTAAGAATGTTTATCTATAGTTTCAACAAAGTTTGGATCATTAACAAGACAATTATTGAATCGCCATCTACTACGTTTTTTAATTGGGTTGTCAAAAAGAAAAATGATAATGTAATAGGGGCATGGTCGAAATCTCAGTTATTTCAATGGTGGCGTCACATATGTATTGTAAAAGAGAACGATTACCAAACATACTCAATTCTATCAAAGGATTTGTGCACAGCAGAGAAAAAGGTAAAGTTTTTAGCAGTTGGGTTAAAAACTCTCCAAACATCAAGTAAATTGAGTTGACTTCTTCTTTTTGAAGTTCTATCAATAAAGTTATCCATTGCTGCATTGAAGTCACCACCCAGTATCAAAGGAAGATCAATCCAATCAGTTAATAATGAAATGAAAGAACTGAGTCAGTGTTATGTTAGGGGCATAAAGACTAGCTATGACTAACTCTTTACCTCAAAACTCAGCACGAATTGCTAAAAATCTACCTTCTTTATCTTACGATCAAGTAAGTGTATGAGGAGTGTACTGCTGTACCCACCCACCTTTTTTGTAATTTAATTACTTCTGATTCGATCAAATGACACTCCTGTATTAAGGCTCTATCACATTTTAGTCTTGACAGATAACTCAGGACTTTATAGCTTTTTATAGGGTTGTTAAAGCTCTTAACATTCCAAGAGAGTACTTTCAGTTTTTTAGACCCAGATGAACTACTCATTGAGAAATATTAAGAATATCAGAGAGATTAATATAGCGATATATAAATGTCTTAAGGCCATATAAGATACAATGTTATTAAAAGATACAATTGCTGAATGGTTGTAATAATTTAAACAAATATTTAATAATCTAATTTGGAGAAGAAACTGTATATTTGTTAACTTTGTGCCAATCAAAAGGAGATCTTGTAGGAGATGACAAAAAAATAAAAAAACAGGACTGAACAGAACAGAGAGAGCATAACGAAATGAGACAGTGAATGTGAAAAAGTAATGTAAAAGGATACAATATGCAGAAAAATCTGAACATCGCTGACTGGTCGTGTCATCTTATTCAAAACGAGGCCCAACAATCGAAAGGATTATAGTAGAGAAAAAAATAATCACTCAGAAATTCTGAAAAGATAAAAACTGCAAATGTAGTCTGTAACTAACCAATCAATATTAGAAAAGCATAGTATTGACAGATAAATAAAATTAGATTTAAAAATATATAATAGGCTTAGGTCCCTAACGTTAAGATACAAGAATACACCTTTCTTATAATCTTCAATCAGAAACACTAATATAGATCAAATAAATAAACTGGAAAACATAAAACATTTTACTATAGCATTTAACTTTCAGAATAAAGTTAAAGTTGACATGGAGTTAGTCTTTCACCTCAAAGGTTTTCAGTAGAACAGTGCTGTTTTTCTATGTCACTTTCAGTGTTGCGGGATATAGCAGACCGAATCGAACTCCTTTTTCTTTTAGGAACCTCCTCGCTGGTGTGAGTTTGGAGCGTTTTATCTGAAGCTCAGCCGAGTAGTCCTGAAAAACAGAAATTCTATGTCCCTTGTAGGTAGAATCTGGGATGTTTCTTGCTCGGTTCATATTTTTTGTTGGTCTGCAAAATGCAAAAGCCTGACAACAGTTGAACGCGGTCTTCCTCCATCTCTAGGTTTAGGCCTGAGTGCTCTGTGTGCTTTCAGTTTCAAGAGGTCTTCCAGTTTCCACTTTTTCCTTCCCGTACAAGTCACAAAATAGATTCTTCACAAATTCAGAACAGTTACTTCCCTCAGCTGATTCAGGAACACCGACTATGCGCAAATTATTCCTCCTGCTCAGTTTGTAAATTGTGAATTTTTTTCCATTATTATATATTATTTTATCATCCAGACCTGAAATGCGAGTTTCAGCTTCAGCAGTTCGTTTTTCGACAGCAGCAACCCGTTCATGAAATTTTAGAACATTCTTGAGCATATCTTTGATGCCAGCTAACTCCTGCATTATACTCGAATGTTCTGAGGAGAGAGAGCCGGCGCCATCTTGTGTCACAGGCGGAGAGTCGGGTTTAGATCTTTTTTATATATATCACCTTCAGCCTTTTTCAATCCACTGCTGGATGAAGGCCTCCCCAGGATTCTTCCAGAAAAGCCATCCCTCATCCACGTTGCTCCAGCGTGTTTCCTAATTTCATCTTGCCATCTTCCTGGAGGTCTTCTTCTTGGTCGCTTTATATCTCTTGGTGGTCCAGCGATGGTCTATTCTTCTTGCTACATGTCCGGTCCACTGCCATTTCATTACATACACTATATAAAAAGGTACATCCTGCCATTGGAGGGTTTTTCATTGTGTGGTTACAAACTTTCGGATTCATTCAACCCAGGGTGTTACTATTTAAGTCACATCTTCTAGACACCTCAGCAAACCAGGTATCATTTCATTGGTATTCAGAGGGGATGAGGTGAGATTCTTAGGGGTAATGAGGTTTCTCAGGGGTAATTTTCATCCAGCCGTGTAATTATCTCTGAGCTGTCCACTGATTAACCAAAGCAAGGTCCAGAAGACGTCATTTGAGTCTGTTTTATCAGCGTCAGCCATTCTGGCTCATGGTTTCAGAAATGGAAAGTGTCAAACGATGCTAATGAATCTAATTAAGAGAGATAGCAGGCCTGATAAAAGCAGAAGTTTGAACTGGAAATCAGAAATGTTACAAATCTCAAAACAACAACTTACTGTACCTGAAATTTAAAAATTGTTAATGGGGTCTTTTGCTGGGCCCTTGTCCCAGCAAAATCACGTGACACTAACCTGTCAACTATTATTCAATGAATAACAAAGAGGCAGGTGGAGATGACGTAGTTGTAATGTCACTGTTGAACCATTTCAACAGAAGAGTTTTCGTTCTGAAGTTCACTTTCATTTTACATACTTATAATATTAATATAAATGTTCATATCCATTATTTCTGCTTTTTGTATGTTTCCCCTCCCCCATTTAATACATTATAATACATTTCATGTCTAAGTGCTTTAATCAGTCCAGTGTACTCTCAATATCATTAGTAGCCATTGAGCAATTATAAAGTACTGGGGGTTGCCAGAAAATGACAAACACCTGCCATAGCACTGTCAATAATGTGCACTAGGCCACTGTGAATAGCAGGATGGCACTGATTAAACTGAAAGGTGTTTAAATGGTTCTGCAGTGGTATGTGACAATTCCTCCAATTCATTTACTTTTGATACTGTTCCTCGTAAAAATTAATTAATGCAATGCGCAAATGACTTGGAGAAATTATTAAAACTGATTGTGGGAGAATGAGCAGTGTTAAAGATCGCATTGTGCATATCAAGCAAATCAGTGACTGAATAATTTGTCAAGCTCTTTATCATGTTCAGGGATGTATTTGTAATGGCAAATACAAATATAGTGCACTGCAACAAGAAGGCAAGAGGTAGTCACCCTTAATACTGCAGCTTGAGCCCATTTTTTTACATGGTTTATCAACTGCAGCAGGGTCTGGTCTTTGTTCCACCTGTATTTGAAATTACCCTCGAGGTCTTCCTCAAGTAATTCGGAGGACTCTGGACCTAGAAGAATGGATTTGTGCACCCCTGAACTACATTATACAACTATGGATATCAAACTTAGCTGGTGAAATAGTATTTTCAAAAAATGTATTATTTCTCCTTACTTTTGTAGCATTCTTAACTTTATGTTTTCAGTATCATAGGCCTGCATCACAATGCCCTTGATAGGGTGATCGTGATGATCTTACGGTACATGTGGGAGGATGTGGGAGAGGGAGAGGGTGGTAATAGTGTCACTGCTGAATGAAATCAATGTCGACTCACCCATCCCTTCGCAAATTTAAATAACTTTATATCACTCTGTCTTTTATCAAAAAATGACTTAAATGTCAATTTTCTCTGATGTTTGATCCTAGTGTAATGGGTTTATAGGACAGAGTCAATTGTAATTAACCTCAAAATAATGAATTTCCCTTTGCCTCTTTTGCCCAAGGAGCGAATGTAATGCAGTATGTTGAATTATCTCCAAGTGCAAGAGCAGCAACTCTTATAGTGCTGTCTTTGAAATATCTGAATGTTTCAAATTGAATAAAAAATACAAGCAAAAGAATCAAAAGATCTTCAACAGAAGAAAAGGAGACCACTCATCTCTAGATGATAGAAAATCTAACAGCGACAAATGGCATATAAGCTTTTAAGAGCTGCTTATTTATATATATATATATATATATATATATATATATATATATATATATATATATATATATATATATATACAGTACTGTGCAAAAGTTTTAGGCAGGTGTGAAAAATGCTGTAAAGTAAGAATGCTTTCAAAAATAGACATGTTAATAGATTATATTTATCAATTAACTAAATGCAATGTGAGTGAACAGAAGAAAAATCTAAATCAAATCCATATTTGGTGTGACCACCCTTTGCCTTCAAAACAGCATCAAGCATCAATTCTTCTAGGTACACTTGCACACAGTTTTTGAAGGAACTCGGCAGGTAGGTTGGCCCAAACATCTTGGAGAACTAACCACAGTTCTTCTGTGGATTTAGGCAGCCTCAGTTGCTTCTCTCTCTTCATGTAATCCCAGACAGACTCGATGATGTTGAGATCAGGGCTCTGTGGGGGCTATACCATCACTTCCAGGACTCCTTGTTCTTCTTTACGCTGAAGATAGTTCTTAATGACTTTCGCTGTATGTTTGGGGTCGTTGTCATGCTGCAGAATAAATTTGGGGCCAATCAGATGCCTCCCTGATGGTATTGCATGATGGATAAGTATCTGCCTGTACTTCTCAGCATTGAGGAGACCATTAATTCTGACCAAATCCCCAACTCCATTTGCAGAAATGCAGCCCCAAACTTGCAAGGAACCTCCACCATGCTTCACTGTTGCCTGCAGACACTCATTAGTGTATGCGCTCTCCAGCCCTTCGGAACAAACTGCCTTCTGCTACAGCCAAATATTTCAAATTTTGACTCATCAGTCCAGAGCACCTGCTGCCATTTTTCTGCACCCCAGTTCCTGTGTTTTGGTGCATAGTTGAGTCGCTTGGCCTTGTTTCCACGTAGGAGGTATGGCTTTTGGCCACAAGTCTTCCATGAAGGCCACTTCTGACCAGACTTCTCCGGACAGTAGATGGGTGTACCAGGGTCCCACTGTTTTCTGCCAGTTCTGAGCTGATGGCACTGCTGGACATCATCCGATTGCGAAGGGAAGTAAGCATGATGTGTCTTTCATCTGCTGCAGTAAGTTTCCTTGGCCGACCACTGCGTCTACGGTCCTCAACGTTGCCCGTTTCTTTGTGCTTCTTCAAAGAGCTTGGACAGCACATCTGGAAACCCCTGTCTGCCTTGAAATTTCTGCCTGGGAGAGACCTTGCTGATGCAGTATAACTACCTTGTGTCTTGTTGCTGTGCTCAGTCTTGCCATGGTGTATGACTTTTGACAGTAAACTGTCTTCAGCAACCTCACCTTGTTAGCTGAGTTTGGCTGTTCCTTACCCAGTTTTATTCCTCCTACACAGCTGTTTCTGTTTCAGTTAATGATTGTGTTTCAGCCTACATATTGAATTGATGATCATTAGTACCTGTTTGGTATAATTGTTTAATCATACACCTGACTATATGCCTACAAAATCCCTGACTTTGTGCAAGTGTACCAAGAAGAATTGATGCTGTTTTGAAGGCAAAGGGTTGTCACACCAAATATGGATTTGATTTAGATTTATCTTCTGTTCACTCACTTTGCATTTAGTTAATTGATAAATATAATCTATTAACATGTCTATTTTTGAAAGCATTCTTACTTTACAGCATTTTTTCACACCTGCCTAAAACTTTTGCACAGTACTGTAGATATAATTTTTTTTATAATTTTATAAAAAATATGTATATGTGTGTCTTTAGAGAGTAAAGCAATGTTACTGTGCTATCATAATGAACCTGTTGAACTTGATGTTACTGCGCTATCATAATGAACCTGTTGAACATGATGTTACTGTGCTATCATAATGAACCTGTTGAACTTCATGTTACTGCGCTATCATAACGAACCTGTTGAACTTGATGTTACTGCGCTATCATAATGAACCTGTTGAACTTGATGTTACTGCGCTATAATAATGAACCTGTTGAACTTGATGTTACTGCGCTATAATAATGAACCTGTTGAACTTGATGTTACTGCGCTATAATAATGAACCTGTTGAACTTGATGTTACTGCGCTATAATAATGGACCTGTTGAACTTGATGTTACTGCGCTATCATAATGAACCTGTTGAACTTGATGTTACTGCGCTATAATAATGAACCTGTTGAACTTGATGTTACTGCGCTATCATAATGAACCTGTTGAACTTGATGTTACTGCGCTATAATAATGAACCTGTTGAACTTGATGTTACTGCGCTATAATAATGAACCTGTTGAACTTGATGTTACTGAGCTATCATAATGAACCTGTTGAACATGATGTTACTGCGCTATCATAATGAACCTGTTGAACTTGATGTTACTGCGCTATCATAATGAACCTGTTGAACTTGATGTTACTGCGCTATCATAATGAACCTGTTGAACTTGATGTTACTGCGCTATCATAATGAACCTGTTGAACATGATGTTACTGCGCTATCATAATGAACCTGTTGAACTTGATGTTACTGCGCTATCATAATGAACCTGTTGAACATGATGTTACTGCGCTATCATAATGAACCTGTTGAACTTCATGTTACTGCGCTATCATAATGAACCTGTTGAACTTGATGTTACTGCGCTATCATAATGAACCTGTTGAACTTTAGAAGGCAACGATATTCTTGCAGGTACAATTAAAGTAAACATTAATACCTGTTACATTTCTTCTATTTGCTGTCTCTAAGGAAATAGAGTTCCAGAATCATATTTTAATAAATAGACCTTATAATTAGTGACCATAATTAATTCTGAAACCTGAGCTTTTTTGGAGGTCGTTTTAGGAGCAAAATATCAGTATAAAAAAAAACTAATACCAGCAAACAGCCTACACCTCAGCAATCTCTTAACTGATACAGTAAATCCCTAAAGTACTTTAGCACAATCCTTTTAGTAAAGTGACATTGTTCTCCAAAATAAGCCTTTAGTTTTATGCTAATGCGATGGAACTGCCTGGAGGTGACTGGAATCTAAAAAATGTAAGACAAAAAAATACTGATTGTGCTTTAATGTAATTTGCTATTGGTATTATTTTAAGTGTAGAACGTTCATTAAAAATGTATGGTTGTCTCACATCAAAACTTTACCCTTGTTCTTTTTTTTTAAATAAATCATAAAACACTATTACATTTTGTACATGCTATTATTTTATTGAGGAATTTTAAGTGTATTACTTGGTTGCATGAAGGAGCTGTTCATTTACTGTACTTAAAACATTTCTGTGACATTGGCCTTTGATCGTTTGATTAATTGTATGAATATTATAACTAAAAGCGGCTGTGCGTCTTTGAGGAGAAGGGGCGTGCAGGACAGATATATTGTTGATTAACAAATCCCCAGTTTGTGCAACAAATCCACCGAAAACGGTTGATTCGTCAACGAAACCACAGTCAGAACAATTCAACAGAAAAGCGAAAGACATTTTACTACACCACAGTTATTTCAACAAATCGGTAATTATAGTATTACACATTTAAAACGTAACACTTCGAAAAGGACTTGTGATTTCAGTTTAGCATTTCATATTATTTGCTAAAAGTAAGATAATTATACATTAACATAATGTAAAAAAAAAGAAAATCCAGTTTATCGTGCCTAACGGCCAGAGTTGTCAACAAGTCACTTGACCCAAGTCTCAAGTAAGTCTCAAGTCAGTGAGGGCAAGTTTCAAGTAAGTCTCAAGTCAGTGTGCGGAAGTCTTAAGTCTCAAGTCAGTGTGGGCAAGTCTCAAGTCAAGTCTCAAGTCAGCGCAGTATTCTTGTCTAGTGTAAAATCTCATACAAAATGAACTTGCTAGCTGTGTACAAAGCTTTAAAAGGATTGAGAGACAAGAGCTTCATTCTACATCATTTGCTGTTTTATTAAATCAAGTTCTTTGTAAAGCTTTACAGAGGACCCTTTCCAAATTGATCTCTTTAAGGTAAGGCTTGATTTTTCTTTGTTAGGTTTGGTGGAACACAGTGTATGTCGCTGAAGTCAGTATTGAAAACAAAAACTTTCTGTCCCGGAGTTAGGTCTGTTGCATCAAGGAATGGTTCCAGAATGTCAACCGGTTCTTTCAATTGGCTCCATTCTCATGGGGTGAACACCAACTCTTTGGTCCTCAGCAAGGTTAAGGGTGGAATGCCAACGGGTCACCACTGCTGCAGATATACTTCAATTAGGTCAGAATTTATTTTCGAATGCTTCTTTGAACACACAGCTTGTATGCAACAGTGTGCAACGTTTTGATACTTTTGACATGGTGGCATTTATGACCCTTTCCTTCAGTCCATCCCCAATAACAAGCTGCAGGGTATGTGCAAAGCACTGCAAGCGTCTTTTGCGACAGTTGCTCTGCAGTGACATGTTTATGTCCATTGCCTCATCGTTGTCAAGTTCCTCCCATATTTCAGCGTCATCAAGGTCTTCACTTGGAGAGATATTGTTACTGCTAGGAAAGCACACAGTAAATGCCTTCCTCATATTTGCTGCATTATCACTGATGATATAATCTATCTTGTTTTTGATGATGTAATTATCACACATTGACTCAAACTTTTCACTTATTCGTTCACCAGTGTGTGATCCAGTAAAACGATCACAACTCAGAAGGACAGACTTGAGGCTTAGAGAGTGGCTGCTGATATCCATGATGTGTGCAGTGATACCAAGAAACCCCCTCATCTTTCTGTCTGTCCAGATATCAACAGCCACTGAGATGCTGTCAGCTTTTTCAAGAAGGGATCTGATGGTCTGTTGCTTTTCTGCTGCCATGTGATATTTTTCCTGTTATATTACCTCGGCTTGGCATTGAAAATTTACTGTCTGCAACTGCAATGGATAGAAAGTGGCGAAAACTAGGGTTTTCCACAATGAACAGGGAAAGATTGCAGTCTACGATCAAGTCTGTAATAATTGCTTCAGTAATCGCACGCTGACACGGATGTCCTGTATTCTAAACCTGGATGGGTCTTGCCAGAAATTATGAGATTGTCCTTTGTCCATCATCTGGTTCTCTTTGTGTGTTCTTTGATTTATTGTATTCTGCAAGACTATTAGAGAAGTAAAGAGATATAAAATATAATTTAAACATTTTTACAATAAGATAATAGTTTATTTTTTTACATTATTATTGTAATGTTACCTAATAATTTTACATTTACAAAATCTAATTCTATGAATCTGTGGCTTTGCAGGAGCAGAACGGTTTCTCTTGAGTTGTAATTCTGAGAAGACTGTCCTGGTGCTGTGCTCACGCTGAGTTTTGACCATCTTGACACAAACCCGAATAACGCTTAACAACATGTGTAGATTTAGAAGCTCAAGTCGCAAGCAAGTCACAAGTCTGGATGGCAGCTGCTCACCTATAAAGTATACAAGAACAAAAGGATAAAGGAATTGTTAGGAAATTCAATGTAGAGATTTTACCTGGCACCTTTAGACATGCAAACACTGCAAAACATGCATAATGCAGGCTGTGATCCCAGTGTAATTATGAAATAAGCTCTGGATTGTATGATATAATTGCCTGATTGTTACCTATCAGTGTCCTCAAGGCTTAATCCATAGAAGGGTACAAGGTCTACACTGGGTTAATGTGCTGCAGAGCAGTAGATTCATCATCAAACGGAAGCCGGTCTATTAAAAATGTAAAGAGTCATGTGAAAAAAATATATAGTGTCATGTATTATTCATGAGATGTTTACAATGGAAATGGTTTTCTCATTAATAGTAGAAAATGTGAAACAGATATCCCAATGGAAGTAGTTCTTATTTTAAGTGACGTTTATAGGAACACTATTTATTATTGCATTATGAATAGTTTGTGGTATTATCTGTCATTATTTTAACATCAGTTATAATTATGCTTAACCAGAAGCAGGGACAATATCCTTATAAACAAAAGCTTATAGTAAATAATTAATATATATTTATTTTTTCTACACACTAACACATCAGGAGGCTGTGTGGTCCCAGTGGTTAAAGAAAAGGGCTTGAAACCAGAAGGTCCCCGGTTCAAATCCCACCTCAGCCACTGACTCATTGTGTGACCCTGAGCAAGTCACTTAACCTCCTTGTGCTCCGTCTTTCGGGTGAGATGTAATTGTAAGTGACTCTGCAGCTGATGTATAGTTCATACACCCTAGTCTCTGTAAATCACCTTGGATAAAGGCGTCAGCTAAAAAAACAAATAACATAAGATGTGTTTCCTAGTGACAATGTATTCTACAGCTGTGGCCAAACATTTTTCATCACCCTATAGAATTAAATCATTTTGCTTTATAAAGTCGAGCGAAACTTGCTGAATAATGTTACTTTAACAATATTGAATTACATTCCGCTGTGTAGTCTGTCCATGAAAAATGGACAAAAATAAAAAAAAATGACATTTTGACATGAAATACTGTACTACTATTATGGCTTCCGGTAGACTTTTGCGATATCATTTTGTAGTAAAAAAAAAACTATATGAACATGATTTAGATATTTTATATGTTAAATATAAAATATCTCAATTATGTTCATATAGTTTTTTTTTTCTTTTTCTTAAATATGTCTCAATCCTAAAATTCGAGGCGATGCAAAACTTATTGGCCATATCTGTAGGCATTGTAAAATGTTTTACATGCATTACTCCCTATAGTTAAAATTCAGTTACAGGACTCAATGCACAGTGTGCCAGGAAGAATAGAAATTGCTTATAGCCACGTTTCCACATGCTCGCTTCAGCAAACAAGCCACCTGTCATGTGTTTTGCACAGCATGGTTTAATGGAGTCTTCTAGTAAGGCTACCAAATTTCTGGGAGGCTCAACCGGGACACATGGGTGGCAATGGGAAAAACTGGAATCTCTTTCTATCGAAATGTAATTTTCCAGAAAAAATGTGTGACCAGTAGTCTGTCGCTGAACTGAGTGTTCGATTTCACTACAGTCAAACCTGTCTGCATTTTCAGAGGGAAAAGAAAAAAACATTCCTTTTGTGTAGTTACAGCTTCAGTTAATTTTTATTTATGTTTTATTCAATAATCAATCAATCAATCAACCACAATCAATCAATACTTTATTTAAGCATCTAAGTCAGTTGAGAATTATTATTTTCAATGATAACCTGGCCAAAAGGCTCCCAAAACTCAGCAGCTTTCATGTAGATTACAAACAGATGCACAAATATTATTATTATTTATTTATTCCAAGATTACAGGCAAATGTTACTGCATAACAGGTGGTAAGGAACTGCAAAAGCAATACAATTTAACTGCAAGTGTCCACCAGCGAGGAGTCTACATTTGGGCTCAAGAGATCAAAAGTAGTTAAGTTTCAACCTCTTTTTAAGGGTATTTCAGCCATCTGCAGCCGAGAATCCAAGAATGTCTGCCAAAAGCCATTGAAACCATGGGAACAATAATGTTGTTTTTTTTTAACGCTGAGGTGCTCATGAGTGGACTGCTAATATCTGTTTAATAAGCATAATTAATTCCAAAAAACTTTAATGGATTACATTTTTGACACTGATACATGGAGATAATAACTATGTGACAATTACCAATGACTTCCACAATACACCTTATCTGAGTGCAAAGTGTGTTGGAATAGAATATTCCATTAATCCATGCAGGGTAGACATGCGACAGGTGGCTTATTTTTTATTTATTTATGGCTTATTTGCTGAAGTGAACATGTGGAAACGTGGCTTTAATTGTTTTCCTATTCATCCTGGCACAGTGTGTTTATTGAGCCCTGATATGCAAGATTTGTACAAGGAGCAAAGTCTTACAGTCTTGTGCTTTACTTACAACTGAATCTGCCTTTGCTTTTCTGCTATAAACATAATGTTTAGATTAACTGTTTGTAGAATACATTGTCACTGGGCATGGAAAGGCTGCTAGTCTAAACACAGAATTAATAGGGTTCTGAAATCCAAGGCAATTATCAAGACAAGTGAAAAGTGCACATTATTTAGAAATTATTCCTGCCAAATTCAATTATACATTTCCAGAGAATTGCTTAACAACTTCAACAACAGTAAAGTCACGATGCTGGATGTTGATCAATTCACAGTTTGAACAGATGAACCTCTGTGAAAGATTATTGTAAAATTTAATTGAGCTCTCCAAGAACTATTCCTTATAAATATCTCATAAAATTAAGAGCCACTGATAAATCCAACACTAATCAACACGTCATATCCAAGCGCCATAAAAACTCAGTGTGGCTTTCATTCATGTCGCTTCTTTTGTTTGGCCTCTTCCTCCCCTCCCACCACCTTGCAGGGTGCTTTGTCTTGCTTTGTCTTTGGGGGAGGTGGCCCTACGAGCCACTTCCTATCTGTGGCACTAAACTACATCATGTCATCATGTATTCGCTAGTCGGATAGCTGTCAGCACCCATGGACAAGGTCTCCTGCCAAATTCATCATCTGTCATTAATTCATCATCTCCGTCCCATCTAATCATGTTGAAACTATTTGAACCTTTAATTACCTGTTTTCTATTCAAGGAGGTACAGAGTTATTTCAAGAGTAAGCGCATGATATATAATCAAATGAGGCTGTTTAACTCCTGCTCTCTCCTGCCTTGCCAGTAATTTGGCCATTTAAAGGCAAGCAGACTTCTGATGCATGTGGCCCCAGGTTAAACTGCAGGGTATGAGCAGTTCAGTATTACACACATTAGCAGAATTGAGCCACATTTCCATCTACAGCTATGGCCAAAAGGTTTGCATCACTTAGAATATTAGGAATGAGACTATATGAACATAATTTAGATATTTTATTTAACATCATGTGATCAAATAAACTATAAAATGATTTCGTAAATGTCTACCGGAAGCCATAATAGTACATTATTTGAAATCTAACATTATGTTAGATTTCAAAATGTCACATGTTAAATTTTTGTCAGTTTTTTGTCTATGGAAAAATACAAAGCAGTATGCAATTCAATATGTTAACATTATTCAGCCCGTTTCATTCGACTTTATGAAGCAAAATTAGTTTATTCTATAGGGTGATGCAAATCTGTACACCATGAAACCAGTCGGTAAAATTCGTTCCAATATTAAACTGGGACTGCAACCCGTTTCAGCTGAAATCCAATCTGTACGGGTAACACTACTCAAAACTCAAAGATCACCTAAATATTGTTAAGATAAATAACTTAAAGTGCTACAGAACCCTCTGCAGTGTTTGCAAGAAACACATTAATTTACCTTTGCTGCACATATTGCAGCAATTTTTTTTTCAACATAATCCAGATTTTTTTCATATTTCTATTCACACCTCATAGGTGTATCAATTAGGTAATTCCTTTTTTTCAACTTTTACTTGTGAACGTTTGCCAGGAGAAGGATTGAAATGAGTGCCATATTGTAAATGTATTGCCCAGGTGATTTATCACCCCTGATGTGTGATGCTTGAAATCCATAAAGCTGACTCAATAAATGCATTTGAATCAAAGCTTAAAACACATCTTTATGCAGAGGTCTTTTTGTAGATTGAGATGGCCTATTTTAGAATTTAGTTAATGTATTTTATTTATTTATCTTTTCCCATTTGTTTTTGGATGTTTTTTTTTATATTTTATTGTATATTATATTATGTTATTGTATAGTATATTTATTTGTAATGTGAAGCACTTTGGGATTCCTTGGCATGAAAGGCGCTATACAAAATAAATTTCATTGATTGATTGAATGATGCTTGCTGTTTAGATATACTTTTTCTGTTTTAGCCTGGTTTACCAACGCATCCCTAATATAGCTCTTAGAATCATCCCTAACCTGTGAGTGGATGTAAAAAAACACAACCTATGTTCCACGTGGTATTTCGTCCACTAGTGAGAGAGTCTTGCAGGGAGGCAGGTTTATGGTACGCACTGGTGTACCAGATGTACTTGGAGGTTAGATATGATTCTGAGACAATAAAGAGTACTTTAATTAACCTCTATTGAATGAGAACTGACAAGTGTACCAAAGTAGTCATCTTCGATGATGACACACACAGGCATTTAACTTGGCTTTTAATGGACTCCTGTTAAGCAATTTTAGTTTTCTTTTTTGGCAAATTCTCAGAAAAAAAAAAGATTTTGTTTTTCATAAAATACTTCCTGTAGTTTGGTTCTTTAGAGACACCAGAAAAGCTTTTAAATAAGCTGTAATTTTTACTACTCGGTTTCATTAACCTGGCCAACAGTTCTGATACAGATAAGAGGATGACACTGCTAGAAAGGCATAGACGGTCACTCCATGAAAATGGTAAGTTTGTTACCAGTAGTTATCAGACTTATCAGACTAAACTGGAGATGGGTCTATACTAATAAAAGTTTGATTACCAAAAAGTCTTGCAAGTAGTCTGGTTTTGAGGACTTATTCAATCTAACATTTTCATGGAATGGTCTAAATTGGAGGAGGTGTTTTAACCTGAAGAAAAAACACCTATGTTGGTTTTTATTTTGGGTAATTTGGTTAACTTGGTCAGCAGAATGGACCATGTCAAGTCTGTCCTTTAACAATAGCACAAGCTTTCATGAAAACGTCTTTTACTCAGGTTTCTTGTTCATACAGTAGTATTTAAAATAAAAAAAGTTTTGTCTTGTGTGCACTTCCAGTTATGTTTGGTATCCTGTTACAAAGGGTTTGAAAGAGAATGAATGGGAGCAGACAACCTAACTAAGAATAGACATCTGCGATGTGGCACCACTTTGTCCAGCCATTAAATATTAATCAGACACACATATAGAATTATGTAGGGCAGGACATACTATACATTAGAGGAAAAAAAAGATTCTAAACACAGACCAAGGAAGTTAAAATTTTGTGATATAAATTTACAGTAATTTCTTCATTGACCTCAGGGATATTAGTAGAGTTGATGTTCCTCAGAAGAATGCTTTTTGCCCTTGTCTGGGTCAAGCTGGCTGGAGAAAAGTGAATTAGTAAAAGGAAGAGGGGTTATTAAATATTTAGCAGATAGGAGACAGAAAGCTGTATCATGTTCCATTCACAAAACGCTCCCTGTAAAATTGGATCTAGCGTTTTAATGCACACTCATGCTCTTCATGTCTTTGGGGAGGAAGATCTCAAAACACCTTACAGGAAGTTTGCACTTTTATTAAAGAAGGGATTAAAAAGAATTTCCACTACATTAATCTCATTCTGTACTCCTCAGTGCAGTTTGCCTTTCTCTATATTTACACAATGGCAATACCAATCAAATGGTATAGTGTCCCCAAATGCGTTTAGCTGTTCAGTTTTAGTTTTACAAAATGATGTGGGCATGTGTAATGAAATCTCCCCTTGTTTATGAATAATCATCAATAAAATATGAAATATTTCCATTTCTGTGTTGTTGGGGTTTGTTCTGATCTACTGAAACCTTTCCTGGCAGTCTACAAATCAGTGGCGGCTGGTGGCCAAAAGAAAATGGGAGGCAGAAAAAGGCAGAGGACTTGGGGTCACTGTAAGACCCCAGCAGCAGCAGAATCTTATTATTGTATTCTGACTGGCAACCTTTTTCATATTATTATTGTTTATTTATTTTTGTATTTATTTATTTGGCAAATGCCTTTATGCAAGGTGACTTACAGGTGTTACAGGGCAGTACTGTACAGGGTTACAATGCAATATCAATAGTTAAATACAGTATAGTTTACAGTAAGTGCAAATAATACTACTAAAATGCAATATGAACTAGGATGCAACAAGTTAGGATTACAACAAGTTATATCTACAATGACATATTAGTAGAGCAATAGTGCAAGGATAGTGCATCAGCTGAGGATCCAGTAACGTGGTGCTGAGGTCAGGCGAGTCCAGTGTATAGTAGTAGGAGAAGTAGAGCAAGAGGTCTACAAGTGCAATCTAAACAGGTTTTATCCCAATTCAGCTGTTAAACACATTTTCTCCACTAGCCAACAGAAAAAAGAAAACAGTAGCCCATCATAGTTTATTATAATAAACGTAACTGTTACAAACTGTCAGTGTATGTTTGAAAAGGCACTGTATAGAACATGAATATAGCATTTAGATTTCAAGACCACATCACATACTTTGCATACAATATTTTCTAAACAGAGTTGTTAAGGCAGGAGAAAGGCATTCAAAAAATCAAGCGCATCCTATCGACTTGATTTGCTAAACTTAAATGAATGACCAACAAAATAATTATATACCATACAGGTGAAAAGAGAGTTCCTGCACTGGGGGAAATAAACAAATACTGCTGGGGTAGGGCTAAAATAAAATAAATACGACTTCCAACAGAGAAAAAAACAAAACCAACAACTAGCTTTGTTCCCAGAAAAAGGAAGTGGTATCATAATATGAAACTTTGAAAATATATCTCACTTTACTGACGCTAGCGGTGTCAATGCAATGGCTATATGGGCGCGCAGTGTCTTCTGGGAATAGTAGTTTATCTGGTACATGCTGAAAGGTGTTTCCAATCAGCAGAAATGCAGAGGAAAACTACAACCCCCATAATCCACGCATGTCAACAATGTAGCCTTCACATTTAACTTTGGTTTAATGGGACTAAACGGTTAAGGGATTTTCCACGCAATTGAGTAGCGATGCAGTTTATTTCTTGTCTACCATCCCAGATGTTTTTTTTTTAATTTTTCTACCGTTATGATGGATTTCTTTTTTTTTCTGGTCAAATTCCTTCCACTTCACTCATAATCGTGCATACACAGTAAAGCAGAGCTTCAGCAGGGGCCGGGAGTGTTTGAGTTGCTTCTCCACTTAAAACCAGAGATCAGACTACGTCATCTGTCATTGCTAGAACTCTCTGAACCCCTCCAATTAAAACCTGTGGTATGATCACATGATCTGCTACTGCGACTACTGTGGTTAATAGCAGGTAGGCATTTATAATGGAGCCGTGCCTCCTCTGAGGAGCCAGAACTGCTGTTACAGTAAGAATGTTGAATCTAAGGTTTAGGTTAAAATTACATTTTTTGTTGCATTTTAGACAATATGTTTTTGTTTTATTGAACACTATTATATTATAATGTTACATAATAATATATGTTGCATTGTAATATAATACAGTCGCAGACAAAAGTATTTGGGCTGTTAAAAAAATGAGAAAAACCACAAAGAAAGTGATTTCTATAATTTCTAATTGTTCTATTAGAAATTAAAGTAGAGATTCAGCTGTATAATAAAACAACAAATTATTACATAACATGCATAAAATGAAAAATAACATGCAAAAACTAATTTCATACTTTGATAAAAGTATTTTCTGTGCCCACCCTTTTCTTCTTTTACAGCTTGCAGTCTTTTTTTGTATTTTGAAACCAGTTCCTGGCATCTTTCCGGAGATATTTTTTGCCCCTTCTTCAACACATAGCTTAGAGTTCTGCAATCGACTTTGGTTTCTTTTTTGCTACAGCAGCTTTCTCAATGGTATTCAAGTCTGGGGACTGAAATGGCCAATCTATACCTGTAATCTTCCTTTTTTTCAGAAATTCCTTTGTAGTTTGCAGAATGCTTAGGGTTATTATCCTGCTGGAATACAAACTTCCGTTCAATAAGCCTTCTAGCACTGGGTAATAAATGAGAGTGTAAAATGTATTCATTCCTCCAAATATATTGTTGCTTTCTTGGTGATAAAAGTTATATTTTAGATTCGTTTGGCCATAAAATTTGGTTGAAGAAATCATCAGGCTTCTTCAAGTATTCAATGGGAAACTCCCATCTCTTTTGTTTGTGTATTGTTTTTAACAAAGGTTTGAATCTTGGTTTTCGCCCATGGACATTCTTCTTGTTAAGGTATTATTGAATTGTTCGCTCGTAAATTTTTTGACCATCTTCTCTCAATTCCTGTGTAAAATCTTTTGCAGTATTCTTCTAGATTTTGCAGAAATCTTTCTTGGTCTTTGTGAAAGTGGGTTGCAGTGCTTGGTGAAAGGGTGATGCAGTTGCTCCAGACAAGGACAAACACAGAGTTCACTGTTCAAGTTCTTTATTTTCCTTGACCAAGTTTAAATAATAAAGCTGGCTCTACCCAGCAATGGGTATTGTCAGCGCCAACCGGGTTTAAATAATAAAGCTGGCTCTACCCAGCAATGGGTATTGCCAGCGCCAAAACATGGGGTCCCGAAATAATTATTACCAAACCACAGACACGTCTCCGGACAGAGCGTGCTCTTAGTGCAGGTGCGGTATGGAAACAGTGATGCTGGTTAAGTGCAGGTGCGGTGAAGTCCGGGTGAATCGCTGGCTCCCAGATCCGTGCTTAATTAGTCTGGCAATGACAAAACACACACGGTTGCAAAACAAACCAAAACACTCAACTCTCACTCCAAACAGTCCTTGTTTCCTCCCATCAACCACAACAAAAGGACCCGATTACAGCGTCACGTCCCCCTAAAGTACCCTCAGCCCCGCCCCCTCTGATAGCTAGTTCAATCACGTCTCCTCCAATTCATGAATGAAACTTTGCTTACCGTACTAGGGTGATGACTCCTGGTACCGTGACGCCATCCCTTTCCTGAATGGCCGGCTTCCAACTGCCCCCGGAAGGAACTGCCCAACCATTCAGTACGGGGCACGCAATTCCTGCTGTACAGTGCTCTCACAGGTCGAGAGGGAGATTGTTCATTCAGATTCATTCACTCTCTGTCACAGTCTTCCACACCTGGAGCTAGTTGCAGTAGTTCCTGTTTATCTGTCTTTGTCAATAATAGCTCACACAGTGCTTTTTGGGTAAACCAAGTCTTTCTGCTATTTTTCTGGTAGTTTCTCCTTTTTTGTTTAGTTGTATCACTGCCATTTTCAGATTGTTGCTGTACTCATTTTGTTGCATTTTTAATCACAAATTTCAAAAAAAAATTTCAGCACTTGATGATTATGTATTTATTTATTCTATAATTATCATTAGGTGTTGGTTTTCAATCATGATAATTGTCAATAATTAGCAACAAATGGTTTCATAAGAAATATGCTGATTGCCGAAATACTTTTGTCAAAGTATGAAATTAGTTTTTGCATGTTATTTTTAATTTTATGCATGTTATGAAATAAATGGTTGTTTTATTATAAAGCTGAATCTCTACTTTAATTTATATCTTTCATTAGAACAATTAGAAATTATAGAAATCACTTTCTTTGTGGTTTTTCTCTTTTTTTTACTTTCAAAATACTTTTGTCTGTGACTGTGTGTGTGTGTGTATATGTATAATTTATTATTATTATTATTTATTTCGTAGCAGATGCCCTTATCCAGGGCGACTTACAATTGTTACAAGATATCACATTATTTTTACATACAGTTACCCATTTATACAGTTGGGTTTTTACTGGAGCAATCTAGGTAAAGTACCTTGCTCAAGGGTACAGCAGCAGTGTCCCCCACCTGGGATTCAACCAACAACCCTCCTCCAGTCAAGAGTCCAGAGCCCTAACCACTACTCCACACTGCTACCCATCATTATATATATAGGGTGACCAGATTCCCTGAGGTCAAATACGGGACGGAGGGGGAGGGGAGGGGGTGGAAACGATATGATGATGTTATAGGACTGCTACTCACATAGCTGACATCTCTAGATACAGTATACTAGCTACTTATTGCTACTCAGGCAAATAAGCTACATCACCAAGTTACTGATGTAGACGGCGCTACTCAGACAGACAAACAAATCACCAAGTAACTCACTGACCAAAGTAAACGGCGCTACAGTGTCATCATCATCAGCCATGCGTGCTGCAGAATGCTATAAAGTAGATTACACTACTGACCGCTGCATCTTATCATTTAAAAAAAACTTTGAAAGAAGATACATTTTCTTACAGTTAGTTGGAAGTGCTGGGCTGCTCCTCATGGAGTGTTGTCAAGACTTCCTGTGTCTGTAGTTTATTGTATTTTGCAGCAATCTTTCACAGGGTGCGTTTGTCCTTTAGTAGCTTGTTGTAGAAATCACTGCATTCCATTCCGAAATTGACTCGAACAAACAACATTGCATTCATGGTAGTCACACTGAGACAGGCTTTATCCGGGGACCACGCAGTGTTCATCCGTGAAAAAACATGCTCAACTGGAGCTGATGTTCCTGGCAGTCAAGAGTGATTGAATAAAAGTTCTTAACAGCCCCATAAAACTCCTCAGCACTGCCTCCACCAAAACATCCAACTGCGCTTTCACATCTATGGTCACAAATGTTTCACTGAGCCTTGCCGTTAAAAGGTCTTTAAGGCTATGGATGTGCAGTGCAACCTCAGTGACAGATACGTTGTTTCTCTCGATAACTTCCACTGTGCGGTGAAAAGTAGCCGCTTGTTTAATAGAAAGAAATAGAAAGAAAGTATGACCTCAGTCCATCAAACAGCAGCAATATTCTTTCAAGAGCTGGCCCGAGAGAAAGAAACCGTGTGCTGCCGTGCTGTAACAGGTTTAAATATCTACGAAATCGCTGAAGTCTTTTAGTTCCTCAACACGAAAAGTGTAGATATCAATACTTGTATACTTTCACTGCAAAACACTCCAAATCAACTGGAAGGCAATCCGCTGCTGTTTGCAGACAGTTATGTACAATATGGGCAGCACAACCAATACCTAAAATGTCTTTTCCCCTTGTAGTTTCCTCCAGATATTGTTTTTTCCAGCTCGCTTGGCACCGCCAAAATTAGTATTTGTATTGTCTGCACAAAGTCCAACAATCTTCTCAGTGAGAGAATGTTCCTCAATCAGTTGAGAAAGATATTCCGTTTGCAAATCAGACGTTTCTCCAGGCAGAGAAGGAAATTCTGTTATTTTAGTGTTGTCTCCGCTTGAGGGTAAGAAATAACGCACTAACACTGGAAATATTTTTATGGCTTTATGGTTCGATGCGTCTACACTCAGACTGACAAAAGCACACTTTTCCAAATCCTCTTGCACTTCTTCCTCTGACAATGGAGCTAATACGTTGCATTCAATGGCCTCGGTTTTGGTACGTTCAGAAGTAAACTTAGGATTGTACACTTTCTTGATCAGTTTAGCGGTGCAATCACCCAACCTGAAACTATGTCCACGAACCACCGAATGATATGCAAAAAGTCCCTCGCTTGCATACACTTTAACAGACTCAGAATTTTGTCTGACCAAAAAGTCTGTAACACTTGGTGTGGCACACTTACTCTTCTCAGCATCCTTGTGTTTCTTGGTGTGGATGTTAAGTTATGTCTGTGCGGCCTCCGTGAGCAATAGAAAATTTAGCTCCACAAGTTTGGCAGATCACCTTGCTGTAGTCAGAAACGGATAGATCTTTTCTTAAAAATGTATATTCCCTCTGGAGATCATCATTGAAAGAACAAGAACGTTTTTGAGACATTACAAGTAGTTAAATCACAAGCTAACTAACGTCAACAGATGGACAAGCTCTGAGACTAAACATGCTAGCTAGCTAGCTTCGCATTTCCGTTGAATTTGAAATTGCGCACTGCCGTTGCACAGGCAGGACGAGAGTTGATTGGACAGATAGTCTGTTATGAAAAGGTTTGATGTGATTGGCGATAAGCAGTGCCTGTACAAAGCACACTGCCGCACTGAGAAACCGCACTAGCTTCGCATAGAAACCCATTGAAATCAACATTTTTTGAGAATAATTAGGGACACATAAAAAGGGACTGAAATACGGAACTGTCCCTTGAAATATGGGAAGTCTGGTCACCATATATATATATATATATATATATATATATATATATATATATATATATATATATATATATATTATTATTTATTTCTTAGCAGAAATACAGCAGCAGCAGTGTCCCCCACCTGGGATTGACCCCACGACCCTCCGGTCAAGAGTCCAGAGCCCTAACCACTAGTCCACACTGCTGCCCTATATATATATATATATATATATATACTGATGCACAAAATAAACACAACACTCAGGTCTAATGGATTTAATCAAATATTTTAAAAATAGATATCAAACAAAATCATAGAAAGCTGTGCTTTCCTGACTTTTCATAAATATATCTACTAATTCCCCTGACAAAGAAAGAATCATGTAGCTGCAGAAATTAGCGAGATCAAATACCTGTCATACCTATTCCGACCAGGAGCGGTCAAATTGACCAATACATATTATAACAATTAAATGTTGCGGTATGTTTGTGTTTATCAGTCGGGATTTGCAGTCATATTGAAGTTTGATTATATCAGTCTGCCTTCCTCAAGTGAGCGGTCTGTTAACATTTCTATTGTTTCAATGTGCCTCTGATAGCCCATCAATCAGCCTTGACAGCTCACGGTGCCAGGCTGTCTGTCTGGACAGGTTATTGTAAGCCACATGTTTTTCTAAGAAATTTATTGTTACCCCATGTGGCAGGGCAGAAGAAAAGCCCTGCACATAATTAGAGGGGGCAGGGCAAAGCTCTGTATGTAAATAAATGTGTTGTGTTTGTTTAGCAAGGGTGAATGTATTGTTATGATTTAATTTATTGTATGACTTAAAATGTATTGTTTAAGTTTAGTTAAACGGGGGATGTTATTGTATGATTTGAATGCTATTTGTGTTATTTAAAAATAAAGTGTTTTTCTTTGTTATTTTGTTTGGTTTAGATGTGGTCTGGCAGATGTGATGATATCCGCTCGTCTCTGCCAGACAGCTCGTGAGAATGTGGCTGGTGCCGTTTATTGAATTATTGTTTCAGTGTTGTAATTATTGTTATGATTTCCATTACATGAGAGTAGATGTTAAAACTAGCTTATGTGATCCATCTGCATTTCTATCCATTTGCGTTTCCTTCCATCTGATGATGTAGATATCCTTCTGTGTGGTGTTAATGGCTTGTGTAATGCTGGCTCCAGGGATCAGCTTATTTTGCCTCCCCAGCACATCAGCACACACAACGGCTGCAATCCTGGCACCGGGGATCAACCACAGTGCGGTCTCCCCAGTGCATCAGCATGACAACTATCTGAATTGAGCTAAGTAGGGTACATCTCTAGGGTCTTCAAGTGGGCATCTTCCATCCTCTGTGTATCGTTGACAAGCCCACGACACCTCAAGAGGGCTCGACGGAGATTCTGGCTTCCCAGCATCACCCCCCCCCCCCCAATCAACTCAGCCCAGCTTACTTACCCGTACATCAGTGTTTCTTTGTTTCTATTGTGCTTGAGATCATGTGACAGGATGGCATGTGTGGTGACGTCAGGCCAGAAGCAGGAACTGATAGACAGGTTAGCGGTGGCAATCTCAGATGGAAAAATAAGCCGTTGACCAACATCTGCCAGCAATTTCCGTTCTCTAGCAGCTTCCAGTGGTCCTGGGTGAGGCTTGGTTTTAACAGCTTTTCTTGGCGGTTGCTCTCCTTGGCAGAGGAATGTTGTCTTTTGTGTGTAATGTTTTCATGGAACTGGTGGCAACTTATTGATCATGTTACACTTGTCTTCGATGCTAAGGCCAAACATCGCAGCACCTGGTCATGACGCCAAGTAATCCGTCCTTGGCTAAGACCCACATTACATCCTGTCAAAATGTGGCTTAATGTTGCAGCTGATGAACACAAAGGACACGAGGGATCCTCTCCTACCCAGAGGTTTAGGTTCTGTGGTGATGGTAGAACATCATATGTTGACCTCATGAGGAAACTGATCCTGCTGTGTTCCATTGTCCATAGGTCTTGCCAGCCAATCTTGTGTTATTCCACACTCTCCCATCTCATCCATTCTCCCTGCTTGGCCTGGGAAATGGCCTTTACGCACCTCGTCGACTACCAGCTTCCTCTGTTGAGCTGGGACTGCCTTGTGCCATGTAGGAAGAGCTGAACTGAGACCAAGTTCCCACCACCACCAGCAGAGGAAGATTACCTGCTGTTTCCGCCTCCACCGCCAGAGGAAGATTACCTACTGCCTCCGCCTCCAGGGACTGCTTCTACCCTGTCCTGCAAATCCTGCATCGCCTGGGGTTGCAAATCCTAATAATATATTTTTGATAGAATTGAAATTTCGAGGAGGCACTGCCTCCCTTGCCTCCTCTAAGGAGCCTCCACTGATTCACAGAGTCTAATTCAATGGAGGCTGGTTCATGCAGTACAGAAACTGATGGGGTTTTATGTATTTTGTACACAATTTTCTGACAGAGAAAAACGCAAATACTCCATGTCAAATTCCATGGATAATGCAGAGAATTGGTAGGATGTGGTCCATCAACAATGCAAAATGCCATAAAACTGCTGCGAAGTCCCTACTGTTCTTACTCGCTCAAGGATAGACAGATGGTGGGTAGCACGCGATGGAGAGTTCCTACTCCATCTACCATGTGTGGACTTATCCTTGGACCCATTCATTGTCCATCTGGTCCTCCCACCCACTCAGTGTGTCGGTGCTACAATATGTGAAACAGTATGCCAATTAAGAACACAACCAATATCCTCTAATACCTTATCTTATTCTCTCTAACTCCATTTTAAAATGTTGAACTGCAAATAAGTCAGTTGCTCTCTGTATTTCTGATTTCTGAACATTAAGGGAAACTGAAGCATCAATACATGTCTCTATACTGGATAAAGAAGAAAATCTGCTATTTATGAAAGTCTGTCAGATTGTCTGTCTTGCACTTTCATAAAGATTTTAATGTCCTGCAATATCAGGGCACTGTACAGTTTCAATAAACAAACACCCCAAAGGCTCCCACTGACAGCATATCACTTAACACAGAAGCCTACTGGAGTATGATTGATGTGGTTGAAGTGAGCAGATCTAGCACATAACTGACTTTTTATTTAAATCCTGGAAAAACTAGGAAAGACCAAAGTACTTGTCATATAATAGCTAAAACTAGAGGAGCATCAAGTGTACTAGGAGACAACCGTCGCCCTCCTTTGTATAAAACCTCAACTCCATCTCCAATTGTATCCACTCAGAAGATCTCCACACTCGATGTGTGCAGTAGTTATCTCTTAAGCTGAGGGAACACAAAGCCACTTTGTGGTTTGGAACTTGGCTTCAGGAAACTAGGTTTCAGGCCACTGCACTGCACACCAGGGGAGACTTGGGGGGTTTGATACAGCAGATTTGCTTCAAACTAGGACTACTGGAACTAGGTTTGAAGCCGCTGTTCCTGAAAAAGTGGCTTCATGTTCCCTCAGCTTTACATTTTATAGTGGTTTTGGGATGTCTTTGTTTTATATTCATGAGAAAAACTAATTTGTGTGTTTATGAATGCCATAATTATTTTTATTAAACTTTTCCTGACATATTAAACCTTTTTTTCCCAAGGATTCCCTGGGAATCTGGAAATTAGGCCAAAATATATTACCCAACATTCCCATGGGTTTCAATTCAGTGGGAAATTCGGTAGGGGGTCGTAGAACTGTGCCTACTGCTTCAGAATTGTTTAGCTATGGCATGTATCTCAACCCTTATTCTAATCTCATTCATTGGAAATGCAATAACACTGTTAATATGGGCCACTGTATGCAGCCAGGATGGTCTACAAAGAGTTTCAATTGTTCTACAGGGATACATGACCATTCTTCAATGATTACTGCCTCTAATTCCTTCATGGAAGGTGTACTGCACAGTGCACTGTGCACATTGAACATAGAAGCATCTACAGAGTACCTTTGATCAGCCCTCAATTAAAGTCTGTCTGATCTGCAGTCTTGCCTACTGTTGCTCTTAAAGAGGTTTAATAGTATTAAAGAGGTTTAATAGTGTCGTCATGTGAGATTCGCCCCAGACGTTACAATACAGTGACTCTCTGCTGAGCTGGCAATGCAATCAGAAACTCTATCAGCTATGGCCAAAAGTTTTGCATCACCCAATAGATTAACTAATTTTGTTTCATAAAGTAAAATGAAACGTTAACATATTGAATTGCATACCACTTTGTAGTTGTCCATAGTACTTAAGAAAAACAAAGAATTGAAAAATGTGACATTTTGAAATCGAATATTAAATACTGTACTACTATTATGGCTTCCTGTAGACTTTTGCAATATAATTTTGTAGTTTTTATGATTACATGATGTTAAATAAAAGATCTAAATTATGTTCATAACATGTTTATTATTATTATTATTATTATTATTATTATTATTATTCGGTCTCAATCCTAATATTCTAGGTGATGCAAAACTGTTTGCCTTAGATGTAGATGGAAATGTGGTTCAAGTCTGCTTAATGTGTGTGTGGAAGGGTGGTGGGCAATTCACTGACACACATGGGAGACAGAAGGTTTAATTGAAAACACTGCACTGGTGCCCAGTTTTATTATTTTCTTTATTTTCTTTTAGAACGCAGAGGGCGCTGTTGTCCATGGCCTGACCACAGAAATACCAATACTGGTAAAAAGTTAAATGCTGGCACACTCACAGGTGCTCTGAAATACTAAATAACAAAAGGCGAAAGAAAAAGCGAAAATAAAACCCGGTAATAAAACTACAAAATAAAGGTGCTGCTTACGCAGTGCCCCCACTGCCGCTAAGCCGGTCAGCTCGGGTCTCCGTCCTGCGCTGTTATGCACTATACACTGGGGTGGCCAAGGTTCCCCTTCTACTCATACACATTCCCTTAGATATGTAACAATTTATTTTATATATTATTTTCTTTCTTTAGGCTGGCTGTCTTCCTCAGCCGTGCTTGCCTATTTTGTTCTCTCGCTCCAACCACTGGCGTTCCTGCCTGGTCTATGTTTACACGGGGCTTCTCAGCCAGCGTCTCTGGGTCTTCCCAATCACGGCCATCCGAATGCACAACCAAGCACTGTACTTATGGGCCAAGCAATCCTCCAAGGCCCACCTCTCAGCCACTCAGAGAGGGAAAGCCAACACACCCTCTTCCCCACCTCTCCGTGCCATCGCCATGACTGACAGACGGATCTTACGATGCTGCTGCCCTCTTCCTGCAGAACTGTATGCGCCAGACCATCAGCAAAGACCTCCCCTGTTACAGTGTGTAATACTGATACGAGTGCTGAACAATGTATACAGATCAATTTGCTTCATCACAGAAATGTACTGTGTAAAGCTGATATCCATATGTGGCAAAGTGGCTTGCAGTGTGCAGGTGTAGTTGGTGCAGTGCTCTGGAATAACACACACAAGCTAGTGAAAGTTCAATAAAACAGCTCCTTTATTTGGCTGGGTTGTGTGTCAACAACACTTAAATAATAAGCACGGGCTCAACACAGCCATGTGTATCGCTCCGTGTAAAACAAGGGTTCCAGTCCCAAAATAATACGACACTTTAACACCACCAAACACAGACCCGGTCACTTCTCCAGACAGTGAGTGCTCGAGTGCAGGTGAGAGACAACAGTTCGTGAAGCAGTGGTGCAGTGCAGTCCAAGCTTTGGTGCTGGCTAATAGTGACAGCTCCCGGTTTGTGCTAGCCGTCTAACAGTGACAAAAGGCAAACAGTTAGCACAATCAAACAAACCAAACACAAAACACTCACGAGAATTAATTACTTCCGTTTCCTAAATGGGTCCTCTCAGTAACCATAACGAAGCAAAAGATTACATCGTCACACCTCCTGTTATACCCTTACTCACACACCCTGCGATAGCTAGTTTAATCATAAGAACATAAGAACATAAGAAAGTTTACAAACGAGAGGAGGCCATTCAGCCCATCTTGCTCGTTTGGTTGTTAGTAGCTTATTGATCCCAGAATCTCATCAAGCAGCTTCTTGAAGGATCCCAGGGTGTCAGCTTCAACAACATTACTGGGGAGTTGGTTCCAGACCCTCACAATTCTCGGTGTAAAAAAGTGCCTCCTATTTTCTGTTCTGAATGCCCCTTTATCTAATCTCCATTTGTGACCCCTGGTCCTTGTTTCTTTTTTCAGGTCAAAAAAATCCCCTAGGTCGACATTATCTATACCTTTTCGGATTTTGAATGCTTGAATCAGATTGCCGCGTAATCTCCTCCAATCCATGACTGACACATCACCTACCGCATTAGGGCGATGACTTTGGGCATTGTGACTCCACCCCCTTCTTGGATGGCTGGCTTCCGACTGACCCTGGAATGAACTGCCAGACCATCCAGTACGAGGCACACTGTTCCTGTTATACAGCGCCCTCACAGGTCGGGAGGGAGATTGTTGGCTAGGATTCATTCGCTCTCTGTCACACCATATTAATAATATGGATGGGTTTCTCTGTTATGTTGATGCTGCTTCCAGTGTTGCACCTCAGAGAGTCAACTCAAGTTAGTCAATGACATTTGCTGAAATACATTTTTAACCAAGCCTTTTATTGTCAAAGCCCATATGATAAAATGAAAAGAATACAACTATGGAGTTGCTTAACATATCTTTGCTTTCCTCACAAAAAAGTGTGGGGCTAGCTGGCATCATTAAAAGGTGAGGGTTAAACTTAATCTTCTTTCATTGTGTCATTTTCCTGTCATACAATTTTTCTCCATTTAACTTCTGTTTCACATGTTTCCGTACCATTCCTCTTATTGTATTGCTCCTGAGGTTTATTTCATGTGTTTCCAGCTTGGATAGAACACTGAAGCAGATGCCAGAATGTATCCCCTTTGGGTACTGTTGTAGAATCAACCCTTCATGATGAAATCCTGGGGGTAGCATTCAATCATGAGAATAAAGACACATACAGTTCTGTTCAGGGACCTCCTTCCATGTAAATGAATAGCACATGTTGTTCTCTTCTATCTCTGTAGAAATCTATGACGGAGTGAAACAAATATAACCTCCATCACTGAGTTAACAGTAAATAAACAACAGGACTCACAAACTGTCTCATTGTTAAATTGGTTTTAAACAGGGTTGTGTAAAATAATTATTTAAAACAAAGAAAAGCATTTTATATTTTTTTTTTGTTTCTTTCTTACGAACATGGTGCTTGCGCTTGTGTTCATTGTGTGGAATAGGTGCACATATTCTATACAATGGATATACCCAAATACTAGCGAGTTATTTAATTGTTATATTACTTTCTTTATTAACAATGGTAAACTTGTGTTAGGTCTATGAACAGTACTCACCAATTTCAGTGGAGTGCATATGTGCTGCTATGGAGCAGCAGAGAGTAGCCATTTTAGGGAGCGCGCACGCACAGTATGCATCCTGATATAGACGCGGGTACGCGCAATACAAGCCTATGGGGGAACATATTAAATGGAAATTATTTTTTTGCATTTGATAGATAAGGGAAATTAATTTTGAGAATTGATAAATGGATATTGTGCTGTGACAATACTGTTTAGTTAAATTAAGTTTATGTGAATTATAAATGATATGTAACTTTATTTTCAGGTTATTGGAATGGTTTAGCCCAGGGGAGGAGTTATGGGGCTAGAAGGTGTATATAGCTAACACTAGGGGAGAGGTTGGCTGTATATAGCTGTGAGATTTGAGTAGCGGTGTGCTTTGAAAATTTCTGTCTTTAGAAAATAAGAACAAAAAGTAGAGTTTACATATACTGAATACTAGGCATAGTGCCTTGATCATTTTGATGTGTTTTTTATTTATTTTGTTTTGTTTATTCATGTATTGTAATTTTTTTTTGGTAATTTGCCTAATTTTGTTTACTCTTCAACTGAGGCTGAATAAATCCCTCATTTTTTTGCACTTAAAATCCCTCTACTTTTTGCCACTCCTGCTACACCACTTGACCACATACCTTTACAAAATCCAACAGTGCATCGCAATTCTCCTCACCTCCCCCTAGACATTGTAATGATATCATCCTTTAGTCCATGCAGGTCTGTCACACTGGAGACGGGGGTCTGGTTGGATAACAGACCGGCTGGGGCTAGTTAATGTTTTCTAAAGCGTATATTTAAAATGTCATTTAAACCTTTTTTTTCATTTCCCCTAATATATTTGGCCATTTGCAATCATTCCAAGTGGTTCCAAGTTGTGTTGCTCTCAAACATAACTTCTTCTGGTACAGCAGAGTGTAACCATTAACCTGTACCCCTGCAACACTCTGCCCCCAGTGGATGTAAGAAATGACTCTTGTTCATTGTGGTCTTTCTTACTGATGTGTTTCTTATATCACACCAATCAACAGGAATCTTTGCTGGTTGCTAGGTTACAGGTAATCAAAACTGTATTGAGTTTGATAGAAACAACCACAAAACACTTCCTGCTTGGCGCAATGGCTTAGAATAAACCACATTAAATTAGGGATATGTATAAATAGGATAGCTGAGTGAGTATTAGGTACAATATTTATCTAACTGGTTCTGTCATCGGCATATTCCTACTCACTTTTCATTCAAGTCATCTATTAGATAAATACTGTACGTAATACCTGAAATACAGTAGAACCACTTTTAAACTTGTTCGGGCACATTGGAAAAGTTCAGGTAAACCACTACTGTACATCTTACTTTCATTAAATTTGTGATTGTTATTTCAGACCCAGTATTGCTTCATCACACAGAGTAGATCAACAGATATATTAATCCTCTCAACTTGGGATCTTGGAAAAATATACAGTAACCAAGCATACCATGGGGATTAGTTGCTAATGCAAACAACAATATTATTATCTGGATTTGTTGAGGATCTGATCCGGTATGAAATCAGCAGCCTGCAAGTTAATGAAAGCTGCTTGTACACAAACTCCATAGGAGTAAACAAGCAATCTTTGGAGTTTTTGCACCTCCAGAACAGCTAAGATGGTTCTTTAGAGGTTTAGCTGTATTTTAAAATAAGCATTTGAGTAAACAATCAGATTTGTGTTTGACCATCATACACAAGGTGTTAAAACCAAGCCTCGCCGAGGACAACTGGAAGCTGCTAGAGACTGGAAAATGCTGGCAGATGTTGGTCAACGGCTTATTTTTCCTCCTGAGATTCCCATCACTAACATTCGACCAGATATTGTCTTGTGGCCTGGATCGGCACGCCTTATTCAACTGGTAGAGTTAACAGTGCCATGGGAGGATGCTGTGGATGAGGCGTATGAGAGGAAAAAACTGCGGTATGCTCAACTAGCCGCTGAAGCAGAACAGCGAGGATGAAGAGTCCGGGTTTACCCAGTGGAGGTGGGTTGTCGAGGATTTGTGGCACACAATCCGGTTCCTCAGAGACGTCGGATTCAGTGGCCAAGAGTTGCGTCACACAGTGAAGAACTTATCTGAAGCAGCAGAGAGGAGCAACAACTGGCTGTGGTTGAGATGGAAAGATTCTGGTTGGGGATCTCAAGCACAATAGAAAGAAACACACACTGATGTATGGGTAAGTAAGCAGGGCTAAGTTGATTGGGGGACGGAGGGGGGGTGATGCTGGGAAGCCAGAATCACCGTCGAGCCCTCTTGAGGTGTCGTGGGCTAGTCGACGAAACACTGAGGATGGAAGGTGCCCACTTGAAGACCCCAGAGATGTACCCTACTTAGCTCAATCCAGACGGTTGTCATGTTGATGCAATGGGGAGACCGCACTGTGGTTGATCCCTGGAGCCAGCGTCGCAGCCGTTGTGTGCTGATGCGCTAGGGAGGCAAAATATGCTGATCCCTGGAGCCAGTATTACACTTCAGCTATCAACACCAGGCAGAAGGATATCTACATCATCATATGGAAGGAAACTCAAATGGATGGAGACACAGATGGATCACATTAGTTTACTGTAAAGCTACGTCTAGTTGGTGCTTATCTTGGCGAGAGCCAAGTTCAAATCAGCATGAAGTTTTAACATTTACTCTCATGTAATGGAAATTATGGTGTCTTCACACATTGCAGAAGGTTCCTAGCCCCAGAGCAAATCTCTTTACAATTCTAAGGGCTGAAGCGCTCTCTCCAACCAATAGTATACCCTAACTGTACATAAAAAGGGTGCCCTAACTTTAAAGAGTAACTTGGGATAAAATACCTTGAGTTGTCTTGACCATCATACTCGGTTGTCACTATAGGTAGCAGAAATAGTGTAGTCTTCAAAGAACCAAAATTAAGCTATTTTATTTAATGCAGCACGGAAAAAGACAAGAGACAAATCATACACATTTATGCAAATAATGTCCCCAAAAGTCTATCCAATCATGGAACAGTTCAGGGGGCCTCAAGGGCCAATCAACAGTCCTTATCCCATATCCGTGGTGGACCTGAATGAAAGCTGCCAGTGTCAGGTCCGCACTGAGGACAGTGCCGACTTTCCTCTTCTCTACACTATGATCATACATTTATATTTCTTCTTTTAATTCATCTATAAATAACATTTGAACAAAGCTAAAAGTATGCTGCAGACAGCTGTTATTTTTCAATGTCAAAGTTAATCATTTATTTATTTATTGCATTTATATAGTGCTTTTTATACAAAAGTATTGCAAAGCATTGTGCAGTACAAAGCAGAAAAAAAGAACAAACCACAATACACTTGTATAGCATGTCACACATATCACTGCCACAATCAGACAATTTAAATAACAGTACACACATAATAATAATACAAAAGCAGCAATTTCAAAGTTACATTAAAAACCATTTTATAAAAGTGCATTTTTAGTCTTGACTTGAAACTGTAACGGTCCCAGCTTCCCTGACAAACGAAGGCAGAGCATTCCATAATTTAGGTGCGCTACAAGAAAAAGCCCTACCTCCTGTGTTGCTTTTGTTGACCCTAGGAATAACCAGCAGCCCCGCATCCTGTGATCTCAGTGTGCGGTTTGGAAGATACAGGGTCAGTAACTCCTGCCAATAACTAGGTGCTAATCCATTTAGGGCCTTGTAAGTTAACAGCAAAATCAATTCTATACTGCACAGGGAGCCAGTGTAAAGAGGCCAAAACAGAGGTAATATGTTCACTTTTCCTGGTTTTAGTCAGAATTCTAGCGGTGGTATTCTGAGCAAGCGGGATAGCACACGTTTTGGGATACCAGAAAAAAGTTCATTACGTTAATCAATTCTAGATGAAACAAAGACATGCATTAGTCTCTCGGTATCAGATATGGAAATAATTTATCTAAGTTTGACTATATTTCTCAAATGGTAAAAAGATATTAGTAACTTCCGTAATATGAGTCTCAAATGATAGATCAGGATCAAAGATGATCCCCAAACTCTTAATTTCAAGTTTTGATGAGAGACTGCAAGGGTTGAGTTCATGTAATCCCACATTTCCTTTTAGTTGGTTCTGTGAGCCCACTAGCATAACCTCTGTTTTATCTGAATTCAACATTAGAAACATTCTGCAACATCCAGTGCTTGATGTTCTTAAGGAGCTAATAACACCCAGTGCTTCTAAAGCATAGGCTTTACCACAGCTACCTTAAGTGCATTCCTTGTAGATGGATGGGAATGTGGCATATAAAATGTTCACTATCATATGCAATCTCAAGAATAATTCAATAACATGTTCAAAAATAATGCAGGAGTTCTTAAAGTTTTTTGGCCAAGGATGCATAAGATCTCTCATAAGATTTCTCATAAGATCGAGGACATGATACATTTTTTTCTCTTGACATTTACATACAGAACTTATTTCAAATTGTCCTACCTAGTTTAACTCATTTTACAAAGGTGTTTTTTTAAGGGCGTTATAAATCGAATGTTTATGTCTTTAATGAAACCGCATTCACATACATTTTGATAATATCTGTTACCAGCTAAGCATAATTATGTTAGTGTTATAGTTTGATTCACAAGCACTGCCAATTACATTCTGTTTTATGACAGCTACAAAGCTTTCTGGAAGAATTGCAGCCTTTATTATGATATATATATATATTCAGAGCCGTTTAAAGATTTTTTAATGCCACTTGATTTCAATACTCCTGACATTTCTACCATTAAGAGTACTGAATATGAAACAATATATTTGAATCTGTGTCTGGCAGGGAACACGGACAGGGTGACAATCTGCGTCAAGAGAACGTCTGCCAATTTTGAGCAAAAGTAAGGTAATATCTACAAATGGCTGCTTTAGAAAAGGTGTTACTATTTTTCATGCTTCTATGAGCATTTGGATTTGAAGGAAACTACAGAAGATAGCTAATCATTATCAGAAGATAATTCATAAAGAAGTTTACAATAGTCAAATCCTGTAGATTCAAAAAGAATTTAAACTGGAAATCAATGTCAAAAGGAAGTTTTTGAGATTCAAAATGAAATACTGCACTAGTTAGCTTGAAGCATTTGTCATTTGTAATTATATTTTGAAGCCAGTGAAGGGGTGGGGACAAATGACCCAGGAAGTGCAAGTGTGACAAAACCGGGGTGAGCTTGCCACTTGCCACCTTCACTTGTCTTGTGTAAAAGGAACAGTACTCCACACAAGCACAGGTAGGTTTTCAACAGGGCAGGCCTGTATGTTTATTTTAAACACCAAAACAAAAACAAACAAAACCAAAAACCTAAGCTGTTTCCTGGTCAAAAAAACCCCCAACATTTATTGTTTAGAAGTGGCTCACAAACACTGTACCGTTCCTCTCTGGTTACAGCTCCCTGGTAGCCTCGCCTAATGGAACCCAAAGCATTGGTTAAATTGGGAATCTGCTATCCAGTCAGTGCCAGGCAACAATCCCTTTAAGAGACAGAATGCGCTTGCGTCACCGCGAGGCTCCGTTTTGAATGTTGACGTGGCGATCACGTATCACAGAGCAAGAACCACCAGCGCAAGCCAGAACAGCAAGTGGCAGGTCACTCGCCGAGCGAATACGTAAACCTTCACGACCCAGAAGATTGCTATATTAATATTTGTTAACATTCATTCGTCCACTACTTCTGGTCCTGGCTATTTGCTGTGCCCTACATTATTGTTTTCTGTGTGTTTCCCACTTTTTTAAAAAAATTTTATTGGTTTATAATGTGTGGTTTATGTATTCTCTCCCAATGGCCTGTCCTTGTATGTGCTGACTAGGTCCACACGCTGTACTAAAACTCATAAAATATTTTGTACCATACTTTTTCTTTCAATAAACCAATTTAGCCTAACTATGGAGTTTTTTTGTAAATGCATTAGTGAAAAAAATATTACATATGTGACACCACCCACTGTTGCTATTTGACTACGCCACCCACTTATTTAGTAGAAGCGGGACCCCTAAATTAACCACACCCCAGATTGGTAGTTTCCCCTTTAAACAAGTACCCTTCAAATAAATGAAGACGAGTAGACATGGTGTAAAATTCAAACAGTTCACAAAGCTACAATTATATTAAATGTTCAGTGTAAAGATAGTCCTGAACATGCAAAGAGACAGAAGCAAGAAACAGATCACAACAGTGATATCAATTCTGAACAGGCTTATCATTAGCAAATCAACCGAAATGTTTTATATATATTACAGAAATGAATAACATAACTTAAATCGTGTGCAATTAATTGTAAATATATTGAAATGAATAAACTTAACACCCAATACACATCTCCCCATGGAAAAGCTGGAGGAGAAGATAAGGTGAACCCCCCTCCCACACATAACACACCTATATGCTGGATTAAATAACATATCGTTATTACTGTAAATTAGAGACTAATCAAAAAATACACAATGGTGAACAAACTTAGCGATAAGATGATATAAAAGCAATGGAATAAAAACAATGCATACAGCAAATAAAACAAACTAATAAAAACAAGGTACAAAAAGGAGATGAAAAAGGTGATCCGCACGCTCGGGTGAGTCGTATTGCAGCAGTGACCAGTTCAAAACAATAAAACCACGGCTCGCTCTACAATTACCAAACAACAATAAAAATTAGTACTAAAATAAACAAAAATAAAGGAAACCAACTACTCTGGGAAAAGCATGCGATGTAACCTGCTTACCGTTTGCACAGGTGAAAACATGAACTCGATTCTCTTCACTGAGGGGCTGTGTCTATCTGTTGTGCTACATTTTACGCACCTTTAGAAAATTCCATGCTAATAGAAACAACGCTAATAGAAATAACTTTTTAAACAATGATGAAATTATAGAAATAGCAAGCTTATCATCCATGACTATTAGGGGTCTACTTAAATCGCAGAGAATTTACATATTTTTTCTTGGGTAGGTTATGGAATAAAATTAGGATTTCGCGGACCTATTAAAACATTAAATAAGCCTAAGTAGATAATATTTTTTTCAGAGCACTATAAAAAGACTTATAAACCGTGATATTTGCTTCCTTACTAAATGGAGTGCTGTCACCTGCTAAAGACAAGCATGCAACTTCCCCAAGAGTTGTTGTCGATGTCACATGAAAATTGGTCCCCCATGAAATACGGGCCCCCAGGACTAATTTTCATAGATCACCATATGAAAAATGGTCCCCACGAGTAGTTGTCGTAGTATTGTTGTTGTTCACATTGACCTTTAAATAACCATTGTACTATAAATCTGAAAAAAACGCCAAGTTATCAAAAGTGCCCAGCCATTTAAAGTGGAGATATCAAAAACACAAGCCAAGTTTCAAGAAACCGTTGGGGCAACCTTGCCCAGCACAAAGCAAATAGGCACAACTGTAAAACCGATGGGGGCCAAGGTTGCCCCAATTGTTTCTACTAACTTAGCTTGTGTTTTTTATACAATTTTAGAAGAAACAATTGGGGCAACCATGGTTTCTTGAAACTTGGCTTGTGTTTTTGATATCTCCACTTTAAATGGCTGGGCACTTTTGATAACTTGGTGTTTGTTTACATTTCCATTTAATGGACAATAACACACACACACACATTACAAAATAGCAAAATTATGCATTGTCGTTTGGATAGGGTAAATGTGAATCTCTGTAGCGTAGAGTAGTGGTTATGTAGTTGGAATGAAAGTATGACTAGTTAGGGTTAAAATCCTGCATATATATATATATATATATATATATATATATATATATATATATATATATATATATATATATATATATATATATATATATATATATATATTAAAAATATGTTTGTTACACATAAATAAAATACATTCATTTTTTTATGTTTGCAATATAAACCCAGTGTAGGAATTGAATCCATGACATGCTTCACAGTCACAGCTCACACGCTCGCTCAGTCACACCCACAGTTTCTCATTCAAGTTCAGCGCTGGTCTGTCTCCAGGCCCCAGGCTCATGCACCCCCTTATATAACCTCCCGTCGTTTCCCGCCACTGTCCGTCTCATCATCAACCAGTCACACCCATGCTTTGCAACCCCCGAAAACAGCAACACACATTCTCCCCACTCATTCACTCACTCTCTTCCCATGCTAAGTAACGGTGTGACCCGTTCGCCTTACAATACATATAACATAAAAGACAGACGAGACAAACTGAACAAACAACAAGTCCTGCAGCAAAGCAATTTTCCGAGTCATATTTTTAATTTGAAAGCATGATGACCTTTATGTACAAATATCTTCACTAATATACAATTTAACAAAAACTGCTGAGCACTTATTAAATGGCAGTGTTTATATCTGATAGTGAAAAATAAATAAATAAATATCAAGATAGATAAATAAATAAATATCTATGTATTGATTTAAGTATTCATTTATTGCAATATTTATTAATGTATTTATTTATTTATGTATTACTTCTACAAAATATATAGGCTATTCTTCAGCATAGCTAATTCTCAGAAATTAGCGTTACTCTCATCAATCAGTATCGAGAGGAGGAACCCTACTTCCTTGCACCAATAGAGACCACAATGAGTGTTACACTGAGAGGAAACTAAAAATTTTCAGAGATCAAGATCAGAATCTCAGAATGATGATGATAATGATGACTTGAAAAATCTCCAATATATAAAAAAATAAGTCCCAAGTATTCTCAGCTGGCTGACTTTATCTTTCAAAATACTATGTGTTTTCTCAACTAATTGTGTAGCACTGATGACAGTAACACAACATTCTTGCAAACTGAAGGTTATAGTTTCAAATCCTATGCATGCCAGACCTTTTTTTTATATTTATATTACAGAACAAATATATATATATATATATATATATATATATATATATATATATATATATATATATATATATATATATATACAGTACTGTGCAAAAGTTTTAGGCAGGTGTGAAAAAATGCTGTAAAGTAAGAATGCTTTCAAAAATAGACATGTTAATAGATTATATTTATCAATTAACTAAATGCAAAGTGAGTGAACAGAAGAAAAATCTAAATCAAATCCATATTTGGTGTGACCACCCTTTGCCTTCAAAACAGCATCAATTCTTCTAGGTACACTTGCACAAAGTCTGGGATTTTGTAGGCATATAGTCAGGTGTATGATTAAACAATTATACCAAACAGGTGCTAATGATCATCAATTCAATATGTAGGTTGAAACACAATCGTTAACTGAAACAGAAACAGCTGTGTAGGAGGAATAAAACTGGGTGAGGAACAGCCAAACTCAGCTAGCAAGGTGAGGTTGCTGAAGACAGTTTACTGTCAAAAGTCATACACCATGGCAAGACTGAGCACAGCAACAAGACACAAGGTAGTTATACTGCATCAGCAAGGTCTCTCCCAGGCAGAAATTTCAAGGCAGACAGGGGTTTCCAGATGTGCTGTCCAAGCTCTTTGAAGAAGCACAAAGAAACGGGCAACGCTGAGGACCGTAGACACAGTGGTCGGCCAAGGAAACTTACTGCAGCAGACGAGAGACACATCATGCTTACTTCCCTTTGCAATCGGAAGATGTCCAGCAGTGCCATCAGCTCAGAACTGGCAGAAAACAGTGGGACCCTGGTACACCCATCTACTGTCCGGAGAAGTCTGGTCAGAAGTGGCCTTCATGGAAGACTTGCGCCAAAAGCCATACCTCCGACGTGGAAACAAGGCCAAGCGACTCAACTATGCACGAAAACACAGGAACTGGGGTGCAGAAAAATGGCAGCAGGTGCTCTGGACTGATGAGTCAAAATTTGAAATATTTGGCTGTAGCAGAAGGCAGTTTGTTCACCAAGGGCTGGACAGCTGCATACGAATGAGTGTCTGCAGGCAACAGTGAAGCATGGTGGAGGTTCCTTGCAAGTTTGGGGCTGCATTTCTGCAAATGGAGTTGGGGATTTGGTCAGAATTAATGGTCTCCTCAATGCTGAGAAGTACAGGCAGATACTTATCCATCATGCAATACCATCAGGGAGGCATCTGATTGGCCCCAAATTTATTCTGCAGCATGACAACGACCCCAAACATACAGCGAAAGTCATTAAGAACTATCTTCAGCGTAAAGAAGAACAAGGAGTCCTGGAAGTGATGGTATGGCCCCCACAGAGCCCTGATCTCAACATCATCGAGTATGTCTGGGATTACATGAAGAGAGAGAAGCAACTGAGGCTGCCTAAATCCACAGAAGAACTGTGGTTAGTTCTCCAAGATGTTTGGGCCAACCTACCTGCTGAGTTCCTTCAAAAACTGTGTGCAAGTGTACCTAGAAGAATTGATGCTTGATGCTGTTTTGAAGGCAAAGGGTGGTCACACCAAATATGGATTTGATTTAGATGTTTCTTCTGTTCACTCACTTTGCATTTAGTTAATTGATAAATATAATCTATTAACATGTCTATTTTTGAAAGCATTCTTACTTTACAGCATTTTTTCACATCTGCCTAAAACTTTTGCACAGTACTGTATATATATATATATATATATATATATATATATATATATATATATATATATATATATATATTGCAGGCAAATGTTCCATTTTAAAACAGAAATAAATCATTTAATATAAATGATATAAATATCACAATAAGTGTGTTCCCTAGTATATTTCCATGTTGACAAAACAAGTTTATTGTCATTTAATTCAGATGTCCTGTAATATAAGAACATAAGAACATAAAAACGTTTACAAATGAGAGGAGGCCATTCGGCCCAGCTTGCTCGTTTGGTTGTTAGTAGCTTATTGATCCCAGAATCTCATCAAGCAGCTTCTTGAAGGATCCCAGAGTGTCAGCTTCAACAACATTTCTGGGGAATTGGTTCCAGACCCTCACAATTCTCTGTGTAAAAAAATGCCTCCTATTTTCTATTCTGAATGCCCCTTTATCTAATCTCCATTTGTGACCCCTGGTGCTTGTTTCTTTTTTCAGGTCGAAAAAGTCCCCTGGGTCGACATAGTCAATATCTTTTAGAATTCTGTGGGGCTCCCGAGTGGAGCATCCGGTAAAAGCGCTCCACGTGGAGTGCAGGATGCGCTCTATAGCCTGGACGTTGCCAGTTCGAGTCCAGGCTATTCCACAGCCAACCGTGGACAGGAGCTCTCAGGGGCACAACGTGTGCTTGTCTTCGCCCTCCCGAGTCAGCACAGGGGTGGTAGCGGTGAGCTGAGCTTAAAAAAATAATTGGCAATGACTCAATTAAAAAAAAATAAATAAATAAGAATTTTGAATTCTTGAATCAGATCACCGCGTAGTCTTCTTTGTTCAAGACTGAACGGATGCAATTCTTTTAGCCTGTCTGCATATGACATGCCTTTTAAACTCAGAATAATTCTGGTTGCTCTTCTTTGCACTCTTTCTAGAGCATCAGTATCCTTTTTGTAATGAGGTGACCAGAACTGAACACAATATTCTAGATGAGGTCTTACTAATGCATTGTAAAGTTTTAACATTACTTCCCTTGATTTAAATTCAGCACTTTTCACAATATAGCCAAGCATCTTATTGGCCTTTTTTATAGCTTCCCCACATTGTCTAGATTTCCGAGTCAACATAAACTCCTAGGTCTTTTTCATAGATTCCTTCTTCAATTTCAGTATCTCCCATATGATATTTATAATGCACATTTTTATTGCCTGTGTGCAGTACACTTTTCTCTATCAAATGTCATTTGCCATGTGTCTGCCCAGTTCTGAATGCTGTCTAGATCATTTTGAATGACCTTTGCTGCTACAACAGTGTTTGCCACTCCTCCTATTTTTGTGTCATCTGCAAATTTAACAAGTTTGCTTACTATACCAAAATCTAAATCATTAATGTAGATTAGGAATAGCAGAGGACCTAACACTGATCCCTGTGGTACACCACTGGTTACCTCGCTCCATTTTGAGGTTTCTCCTCTAATCAATACTTTCTGTTTTCTTCATGTTAACCACTCCCTAATCCATGTGCATGCATTTCCTTGAATCCCTACTGCGTTCAATTTGAGAATGAATCATTTATGCGGGACTTTGTCAAAAGCTTTCTGGAAATCTAAATAAACCATGTCGTATGTTTTGCAATTATCCATTGCCGATGTTGCATCCTCAAAAAAATCAAGCAAGTTAGTTAGACACGATCTCCCTAAAACCATGCTGACTGTCTCCCAGGACACTGTTACCATATAGGTAATTTTCCATTTTGGATCTTGTTATAGTTTCCATAAATTTACATTTAATAGAAGTCAGGCTTATTGGTCTGTAGTTACCAGGTTCGGTTTTGTCTCCCTTTTTGTGGATCGGTATTACGTTTGCAATTTTCCAGTGTGTCGGTACAACCCCTGTGTCAAGAGACTGTTGCATGATCTTGGTTAGTGGTTTGTAAATAACTTCTTTCATTTCTTTGAGTAATATTGGGAGGATCCCATCTGGCCCAGGGGATTTGTTTATTTTAAGAGCTCCTAGTCCCTTTAACACTTCTGCCTCTCTTATGCTAAAGTTATTTGAAACTGGATAGGAACAGGTCGATATGTGGGGCATGTTGTCCGTATCCTCCTTTGTAAAAACCTGTGAAAGTAATCATTTAATATATTTGCTATTTTTTTTCTTCGTCTATGATTTTGCCATTTGTATCTCTTAGACATTTAACCTTCTCTTTGAATATTCTCTTGCTGTTATAACATTGGAAAAACATTTTGGAATTGGTTTTAGCCCCCTTAGCAATGTTCATTTCTATCTCTCGCTTGGCCTTCCTTTTTGACTTGTTTTTGCAGTTCCAAGTACTCTTTCTGTGTACTTTGTTTTTGGTCCCTTTTAAACGCTCTGTAAAGTGCCTTTTTTCACTGAATATTTTTTTTAATTGATCTATTAAACCATTTTGGCCATAAACATAGGCGTGGATAAAAGTGCCTGGGTTCTCCAAACATCTGCAAAAAAACATTGGATGAAAAACAAGGAGAAGGACATTTTTAGTTTTCTTTGGCGACCTATTTCTCTTACTGTATGACAGGTTGTGACAGACAGAGAATGAATCCTAGTAACACTTGAAATGTATTTGCTTACAATTGTAAGTCGCCCTGGATAAGGGCGTCTGCTAAGAAATAAATAATAATAATAATAGTCAAAAATCTCCCTCCCGATCTGTGAGGATGCTGTGTGCCCCATACTGGATGGTTTGGCAGTTCATTCCAGGGTCAGTTGGAAGCCGGCCATCCAGGAAGGAGGCAGAGTCACAATACCAGAAGTCATCGCCTTAATACTGTAGGTGATGTGTCAATCATGGATTGGAGGATATGTGATTGCACTCGCTACCGAAGGGGGCGTGACTGAGGGTTTTTCAGGGGATGTGACGAAGCGATGTGTTCCTTTGTTATAGTTTTACAAAACGACCAGGAAGGAGTAAAAGTCAACCATGAGTTTACGTGCTGTATTCTGTCTGTCTAATAATTGTTACTTGTTTGTTATTGTTAGACGGCTAATCACCGGGAGCTGTTGCTACGAGGCCAGCTCTACACCCGCACAACACGTCACCACTGTTCACCATTCACTGTACTTCACCACGTACACTAATAAGCACTCACTCTGGACCTGTGACCGTGTTTGTGTTTCGTGCATTATTCGTAACTTGTTTACTATTTCGGGACTGTACCCCTTGGTATTACCTGTGTGATACACATTGTTGTGTAGAGCCAGGTACTTGTTATTTAAGAATTGTGAGCCCACAACCCAGCCAAATAAAGGAGCTGTTTCATTGAACTTTCACTGTCTTGTGTGTGTTATTCCTGAGCACTGCACCATCTACACCTGTGCACTGCAATCCACCTGTTCACACAGGTATTGACTTTTTTTCTACATTTCATTTGGGAACTACAAATTAAAAGTGAAATGATACTTCTGGCTGATTTACTTTTGCTGCACCAATACACTGAAAACACATAAACTATCCTTGCTGTATAGACAGTCTCTGACAGTTCTCACTGATAATTTGGTGCGAGGAACTACTATTTCTCTCAAACGTGAGGAACTACCTTTCCTCTCATCAATATATAACCTGCTTCAGTAGCTGTTATATTGCATTACTTTATCCATAGAAATTCTGCACTAAAATTACTTTTTTTAACAAAATTGTGTTTTCTTCCATGACAGTTGTGACAGGATAGGCGTAGTGTGGTGTAAAATAACAGACTCCAGTCCTTTCCAGGTTAAGCACTTGGGTTTTATTTCCTTTTAAAAACCAGTTACCAAACGCACTAAAAAATAATAGGGACAAATTAACAAATAGACACGCCGGGGTACACAACGATGTGTAACCTGACAACATAAAGAGAAACGGGGTTGCAGTCCCAAAATAAACAAACAACAAAACAGTCTGTCTTCCTTTTGTAATCCGAGAACGGAAAACACGGTGGTAACAAAAGCCAGCACTTCCGGTAGTCGCCCGCCGTCAGTAATCCTGGAGCGCCCCGCTGGGCTCTAAAAATGCAAAGAACAGATGGGTTAGCAACAAAACCCACACAGCAAAGACAACCCGTCCCTAAAACCCCTTCCTCTGTTTCTCTGCTCTGCTCGATTCTCTATCTCTCTCTCACTCATACTGTACCTTGCCAGAAGGAACAGAACCCTGGGCCACGCCCCCTCTTGTACGCTCCGTCCCGACCCCATTGGTCAGCGAGGGCAACCGCTGTCAGCCAATGCGTGATTGCCACCGCGCTTCCCGACCGGGTCGATGACATTGCGCACCGCGGCTCCGCCCCCTTTCCAGGTGGCCGACTTCCACCTCCCCTGGGGTGTCTGCTCCTCCTCCCTAATGCCCTCACCGGTCGGGAGGGAAATCTAAAACAAGAGTTCATTCTCTCTTTGTCACACAGTATATCAATTATATATTACAGGGGGCAGGGGGTTGGCAACAAGACAAAGGCATTACTGTATGACCTTTTCTGTTGTAAAAGCAGCCATTAACTGTTATGCAAGCACACGTTTGACCTCTTGAATTTTGTGATAATCCTGTATTACAAAATGCATCAAGTAGCCGATTACATTTACATTGATATATCAACACCTGTTAAACCATCTTTCTGTTGTAGGCCTTTTTAAACTCAATATATTTAGTTGTACTTTTTTTACAATATGCATGCTTAAAATGTAATTCATCATGCAAAGCTATATATTTAATTTCAATCTATGAAAAATAGACCGGTGGGACAATTTTTCCATTTTCCAGAGGGGCCCAAATTTCGTGTGACACCAATATTCTCTTCTCTGTGTTGTGAAGACTGCCCATATATTGAGACTGCATGTTCTACATCCACTGAATTTGTTGGAAGTGTAAGGCAATGCTTTGCCAAGTTAGATTAGGAAATAGACTAGAAACAGTTCCAAAACTCGCTTACCCTCAAGGGCATCTGGCATTCTTTAATAACCACTTTATATGCAGCACGTTCATTGCCATGTTGTTTGTCCCATCCAGGAATTAATTTTATTAGTACCGAGTCAAAAGAAAGAAAACATGCTATTCGGGTCTAAAATTCTAACTGTGTTTAAAAAGTAAGCAGCAGGTTTTTTGAAGTGAGGTGGCTGTGATAGATCATACCTGTAGTACTGATTTAACTTGGATACAACTGACAAGAATACTTTTTGTCTGCGCTGACTTTCAAGTTTGTTTTCTGAAAGCTGTTATGCTTTACTTTCTGTTTAGCAGCCTCTGTAGTAGCCTTTCGTTTAATGTGTGATTCTGAAGCTAAATAGCGGTTGATTGTATTTTCTCCAAAGTCACATTACAAGATGTGCAAAAATATTGACCTCCATCTGCATGTAAAGTCTATTTGGGAAATTTCTTGACACGGTCCTCAGCTGAAATATACTTTGCTTTTTTTGTTTTGTCGTCCATTTTTGGTATTTTACCTCCAATACTGAAAACTAGATTTTAGCAACCTAAATCAAAATAAAAATGCAACACTGGATTTGTCCCACCTCCTACTGTACAGTACAGGTCACAGAAAAGCCAGTACAGATGCACTGATAGGTTGATTTAAATTGTTGTCATGTGAACAGTAAACAAGACAGTCAACCGCTTTGGAGTATTTTTTTTAAATGGTATTGTCTACAGATGTTTTTTTTTGCTGTTTTGTTTTTTACTTTTCTTTCTGTGATTTCCTCTTTCTGTGTCAGTCCAAACACAAGCAGTTGCTACTTAGGGCTACTTTGCTTTTTATAGTATGTTCAATTTTTAAAGTTCCTGATTGCACCACTAAATAAGCCTGGTTTCAGCGGGTCTTAACGCAGTGCTCACTTATCCATTTGGGACCCCATTGCACTGTCATCAGAATGGCTTCGGTGAATATGTTAATGATCCCACACCCCGAAATTTATTCTGACCTGTAGTGATGAGGCAGGCGCTCTATAATGGCGCAAGACATGTCTTCAGAATATCATTTTAGTGCAGTGATTTTTTTTTTTTTTACGTCTTTGCTCCATTTATGCGACACAGGATCAGGGGCCGTTCACGCTTGCACTCATATTTTCGTGACCAATTATTATTTTTATTTTATTTTTATTTTCTCCCAATTTGGAATGCCGAATTATGTTTTTTTCTCCTCACCTCAGCGGGTCCCTACACAGCACAGACATTCTGAGGGTGTGTGAGCGTCCAATGATCTCACAAGCCTAAAGCCAGAATCGCTTCTACACCGAGCATTCCTGAGAAGAGGTGGGCGGGCTACCAGTCCCGGAGAACAGAGATCAGCCCTGCTGTTTATCCACTCTGAATGTGCTCGGTGTCTAGTAGGGTTTGCTGTTGCACGATGAGAAGGAGTCCCTGCCGGTTTCCCATCCCCCACCCCACAGGGGTCGCTGGTGCGTGGTGAGCCAAGGACACCCTGGCCGACCTAACCCTCCCTCCCCGGCGGCGCCGCCAATTGTGCGCCACCCGCTGGGAGCTCCCATCCTCGGTCGGCAAAGGAATAGCCTGGAAATGTCATTCTTCTGCTTACCAAGCTGATTTCTTCTCTGCCTTTGCCTCCCACCTCTCTCTCGATTTCTTTGCTCTCACTGAAACCTGGCTCTCTCCTGATAATACTGTAACTCCTGCTGCCCTGTCCTCTTTCTATGTCCTGTCCCATACTCCGCGTCTCACTGGACGGGGAGGTGGGACTGGTCTTCTCCCTCCTTACCCTTTTCTGTCCCATCTGACCTCTCCTCACTCTCTGTGAACACCTTTGAATTTCACGCTGTCCAACTAACCTCTCCCTGTCAACTCCTGCTAATTGTACTGTACCGTCCCCCTGGACCTCTCGCTCACTTTCTCGATGAACTCGACTATCTCCTCTCCTCCCTCCCCTCTCTGTCTACCCCAACTGTCCTTTTGGGTGATTTCAATATCCATCTCTCCATCTTTCTGTCACTGCTCTGGACCTCTCTGATCACTATTTCATCTATTTGTCTCTGTCTCTCCCCTCTCTCCCTACTCCACCCCCACTGTCCTTTCCTCCACCGCTCCCTCTCATCTCCCTCCTATCGACTCTCCCTCCTACCCAACTCTCTATAGACTCTGCTACATCCACCGTCTTCTCCTCCCTTACCTTCCAACCTGCCTGCTCCTCCCCTCCCCAACCTGGCTCTCTTCTGTGCTCCACACAGCAAGAACAGAACTGCACTCTGCTGTAAAGAAATGGAAGAGAACCAAACTCCCTGCTGCCCTAGACCTCTACCGCTCCCTCCTCTCCTCCTTCTCCTCTACTATCTCCTCTTCTAAATGCTCCTATTTCCAATCTATTATGCAATCATCCACTAACAACCCCCGGAAACTATTCTCTACCTTCTCCTCTGATATCCGCAAACTCTTTAACACCTCTCCTCCCCCACCCCTCCCGCCTCCAACCCCAATACCCTCTGTCTCCCCTACAAACTCACCCTCCTACTCCTCCTTCTCTCCCCTCTCAGACTCTGACCTCTCCTCCCTCTCCTCCCTCTTCCAGGGCCACAAACCCACCACATGCGCCCTGGACCCCCTCCCCACTCACCTCTTTCAAGCTGCTGCTCCTGCTCTACTCCCCTTCATCTCCTCCCTTCTCAACACCTCTCTCCCCTCTAGCCTCTTTCCCTCTGCCTTCAAACAAGCCTATCACCCTCCTCCTCAAAAAACCTACCCTTGACCCCACCTCCCTCCAGAACTACTGTCCTGTCTCCCTCTTACCCTTCCTCTCTAAAACCCTCGAGCGGGCAGTACACTGCTAGCTCTCTGCTTTCCTGTCTAACCACTCTCTGCTCGACCCCATTCCAATCTGGTTTCCACTCTGCTCACTCCACTGAAACTACTCTCCTGTCTGTCACTAACTCGCTAAACTTTACCCGTGCTGCCTCTCTCTCCTCTGTCCTAATTCTCCTCAATCTCTCTGCTGCTGCCTTTGACACTGTTGATCACTCTTTTCTCCTATCCTCTCTTGCTGACCTGGGAATCTCTGGCTCTGCTCAACCTCCACACCTTACCCTCTCTCAACAGAAGTCCCCCAAGGAGCCTCTCCTGTTCTCTCTTTACAACAGCTCACTGGGCCACCTCATCGCAGCCTATGGTTTCTCATATCAAATTGTACTGTGTTTTGTATTTGCTCTTGTTAGGACTGAAGTCACTGTATTTTGTATCTTGCTCTTAATTGTACTGTAATTCTTGATATATATTTTTTGTATACAACTGTAAGTTGCCCTGGGTAAGGGTGTCTGCTAAGAAATAAATAAATATAATAATAATAATAATAATAATAATAATAATAATAATAATAATAATAATAATAATAATAATAATAATAATAATAATAATTAATAAATGTCCATAATAATAAAAGTAAAGCGTGATTAAGTTTATTTTGGACATTTACTGCTTTATTTGGTAAATGTCGACGTTTACAAATAAATCTAAAGATTTGCCAATATTCAGACTTTTACCGTAACATATATACCAGCCATTTACTTTCTATTTAAGATAATCACACAGAACAGTATCTTGGACTAAGCAAGGTTTTTTTTTTCAATTTTATTTTACACATTTCAAATTAAGGTTGTCTTAATAAGTATGTGCTGTGCCTTCTGCAAACACATCTAAAAGGTCAGTTTTATGCATTTGAGTTTATTTATGATGTTTGTGCTCAAAATTAAGAGAGCAAAGCTGATATACAACATGCCTGTGCCTCTTTCCTAATAGTTTACACAAGCGCATACATGAGATGATTTATAAGGTTATTCTGAAGGGCAGCTTTTTGAATCCATAGCGTATCGATTGTTACTTGGCCTTTGCCAGCCATTCCTCTCAATTAGCTAAAAATGAAAAGACAGAACTGCTCTGTGTGCTCAATTGCTGAGGTAAACAGCTAAGCTTGAAATGCAACATGAAGCTAGTGCAAATACAAATTAGAGTCTAAGGAGTGAAATTATCACAATGCAATTTTAAAAATAACAAGTATGTCAGTAACATACATTCCATGCAACAGCTGTAAATTCAGAATTAGAGCTAATAGTATGATTTTGATGACCATGGTGTATATTAGAGGGTAGGTACAGAATGGTATAGAATTAGCAATTGAATGTGTCATCACAATTGGATAAGCAATTCTCCAGGTATATACAAAAATGTAAGTGTGACATACAAATGAATGGATGTACAGACATACGGACACCCCTGTATATCTCCAGCATTTGATATTCTAAATAACCTCTGCTAAATAATGTTAATACCAAGCCTCATGACAATTGAAAAACTGGTTCTCCAGATTTATGCAAAAAAGGAAGTGGAACGTACAGATTGACAGATGTATAAATAGAAAGACACCCCTATAGCCTGAGAATCTGATATTCTTAATAATTGAAGTGGCAAATACTGTTTCTACCAAGTTTTGTGACAATTGGATAACAGCCTCCACTATACCTTCACAGAGGATTTCATCCCTGTCAGGGGGAAAATCAAATCCTCCCTTCTATATTAAATGTGTTTAGCTTTCCATGGGGGTTTTAATCTTGACATTTTGTATTGATTACTCATCTGATTTATGGTCGATTAATCACACCTATTTGTTCATGAAATTAAATTGTATTGAAAGACAATTACAAGTGATCACTTTTAGTGATGCAATCTGACATTGTACTGCCCGTTTGCATTTCCTTCACCTAATGCCATCTCTAAAACAAAAAGATAAAAAATACATCAGCAGCATATATATATATGCTGTCAATTAACTGTCAAAATAACTGTCAATTACCAGTTGCATTACTGCCTAGAATACTACTGTATTTAACAGATCAGTTTTTGGTATACCATAAGCTTTCAAGTTTCAGTCTAACAAAGGTAACTTACTGAGTGCTATTTTATTTTAGTTAGCTGAAGAGAAATGTAATTTATTGACGGCTATTTTATTTTAGTTAGCTGAAGAAAAAGTATGATATAGCTGTTCATATTCTGATACTGTTTGAAAGAAACATTGAATTCTGAGATATTGTAAAATATTGGGTGTACCTTCCAGGTGCCCTTTTGCCCAGGTGTTTAGAAGTACCCTCTGACATTTTGCCCAGGTATTTAGAAGTACCCTCTGACATTTTGCCCAGGTATTTAGAAGTACCCTCTGACATTTTGCCCAGGTATTTAGAAGTACCCTCTGACATTTTGCCCAGGTATTTAGAAGTTCCCTCTGACATTTTTCAAGATGTATTTTTCGCGCACCTTTTCTTGATAACGCACTCAGGTAGGCAAGATTAATCGGTCAATTATTTTTTAATCGATCAAAGCCCACAAGTGTGATTAATCCATTAATCATTAATCAATTAAAATCCCTAGTTTCCCAGATCTTTATTTTCATTTTAACTAGTGTGGACTCTTTACACATCGAAATGTTCCAAATTCCATTTTGGTAACACTTTACATTCAGTGTCCCTAATTACTGTGTAGTTATATAGTAGTTACATAGTAAATACATGTGTACTTGCACATCGTTACAATGTTAGTATGCAGGGTTAGGGTTAGGGTTACTCAATGCTGATTTTGAAGAAGTTGCTGAAATGGTTTGAAACTACAGTTGCACATCTCTAGAGGTCATATTGATTCAATCATTTCCCAATAGCAAGCCCACATTACACCTCAGTAGGTCTTATAGATTATATTAGGAATCACAAATAACCCAGAATAACCCTTTGTTTGTGTGACTTTATTTAAGTTATTTAACTCACAGTCGGAATGTGATGAAGCATAGATGGGAAACTTCCAAGGGAAAAGTTCAGCTGTCAGCAATATTACAGAATACTCTCGGAAGGACAAGCGCACTTGACAAGAGTAAAGGCTCCAGGGTAATACAATGCCTTCTGAGAAATATGCATCTTGTGAACATGCTGTGGTTTTAATGCATTGACCTTGTAAGACTGATGTTAAGGTGTTAACCAAGCAGGAAGGTTGGAGGGGGAAGGGAGGGGGGGTTGTCTCCTATGGTCAAAATGATTTAATAAATAATTATTTACGGTTCTCCTGTGAAATAGTATAACTACTGGCAGAATCCCATTGTGTTAGAATGTTACTACTTCACTTTGAGTTTAGGATTAGGGTTAGGGCTTGGTGTTAGGGTTACATTTAATGTTTGATGGGGACTTGTACTTGATAGGTCTGCTCATAATGTTAGATTTGTGTTAATGATTTTAACTTATTTTTGAAAAAATAAATTAATAAAATCAATTTTAAAAGTCGGTTTCTTACATTTAAACCCAATGCAGTCATTGTGTTTGACTCTGCTCGGTTATCTGTTAAGTTAAGGTTGGTTTGTAATCTTGTCCGCAGTCTATTGTATTCTCTCTAAATTGGGCTACTAAGGATCTCATGTTGTATGAATGGTGTTCTAATCTAATTGTAGGGTTAGGTGGGCTCTGCCGCTGATCTCCACATGCTTGTGCTTTCATTGCAGTTCCTGTGCTGGTCAATTCTCATCCACTATTTTAAACCATTGAAGATGATAAATTACAGTGGGTCAAGCAAAGGGGGTGGGATGCAATTGGTTCATATGTGGTCCCGGTGAAATGTAATATCACTTCTTAATGTGGTCCATGCATTTACAACCTTCTGTTCTGACTTTACTGTTACTGAGCGTCCATTTGTGCCCCCTGTGCTTAGTTTTAAGTGATGACTTGAGTTAACTAGCTATGCCACTTAGGAATAGATAAACTTCAATTAAATACCCTTTTATCAGTCTTTTTCTGGATAGAATAGATTTCATTAATTTTAACTCATGACTAATCCCAGGATGCCCTTCTCTGTTCCTTCTCAAGTGTGACACTGTGACCTTTCAACCTCTATACTAATATAGTATTCTGACCAATAGAGAATACAGTATCTATTCATGGGAGGATACATTTGACTCAGGTTAAAAATAAACACTTTAAGAAGCTGTGAATAAGGTTATTTTTCTCCTCTCAAAAAATAGGAGTTAATTTACTAAATACATTTAAAATATGCCCCACAGGTAAAACAAAAAAATGCTGTGTGACCATTACGACAATAGCAATCCACTAAAAGCTGCTTGTTGCCACAGCAACCTGCCATTTTGCTATCAAAAATGTCTTCAATTACATTTCACCGCCCATACATAACAGCTTCCACTTCTGATAAAAGCTTGCCATTTAGCATTCTGAAAAAAACCTCTATTATTGTTTCAAATCTATCTATATTATTCTCTCTTCCCTCCAAGAAAAACACTTTTTTTTTAGCTGAAGTGCTAAAATCCCTTCATGCTGTGAGCTCGGTGGCTATTTCAGTTAAACAATCAATAATGAGAATTCACTAAAAATTCCCCTCTGGCCTTCTGAGTGTCATCACAGTGGCTGAGGTTTTGATCTGGCTTCTGGCTCTTGTAAAAAGAGAGAATTATTAGCAAAGTATTGCTATGTCAATGACTGATGACACCTAATCATTATTGTAAGTGAAAGTCAATTTTTGTATACACTTAGAAATTCTAATGCACCAGTAATCGGTGTGGCTAAATGTGCCCCCTTGTGAGTGGCCCCACAGCCAACCCAAATGTATATAAATAAATGTATGTGTGCTGACTGTTATGGCAGGTGTTTTTAATAGTTTGTCCCACTGATAGTCTCTCAGACTCTAAAAGCAGTACAAGAATATTTCATAAAAAATGTTTTTTTGCTTCTCAGTTGTTTCCCCATCAATCTCGCCCTGACGTTTGTTACAAGGTTACTGAACCCTGTGTCGGAAGTCTTTGTCTGAACTGGAGGGTGTCTGACCAGTAAGCATCCCTGAAGTATAATGAGAACTATGCCCAGATGACTTTCCTGCCCAACCCAAGGGAGAGGAAAGGCCAATGAGACCCCAGGCAACTCAACACTACAGGATTCGAAGCAGTCAGCTGACCCCCTCCACCCCAGGCCCGCTGTGCCTTTACTGGGTGTGTCACTGGAGACCATGGTCTGGTCTTTACTATACATCCCTGCACTGCTGGCTATAGCGATGAGCTCAGCTAATGTAGAGATTCAGCAGATTTTCACAACTCACATATGAAAGGGGGGTCACCTTCCTAAAGACACACTGACAGTAGTCATCTGTGTCAAATGGATACAGGATTTGATTCACTGGTGTTTGCTGATTTGTGTTTTTTTTTGCTTGCTGCTGTCAGTATTTATTTAGCAGGGCTTGGAGCAGGATCATTCTTGTGTCTGTCTTATCTGTAAGAACCTAATCTGTCTATGTCTATAGATCATTTTAATGAGGGTTGTGTGTGTGTGGATGTGTGTTTATGGTGTTCTTCATAAAGCCTAGTCGACTTGAAGGTGTACAAGCCCAACAACTTTAATTCATTTTTTAAACTTCTGACTTAATTGTTTATTGTGACAGTATCTTTACTTAAGCACCATTGCTGATTGAGTCCACCCAGCAATTCTGCACTTGTACCCTGATGGTGATTGCTACTTTCAAGGTGATAATGTACCCATCCACCGTGCTAAAATTGTGTGTGAATGGTCAGGTCTTCCTTGGCCACCACAATCCTCGCAACTCAATCCACTTGAGCATGTTTGGGATGAACTTGAACGGCGCATTCATCATCTGCCGGCCTCTCTGTCCCAGTTTCTTGAAATATTAATGGTCACACAAGATGCCTTCCAGCACCTTGTGGAGTCTGTGCCACATTGTGTCATGGCTTGGATCTGGGTAAGAGGGGACCCAACCTGATGTTGGTTGAGGTCTTAATAAAACACCATTTGGTATAAATGTCTGTTTTCTGATAAAGTAGAGTGCACTATGAAGTCAACTGGCAGTAAGGAATCACACGATTGTGGGAGCGTAGCTCTCCTTTCCTCTCTGCTTTTAGGTAACATGTACAAGCTATAATTGCGCCTCAGCTTGTCGATAAAGGTGCACTTTTTCAAGAATGCTTTTTGATATTGTAATTGCCGGTCAGTGACACTGAATTGATGTGAGGTTGTCTGGGACTGAACGAAATTGACACTTATACACTTTATCTTAGCCATAAAGTATGAAAACTATAACCATCATATAATATAACCATCACCTGTCTATGCCTTTGTTATAATGATTTGCAGAATCAGGCAGGTAACTGAAAAGGAAAACTGCAGGGGCTGGTAAACTTACAGTGCAAATTTAAATCGGTTACCTGTCCTTATTGTTAGGGTAATAATTTTGACCTGTGAAAGGATGGGCTTGAGTGGCGTGTGGGATGACGTCACGGACCAGGAAGAAGTGTAAAACAGTTTGTGCCTCAGCGTTTTATTAAATTAAATGAAAAATAAACAGTTTAAACAAAAAGCACACAAAGAAAAGGGCACATGGGCGAAAACAAAACAGACAAATGATAACTGTAATCACAAATATAACGAGTACCTTCGACTTTCATAGTTTTCGGTAGCACTCGCTCTCGTTCTATTTAGCTCTCTCCTAAGCTCCTCTCCCCTAATGAGCCCGGAGTGGGTCTTTTTATATTTGTGGCTGGAACCTTACTTACCTATTAATAAATGATCTTATTAAGGCTCCAGCCACATTCCCGTGGGTTTTATAGGGATGGGGTATTTAACCCCACCCATGCCAATTACACTTAAATAATAAGGAGCATGCTATAGACCGCCAAATTCAGACACCGAGCAAAATAATCTGTTATACAATGACATTAGAAATGCGTGTAGAAAAGGAGAAGCCATACTAATGGGGGATTTCCACTTCCCCCATATAAAATGGGAAAACACGGTGGGGAGCACGACAGACAAAATTGAAATGGTGGAAATGACAAGTGACTGCTTCTTAATGCAATTTGTCAAGGCACCGACTAAATGGGACGATAAGACTTGATTTAGTCTTTTCAAATAACGAAGACAGAATAACTAAAACAGAGGTCAGAGAATCATTAGCAAACTCAGACCACAACATGGTCTCATTTGAAGTGATTTTTAAAACCCAAAAGTAATGACTAAAGCTAAGGTTTACAATTTTAGAAAAGCAAACTATGAAGGTATGAAACAGAGACTAACAGAAGTATATTGGAGTAAAATAGAGAAAACATAAACATCCACAGAAAAATGATGGCTGTTTTTTAAAAATGTAGTACTAGAGGCGCAAAAGAATTACATCCCAAAGGTAGACAAATCTAAATCTTAAAAAAATGGCCAAAATGGTTTAATAGATCAATTAAAAAAAATAGTCAGCGAAAAAAGGCACTTTACAGACCGTTTAAAAGGGACCAAAAACAAAGTACACAGAAAGAGTACTTGGAACTGCAAACACAAGTCAAAAAGAAAGCTAGAAAGGCCAAGAGAGAGATAGAGAGATAGGTGCGGTGCTGGAAACAGTGGTGCCGGTTAAGTGCAGCTACGGTGAAATCCGGGTGAATCGCTGGCCCCAGGCTGCAGCTCCCAGATCCGTGCTTAATTAATCTGGCAACGACAAAACACACACGGTTGCAAAACAAACCAAAACACTCAACTCTCGCTCCAAACAGTCCTCGTTTCCTCCCATCAACCACAACAAAAGGACCCGATTACAGCGTCACGTCCCCCTAAAGTACCCTCAGCCCCGCCCCCTCCGATAGCTAGTTCAATCACGTCTCCTCCAATTCATGACTGAAGCTTACCGTACTAGGGCGGGGACTCCTGGTACCGTGACGCAGTCCCTTTCCTGAATGGCCGGCTTCCGACTGCCCCCGGAATGAACTGCCCAACCATTCAGTACGAGGCACGCAATTCCTGCTGTACAGTGCTCTCACAGGTCGAGAGGGAGATTGTTGATTCAGACTCATTCGCTCTCTGTCACAGTGGTCCAGTGTTCTATTTAGACAAAAATACGGTGTGAAAGGTCCTGCAAGTGGCAAACTTACCCCGGGTTGCCACAGGACCTTTCGTGTGTTTCTGATCCGCTATAAGTCCATCAATGCTAATGCATGATCCAGCTTGTCTGCTTGCAATCTTTGAAGGTCTCTGTTACACTCAAGTCAGGCTAAGTTTTAGTTTGTTAGAAACAACAGATAAATTGTATATTATCACATGAAGCGGCAAAGCATGCATTGGCAAAGCATCCACCTCTACCAACGACCTGTTGCACAATTAACAAGCTGAATGATCTTTCAATCAAGAGCTCCAGACGGGGGTAATTTGTGTGCTCCTCAAAAATAAGCACAGAAATTATCCTTATTAAATGGCTCGGTACCAGATTATAAACCCTTGCGCACTGCAAGGTCAGTTAACGCTGGATTAAAGACTTACTTTATAGTCTAGCCTTTGAACCTGACTTACAAATATAATTGTTGTTATCTATTTTACTTGCTTATTTTTGTAATTGTTATTTTGTAATTGTAATTCTTGTTAATTGTGATAATTTTAATTGTAATAATTTCCTGTTTATTTTTTTCATATTTTTTATTGTTACTATTTATTGATATAGTTATTAATATAGTTATGTATTGTTATTTAGTCATTTTCACTATTGCTACTGCAAATAAATAAACACAATTGAATTGTATTGAATTTAATTAAGAATCGTACCGGCATGCATCTTGAGAGGTTCCCTTAAAAGCTCCCCATGCACCCCTCAATCCTCACCCTAAAACCCCCTGCCTGCCTTTCAATCCTGGCCCTCTCACTCTCACGCACTCAAACTGTGTAGAACTGTGTTGTCGTTCTGCCATGGTTTAATGCCCATGTGAGCTAAGCTGAGAACAAATCATTAATTTTACTTGAGATGGGGTTGAACAATAAGGAAGTCAATGGCTGAATCCCCATTCGAAACTGTCTCATTTTAGTAAATTGCCTGACTGTTCTGTATTAATACTATACCATTGATTGCCATGATACAGAATCAATATAACTGTTGCCTAGGATTTGGTATTTGATGTTTCATTGTATTGCAGTAAGCACAGTGTGTTTTTGATTTCATTTTAAGATTCAAATGATGTTGTGCCACACAGTGGGTTAATATCTTACTGAGATGTTCATTGTGGAACACCGTTCCTCCGCCGGGCCTCGGCTTTGAGTATCCCCACCGTTGAATGACTCTGCCTGCTGCCGTTCGCAAAATAAAAAAATATATATTATTTGTGAATGTGTTTGTGCTGTGAATTTTGTTGCATTGCAGTTAAAAAACCACAACAGCTAGTCAGCCGTGTACTTCCTCCACCAGGGCTGTGTTTCTACCTGCCCCGCTGTCGAGTAGACCTCGCCAGCTGCCTCGGAGAAGGCACGGAGAAGCTGGGCCTGGCGGGTTTTCCCCTGGTGGATTCCACCATTGCGGCCTTGGTCAAGGCTCCGCCGGTGGGGGGCTTGCCTAAGGACCCTGCATGCCCAAACCCGCAGTGCAAGATCACAGAGATGCACCTGGGGCTTATGCAGCAGAGGCACAGATGACCAGCCTAGCAAACACGGTGGGTATCCTGACCGCCACATGGATGGCATACTATGGGAAGCCCCTCTCCCTGAGCCGGTGGCTTCCGAATTATGCCTCCTTTCAGGCACGCTCCTCCAGATCTCTGGCCTTCAAGGGCAAGCACTAGGCCGGAGCCTGGCAAGCCTGGTGGTGGCTCGCAGACAGCTATGGCTTTCACAGGCGAGGGTCCCCAGTGCGAATAAGCTGGCACTGTTAGATGCTCCAATATCTCCGGGGCATACCTTTGGGCCACCAGTGGAGGAGATTCTGCAGTACTCCCACCGAGAACACGAAGCGTCTCGGCAAGTGGTCATGCTACTCCCTCCCCGTGCTCCAGTGCGGGGCAATCTCCCCAGGCACGCACTATAATCCAAACTGTCCCGGTCCCCACGGCTCCACTGGGTGACCTGAGGTACCGCCTGCAGTCCACCACAGCAGCAGGCAACCAGGCCCTCCCGCAATGCAGGGGGAACGCAGGGCGTGGCGCGTTCATGCAGCAGTGTTCCAAAAGGCAGTTCCATGGCCATTGCCCTAGGCAGCCGCCTCAGCGTGCTCCGCCCCAACCTCAGCAGCCCCAGCAGGAGCCCTGAAGGCTTGCGGCCTCAGACCCATCCCTTCAGGGCACACCAGCTGCAATATTGGCGCGCTTGCATCTCAGACTCCTGGGTGCTCGACACCATGTACACCGGTTACGCGTTACAATTCCATATGGGGCCTTCTCTCTTCTGAGGGGTTACAAATACATCTGTGATAGACCCTCGCCAGGTCTCAGTACTTCAGCAGGAAGTGCCATTCATCACGTAGACCCCATGTCCCACGGAGAGGGGTTCTACTCGAGATACTTCCTGGTACCCAAGAAGGACAGCGTCTTTCACCCCATCCTAGACCTGAGACTCCTCAATGAGTTTTTCAAGGAGAAGAAGTTCCAAAAGCTGACTCACCGTCATATTCTCCAGTCCGTCCGGCCAGGCGACTGGTTTACCACTGTGGACTTACGAGACGCGTACTTCCACGTTCCCATTCATCCTGCGCACAGGTAGTACCGACGCTTTGCCTTTCAGGGGAGCGTTTACGTGTTTTTCATACTGCCGTTCAGCCTCTCCTTAGCTCTTCGTATGTTTTCAAAGTGTGTGGACACTATTCTGGCCCCCTTGCGGTTGCAGGGGATAAGAGTATTGATCTACCTCGATGATTGGTCGATTTGTTCCCAGTCGCGAGAGGGAGCAGTGGTACACACAGCAATTGTGACAGAGCATCTGGTGAGGCTGGGCCTCACCCTCAACGATGCAAAGAGTAGACTTACACCGGTGCAGTGCACGACGTACTTGGGGCTGCGGCTGGACTCCAGTAAGATGTGCGCATACCTGTCGGACCACAGGGTAGCAGCTATTCAGGATTGCCTCGCCCTGTTTCAGCAGGGATCAAGGGTTACCTTGGTGTTTTGCCAGAAATGATTGGGTCTGATGGCCGCAGCCGTTTCAGCCATCGAGTTGGGCTTACTTCGCATGCGCCCGGTACAAGCAAGGCTCAATGCGTTCCACTTGCATCCAAAGCACGACAGACACCATCAGCTGACAGTGCCTTGCTCATGCTCGGCAGCCCTGAGCTGGTGGAGGCGGGCCTCTCACCTGCGGGAAGGCGTGCAGATGGGAGCAGTGGTGAGCTATCAGGTGGTGAACTATCAGATGCCTCCAACTTGGGCAGTCTGGGAAGGCAGAGGAGTCCGCGGCAACTGGTCTGGCCATTGGACATCCCCGCACATAAACATGCTGGAGTTGCAGGAGGTTTATCTTGCTCTCCAGCACTTTCTCGCTCTGGTATACTTTCCCAAAAGTAATGTTGGTGGTCGTCTTCGAATTGAAAGGGAACGTTAGGTTACTTACCGTAACCCTGGTTGCCTGAAAGAGAACCAGCGAGGTCCTATCGGTCGCCCTCACGGGTTTGATGCTAAAGAGATAATGGTCCCTGCGGGTTGACTGGTAGGCGGGACCGAGGACGTCACCCCACGAAGGGCCTATCGGCAGCTCTGACATAAAATGCTCAGTGAATACCTACCTATAGCAGGCATATCCCAAAAGTAATGTTGGTGGTCATCTTCGAATTGAAAGGGAACCAGGGTTATGGTAAGTAACCTAACGTTTTCATATGTATGCTGCTCTACTGTGTTCACCTTGAGAAAACAAACAGAACGCTACCTGCAATATTCTCCGTCTGTGACGGGCTTTCCTGTGAGCCTGTATCATTTTCAGTAGGCAAATCATCAGTGCAACCCAAATATGCTTAGGGATTTAGAGCTGGAACCAAAGCTACTTCTATCTTATTAGGTCGATTTGTTTGAATAACCCTCTTACAATCTGTACTTTAATTCTGCTTTCAATACAATCTGATTTCATTCAGCTAAATACCATTGCCATTTGTCAGCCTTACTATTTAGCTTAGTTTCCCAACTGTATTTTTATACTTTTTTAAAAAGATATAAACATTCAATGAATGGCAGGGCCTTCGAGGGATAGCCAGTGTAATACCTGTGTGTCAGTATGGTACATACTGTAAGTGGACATATGGAGAAAGTTGGCATATGGGGAGTGTCAGAGAGGGGTTGCAGAGTAGGTGTAAGTGAGCATATGTGTGCGGTTTGGATGTCACAGAGGAGGTAGATAGCACTGTTCAAAAACTCAATTACTGTCCTACTCTGAGATAGGCCTTTTAGGCTGCTACTGCACACTGGACTAAAATGTGGGTAGCAGAACCTACATAGATATCTTCCTACGTGGCCTGAAAAGAGCATCTTGTCTGTATTCAGAATCCCAAAGTTTAATTATTTAGCATACATTAGCAGCAAACAAATATTCACACAATTACCCTAAATTTTAAATTGCTTTTTATGTTACTGCATTGAAAGCCATCCTTCAAATCTTTATTAAACGTTTTATGTATAATCTTTAAATTAATCATTCATACTGTATTAGTGTTCATGCAGATAAAATAAATTTCCAATCAATTTAAAAATAATTATCAGCATAGATACAGAACATAATTAGGTTACTATTATGTTTAGTTTCTCTGCAGGTACAGTGTAAACTAAGTTAAGAATTCAACATAAATCCTGTGCTACATATTACACATGCATTTTAGTCTTTATATACACTGTGATGTTTATTTTGGCAACACTAGTCTAAAACCATTCAAATAAACGGTATAATATCTTTATAATCAGTTCAATAAGATTTCAGATTATTTCTTTAACTTTTGGTTTCACAATGCGTAGCAGTTCATAAATCATTTTTAATTGTAATTAATATTTGTTTCCTAATACTTAATGTAAATTAAAGCATAACACATTATAACGCTATTGATAACATAATCCAGGGATGTGTAACATGTATAGTGTACCTGCGATATTTATTATTTATAGTTTTGCACAGCAAAGAGTGCCAACAACAGCCAACTTCTGGAAGTGGTTTCTTGGGGATTTTTTCAATTTAGCAAACAGCGCCATCTGGTGGGATAATATTGATAAAGGTCACATCCTAATATTCTGGACATGTGTTATTATTATTAACTGAAAAACAGGGGTTAGTTAACATCCAAGTTCAGCTGACTTGTGTTCTTTTTCAAATGGCAAATTCTATTACTACTGTTGCTGTTTATTTCCACCGGTAACCAAGCCTTGACCTCTCATATGGCTTGTTAGCATTGGGCTGCCTTACCTAAATTAACCAAATCAGGGTAATTGACAAAAGCTAAAAGAAAAACAACATTCTCATAAGGACCTTGTTGTTTTTCTGTTGCTGTAGGTTTGTACAGTAGTTTTGCAGTTTTCCCATGATTTTCCCATGCTTGCCTAGGCTTTACTATGCTTTATTACACTTTGCTATGCTTTTACTATAGTTTTACTATGGGTGATCTTTGTGTTTGTTATAGTTCAAGTATCCTACTACAATGCCATACTATACATGGAGGTATTTGGCTTTTATAAGAGCTTAAGAAAAGTTTGTGAACGAGAAGAGGCTGTTTGGCCCATCATGGCTCACCCCTTCCTATCACAAAATGTGCTCCAACTATCGGGATCTGATTTAATAAAACTGAATCAAATTGTTTCCTTCACCTGGTAGGCATTCATAACTCTCTGTGTGACAAAGTGCTTCCTACCTTCTGTTCTGAACTTTGTTTTACTCAGCTTCCATTTATGCCCTCTATATCTACACTATCTAGGCTGAAGAAATTTAATTATTATTAATATTTTTAAACTGTAATTCAATAAGTGAACTCAGCATTGTAACATGATAAAATTGTCTAATCTGAGTAAAAGTCCAAATAAAGTCTGAAAAATAGCAAAACGGTAAGGGGAATGGAAATGTTGCTATGCTTATGAAGTTAGATCATTATTTTAAAACACTGGTTATTGTTCATTTAACAGTTATGTCCTACATACAACATGTCACAGTTGATGTAGCCAAAGTAAAGCAATTGAGTTTCTTTGTAAATGTCAGATATATTTAGATGGGGATATATCCCTATTGTTTTGAAAGGGAATGTAGAAAATGTATACTGTGGTGATGGCACCCCCTGGAGGCAAAGGAATTTGTTATTATGGGGTTCTGGTAGGCCAGCTCCCACAGACAGCAGCAAGACTATTGCCTTATAACCATTTCAAAACAACAGTGCACACACATCAACTCTTACTGCACTAACCTGTAGGTTAGAAAAATGTATATACAATGCCAGATGGTCTCAAGTTTGTTATTTAAAGAATAGGAGATTTTTTCTAGGTTTATATTATTATTATAGTTGTAAAGCAGGTGGCTTGGAGTCTTTCCAGGAAAGTAATATAGGCTTTTTTAGCGACCAAAAAAGAAGACGCTTTTTAGAAAAAAAAAACATTATTTATTGTTTGTAAAATCTGACATTGTACAATGAAACTTCAACATATAGGGAACATATAAACATAAAAATGTGAACAAATTGGAGAATTAATAAAGGAATTATGGCCATATATACAAAAGGTACCAAAAGCAATCAAAAAAACGGATAAATTGAAAATGTGCAAAAGAAAAAAAACAAAAAAAACAATTTAAATTATTCGCTCCAGGCACCCTGATCATGTGGCACAAGATGGGGCTGTTCACTGTGGCTTGATGGTGGCGACCAGGACATCATAACCCTAAACAGCTCTGGTCTCGTGCATCTGATCCACAAACACGAAAAAAAAAAGGTCCTTGTGCCTTCGATGTCACCATTTCTCTTATTTTGTAAAGATTTTGTGTGAAAATGTTTGTTTACTGTATTGAGGTAGGTCTGTCTCTACCACAGCAGCAACATTCCAAAACACTGGCATTCAAGACTATCTCCTAATATGGTCATCTACCGGAAATACACAAGGGCCTCGTTTTAAAGCTCAGAATCTCCTCTTTCCAATGACGTATCACAAACAGGGCTCACAGTGCCTGAGTAAAAAGACTTAAAGGCTAGGTCGCCAGCGGGCTATTTAACATTGGACGGACCCAAATTAATTTGGAGCAATTCAATATCATATATATTAGGAATTCTGTATCAGTAACACATCTCCAGTATTTGTTTTTTATTTATTTATTTGTTTATTTAGCTGACGCCTTTATCCAAGGCGACTTACAGAGACTAGGGTGTGTGAACTATGCATCAGCTGCAGAGTCACTTACAATTACGTCTCACCCGAAAGACGGAGCACAAGGAGGTTAAGTGACTTGCTCAGGGTCACACAATGAGTCAGTGGCTGAGGTGGGATTTGAACCGGGGACCTCCTGGTTACCACAGAGCCTCCTGTTTGAATCACTAAAGCCACAAGTATACATACTATTAGGGGTATAATATACACGATGTATAATTTAAACAGAATTTACCTTAATTTTGCATTAGGAAAAGAAGATGTACTCCAAACTCAGTGCCATCACAAAGTGTGGTATAAGGCATCAACTCACTAAATATTCAAATCTTGTGTCTGTGTCCCGTTTTTAAAAGGGCAAACGAACCCGAGTGAATACAACATCTTTCACATATGGTGGCAGCGGAACCAAGCCCTATGGACCCAGCACAATTTTTTATTTTTTTTTAAATGGAAATTGAAGATCTACTAAAGAAGTTGGAGAAGGTGACTGCAGTTCAGCAGGAAGCCACCTGCACTAAGTTTTTCTAAAGGGTTTTCGACCCTTCCGTGAACAGATTATTTACAGTGGTGACCATGTTACAATCCATTAAATCTGGTTCCTTTTAATGGGACAGTACCGTGCAATATGCCCAAATCCCTGACATTTAAAGTACTGTACATGTCTAAGGTAAGAACCTAGGCTGGTTTGTACCTCCCCACATTTTTCAATGAATCCCCACCTAAGGTCGCTTCCCAGTCTGCAACCACTCTTCAGCGCCCCATTGCCCCACCACAGTCTTACCAGGAGTTGCGTTTTGGTGCTTCAGGCTCGGGGTTTGCCAGATGCTCCTTGGGGCCGTAGCTGTTGGAGTTGTTGGGGACCGTGCAATCTCTTGGGCGGTCAGCTGCCGCTCCACCAGTGCGATCAGCTCGTTGACATTTTTGGGGTCCCCTTGTGCAACCCATTTCCTCAGTCCAACAGGCAGACTTCTCAGGAGATGGTCCATGACCAAAACTTCCACAACTTCGGTCCATTGACCTTGGGCTGTGTCATTAAAAAAACATTATCATAACCAACCTTCTTTTTAAAAATGTTATACTGATCCATTTCCATTTGATACATTTGTACTGTAGGCCCAAAAGTGTAGCCTGTTATAACCAATACAAAATGCATGGGGGGTCTTTTGATGCCCCATTTACTCCCCTTAGACGCCTTGCTCACTAAATATTTTTGTGTCTTATGGGTCTTATGTTAAATTTTGCTGTGTGATTTATTTTGACTAATGTATTGTTTTGAATATTGTTTCCCAAGTTTAAAGGGGAGAAAAGTGCAACAGCAGATGCAACAGTTGGCCACGAGTAATGTCCCTGAACAATTTCCACCATCATCTAGTAGGAACAGTATCAGTCCCCAAATAGAGGAACGCCAGAGTATAGATACGTATGACCAATTTGTTTTCCCTTGGGCCAGAGTAGCCATCTGGCTCACCGCTGCACCCAGTCCACAAATCAGACTAATACTTTATCTGGTCAAAATCCACTTCCCATACCCTAAGTGGCAGAAGGAGAAGTAGAAGTCTGCTGGGAGACAGAGCAACAACTTTATCCCATCCTTCATGCCATCTGGCCTTGGCTAGAAAATAATGTCGCCCTCCATGCTGGGTTTCGACGAACTGCTTCCAGGCCCCTTCGACGACTCCTACAAGAGTGGAATCAATATTAGAATTGAAAGAAGGAGTTATATTACGGTGGTTCCACAAAGACCACTCAGATGAGCTCCACTTACAAATTATTGTTCCCCCAGCCCAGACCCGGATGATATGGGAGAAATACCACAAGGCAGTTGGACACTTGAATGGAGAGAAAACCATCTCAGTAATACAGCGGGGCTTCTGTTGGTCCAAGATGGGGGCCGATGCCCGGCTTTGGACCACAGAGTGTCCTTGATGTGTCCAAAATAAGAGAGGGAAAGGTGAGAGCTCCTATGATACCCATATCAAGTAATGCCTCAATGAAAGTAGTGACCATTGATTACCTGTCTCTTCGTCGGCCTGCAGATAGCCACCTGTATATTTTAGTGATGGAGGACTCATTTTCAAGATTTGCTTGGGCTGTGCCTACCTGTGACCAGACTGCTCAGACTACTGCATGAGTCCTGTGGCACACTCTCATTCAGCCGTTCGGATGCCCAGAACGGATACATTCCAATGGAGGAGACAGTTTCGAGTCTGCAATTATATGGCAGTTGTGCACCACGTATGGGTGTTCCAAGAGTCACACGATCCCCTGTCATCCTCAAGGAAATGGGGGAATGTGAACGGTTTAATCAAATGTGTTGTCCCTATTAGGCACCTTAAGTGAAGAGGGCCAACGACGTTGGGAGGAACAGCTTCCTGAACTGCTGCACGCTTACAATAATACGATCCATAGCGGAACAGAGTTAACCCCCTTTTTCGTGATATTTGGCCATCATGCTCGAGTCCCTGTAGGTGTTCTGCTGGGAGGCAGTACCTAAGGCTTGTGTAAATGGACGGGATCAGTGGGTAGAAACCCATCACCAGGCCTTAGCCCATGCTTACGATAAAGCAGGGAGGAGGATTCGACAGCGCCAAGAAGCGGATAAGAAGCAGCATGATCAAAATGCCCATGCTACTAAGCTGTTGCCAGGTGAGCAAGTACTGATACAGAGTTTCTGCCACAGAGCTTGAGGGACCCTTTATAGTTATTGGTCCCTTGCGCCCCAGACACCCTGTCTATCGACTTAGGCCAGAAGGGCAGCCTGGACCTGAAAAGACTTTACATCGAAATAACTTGCGAGTTTGTACTTTCAATCTCCCAGAATCAGCCCAATTGGATAAAGTTATGCCAACCTCAGAGCAAGGGGCTTGGGAATGGTTAGCACAACCCTGGGTAGTTAGTAGGATACCAGTTCCAGCAGAACCTGCCCAGAGGAATGTGCCTGCCATTGCCCCACAGGAGAGCAAACCATCCCATTAAGAAGGCCCCAACATGAATGGAGGGGAAGACTTAGAGATAGACCTAGATACCTAGAGTAAGTGAAAAGTTTACATTTCGGGGACGTCAATGACAAAGCGGGGAGGAATGTCACAAGTGACTCATTTAGAGTGTATATAATTTACCGTTATTGTGTGCAGGTGTGTTCTTTTGTGTACATTGTTATCATTATTTAAGATATTGTTTGAATTTTGCTGTGTGATTTATTTTGATTAATGTATTATTTTGAATATGTGTGCATATTGTTTCTTTGTTTTGTTCACTAATTAATAATCTTGCACAATTAGTCACGCACCTTTCCCAGGATCACAGGTGCATGCCATTCTGCATCAACTGACACATCTGCTATAAAACCAGAGAGAGTCGAGCTGGGCAGGAACAAACGAGGCACAGGAGTGGCCATGCTGCTTGGACTCCAGCAAGGGGGAGGGAGACAACGTGGACACTGAATAACAAAGCGAAACACGGTAACTTTTCAGAGTGGATAAATAATTACCTGAGAAACAAGGGAAGTACTATTTTTGTCATTGTTAAATAACGAAGACTAAACTTTTGGCAAAGCTTTCCGGAATCAGAAACATATCATTACCGCGGTAGATCAAAACATTGTTTATAAAATGTATTTTATATGAGTACTGCAGAGGTAATTAGAAGAAAGAAGATATGAGGGAAAATAGTTAAAATATCACAAGAAGGATTACAATCGTCAGAGATCAGTTTGTGTGTAACTCTGATACATGTTTCTTTGTTTATTTTTGCATAGGATCCTTGCTTCCCGCTAAGGGATAGAGAAGGGCTGAAGAGGAGTAGTGGCCCTATTTCCAGTTTTGGATTGTGTTCATTTTCCCTGACCCAACTGGATTGATTGGACTTGGCTGGGCATTTTAAAGACTACTAGTGTCACAGAAGCTCGGGTTCAGGTCTGATGCATTTGTGATGTCTGATTGTATATATTACTTGTGGTGAATGTAGTTAGGTAGAAATAAGTATTTAGTTAGCAGGTAAAAAATATAGTAATTTGTATGCTAAGTAGTAAAGCTAGGAATAAAGATAATTGACCATTCGCATCTCTGATGTAACCAGCCAATCAGAGAGTGCATAGCTCATCATGTGCTTAGTTATGGTATCCAACCTCCATAACTTTGGACAAACAAATGCCATTTTACCATGTTATAGGGTTTTCTTCAGTTACCGGTGTAAAATGGTAAAAAGGAGTGCCCGGGGGACTTCTAACAGCGACTCAAGGCAACCAGAGTATTTGAAAGGTGGAATACATTGTATTTCTTTCTTTCCAAACCAAAGACTAATTTTGAAAAATGTGTACCGTGGATCATGCTTTGCGAGAGGCTGCATGAATAGCCTAGGCAGGACACGCATCCAATGTGTGCTGAACCTTTTAGGCTCCACTTTAAACTCCCAAGAGTTTATTGTTTTCCTAAATGTTGTAGTGTTGTTTGAATGCTATAGTTCTGGAATTTCTGTATTCTCTTAAATAAAGACATTGCACTTTTTTTGAACTCTCCATGCTGTTGTGGACTCAGTCTTTCAGCCTTGTGTTTTTAAAAATGTGTCTGGAGTACTAATACTTACTAGCCTGTAAAAGTTACAGCAGGGTACAGCAGCAGTGTCCCCCATTGGGGATTGAACTCACAACCCTCCAGTCAACAGTCCAGAGCCCTAACCACTACTCCACACTGCTCCGTATTACTTGGTTTAAGCTATATGTGATAGGGTGGTCGTGTGGTTACGTCAGGCCAGAAGCAGGAAGGACAAACTGACATTAGGGCTGTACTGCAGTTCAAAAAGACGCTGCGGCGCCGTTTATTTAAATAATATAAAAATAAAATAAAAGGTTTAACAAAAACACTTGCTCACAGAGTGAAAATAAATAATTAAACAAAACAAAATCACAAACACAAAATACAAACTGAATAGGTCAGGCTGGGCTACCACCTTCACTGTTCCTATTTTTAGTTTTGTTTCTCTCCTCTCGCTCTCCAGTTCCTCCTCCGAACACCCACCTTGAGGGTAGAGAGCTGCAGGTTCATATACAGGTGACCATCTCCTGATTAGCAACAATTTAAACAATTAATTAATTCGGGAGATGGTCACCTTCTGCACAAGGTTTTTAATTACCATGGATGGGGTTCCCATCCACACTATTAAACAATACAAAAATAAAACAAACAATGCGGCTACTCCATCATATATATAAAACCATAAACAAACAATAGCACACCATTAAATACAATAACTAAACACAGCTCTACCGCCATATTTATACATAAATAAAAAAACAAATAAATACAAAACAATAACCTGCACAGAGGCGGAGGGGGAGACCCTGTTCTAAAAATAATAAACAAATAATACGTACAGGGCTCTATACACTATATATTTTGTCGAAATGGGGTTCAACATACCTACAGTAATTAAAAGAAAAGAAGTACTGAACGTTGTTCTAGTTCTTTTATTTCCAATTAATAAAGAATGAAATTAGGCAATCTCACGTAGCACATACTAGTCAGGCTCACTATCTGACAAGCGTTTGTCTTTTTTTTACTTTAGTCTTGGTACTACCAGACACTACAAACACATCACATTTGTCTTTTGGAATTAAACACAGTTACATAACACTAATATCATTATGTTGTACACTGTACGACTGTAGATTAAGATTAATTTCTTAGAATAAAAATAAACAAATCCGTTATTGCTAACAACAATGACATTGTAACTGACAACGACAGTCACAGAAAATGATCCAAGTTTATTCTATATTATATATATATAGATATATATATACTCTATTTAAACCCTTACAGAAAGTACAGTACTGGCTGCAAGTATAGGTCACTTGTTCCAAAATAGCATGGTTTTAGACTTAGACTAAATAACTTTTGGCCCACTCCTCCATGCAGAACTACTTCAAGTGGCATTTGTGGGTTTTCGAGCATGAACTGCTCGTTTCAGGTCCTGCCACAACATCTCAATGGGGTTTAGGTCTGGACTTTGATTAGGCCATTCCAAAACTTTATTTATTTATTTAGCAGACGCCTTTATCCAAGGCAACTTACAGAGACTAGGGTGTGTGATCTATGCATCAGCTGCAGAGTCACTTACAACTACGTCTCACCCGAAAGACGGAGCACAAGGAGGTTAAGTGACTTGCTCAGGGTCACACAATGAGTCAGTGGCTGAGGTGGGATTTGAACCGGGGACCTTCTGGTTACAAACACTTTTCTTTAACCACTGTACCACACAGCCTCCTACATTTCTTGTTCTTCAACCATTCTGATGTAGACTTGCTTGTGTGTTTCGGATCATTGTCTTGCTGCATGACCCAGCTGCACTTCAGCTTCAGCTCACGGACGGATGGCCTGACATTCTCCTGTAGAATTCTCTGATACAGAGCAGAATGCATGGTTCCTTCAATGATGGCAAGGCATCCCCAAACCATGACACTACCACCACCATGCTTGACCGTTGGTATGAGGTTCTTACTGTGGAATGCAGTGTTTGGTTTTCTCCAGACATAACGGGGCCCATGTCAGCCAAAAAGTTTCACTTTTGACTCATCTGTCCATAGAACATTGTTCCAGAACTATTGAGGATCATCCAGGTGCTTTTTGGCAAACTTGAGACAAGCATTCATGTTCTTCTTAATGAGCAATGGTTTCCTCCTTGCTACTCTGCCATGAATCCCATTTTTTCCCAGTGTCTTTCTGATGGTGGAGTCATGAACACTGACCTTAGCCGAGGCGAGAGAGGCCTGCAGATCCCTGGATGGTGTTCTAGGGTTCTTTGTGACTTCCTGGACGATTTTACGCCTTGCTCTTGGAGAGATTTTGGCAGGACGGACACTCCTGGGAAGATTCATTACTGTCCCAAACTTTCTCCATCTGGACAATATGGCTCTGACTGTGGTTAGGTGGAGCCCCAGAGCCTTAGAAATGGCTTTGTAACCCTTTCCAGACTGGTAGGCATCAACAACTTTTTTCCGGAGGTCTTCAGTAATTTCTTTTGTTCGTGGCATGATGTGCCTCTAGAACCTGTGTGCTGACAACTTCACTGTGATGGTAAGGGCCAAAGTTAGTCAGATTTATATTGGGCAGGCCTGGTTGTTAACCAAAGAACTAAAACTGCTGACCCTAATTATCCCTTTAATTGTGTTGAGTTAACTAGGGGGGGCAATAACTTTTTCACACCTGAAGATTGCATGTTTGATTACCTTGCACACCAAACAAATGAAAGAAGCACAGACTCTCAGACTCCCAGACTCCCTCTATATACTACTACAACCCACAAAAAAATCTGACCAAATACAATGTGAAAAATATGCAAAAATGCAGAAAATCAGACAGGGGGCAAATACTTTTTCACGGCACTGTATATATATATATATAGTGCCGTGAAAAAATACGCCTTCATGGAAAATAACGTTATTTTTAAGTAAAGAATTGCAGATGATAAACCTTGGGTAAACGGTATGTGGAACTCTGTGGTTTGGTAAGATAATAAAAGGGTTAAAAGGTTGTAATTGCAAAAATAAGGTTTTAGGTTTAACGGCTTGTAACAGGTTGAGGAGCCCTCTAATGTATTTATTTCTTTCTTTTTAGAACGGGGTCTCCCCCCCTCCGTCCCTGTGTTACTTTGTATTTGTTTGTTTTAAGATTTATGTATTATTATAGAGGACGAGCGAGGTGCCGTCCTTCAGCATTTGTTTTGTTGTATTTGTTATGATTTATTTATGACGGCGAAGCGCCGCGGGTTTTGGTATTGTTTTGTTATTTATTTATGACGGCGAACCGCGGTGTTATTGTATTTATATTTGTCGGCAAAGCGCTGTATGTTTTGTTATTGTTTATTTGTATTTATGTATTGACGGCGTAGCCGTGTGTTTTCTTTGTTTTGGTTAGTAGTGTGGATGGGTAGACCCATCCACAGTAATTTAAAAAACTTGTGCAGATTGTGGCCGAGGGGTAATAGAATAATTAGCAGCTAGTTAAACCCCTTGGCCACAGTATAAAAAGCCTGCAGCTCTCCATGTTAGAGCGGAGAGAGCGAGCGAGGACCGAGAGAAAGCAAGCGAAGCAAGCGAAACGAAACGAAACGAAACAAAACAAAAAAGAAAATCCAGGCTCAGTGAAGGCTACTGCCCAGCCTGACCTGGATCATTTATTATTATTTTGTGTTCGTGATCTGTTTTTGTTTACCTGTTTTATTTTCGCTCTGTGAGCAAGTTTTGTTTTATTTAACCTTTTAAATATGTACAAACTGTGACATTGTGATGGTCACATGAAGGGCATTGACAGAACAACTGTTTTACACATATATTGTACTGTATACAGTACAGTAATACTGAAATACAGTGTGGTATAGCATTGTAACTTACCTATTCTCATTCTTGAATATTCTTACTATTGATGCCACAGTTGATCTACTGAGATTCGGCTGGACCCGCTGCCCAGCCTCTCTCATGGAAAGGCCATGATTGACAACATGGTCAATAATTGTGGCACGAATTTCATCTGAAACATAGCTCTTTGTATTCCCCTTTGAGCTACTCCACCACCACGCATCTGAACCCCTCTTCCTCTATGGGCCCCTCTACCTCTCCTTTGTCCTTGCCCTCGCCCTCGCCCTCGGTCTCTTACTTTGTCCATTCTTGCAAACAGCAACTCAGAGGTGACCTCTTTTATGCATGAATAAGGACTGATTGCTGATTGAACAATTGTGCAAAGAAGTTTTGCACACATGCAGCAGAGGTTCACATTAATGGGAGTAATTTGTATCAGCTGTGACCAAATGTTTTAATTTTGTTTGACATGATTTACTCAACTGAGTTTTGCATCTTTTGTAGAGAGTTGTGTTTACTGTTTTGCAAAAATGTGCTTAGCATTTGCATTGTGTGTGAAAGCAATGAGAAATGACTTAGTGTTTTGCAAAAAATAATACTGTTGTGCTCATTAGGTTATGATGGAGATCAAGTGTACCCCAGTTTCATTAAAAGTGTCTTAGCAATTGAGAAAAACTGTAAATCCACTTCAATCAGTGTAGATGAAGGGGAGACAGGTTAAAGAAGGATTTTTAAGCCTTGACACAATTGAAACATGGATTGTGTATGTGTGCCATTCAGAGGGTAAATGGACAAGACAAAAGATTTATGTGCCTTTGAACGGGGTATGGTAGTAGGTGCCAGGCACGCCGGTTTGAGTGTGTCATGAACTGCAACGCTGCTGGGTTTTTCACGCTCAACAGTTTCCCATTTGTATCAAGGATGGTCCACCACCCAAAGGACCTCCAGCCAACGGCAGGCCAGTGGTCGAAAATGGCTCATTGATGAAAGAGGCCAAAGGAGGCTGTGCAGAGCAACAGACAGGCTACAGTTAGTCAACTGACAGTCCAGTACAACATTGGTGCTGAAAGACCCTTAAAAGAATGCACAACTCGTCGTACCTTGACACGAATGGGGTATGGCAGCCAACGACCTAACAGAGTTCCACTTCTTTCAGCAAAACACAAGAAACTGCAGTTGCAGTGGGCTAAGGAACGAAAACACTGGACACTGAAAGATTGGAAAAACATTGCCTGGATCTGATGAATCCCGGTTCCTGCTGTTTCACACTGATGGGAGGACTAGGGTATGGAGAAAACCACATGAGTACATGCATCCATCATGCCGCGTGTCAACATTGCAGGCTGGTGGTGGTGGTGTGATGGTGTGGTGTGTGTTTTCATGGCACACATTGGGCCCCTTGATAAAAGTGGAGCAACGTTTGAATGCCACAGGATATCTGAACATCATTGCCAATCAGGTGCATCCCTTCATGGCAGCAGCATATCCATCTGCTAATGGATTTTTTCAGCAGGATAATGCCCCATGCCACAAGGCTAGGATTGTCCAGGAATGGTTCCACGAACATGACAGTGAATTCAGCTTACTGCAGTGGCCTGCCCAGTCACCAGATCTCAATCCAATTGAGCATCTGTGGGATGAGATGGAACGAGCTATTCGGAGTAGAGATCCACTACCAGCCAACTTGACACAACTGAGGGAAGCATTGGAGTCAACATGGGCCAGCATCCCTGTGGAACGCTTTCGACACCTTGTAGAGTCCATGCCCCGACAAATTGAGGCTGTTCTGAGGGCAAAAGGGGGTGCAACTCAATATTAGGAAGGTGTTCCTAATGTTTTGTACACTCAGTATATATATATATTAGGTTACCAGTGAATTGGTGTTGCTGAAAAATGGAGCAAGAACAAGTAGGAGAAAGACAGGAAAAACAACCTGGAGGTGCAAGAGGAAGGGGGGTCCGTATGCGAGGTGGTAAAGCTGGGGGAAGGGGAAGGCGAAGGCGTCCAAATATTTTGAAAGAAATACGGGCCACAATTGTAGACCATGTCATAAATCATGGCCTAACAATGACAGAAGCTGGGCAGAGGGTGCAGCCTAATCTCAGCCGATCCTGTTGCATTAATTATAAGGACTTTCAGGAATGAAAACAGGTATGTGATCATACAACATATTTCTTCACAGTATTACAGTACAATCTCTGTCAAAGCATGCAGTTTTGCCATTTATATATTGACTTTGTCCATCAATGCTTACTGTATTCATTTGTAAAATTGAAAAACTTCCCTATTCTGGCGACAGAGGAAAAGTTTTCACCCCCGAACAGGAAACGGCAATTGTTGACATGGTCATAGCAAACAATGCCATTCGTCTCAGGGACATTCAGAGCGCAATTGTTCAGGATGAAACCATGTTTCAAAACATAAGTTTGTGAGCCTTTCAACGATTGACAGAGTGCTAAAAAGAAAAACAGCTCCGTATGAAGCACCTGTACAAGGTCCCTTTTGAGAGGAACAGCAACAGGGTGAAGGAGATGAGATATCAATATGTACAGGTAAGGCCCCATCAGAGTACAGTAATGTCTTTCCTTTTACAGTAATATTACCTGGCTAAGACCTACTTTTGGAATAGATAACAATATGTGGGAAATACTTTACTCTAATTGTGTGTGGTGCCAGGCCAATATGAGGATAACATAACCATGTGCGCTGCCATATCAGATAATGCCCACATCCCCACCATTGGGCCCTACAACACTGGTCGTCTTTTATCTTTCTTGGAGGCTTTTTACAACCATCTTGTACCTGTTGATGAGATAGAGCTGGTGAGGGCTGACTTGCCAAATTATGTAGTAGTTTGGGACAATGTCGGCTTTCACCAATCCGCTCTAGTCAGGGAATGGTTTGCTGCCCACCAACACATGGCCATAGAATTCCCCCTTCCTCAACCCCATTGAGGAGTTTTTCTCCGCATGGAGGTGGAAGGTTTATGACCACCGGCCTCAAGAGCAGATGTCTTTGCTGGATGCAATGAATGCTGGTTGTGAGGACATCACGGCAGAAGATTGCAGGGGATGGCTGCGGCATGCAAGAAGGTTTTTCCCTCGTTGCATTGCAAGGGACAACATTAGGTGCGATGTGGTTGAAAATCTGTGGCCTAACAGAGAGGAGATACTGGATGGCCAGTGAGACGTTACAATTGATCCTTTGTGTGTTTTCTTTTACACTTCTATAGTTTGGACCACCGGCCTTTGTCGACTTATTGGATTTATATACTGTAACACTACTGTTTACAAGATAACATTGTTTTGCTTTACATATTTGCATCTGTTTCATTTTACTGAATGAAACATATTGGGAACCCTGTTCCTGAATACATTTTTTTTGTTTTGCTCTTTTGTGCTGCAAGCCCACGAATCAAAAGAGGCTGCGTTGCTGCTTTTTTTTTTTGCGTGTACTATGTAAAGCGTAACAATTTTTCTTGTTAGTTTACAGTTTTGGGATATGATGACAGGTTTTTTTTTTTATGTTCTCTTTACAATGAACAATTCATTTCCTAGAACTGCTTACTGTAGCTATATATTTATAATTTTATTTTAAAAAAAATAAAAAATCAGTCCACAATCAAATTTAAAAATAGATTTCCTATTTATTCTATTTATTCTGTTTTTTTGATCTCTGTATGCTGCTGATCAAGCTTGAACCACACGTTTTATTGTGTTGGTTGTATTTGTAATTTCTAAATTATTGCCCCAAGTACATTTTTGGTCACGGTCTCAATGGGTAAATTTACTGGTTAAATAAATAAACACATTTTAAACAATTTTATTTACAGTCAAGGATGATAATAATAATAATAATAATAATAATAATAATAATAATAATAATAATAATAATAATAGCATCAGTAATAAAACTAATTTAAATTAGATGTATTAATTGTATCAATTTAATATGCGATTAAAACTGAGATTAACTAAGATTAATTTTTTCAATTGTGAGATTAATCGCGATTAATTTATTTAAACGCTTGACAGCTCTATTATATATATATATACACAGTGTCGAGAAAAAGTTTGTGAACCCCAATGATAATTATGGAAATTCCATAGTTTTACCATGATAGCCTTCTTGAATCAAAAAGTATTTTCTTAAATGTCCAATAGGGTTTATATTAACCAATTTCATGTCTTTTGAAACAAAATGACGTATGAATTAGACAAACAATTAATAATTAAGATTCAGGGTATGTGAAAAAGTAAGTGAAACCCTGGTTTTATCAGCTCAATTAAGGGGATAATTAGAATCAGGTGTTTAAATAATTAGGTCGATCTTCAGGGGTGAGTTTGGGAGGCCCCACCCTATATAAAGATCAGAAACTTGAGTTTGGTCTTCACCATACAGGTTTGTGGAAACACGTCATGCCACAATCAAAAGAAATCTCTGAGGACCTCAGAAAAACAGTTATTGATGCTCATCAGTCTAGAAAGGGTTATAAACCATTTCTAAGGACTTGGGGCTCCACCAATCCACTGTCAGACAGATAGTCTACAAATGGAGAAAGTTCAAGACCACAGTCACTCTACTCAGGAGCGGTCGTCCTACCAAAATCATCGGAAAATCATCAAGGAAGTCACAAAGAACCCCAGAGTAATATTCAAGGATCTGCAGGCCACTCTCGACTTGGCTAATGTGAGTGTTCATGACTCAACTATCAGAAAAATACTGAACAAGAATGGTGTTCATGGAAGGATAGCCAGGAGGAAACCACTGCTCTCTAAAAAGAACATTGCTGCCCGTCTGAAGTTCGCCAAAGAGCACATAGATGATCCACAAGACTTCTGGAACAATGTTCTCTGGACAGACGAGTCAAAGGTAGAACTTTTTGGCCTCAATGAGAAACGTTATTTTTGTCGAAACCCAAACACTGCGTTCGAACACAAGAACCTCATCCCAACCTTCAGGCATGGTGGTGGAAGTGTGATGGTTTGGGGCTGCTTTGCTGCCTCAGGACCTGGATGGCTTGCCATCATTGATACAACCATGAATTCTGCATTGTATCAGAAGATTCTAGAGGAGAATGTCAGGCCATCTGTCCGTGAGCTGAAGCTGAACCGAAAGTGGGTCATGCATCAAGACAATGATCCTAAACATACAAGCAGATCTACAAAAGAATGGCTGCAGACGAAGAAATTCCACGTTTCAGAATGGCCTAGTCAAAGTCCAGCCCTAAACCCCATCGAAATGTTGTGGCAGGACCTGAAGCGAGCTGTCCATGCAAGGAAGCCCTCAAATATCACCGAGTTGAAGCAGTTCTGTAAGGAGGAATGGGCCTCAAAACCGATCTGAGAAACTGACCAACAGTTACAGGAAACGCTTACTTGAAGTCATTGCTGCTCAAGGGGGTGCCACCAGTTACTGAATCTAAAGGTTCACATACTTTTTCACACATGGATATTGAATGTTGAATCATGTACATCATGCCTTGCTGCGCAAGCAAGCCATTCGTTGAGTAGACCCCATCTCCCAGGAGGAGGGGTTCTACTCGAGATACTTTCTGGTACCCAAAAGAGGGGTTCGCCCCATCTTAGATCTGAGGCTCCTAAACGGGTTTCTGAAAGAAAGGAGGTTCCGAATGCTGACACACCGTCACATCCTCCAGTCTGTCCGGCCGGGCGACTGGTTCACAACTGTGGACTTACAGGACACATACTTTCATATTCCCATTCGTCCAGAGCACAGGAAGTATCTACGCTTTTCCTTCAAGGAAGCACGTACGAGTTTGCTGTGCTGCCGTTTGGTCTCTCCCTAGCTCTGCATACGTTTTCAAAGTGCGTAGACGCTATACTGGCTCCCCTGCGGCTGCAGGGGATCAGAGTTTTAAACTATCTCGACGATTGGTTGATCTGTTCCCAGTCTCGAGAGAGAGAGCTCTAGCCCACACGGCAATTGTGATGGAGCATCTGGTCAGGCTGGGCTTAGCCTTGAACGATGCAAAGAGTCGGCTCGCACCAGTGCAATGCACCACGTATTTGGGGCTCCGGCTGGACTCCAATGCAATGCGCATATAACTGTCAGACGACAGGGTAGTAGCTATTCAAGATTGCCTCTCCTTGTTTCGACAGGGATCGCAAGTAACCCTCAGGGTGTGCCAGAAACTACTGGGTCTGACGGCCACAGCCACAGTAGCGATCCAACTGGGTCTGCTTTGCATGTGCCCGCTGCAAACGTGGCTCAATGCATTTCATCTCAACGTCAAACGCGACAAACACCAGGGTTGACTGTATCTCACATGCTCAGCAGCCCTATGCTGGCGGAGGTTCCCTCTCACCTGCGAGAGGTGCAAATGGGAGTAGTATTAAATGCCAAGTGGTGACAACAGACTCCTCCAACCAGGGTTGGGGAGCAGTCTGGGAGGGCAGGGGAGCCAGCGGATCCTGGTCAGACTGCTGGGCACCCCTGCACGTAAACATGCTGGAATTGCAGGCGGTGTTCCTTGCTCTCCAGCACTTTCTTCCAGTGCTGAGCGGCACACATGTGTTGATCCGGACGGACAGCACAACAGTAGTAGCGTATATCAATAACCAGGGGGGCCTTCGGTCTCCGGGGTTGCATCGCATAGCTTTCAGGCTATTAGTATGGGCCCAGGCCAACCTGCTGTCCCTGCGGGCGACGCACATTCCGGGAACGGTGAACTTGGCAGCGGATCTTCTCTCCAGGAGAGGTCCGCATCCGTCAGAGTGGAGTCTCCACCCTCAGATGATGGAGCGCATTTGGGAACGGTTCGGGAAGGCGCAGGTCGATCTGTTCGCTTCGGCGGAGACGACACATTGCCTCCTATGGTACTCCCTCCATCGCTTAGGCGGTCCACTCGGCATAGATGCCCTAGCGCACGTTTGGCCCAAAAGCGTTTTATGCGCCTTTCCTCCTATACCATTGCTCCTGGCTTTTCTGGAGAAAGTCCGGTCAGAGAAAGCATCAGTCCTTCTAGTGGCCCCCAGGTGGCCCAGGAGAATATGGTTTGCGACCCTGTGCCAGCTGCTGTACAGCCAGCCTTGGGAGATCCCGCTTTGTCTGGATCTCCTCACTCAGGCACATGGCTCCCTTTGGCACCCGGATCCAGGCAGGTTCCATTTGTTTGTCTTGCCCCTGAAAGGGAACGCTGGTTAGCCCAAGGGCTGTCGGACGTGGTTGTGAGCACCATGCAGAATGCTAGGGCAGACTCCACTAGGTCGGTGTATACCTACAAGTGGAAGTGTTTTCAAGCCTGGTGCCTGGCTAGCTATCACCTCTGCTAAGCGGATCAGTGAGCTGCAGGTGCTGTCCGTGCACAGTTCCTGCATGCGTGTGTGGGAGGATGGAAGCAGAGTTAAGCTGCACCAACCCGCTTTCCTCCCAAGGTGATCACAGCTTTTCATATTAACCAATCTGTGGAACTGGAGTCTTTTCATCCGCCTCCATTTACTTCATCGGAGGATGAGAGGCTAAACTTCCTCTGCCCAGTGCGGGCATTGAGGTATTATGTACTTAAGACAAAAGCTTTGCGTAAATCGGACCAGCTTTTTGTTTGTTATGGTACACAGACTATCGGGCAGTCTCTCTCTAAGCAGCGTCTGTCACACTGGATTGCGGACACGGTGTCGACCGCATATAATGGTGCTGGCTTAACCCCACCTGGTAGAGTAGCTGCACATTCAACTAGAGGGTTGGCTACATCTTGGGCCCTTTTTAAGGGCTCTTCGATGTCTGATATTTGTACTGCGCCTAGCTGGGCTACACCCCATACTTTCACCAGATTCTACCGCATTAATGTGGTAGATCCTGCTGTGCCGTCTGTGGGCACAAGGGTCCTTGAGGGTGTAAGTTCACACCGCTAACCTCTGGGTTAGACAGTGCTTGTGCGTCCCTCATATGCTGCCGTTCCTTCTCCCTCGCGACGGCTCTGGTATACATTATCCCATACTTAATGTTGGTGGTTGTCTTCGACTTGAAAGGGAACGTTTGGTTACTTACTTACTTAATCGGTATAAATACAACAATTGGAATATACGTTTTGAAAACATCACAATTTCACACAGCATTGCGGTTGAAATACGTTATGTAGGTAACGTTTCAGAGCATAGTGAAAACGTTACCATGATAACGTTTTTGCTGTGAGATCAGGTTGAAAAAAAGGGCGTTGAGAATTAAAAAATAAGTAAAAAATGTTGAGGTATATTATCAGTGGTATAGGCTATATTACCGTAACTTAAAATGCTTGCAAGTACCACCGCAGCTATTCTTAACGTTGTAATGTACTATTTAAATTATTAGAATGATAAAGTACAAGTTGGAATATTAATTGTGAATATATGGCGGTGACTTTTCCAAGAGCTCATACTTTTAATAACAACAAAGGATAAATTAATCTCACAGTTCCTGTAACAAACTGCATAAGTGGTAGGCCTATACGACTACAATTTAGACAATAAAATAATATCTAATAATTACAGTTGATATTAAAATATCCACTAAATGCTATTCTTTGCCTTTCATAGGTACTATTTAAATCGTTAATTTATTGTAAATCAATTTATTGAAATTAAAACAGACTTTATATTTCACTCAGCTTTGTGCAGGTTAGATGGACAGGGAGATGCAGAGAGCTGGATAGGGTGACACAGAGACAGCTGGACAGGGACACACAAAGAGAGATGCACAGAGCGCGCTGGACAGGGACACAGAGAAAGCTAGACAGAGAGCTGCACAAAGAAACAGAGAGCTGGACAAGAACAGGACACGGAGCTGGACAGAGATACAGAGACCTGGACAGGCAGAGAGAGAGATGAATATAGGGAGACAGGGGGAGCTGGACAATTGATTAATACATATTATTGTATTAATTGCCCGTCCACCCAAAGTTGGGGCCCACCCAAATTTCCATTCCTAGCTATGCCCCTGGTATAGAGTGTATGCATCTCAGTATATAGTCTTTGCATCTCAATATAGTGTATGCGAATATCACTGGGTGAATTATGTCCCTAACGGCGCCTCATACGTCCATCTTGCAGGTATATATATACACTATTGAATGAGACTGAGGTTTTTGGAACAGAAGTGGACCCGTTTGCAAAAAAAGATATGTAAAGGCCACAGGTAACCTTTATTTGTTTGTTGCGATTGAGTTTTATCTTTTAAATAAATGTTCAGCATATTTTATCTACATTATTTCTTGTATATGGATCTAAAATAGGAACTGTTCCAATTATTAAATCTAATTGTAAAACGCTGACACCTCAGCACAGCGTTGATACAGGTTCCCTTCACCTCTCTGCATTCACACCTGTCGTTCCAGACCAGGCGCGCTATATTCAAACTTTTTTTCATTATTTATCTCTCAATGGTTATTGTATTCTTTGCATATTTGTATGGGTTATACACATGTATATCGCCATATATTAATAGGAGCAAAACAGTTCAATATTCTACACGTGAAGTACGGAAGCGGTGCTCTCCGTGCCCAAGACAAGTGGGGGAGCACACCCCTGGTGTTACGCGTACTAGGATTAATAATAATAATAATAATAATAATAATAATAATAATAATAATAATAATAATAATTGTTCCAGACCAGGCGCGCTATATTCAGACTTTTTTTCATTATTTATCTCTCAATGGTTATTGTATTCTTTGCATATTTGTATGGGTTATACACATGTATATCGCCATATATTAATAGGAGCAAAACAGTTCAATATTCTACACGTGAAGTACGGAAGCGGTGCTCTCCGTGCCCAAGACAAGTGGGGGAGCACACCCCTGGTGTTACGCGTACTAGGATTAATAATAATAATAATAATAATAATAATAATAATAATAATAATAATAATAATAATTTCAAGATTTAATCCTTATTTTTTATGTTTAACTTAATAAATTGTATGATGATTGTGTATAATTTTATGTGAAGTGATGTTATTTCGCTTCGTAGTCCCCCACTCAAACAGCGCGATACTGTGCATTTCTTGATCTTGCTAAAGTTAGAGATTGAACCCATACATTTACCGCATGTTCAAGTTATGTAACTACAGTACTGTACAATGATAAACTGCGGTTCTGAGCCGTGATGAGCCCCTGGGAAGGATTGGTATGTCCTGCTGCCGCCCCCCTCCCCACCCTCGGCATTTGTAATGGGAAAGTTACATTTTTTTTTAAATATTTCTACAATTCATTACGTCAACATATCGTAAAAAAAACTAATTCATTGATGAAAGTGATCATCGGAAATGTTCGTGTCTAAACGTTTGTTTCCGTTAAATGCTTCAAAGAGCTCGGGTATTTCCGTAAATGTCCAGTGCATTTCGTTTGTATTCCACAGTGATCGTCAATCTTCGCTAGGGCTCGGCGTTGTCGGTAACGGTTGGTGTGTTTAAAATCCTCTGAGCTCCTTCGGGCCTAAAACTGAATTAAGGCGAAGAGGAGTTACGGAAAGAGAGAAGAGAGAAGAGAGAGAGAAGGATATTAATCCCGGAATGACGGTGCTGCAGGAACCCGTCCAGGTAATAGAGTAAAAACCTACATTATTGTAATGTTATAATTAGTCATTTAAGTAGTGGCCTGTGGTGCCAAACTGCCTTCCGAAAACTTCTGCTCCCTATCCGGAAGGAGCAGCTACTCCGAGTCCGGGGTCTGAAAGCAAAAGGCTAAGGCCTAATGCTAAGCGAATAAACCTTTAATATGGTTAAGATCGTCTTAAATTGATTGTGTGAAGAAGAAAAAAATGTATTTAAAAGTGCTAGTAATACAAAGATAACAACTACAGTTAAGGTACTGATGGGCTGATATTTGAGCTTTGTTGAGGTTTATTTGTGGAATTGTTCGGAGGAATCATGCACATTACTATCCCTGTACTTTACTAAAGGTAACAGCAGAATTCTACATAAAATGTAATAAGCATAACATGTGAAAAAACTAAACCAAAAACAAACTAAAAAAAAGCTTTGGTGTATATGACATCCAGTACGGACGAACTGAAATGTCAAATCTATTGATTTACAATGAAGCTTTTATTTTAGTAACCGTAAAGCTCCATTCAAATTGTTAGTGTACAGTAATTTTTAATTACAAAGTATTAAACTTTAGCGATGTTGGAATCTCTTATTTAGCCATGTGAAATTCATAAACAGATGTTTGTGAAATTCAATACACCCTAAGCGACTGTTCAGAAGAATAACAATGCATTACATTCATAGTCTGCATTACATTCATAGTCTACATTACAGAAATTCATTTACGATTTTGAAGAGTGATATATAATGTTACTTCAGATAATACAAATGATTAATTTAAGGCCTTTCGTCCTTTTTTTAATAATTAATTTTGTAATGTGTTTTTTTTTTTTTTTTAATTTTAATACTGCATCACAAAACAAATTCGAACTACAGTAATTTAATAAAGCACACCAGTTTCTTAGCTTGGTAAAATATTCACCCTGCAAATTTCATTACTTAGTTACAGTATGGAAGCTCAACTTTTCAGTACTTATAACCCTTTATATCAATATGAAGAATTTAATATTGATTACAATATTTTGTTTAATTTGTGTATGTGTGTTCAAACCTAAATAGATGAAGACTGGGCTTCATGGCCTGACTTAACACTGAGCAAACATACTTTATTCCTTTACAGTGATGGGTACTGTAGCAGTGGAATATTTTGAATTCAGGTCTGTGTACAACAAATGTTTTCAAGTGTTTTCCTGGCCTCATTAAAAGTTGCATGATGTTGCAAGAGGGATATAAATTTTTTTTTTAAAAATGCAATATTTTCCTCCTTAAATTTCCAAGGAATTTACCATTGATCTCGATCTTGACCTTGACTATTACTGAAAATCAGATCAGTTTTGGTGCATATACAGTAACCTATGCTATACTGTTTCTGTAAAATTTGTCAGTTGACTCTGTCTCTACTCTGTAACTGACAGACACAAATTATAAACTGCTGCTTGCACATTTTCCCTAACTTTTGATATATATTTTTTTTCAGTTAGGCTAAAGTTTTTGTTTGCCTTACACTCGTTTGTTTAAGGGTTTGTAAATTCTAGCTCTCTTTGTTTTCTTGCACAACAAAACAAGTGATGTTTCTAATACATTTTAAATGCAATATAATATATCTTTCTCCGGCCTAATCTTTATTTGTATTGGTTATTTAGCAGCGGAATAACATTATGGTGTTCCTGTTTGTGATTGGCAATTGGCTTGGTCGTCCATTGGTGATCAGTCCTCCTGATCTGTATTGTCAGTGGGTTGCCGTAGTGAAAAAAACAAGGCTAAAAGTCACTTTTCTTCGTGAAATATTACATTTGCAAAAAAATAAAATAACAATTCAAGCCCAAGTGAAATTCTTTCATTGTGGAGTTTATGGTTAAAGTTGTTTGCTGTGAATTTATACATATTTTCTTAACATTTTCGTTGTAGGCTGCTGTTTGGCATGCACTTAACCACTATGCTTACCGGGATGCTGTGTTTCTGGCAGAAAGACTCTATGCTGAAGGTATGTGTAGATATTTTAAATACATTGAAAACTGGATTTTTTTGTTGTTGTTGTCGACCCACCCACTTATTTTCTAGACTACAGAAATAACAGGGCTAGTGAAATGGACCCTGAATACTTTATTTGAAGAAATACAAATTTTGAAGGGAAGTTAAGTACTATTTCTCTTTTTTTTTCTAAAATTGATCTTTTAGAAGTAAAAGTTTTTGCCAGTTGAAGAATTTGTATTTGCACTTGTTTGTTAAAAAGATAGGATTGTATCTCTATAATTATGCTTACCTGGATGCTGTTGGCAGAGACACTCTATGCAGAAGGTATGTTTTATATAAAAAGTGACCACTTGTATTAGTGGACATATTAGGATTTGCCCTGTTATGTCACAGCTATTTTTAAAAATATTAAAAAAAAAAAAAAAAAAAAAAAATCAGTTTTTGCTGTATTGAAGTCTTACTGATTTATTTTGTCAGAGGGGGAAAAAAGCCATAGTGCAACTAATACAAAATGGTTGGTGGCAAAATGCAAGGAACTGATGAATTAAATTGCACAATTAAAAGGTACACATTTTCACATTTTTGCCGTTTGTATCTCCAAAGATCACTGAAGTAACTAAATTCAATGATTTTTGAAAATACAATATGGCTTTAATAATGTATTTATTTATTTTTTATTAGACAATCTCAATTATTCACTGGGTTTATATCAACTTCATTCAGTGATTGAATTTCAGACTTGATGCTTTTATTATTCTTTGTGCTTTTATAACAGAGAACCCCCTTTCCTCCTTCCACTAAATACTGTATTCACATCTTCTTTTTTACTGTCCTGTGTCCAACAGTGCACTCAGAAGAAGCTCTTTTCCTATTGGCTACTTGTTATTACCGCTCTGGAAAAGCATACAAAGCATATCGCCTTCTTAAGGGGCACAGCTGCACTACGCCACAATGTAAATACCTCCTTGCAAAATGCTGTGTGGACCTAAGCAGGTAAGACCAAGCTTTTGAATATTTGGAAGGGCTTTCAGGTCCCTTGACTTAGGGCTTGTTCACAGTGGGTATGTAAGGGACTCTGCTCTGCCCAGACCAAACATACCTGGTAAATTTTGTACTGGATGTGAGAGTACACTTGGAAATGTAATGATTCTGTTCTGATTCAGTAAGTGCACTGAGAATGTTTTGTCATTGGTAACTATACTGTTATATTTGTATTTGTGGACATTTTATGCATATAATCATACTCTTTATTTCCACAGCCATTAAAAATAGTACATTTTGCATATGCATAAAAGTCCTTAATTAGATTGACTGTCAGGTGGTCTCAGAACAATACTCTGTATTCTTCAACATTTGTAACTTTTACACCCCAAACGTGGGGCGATAGGCTCATTGCTGATTGACCCAAGGTGTTTGTCATTTGATAGGCTTCCACTTTTATTGCTAATTAGGTAATGTTGTTTAAAATAATGGATAACAATCACTGGCTTACAAATTTTGCATCAATCATTTTTTTCATTAAAAAAAAGTCCTTTTCCAGCTGAACCATTAAATTTCACTACATAGGCTTGTATTCTGTCATAAATGCTTTCTATTGCGTTATGTGCTGTATTTTTAGACTTGCAGAAGGAGAACAGATTTTAACTGGAGGAGTCCTGAATAAACAGAAGAGCCATGATGATATTGTTACAGAGTTTGGAGACTCTGCTTGTTTTACACTTTCTTTACTGGGGCAAATTTACTGGTGAGATATTGAGTGTCTAATATTTTGAGTCTCTATTTGAAATAAAACTTGCTAAGTTATGAAGCTCACTTTTTGATTTATTTTATTTTTATATACAGTAAAACAGATCGCTTAGCCAAAGGATCTGAATGCTACCAAAAGAGCCTGACATTAAATCCTTTCCTGTGGTCACCGTTTGAATCTTTGTGTGAAATCGGTATGTCCTCGCAACTGAATTTGCAATAATTAAATTTGAAGAAGTCTGTTATTTTGAATGTGGAAGCAAATGCATATATTTGTAATTGTTCACTCAAATTCTGCTTTGTCTTCACAGGTGAAAAGCCAGACCCTGATCAAATGTTTAAACTGACATCTCTGCAGAATTTCAGCAGCTGCCAGCCAAACATCTGTCCAATATATACCGCCACTTACAGTATACCCCACAGACAGCTTGACACAATCTTGATGGAAACACCACAAGACACTTTAGTATGTTCGACACATGTTTGTATAGTATTGCCAATAGAAGGGAATTAAGTAGATCAGCTCTTGTCCGAGTATAAGTGTTAATACTCATTTATTAAATGTAATATTACTTTGAGTCATAATGTGGGGTGGGGGGGGGGGTGCTGCAAGAACTAATTCGTAGCTGATATGTTTTATCTTACAAGCATAATTGTGCTATATTTTTTAATGTATTTAATTCTTTTTGCCCATTGCTGAATTTACTCTGTACAATCATTAAGTTAGAGAGAGAATTTATAAATGGACATCAGTCTACTTTTTATAATGACCTGTGTTAGACAAATGTTTCACATAAGCAATTAGTTTTCTTAGTTATGACATTTTCTCTCTCTGTCTCTCTCTCTCTCCTGTTTTTAAAGGAATTAAATAGACTTAATCTAGAATCTTCTAACTCAAAGTATTCATCTTTAAATACGGATTCTTCGGTTTCCTATATTGATCCTTCAGTAATTTCCCCTGACTCTGTGCCCATTGGAACTGGAAGTGCTTTACTAGCCAAACAGGCACAGAACAAACCAAAAAGTGGGCGCTGTTTACTAGGGGGACCTGCTGCTCTTAGCCCACTGACTCCAAGGTAACCTCCAAGAATTGTTTGTTCAATAGCTAGATTTTTTTAAATATATTTATGTATAATCTGTTGTGGTTAGCTACTGAAGTTAATTATTTACTCTTTAAATTATGTTGGCTATTTTAACTTTTGTGTGATTGCTGCAGTTTTGGGATCTTACCACTTGAACCCAGCCCAGGAGATGGGTCCTATCTTCAGAACTTCACAAATACGACTTCTGTAATGGACCCCCCCACTACTGGACTCCCTCCAAAGAAGGTAGTTAAAATATATAATAAAAGTACTTTAGCACTTTAGTTTTATGCTATACTGCAACATGACCACCGTTTTACTTTTCTAAAATGAATAAAACATTTTCTGTTTTGCTGGATTCCGAGTTGGGACAGTAGTGGTAACTAGACATGTTTTGTTGTCCAGTCTGTAGCCCGAATTAGCCAAGCTGGAATGAAATCTGTGTTTGCACAGAGTGGCAACAGCAGAGATGTTACCCCAATTCATTTGATGCAGACGCAAAGCACAGCCCCGCAAACAAGGTAAGTGTATTCACCAATTACTAATGCGTAGCTTCTTCACAAGGAAGGAACATTGTAAGGTTATTTGAGGGGGGTTGGAGGAGAAGTGAGTTTTATTTTTTCCCTGTATGCCATGACTGGGATACAGTGGAAGTCCCTGTACATTAGATTTCGTGTTTGAACTGCTCATCTGGTTGTGGTGAAACTTGGTATGGATATTTCTTAGCACGAGGCCTTTTAAGATATTGGAATCTAGGACACACTGACCTTATTCTGATGAGTTCATGCCCTGATTAGTTCTAGTGAACAGCTAGCTAGAATTTAATGAATCTTTGCATGGACATAGACAAACTGAATGTAGCTCGATCTCCATGAATGAGTTGTTTTACATGGTAAGAATGTGTGACTGGCTTAAAATGTAATATCTTGGTAACTGCAGAGGCATTTGGTATGAGATACTATTCTACACTCAGGGATGTAGGTCACGGAAACCTACTTTTGTACAGTACTGACCTGCTATTCAGCTGTCTTGGGAACCATTGGTATCTTGTGTTTTTGATATGAGATTGTATTCTATGCGCTGAACTCGCAGTACTGACACCTTTTAATATGAAGGTGTTTTTTGCAGAGGACAGGTTTTTAATGGACTGAAATGCAAATTAAAATACTAGTAATCTGAGCTATTGTTAGATAAGATCTGTTGCTACACACAATCAGAAACTGTATAGCGGGATCTGATTTTATTTCTTTGGACAGTTTTTTCTTAATTTTGGTTTTCTCCTGCACTTCTCCCACACTCACAGGGGCATTGAAAGATTCTACAGCCTGGTCCGATTCGGATCAGCAGCTGGAGTGACTGTGAGAGAAGGCAGGGCTGACAGAACAGTAGCAGAGAGAGAAGGGGAAAAGAGAGGCTCAGCGGGAAAAAGAGATCAGACAAACTCAAGGTAGCAGGGCAATGAACGGATTAAGAATTTAAAGTAGAGCAGAAAGTTTGGGGGTCAGTGAGCACTGTAAAATGTGGTGAATATTTGTATAACAGTGTGCTTTTTCCTTTCCTTTTTACAGGGTCTCCTTTTCTTTCTTTTGCAATGACTCAATGTCGTCATTATAAATCTTTCCTGATGTTTTGTGACACTGGTGTCAGATGTGGAATTTCAGTTCTTTGTGCTTGCTTTGTAGATTCAGTAGATGGGAATGACTGTCCAGTATGCAGAGTTTGTTTGCCCTCTACAAGTTAAACTGTTAAATACTGGTGGCGGTTCTGGATCTAAAAGCACTGGAGTACATGAGATTGTGTTATACAAGAAATATAAATTCAATGGATTTAACATTATGCTTATCAGGAATAGTCTAAACACATTGAATTCATGAATAATAATAATGTCAATGTTTCTGTTCATTATTTTTTTCAAGGCATCATTTGTTGCAAGATGCAAGATTATCAGATCAGATGCATGCATGATAATGTAAACCATGTTCCTTTTCTTTTTTTCAGTACAACGCCTCAAGTGCTGAGTCCAACAGTTGCTGCTCCACCAAATGCGCAGCCAAGGAGAAGTTCTCGGTTATTTACTAGTGCTAGTTCTACTGCCAAGGTAAAGCCATTATCACTTGGGGTTGCATGTTTTATCTTTAAAACCTTAATGCATATAAGCTTTACACAAACAAGCCACTCTGAAGATTGTTCAAATAGAGCAATAATGTTTTAATTTTAAATGTTATTTCTGTTCTCAGATTTCTATTAATTAGAAATATTATTTGGATAATGTACAAAGTTAAAATTTTATTTTGTTTGAAATAAAATTGATATTATCTTCAACAGGAGAACAGTAAAAAGTTGAAAATGAAGTTTCCAACTAAAATCCCTAACAGAAAAACAAAGACTAAAACTAAAGGAGGGATAACTCAGTCTAACATGAACGACAGTATAGAGATTCTTAAACTAGATAATTCCATCATTTCTGAGGGGAAGGGCAACATTGCCACGCCTCAGGTGCAAGCCTTCAACATACAGAAAGCAGCTGCAGGTATGTTTGTTTCACTGTATAACACATGCAAAAATGTAGGCATGTTTTGTCACTGTTGGATCACTGTAAAGTTTGTTTTTAATTAGTGAGACTTGTGGCACTTGTAAAATTACATCTATAAAACATTAATTTTCCATCTAGTTTATATTGAGTAATTTAACCTTGCATTTGCACATGAATTAATTTTTTGTACATTAAGTTGCAGAAAAATTGGCCAAGGGATAATTTTGGAATAGATTAATAAAGAGAAGTCAATCTTCCTTAAAGCACTCCGATTTAACAAATTCCCTGATCCTGCGAATTTTCTACATAACCCGGCCAAATTCAGCAGTCGCTTACTATAAATGACGACTTATAATACAAATACACAACATCAATTTCTTGTTTGAGCCCCCCATAGAAGAAAAATTTGAAAAAATGAATTGCCTTAGTTTGAACAGTGTAAAGGATATTGGGGAAATGTATTAACACTTGCATTAGCGCCTCTGTGCTTTATTTAATGGCAACTCTAAAATGCATTTAGAGTTGCCATAGTGCTCGCACATCAATGCCATTTCCACGAAGCAGCACAAACAACCTGCATTCTACCTACAGACGAAAGTGGAGGTGTTGAAAGTGGTGGATAATGCACCACTGTACAAGAAAAAGAAAGATGTTGCTTCAGATTTCAACATTCCTGCAAACACTTTGTCAACCATTCTGAAAAACCAATATACAATAATACAGACCGATGAGCAGCAAACTGAGGATGCAAGTGATCAGCGTTTCAGATTTGCTCAATACCCTGATGTTGAGCATGCATTGCTTTGTAGTTTAAAAATGCCTGTGATGAGAATGGGACATGCAGATTTCAAGTGCGGTTCAATTACAATGTATACTTTTTAAAAGTTCACTTAACCGTATTTTTCAATACAATGCAAAGTACTTTTTAAATGTATAATACTTTTCATTGTACTGTAATTTGAAATTTGATTTCAGTGTTATTGTAACTTTAACTGACTGCATTTTAGACTCATGATAATAATAATTACTGATAAGACCATTATTTTTTCTAGTCCCTTGAAATTCATATTAATGAGTGTTGACAGTATCTATATTTGGGATATAAAAGTTCCTGGTGTTTTTAAAATATAAAATTCCCTTTCAGATGGGTTAATGAACCTCATGCGTGATATGGGGAAAGGTTATTTAGCACTTTGTTCCTACAACTGTAAGGAAGCAATCGGCATTCTGAGCCAGCTGCCTTCTCATCATTACAACACTGGGTGGGTACTGTGTCAAATCGGCAGAGCACACTTTGAGCTTGCAGAGTACATGCAGGTAAAGAGATTATGATATATATATATATATATATTTTTTGTAATATATTTTTCTTGCTGTGCTGGATGTCCTGAGTTAATAAATCCTCAAATTGCTAAAATCAAATGTCTACAAAATGTTTAATTATTCACTCGTATGTATCCATTTTCACGTGAAGAGGTTAAATGTCTTATTTTTTGAACTTGCATGTTGGTGTAAGATTATAGTTTAAGTTTAATGTTGTCATATAATGAAAGATGCAGTAAATTATCACACAAAGCTAACTTTTTTTTTATAATCTTCATTTTGCACAAAGAAAATTGAACAACCTCTTTCAACATTCAATTTTTTCTTAAAGGCAGAGAGAATATTTTCAGAAGTACGCCGCATAGAAAGTTACCGAGTGGAAGGAATGGAGATTTACTCAACAACACTTTGGCACCTTCAGAAAGATGTTGCTTTGTCAGCTCTGTCTAAAGACCTTACAGACATGGATAAAAACTCTCCAGAGGTAATGGCCCCATGCAGTTTGAAGAAAAGGTTTTAACACCTTTAATCTAAGAAGGCTCATTGTTTATTAGTAGAGCAATAGTAAATAACAGCACAGTCTCAATGCTTGACTTGTGTCCCTGAAATGAGGTGTGGATTTGTGTAAATTATTTTGTTTAATATCTCTCTCTCTTCTCTCTCTAGGCCTGGTGTGTTGCTGGTAACTGTTTCAGTTTGCAGAGGGAGCATGATATTGCGATCAAGTTCTTTCAGAGGGCAATCCAGGTGGACCCAGGCTTTGCATATGCGTACACACTACTTGGGCATGAGTTTGTACTCACAGAGGAACTAGAAAAGGCCTTGGCTTGTTTTAGGAATGCCATTCGTGTTAACTCGCGGCACTATAATGCATGGTAAGGACATAATAATTTGTGAAGTATTGCTGATGCAAATATTTGCGTCAATGCATATGTAATGTATGTCGCCACCTGTTGGAGAATATCGTTTTGTTTAGAGCAAAGTGCAGAACATTTGTCTTGGATTATGAGTTGTGTTAACTACCTTAATTAAGTTTTCATGGTTGTTATGTAGATCAGATGCAGCAATGTTTGAGAATGCCCAGACATGAAGGCATATTGTAACTTAACCACCCAGCTGCCCATTTATTTTGGCAATTTCCATAAAAATGTTTTTTTTTTTTGTTCAGATTTTTCATTCTTAGCCCTCAAATAAGCAATTTGGACAGTTTTCAAAACACACTTTTTTTTATTGTGATTTATGATAAGCAGAAAGACAGTATTTCAATAGAACTTATAACAAAATAACAATGTGTTTACAATTGTAGCATTATAATATAGATTATAACATTTTTTTTCAATGGCAGTATTATAATATAACATTATGATGCTTGTGCAGGCATATCACTTTTTAGAAATTATTTGTTTTGTGATAGATTTCAAAGCAGATGCACTTCAAACTCTCATCAATGCTAACGTCTTTATCTAGCACATATTTGCGTCGCAAATTTTCGATCACGTCATATACAGTATCTTCCCCAGTTTCAGGCACTGGTGTATAGCACTGTTATATGAATTATCTGTGATGTGTAGATACAATAAATAAATGGGTCGTTTTGACCAGTACCAAACCTGACAAAGCTTCCTTACAACCTGTAAAACCAACAAATAAAGAAATCGCCTCGTTTTATTCTCTGCAGATACACAGGCATCCATTTTTCACTCTCAGCTATGTGTATACAGGTGACCTGGTCTGTCAAGCACATTTCTTAGGGACTGCTGCCATCTGCCAGTAAAAAGAAAACTGCATACACTTTTACAATAGTTTTCTTATTTTTTCATTGAAGCACGTTAAAGACGTGTTAAACTTTGCAGATGCACTTTATAAGCGCCTGCGCGCGATTCTCACAGGGAGTGACAAATTTGGACTTGCGGGATAAGCAGCTGGGTGGTTAACTTGTATAAAGTTGATCTGTAAAGGATCCCTTCAAATTGTATGTGTCAATATGGATTGTGCTGTGGTTCTAGATAGTGATATAGATATGCATCTATTTTAAGGATAAACTAAAATTGTTTTTAAATAGAACCAATGCCCTATATCTCTCACAGAGAAGCAAATCTTATGTGCTTACATTTTGAGTTGTATCTTAAACTGCATGCTTGAAATTTTGGAATTGGCTAATCACTGATTGAAGGTTATGTGAAAGCCATATCTGCAATATTTCCAGGTTTATTGATTATTGGTTTTCTTTTTGCCACGCAGGTATGGCCTGGGAATGATCTATTATAAGCAAGAAAAGTTCAGTCTGGCAGAAATTCATTTCAAAAAAGCACTCGGTATCAACCCTCAAAGTTCAGTCCTGCTATGTCATATCGGAGTGGTAAGTAATTTAATTCAATGCAGACTGCATGCCTTTCTTTTATGAATTTCATGAACATTTATACTTAAATAGAATGCAGACTGTATTTACTGTAAAACTTACAGTAAATGCCGGGTCTCAAATAATCGACGATCTCCAATAGGCGCCAGGGCTACTGCGAAGTATTGTAAATAAACACGGGTCTCTTAAATGCCAGGTTATAAACAATATAATGCGCGTTATACTGGATGTTCCCGCCAATACACCAAAACAGCTGTTCAGTGAGCTTACCAATTCACAAAATACTGTTAATAAAAATAAAAAATGTTAAAATCCACAAAGGCAACCCTTTTAATATCAGAAAACAAGTTTGTATTTGGCTTCCTTTCAGCACACTCAAAAAAGCTTCAAAGCTGGATTTAAAATGTAATAACAACATTAAAAAAACATTATGCATTACGTGTACCTTAAATGAAGTTTTCGTATTCATCCTGAGGGTCACTTTCATCGCTGTCACTTATTAACAGTTCATTACGCTCAAGCTCCTCCTTTGCCTCATGTCAATGACAGTTCCCTGTGCCACCATGTGCTCTATGGACAGTAGGTCTTTTCCAGATGTGCATGGTTCTCCTTCTTTAAAGCAATGAATCTGGTCATCTTCGTGTCATTGATTTTTTTACAAGCTGATGTGTACTGAAGCATTTTTCAGTGTTGTAAGCCCACAGTATAAATATATTTTCCGATATTTACAGGGTTGCTTTTTTTTGTATTAACAGTATTTCATGTGGTTGTTTTGCAATGAAGATGCTTTGCTGGTTCCATTTTCCATAGTTTGTCCATGCTTACCAATGTACAAATTTGATGGTGAACAATAAATAAGATTTTTTGATAAAGCTGTTACTCATTGCTCGTATTGTTCATTTTAAAACCATGTTTTGAAGGTTTTTTTTTTTAATGTGCTGTAAGCCTACCATTATACACACTTGTGTTCAGATATTTACAGGGCTGTCTAACAGTTTAACAGTGGTAGATGCAATTGAGTTTTTCAATGCAGATTCGTTCTTCTACGTGTTCATTTTCCAACATTTTGCTTATCTTTGTTTACCAATGTATATATAAAAAAATAATACTTTTGCATTATACTTGGGTGTACAATACAATGGCATTTTGTTGTAAAATAAAACTGTTACTTAATACTCACTGACACACAACATTTTAATGATGTTGCTGGAATGTTGTAATTTAGTTATGTCGTTGCTACAAGATTGTGTGTTTAGTGGCTTCATGATTTGAAGATGTTGGTGATCTTACATAATAAACGGCAGGTCTCAAATAGTCGCCGGGTCTACTGGCAAATATTGTAAATATGCACCGGGGTGTTTAAAATAAGTTTTACGGTATATACTGAAAAAAAGAAAAGTTAACTGCAAAGGAAATGTTGGCCCAATCATTCAGCTTAATTTGAATGAAAAGATTGAAATCCCTAATTTTGTGGCATCAGGTATACTTATGAGATATTACATTAAATAACTATGGTTTTCACTAATGTAGCAAAAATAATAGCTGAAATTGTATGAATAAACCATGAGAATCAAACTCCAAACCACCTGGTTAATTTCTTCAGTATTATTATTATTTATTTCTTAGCAGTACTGTTAATAAAATTTTTTAAAAAAAGTTAGAATACACAAAGGTAACCCCTTTGTGTATTATCCAGGGCGACTTACAATTGTTACAAGATATATCACATTATTTTTACATACAATTACATTATTTTTTACACATTTATTTTTACATACAATTACCCATTTATTCAGTTGGGTTTTTACTGGAGCAATCTAGGTAAAGTACCTTGCTCAAGGGTACAGCAGCAGTGTCCCCTACCTGGGATTGAACCCATGACCCTTCGGTCAACTCCAGAGCCCTAACCACTACTCCACACTACTCACAAATGATCCTTGACTATTGTTTTTACAACTTGTTTTTTGTGTGCGTGTGTTATCAGGTGCAGCATGCTTTAAAGAAGTCAGAACATGCTTTAGAAACTCTGAATAAAGCCATTAGTATTGACCCCAAAAACCCACTATGCAAATTCCACCGGGCCTCAATTCTGTTTGCTAATGAAAAGTACAAGGTAAGATAAGCTATTGGAACGACAATATTTCTTTAATGTTGATGGTGGCTCCTTTCACTTTGTACACTAAATTATATATATTTTTTTTTCCAGGCTGCTTTACAAGAGCTTGAAGAACTGAAACAAATTGTCCCAAAAGAATCACTTGTTTACTTTTTAATAGGAAAGGTAAGAATGCTGCCATGATATATGACCATTCTAATTTTAAATATTGTGAATTAAGTGGTCCAGATGTTTTAGTTTATAAATAAAAATGATTGTCCTGTGAATGGGTTGGGGTTTACTGCAAGGCTACTAGAACTTTCTTTTACAATATTTCCAGGTTTATAAGAAACTGGGTCAGACACACTTGGCCCTGATGAATTTCTCCTGGGCCATGGATTTGGATCCAAAAGGGGCAAACAATCAAATCAAAGAGGCCATTGATAAAAGATACCTTCCTGATGACGAGGAACCTGTAACTCAAGAGGATTCCTACCCATTTGAGTCGGGTAAGTACATCTGGTACATACAGGTGATAGTGTTCTTTCATTTAGGAGCATGTTGCAAAGGTGAAACAGTGTATTTTATTTGGTCTGTAGTGATCATAGGCAAACCCCTGGAATATATGATCAATACATTCCATGACAAACACATCTTCCTTTTAAAAATAAAACGATAAAGAATTGCACTGAAAAGCTTGATTTCTAGCATTCAGTTGATGTCCAGATATTATTGCTTCTTGAAAAAGCTGTTAAACTATCCAGTTTCATTAATGGCAGATGTCTTCAAAGGTATACAGTCCTTATGAGGACACTAGGTTTCTGGTTTAACAATAACAAGGGGTCAAATGCTCCTGCATTTCGCTGAGCTTACAGTAAATGCAACATTCATTTTTCACACACTCACTTTCAATTGAAATTCTGTATCTTCAATCATTCATTGTAATTAGATATGTCCACAGTGTTCTGAAACACTGACACACATTGCCTATACTGTTAGTCTATGGAGGGGGGGGGGGGTCTGTATGTTGCTGACACATCTAGTGATGTGATCTGTTTGTGTCATTTTGTAGTTGAAGCTGAAGAGTCGCAGGAAAGCAGTATGACCGACGCAGACGACACGCAACTTCACGCAGCAGAAAGTGACGAGGTGTATTAACTAACAATGCCAATCTGAAATCGGCCACACAATTTCAGAATTTAAAAAAACTGCTGCTGATATACAGTACCTTCTATCCCTCCCTCCTGCGCCTTTCTTTTTTTTACCCCGCTTTAGCTCTCTGTGAGCTTGTAACACAGCTATGCTTATTCTCTTTTTTATTTTAATTTTGTCTCAAAACACATTATTCTTTAATCACTTCATGGATAAACTGAGAACCGAGAAAATATGTATCATGGGGTACCTTTTTTATGAGGTTTTGGTGCAGATCAAAGCAACTGACCACCTTCTCTTTGATACATGGTGACCCACTAAACACCCCTCACCCCTGATCTGTTGAAAACCATTAATTAAACTTTTATGCTTTTATTAATGTGATTCAAATATACTTATTTGAAGTTGTGTAGCAGATATATGTTTAAAAAAAGCAATGTGCTAAAATAAAAAGGCTGCCTATTTTTTTCAATCTGTTTTTAAACTGCACTCATTGAGAAGTGAAATAACATCCATAAAGGCTACAAAGGGATGCAGGCAATCTATTTCCCTGTAAGAAGTTAATAAGAAATTAAAGGTATAGGTTATAACTTTTAAAGTAGTTGTCATCTGTTAAATATTAGTATTTTAAAATGTTTATCACTTTCTTTGTGAAAGGCTCTGTTTTATCATTCTGGTGTCTATCCAAGTATTTGAGTCAACCAAAAATAAATAAATTGAGAATGTATATGGCCATAATTTTCTATGACATCAGTAAAGCTGTCTGTTCACTTCATAAACAAATTATGTACAAATTGTATCCCTTTTTGTATATGCCAGTACTCTTACATACACAATGTTATCAAGTTTGCCTTGCAGTTTAACTTATGCTGTCCAACTCTTCAAAATCAAGGTTTATATATATATATATATATATATATATATATATATATATATATATATATATATATATATATATATATATATATATATATATATTTTAGCTCAAAGAACACACACACACAGTTTTAATCAAAAGTTTACATACCCTAATGGAAATGTGTAATTTCTCAAACAAAGAATTTTATAAAAAAATCTTGTAGCAAAAGTTTTGCTTTTGTGGATGAGGAAGAAAAAAGTTACAAAAAGTAGATGCCTACAATTATTTATTAAAAAAAAAAATGCTAATTCAAAAGTATTCTTATCCTTTGATGCTATGATAATATTGTCTACAAGGTGCTGGAAATGTCAATATGATAATGCATAACCTAATTTTAGAAAAGTCTAGAAAACGCTGAATTATAGGTGAACATTCTTAGAGAGTATAAAAGGGTTAGGCATAGGATGATTGCTGTCATTACCAATAAGTCAATATGGGAAAAGGTAAAGAGCTATTTGAAGACCTTAGGCAGAAAATAGTTTATTGTCATAAACCTGGTGAAGGATAGAAGATTTCCAAGCATTTGAGTATCCCAACTTCAACTATTGTTTTCATTATCAAGAAGTACAAGACTCATGGTACTGTCACAACACTCCCTCGGTCTGGAACAAAGAAGGTTCTTTCACCAAGAACAAGTAAAAGAATTATGAGGAAGGTTAATAACAATCTGAGATTGACTGCTAAAGATATTCAAAGTGAATTGGCTGCAAGTGGGACTGAGGTTTCCATTTCAACTATAGGTCAAGTATTGCATGGTGAAAGTCTCAGTGGTAGCAGGCCAAGGCAAACGTCACAAGGACAATCACTTGAAGTTTGCAAAATGCCATTTGAATGATGGATATAAGTTCTGGTCAAAGGTTTTGTGGAGTGATGAAACAAAAATTGAGCTATTTGGTCATGCTGATAGTCGTTTACGTATGGAGAAAGTGGTGAGGCTTACAAAGAAAACAACATAACCGCTGTTAAGCATAGAGGTGGTAATATCCTTCTATGGGCTGTTTTTCCTCTAATGGCACAGGAAATTGACTTCCAATACGTGGTACAATGGATTCCATAGCAAACCAAAATACACTGGCTAATCATCTGCAACCATCCACTACAACACGTGGTTTAAAGCGCAACTGGACGTTCCAACACAACAGCGATCCAAAGCACACATCAAAATCTACTTCAGAATGGTTAAAGAAGAATAAAATCAAGGTTCTGGAATGGCCTAGTCAAAGTCCCATTCTAAATCCGATTGAGAATCTTTGGTATGAGTTAAAGAAGGCACAAGAGAAGTCCTCAGAAATTTTTATGAACTGGAACAATTTTGCATTGAAGAATGGTCAAAACTCACTAAAGACTTATGCCCAAATGCTCATTGACAAATATCTGAATTGTTTAAAATAAGTTGTTATTGCAAAAGGTGCCTGAACTAGCTATGCATTTCATTGTCCTTGTCGGGGTTTGAATACTTCTGAATTGTCATTCTTGGAGTTTTGCAAAAATAAATGCTGAAATAAATAATTGTAGACACATTTCTTGTAACTTTTTTTCCTCATCCACAAAAGCAAAACTTTTGCTACAAAAAAATGTTCCTATAATTATTTATTTTTGAGAATTTTCTAGCAATTATAAATTTCCATTGGGGTATGTAAACTTTTGACTACAACTGTATGATATATATATACAGTGAACTCCAAAAGTATTTGGACAGTGACACATTCTTTTGTTGTTTTGGCTCTGTATTCCAGAACTTTGGATTTGAAATGATACAATGACATGTGGTTAAAGTGCAGACTGTCCGCTTTAATTTGAGGGTATTTTCATCCATATCGGATGAACCGTTTAGAAATTACAGCACATTTTGTACATGGTCCCCCCATTTTAGGGTACCAAAAGTATTTGGACAGATTAACATTATGTTTAGTACTTGGTCGCATATCCTTTGCATGCAATGATTGCCTGAAGTCTGCAACCCATAGACATCACTAGATGCTGGGTATCTTCCCTGGGATGCTCTGCCAGGCCTGTACTGCAGCCATCTTCAGTTCCTGCTTGTTTCGCTGGCTATTTGCCTTCAGTCTTGTCTTCAGCATGTGAAATTAATACTCAATTGGATTCAGATCGGGTGATTGACTTGGCCAGTCAAGAATTTCCACTTTTTGGCCCTGAAAAACTCCTTGGTTGCTATGGCTGTGTGTTTGGGGTCATTGTCCTGCTGCATGATGAAGCGCCGTCCAATGAGTTTAGAGGCATTTGGTTGTATCTGTGCAGACAAGATGTTTCTGTACACTTCAGAATTCATCCTGCTGCTGCCGTCAGCAGTCACATCATCAATGAAGACAAGTGAGCCAGTTCCAGTTGCAGCCATACATGCCCAAGCAATAACACTACCTCCACCATGTTTCACAGATGAGGTGGTATACTTTGGATCATGGGCAGTTACTTTTTTTCTCCACATTTTCCTCTTTCCATCACTCTAGTACAGGTTAATCTTCATCTCATCTGTCCATAAGACTTTGTTCCAGAACTCTACAGGCTCTTTTAGGTACATTTTAGCAAACTAACCTTGCCGTTCTGTCCTTGAGGCTTACTAGTGGTTTGCATCTTGTGGTGTACCCTCTGAAGTTCTGCTGGTGTACTCTTCTGCGTATGGTAGTTTTTGACACATCTATGCCTACCTCCCGGAGAGTGTTCCTGATCTGTTGGACTGTTAGGGGGTTTTTCTTCACCATTGAAAGTATTCTTCGGTCATCCGCTATAGTGGTCTACCAGGTCGTTTGCCATTGCTGAGCTCACCAGTGCTTGCTTTCTTTCTTAATGATGTACCAAACAGTTGATTTTGGCACGCCTAATGTTTTGGCTATGTCTCTGATCGATTTATTTGGATTTTTCTGCCTCATGATGGCCAGCGTAACTTGCAATGACACTTCTTTGGTCCTCATGTTGTCAGACACCAGCAACAGACTCCAAAGGCAAATGCAAACCCCATACTCATTCTATCATTTCAAATCCAAAGTGCTGGAATACAGAGCCAAAACAACAAAAAATGTGTCACTGTCATACACACACATACAGTCAGCACTTGGATCTCCGTTACCCAGATACAGTCGTGTTTTGCCGACCTTGTATTAAGAATAAAATCAATCCCCATTTTATATACAGTGCTCCCTTGTTAAAAGGCTCTCGGTTATAACATGCTTCAGATATAACGCTCCTACAGCATGTCCCCCAATTACCTATACTAGTTATTCATGTAATATTTCTACAGTAAATACAGTACCGGTGTTCAAACAATAAACAACTTCTCTAACAACTTCCGTTTCTGTCTCGCTTTTGAAACAGTATCTGAACTGAAGAAAAGCTGCACTGGCACTTTATAACAGATCTTATTCAGCATTCGTTTTATAACTAAATAAATATTAGGCCTATTACGTGGTTATCTTTCCTAATGTATTTACTTTTTTGCTGCAAGAGGAGCTGCAGCTTTCTCCGGGAGACAAGACTCTTCCCCTCTCCCGACCCGCTCTCCTTCTCGCACTTGGTTTGCTTGTCTGTCGCTTCGAACTGAACTGTAGTTTAAAAACTGCTAATTAAAATGATCCACGAGTGGGAATGTTACTTTTTTTTTTTTTTGGAAAAATTATAGCGTTGATTACATGGTGCTTTATGCATGGTTAATGAATGTAAAGTTATATTTTTGCTTCATTATATGTGCATTTGTATTTTAGTCAGATGTGTGTTATGTGTCCCTTGGCCCCCACCCCTCCCCGTTTATAACGCTCTTCGGTTACAACGCTCATATTGTGTGTCCCCCGAGACCCGAGTTATAGTGAGGGAGCACTGTATATATTAGGGCTGTCACTCGATTAAAGTTTTTGATCGGTTAATTTTTGGCCATTGGTTGATTAATCGGTAGATTCATCGCTGCACATTTTTAATAAAGGTAACAATCTAATATTGGCTGTCCTGCATAGTAATACATTAAAAAATCAATAGAATCTAAAATAACATAAGCCCAATGGGAATTTGGTCATTTTAAAAGCGTTTTTATTTCAGTACATGTAACGCATTTTCACAGAACAATGTCAATCCATGAAAGAGTTTAATAGCAAAATATAATGCACAAGAACTGAGAATGGATTTTTTTTTTGTCTTTGATGCAAACATACCGTATATAACACTTCTGGCTCCTTATGAACAACCTTTATTTATTTATTTTTTTAATTTAGTAAATCGCCAATTATTTGAATATTTTCTCCCAATTTGGCATATCCAATTATTTTTAGGCTCAGCTCACCGCTACCACCCCTACGCTGACTTGTCAGCCGACCGCTTTTTTTCACACTGCAGACTCACCGTGCAACAACCTCGGAGCTACTGCATCGGAGGACAACGCAGCTCTGAGCAGCTTACAGGCAAGCCCACAGACGCCTGGCCAGACTACAGGGGTCGCTGGTGCATGGTGAGCTGAGGACACCCTGGCTGACCTAAGCCCCCGGCGGCGCTCTGCCAATTGTGCGCCATCCCCTGGGAGCTCCTGGCTATGGTCGGCAATAGAATAGCCTGGACTCGAAACTGCGACCTCCTTTACCAGATGCGCCACTTAGGAGGAATTTATTTTTTACATTATATTTAGGGCTTCCGGGTTTTCGGCATTAAAAAAAAAAAAAAACACTTTTCAGGAACATGAAACAGGTAAAAACAACTCTCCTACCCATGTTCCACAATATAATCTAGTAAGAATCAGTATACATAGACAACTTGAACAGTAATGTAATATTAACAGTACTAACATCAATAAAACAAAATGTTACAGTTGCAATTTGTGACACAAGTAAAAGACATTTACTCGCCTGAAACCATGCCAGTCCAAATGAAGGAATTGTGAAAAATAAGTGCTGCACTGCACAGTCAGCTCCGTTGAAATGAACTTTGTACATCCAACTTAAACATAAAAACTCCTTTTTCACCAACACAGTTTTAAATGAATAAAGTCTGCTTTGATTGTAGTAAATGTGGACATATTTTACCAAGCTGGCAGCAGACATTGAGGATCATTCTGCACGTTGTAGAAAATGTAAGATGTGTGTTTAACAACAGCAAACCAGATACGAACTGACGCAGGAAGCCTTCTCGTGCGCATTCTTTCTCAGCAGAGGATGTTGGGAAATGGAGTTCAAAATGCCCAGCCAAAAAAAATAAAATAAATAACTGCCTGATTAAATTGTAAAAAAAAAAATGAATCTGCGATCAACTATTTAGTTGATTAATCGGTCCGATTTAATCTGTTAATTGGACCAGCCCTATATATATATATATATATATATATATATATATATATATATATATATATATATATATATATAATGTAACAAATTAATGCACTTGCCCGTCACACGTGATTTCCAACTCAGTCACCAGTTTTCTGATACAAAGCCCTTCTCTTCAATGTTACAATGTACTTGTACAATGTACTTTAAAAACAAAGCGAACGAGATTAGCTACTGTAATGTAAAGGTTAATCATTAAACAGTTTTAGATACTGTGATGCATTTTTTTTTTTTTGAATCTGTTATCTTTGGTTGCTTTTGACCTGTGACATTAGGGCCTTATACAGCACTATATTTTGCAATTTTGAATACTGACTTTGGATAGTTTTAATTCTGGAAACTGTGGTGTTCTGTGCATGGGTAACATTTTGATTTCATTTTGGTGTTGGGTCGTTAATGGGAAATTTTACATACTGCTGCAATACGTACCGGATTTAAAATGATGTACTGTATTACAGTTAACGTGTCATCTCTTTAGTTTTGGCAAGTGATATGTTCAGAATCATATCGTTCTGAATTAAAATACTACTTCTGTTGAAAATATAGTACTGTACCAACAAAACCAACTACAGTACATCTAAATCGAAGCCTACTTATTTTAAAACACAGTCCTTTCAGCTGTGTATTTTTTACATTGTATTTTTGTGTTCCCTGAAAAAACAGACAAGGGTTGGAACAGGCCAAAATGAAATAATCAGATATGCGTCACACGTGTTTAACAGTGACTGAAGTCAGAATTTTATAGGGTCGGATATGTGAGTGCTGACTGTGTGTGTGTATAGATAGATACTTTTTCTGTTGGACGAGCAGATCATACTTAATTGGACATGACTTGTGTGTCTTGATATATAATTACCACTGGTGCATTTAAAAACACAATCTGGTGATACTTTTAATTGGTTCATCCAATTTTTTTTAAACGATGTATATCAAACAGTATGTTTCCATATGCACATGCTTATATGTAGTGCTAGGGTTGACCCTTGCAATCCATTCCATTCCATTGCAAGACTTTGTTCCAACCAGGTCTAGTATTTCATTGATCTTCGATAGAGCAGAATGGGGGACAAGTTTGCCGACTGCTCATATAGAGCATGATCCGCATGTGTACATATGGTAACATAACAATCCATTATTAGCAGACAATCCATACCTTAGAAACCTTAAATATACACGCTTGCTGGTGTTGAAAGAAAGTTATAATTTTGCTGAAGATGTATTGGGTATATTTTTGTTCTGTATTGTTGTCTGAGAGCTGCATTGATTGTTATGCTGCACTGAAGAGGATATATGGATAAACTGATGTTTATACATCCTTCAAAAACACTTCATGGCCTGATTATCAAAATTGAAATTTGGCATGTAACAAAAGAAAAGGTTTTTAGACTAGACTGTTATAACGTAAAGCTAAGGAGTACACTCTCAATGTCATGTAGGTTTTGAAGACGGTATTTAAATTATTGTGGCAGATTATAAAAATGGATGCTATTTCTAAAAATGATACAAAGGTAACCATAATCTTTCTTCCTCCATTTGCTTGTCTGCTGATCATTTTCCCCACATTGAAATTGTGCTGCTGTGTTTGTTTTCTTTTTTTCCTTTTTTTTGGTTTATCCAGGTGTAATTCTGCGTAAATATCAGCATTTAAAAAAAATGCCTATTATTGAAATAATGCAAGGCGTTTTAAGTCGCTGGAACATGGTAAAGATATTCATGTTATGCAAGATGGCTACCACATCAGTTCCTATGTAAGGCAAAACTGTGTCAATGGATGAAAAATGCAGTGTGTGTGTGATATGTACAACTTTTTTATTTGCATTTTACAAGTGTAACTTGGTGTCTATTTTTGTCTTATTTTGAAATAATTGTACAGTCTTAGGAAAAGTCTTTCTGTTAATATATATTTGCAATTCATTTTAAGGATGTGAAAAAATACAGAATAAACTACTTTGAACAAAGGCTTCAAATCCAATTCCATCTTGCCTGTGTTTGAAGATGTATTATCATGATGACCTTTTTCATTAGTAATATTATTATTATTTATTTATTAGCAGACGCCCTTATCCAGGGCGACTTACAATTGTTACAAGATATCACATTATGTTTTACATACAATTACCCATTTATACAGTTGTTTTTTTTATACTGGAGCAATCTAGGTAAAGTACCTTGCTTAAGGGTACAGCAGCAGTGTCCCCCACCTGGGATTGAACCGACAACCCTCCAGTCAAGAGTCCAGAGCCCTAACCACTACTCCACACTGACTCCTAAATGCATTGACAGCAGTACTCTGTGCTAATCTGTGAACAATGTACATGCATTCATTTCTAAAAGAATAGGTTTCATTACCTTCAGTACCATTTTCTTAATTACTGTGCAGTTTAATTTTACTGCTTTCAAGCATGTGTGCAGCTGCAGTGTCTGTCCATAGTGAAAGTCACAGTAGTTATTCCTGAGTACTATGAATCTCCATACAGGACCAAACTTCATGGGAATACTAGGTTATTGCTGCAACTGTTGCAGTTGTTTGAATGCCATTCTACCTACATGTTTGGTAAAGATTAAGACCTAGTAGCGTCACATTCAAAATAATATTTTAGTATCGGTTGATAGATTAAGAGAAATAGCAGTCAAAGTGGGGAACAAACTATCAACCATACAAGCAATTTAATTTCTAAATTAAATTAAGGGTGGAGAAAAATGGCCCTAGAGTGGAATGGACGGCAAACACAACTACCTTTTCTAACCAACAATTTATCTCCTAAGCATAGAAACAAATTTTTTTCCCCTCTATGTTTTGTCATTCCTCTTATTTTATTTGGATTTTCTTAACTGAAGACCTTACAACCCCTCTACAAATAAAGAATGATTCAGTGCTACTAGTTGCACAGACACAAAGACAAGTGGCAGACAAGAATTAAACTGCATTATTATTTAGCTTGATATTGGCCGAATTCCAGAACGTAATTCAATAAAGCATGTCAGGAAGCACCTTGACAGATTGTAGAGTACTAGCAGAAAACTGTCCAAACTAAGTTAAGGAAAAAGTAATAATTCTATAACTTGTAGAAAGGAAACTGAAAACTAATCTTGGAACCACAACATTAAATAGACTATTCACTTATGTGGTCCAAACAAAAACCTGTAAGAACTTTGAACACACATTTACAGTAACAACAGTTAGGTGTGAAATTGTAAACAAGCTAATAAAAAGTAAGAATTTGTATTTTAAAAGGATAGTACAGTAACCAAATTTGATTTTATCTGGGAAACCGCTTCTTGTATGTCCAAAGAGAACCTAAATATTATTATTATTTGTTTATTTAGCAGACGCCTTTATCCAAGGCAACTTACAGAGACTAGGGTGTGTGAACTATGCATCAGCTGCAGAGTCACTTACAACTACGTCTCACCCGAAAGACGGGGCACAAGGAGGTTAAGTAACTTGCTAAGGGTCACACGATGAGTCGGTGGTTGAGGTGGGATTTGAACTGGAAAAAGACCTAGGAGTTTACGTTAACTCAGAAATGTCTTCATCTAGACAATGTGGGGAAGCTATATAAAAGGCCAACAAGATGCTCGGATATATTGTGAGAAGTGTTGAATTTAAATCAAGGGAAGTAATGTTAAAACTTTACAATGCATTAGTAAGATCTCATCTAGAATATTGTGTTCAGTTATGATCACCTTGTTACAAAAAGGATATTGCTGCACTAGAAAGAGTGCAAAGAAGAGCGACCAAAATTATTACAGGTTTAAAAGGTATGTCATATCAGACAGGCTTAAAGAATTGAATCTATTCAGTCTTGAACAAAGAAGACTATGCGGCGATCTGATTCAAGCATTCAAAATTCTAAAAATTATTGATAATGTCGATCAAAGGGACTTTTTTGACCTGAAAAAAGAAACAAGGACCAGGGGTCACAAATGGAGATTAGATACAGGGGCATTCAGAACAGAAAATAGGAGGCACTTTTTTACACAGAGAATTGTGAGGGTCTGGAACCAACTCCCCAGTAATGTTGTTGAAGACACCCTGGGATCCTTCAAGAAACTGCTTGATGAGATTCTGGGATCAATAAGCTACTAACAACCAAACAAGCAAGATCTTGTTTGTAAACTTTCCTATGTTCTTTCTTATGTTATTATATGGCTTATTGAACTTCACAAAATGGTGCTTTTCAATACGCCTTATTCACGCAGCGGCCATGTTTGGTTGAAAACGAGGCATGGTGTGCAAACAACTGTCATGGCCGCCGCAGCTACTGATAATATCACTGTGTGGAAGAAATCTTTGATATGTGTTCCTCAAATAAAAGTTGAAGAAATTGATAATTGGGCAGATAATAATGTGAGGATTCAGCATACAGCAGAAAGGGTACAGCAATTGGATCGAGGGTTATATTCATGAAGTAGAAGGTAAATTAGCAAGCATATTTGTGATCGGAAAGTGAATAAGCTACTAGCCTACACTAGATTTGTAAAATATGTTTAGATCTCGCAGTTTTAGTTAGAGAAAGTTTACTTTAATTAATATTGATGTTGATATTAAGCCTATGTATTATTTCACGTTTATTGGTTTGGTATAAGCATGTGTTAATTGTTTTCTAAATACAGTTAAGAGGCAGGAGAATGGATGTAGTGTTAGGGCTAAGGCGTTCCAGTCAATGAAAAAGAATGAGTCACCTTACAGGGTTCAGGTAACACCATATCCGAAAACCTAGGCTTGGTTTGTTTCTCCAAGCTTAGCTCTGTTCAGTTATTAATCCCATTATTAAGATTCTGTTCAGTTGTATACTAATCCGCTGTTCCATTAGCACATTCAATGTTTTGTGTGTAGAACAAGTGTAAGTATAATAATAAGAAGGTAAGTAAATACATTTTAAAAATAAGAATCAAACGTCCCTCTTTCTGTTATTCCTGTACAGTTTATTTCGAGTTAATGTAAAGTTAAGGATCTCCTTTCTGACCAAATTGAGTACCTCAAGCATATTTTTTGTTAACTCGCGTTACTAAATGTTTTTGTAATTTTGTTCAGTTGTGCTTAATAAAGACTCTTTTAGTACACTCAGTGTGTCATATACATTTTTTTTAAATACAAACTGGGCATTGCATCCCACAAGACACATTCCCTTTAGTATCCATGCATAATCTCAAGCTTCTGCATCTTATCTATTGATTAGGACTGATTGGAAATGCTCAATTGGCTCCCGGACAGTATAACTGAAAAGTAATCAAATTTGTGACTATAATGAAGAATATGTACATTCACACAGAAATGAAAGTTGAGATTTCTCTTCAGAAAAAAATATATATATTGTATATCATTAAATAATACATGTACAGAATTTGGAGTTTTAACATCTAAAAAGGGCAATGTGCACTGGGTTATTTCTTAAATCAGAACCACAAAACGGAACGCAACAGTGCAATGCCATAACTTCTCTCCACTGCAGTTGGAGACATCAGCGACCGGAAGCTAGCAGCTGCACTCCAAGCCTTGTTTTGAGTCTGGCGTGAATAAGGTGTATTAGAGGTGCAGCATCTTATGTAAGGCTGTTAATAGAGCAAATGGTTATGCTTGAAAGATTAGTCAAAATACAAAACTAAAATACTGAAGCAGTATAATATTTCTCTGTTTGTTCTGTATGTAGTCAGCTTTTAGTTTTTGTAAAGTAGCCTGATTTAAGGTTAGAGTCTGAGGTGTTCACATTTTTTTTTTTTTTTTGTGATCCATCTGCTCCAGGAAACCAGTGTAAAATTCTGCAGGCTCAAAAAGTCACCTGTATGTATAGGTTTTTGTAGAATTCCCATTTATAAATTAATTCACCAACTTTTAATATTTCCCTGACAGTATAATTTATTCACAGTCCTTATGTTCTGTGTATGCTTCGCTTTGGACGCTCATTAGGTAATTTCTACCATCTGTGAGCATTGCAGAGACAGAGACCTAATTGAAATCGATTTGATCTTGATCTGCTGCTGACAGAAATCGGAGTCAGATATGAAATCTCTTTCCTGTCCCAGTGGCAGATGTAAATGGTTCATATGAGCCAGTTAGTTGTCCGCATGGCTGTTTGGGACAAAAAGGTTGGACGGTCCTGTTTGGAAGATTCCCTGACCATTGATCATAGGGGAATTCATAAAATTTTATCAAGCTATAAAAAAATATTTATTTTTCCAGTTCTCTGCCACAACCACAAAAAAAACCTAAACACCAGACTAATTGTGTTTGATCATCTGAGAACACCGATACAATATGTAGATTACTTATTTGTAATTGCAGCCCTGATCAAGGCGAGTTCAGTATTGCAATACCATTTTGTACTATACTGCATGGTCCTTATCAATCTGGGGATTGGACAGCAATTGAAAGCAGTGACTGTAACAGCACTGCAAGAGCTAAAATAGCTGAGTGTCATCTGTGATAATGCTGGGCTTGTATTAGAGTTGATATGTGTTTGTATACCAGAATTATCCTGAGAAACAATAATAATAATAAACTTTACATACAGAAAAAAATACAAAAAACAAAAAACAGAAGTAACAATACAACTCAGAATAAAACATACAAATGTTATGAAAAAGTTATATGAAAAAGGTATGTTTTAAATCGAGATTTGAAGATTGCAATTAAAGGTGAATCTGTGATAAAAGGGAGTAAGGAGTTATTCTTGAAATGTATTTGTTTACGACTGTAAGTCGCCCTGGATAAGGGTGTCTGCTAAGAAATAAATAACAATAATTATAATAAGGAGTTCCAGAGTGTGGGGGCATTAAAACAAAAAGCAGCCTCTCCCGTCCTTTTACCATTCACCCTCGGAATACATAAAAGGCCAGCATTTGCAGATCTCAGAGTGCGTTCAGGCTGATAAGGAATTAGCATATCATTGAGATAATGTGGAGATAGTCCATTCAGTGCTTTAAAAACTAGTAATAGAATTTTAAAATCAGTTCTGTAATGCACAGGAAGCCAATGCGATGATGCCAACAAAGGCCAGCAATAGGGGCATCTTGATAGTGTTGTACATTTGTGAGTAATACACATATGACACAGGCCATTATAGAACACTGCATAATACATGAGCACAACAGGTATGGGGGTTGGACAAAAACAAAAAAACAGAAAAAAAAACTAACAAACAAAAAAAAACCCAACAACAACAACACACAACACAGAAACACCTGCTGTAACATTGTCAGCAGAGTGTAGTGCTACAGGGCACCGATTCGAGTCTGCAAGGGGGTTAAGTTATTTTGAAGGGATATTTGGAAGTCACTCTCTGATTACTGCCTCTAATTCTTTCATGGGGTGCAAATATATAGTTAAATATGCACCAGCCACCCTTGTGTAAGCCCTGTGTCAAAGTGATGGGTCTTCTGACTTGATTTAAAACATTCTTTAAATGGGAAAATGCAGCTTTTTAATATTGCTAAATTCACTCAGGCTTCACGCTTATTAAAGTCTATCACACCAATTTCTCAGTTTTTACCTGCTTTTCCCATGGTTATTCTGTGCACTTGGCTTAGCTTGCCATGTTTTTAAATATGCTTTAACATAATTCACGCATATGCTTTAAATATACTTTTATGGGGTGTTGGCTGGGGTGTAAGGATAGGGCAGAAGAAGAAGCAGAAAGGACCGGACAGGATAGAGGAGAAGGCTGAAGCCCTGACTAGTTGCAGACCGGCGGGCCCGGACTTAAGGATAGAAAGTGATCGTTGACTGAGGGCCACAATGCCGACACATCCCAAGGGGCAAAGGACCCAGCAACCGAAAACACATACAAGGGTTATGACCCGAGGAGCCGCCCCTCAGAAGG